>CM060386.1:22565721-23815721 GCA_030545235.1 Helianthus tuberosus | reverse complement strand
CTGTTCACATCAGCAGATGTCTCAGTCATTGAGTTAGATCAAAGAAAGAGACAAGAGCAGATTGAAAAAAAGAAACTGCAGAAGACATAGCTGCAGGAAATGACATCATAAAAATGGCTTTCAAACAAATGTCAGCTGAAAACTCTGAACTAGCAAAAGCTCAGGGTACTGCTCAACAAATTTTCACAAGGCCACAATCTCCCAACTCATCAGTAAATAAACCTCTCCCAAGAAACCCATTGGGTTCAAAAATACTAAAATGGATGTCTGATCAAAAGACCCATGTATTGACACTGATCAGATCCAATGGAGAAGTAAAGCACATATCAAGGGAACAAGCACTGGGTCTGGGTGTTGAAGATCTACAAGATCTCCTTGAGCTTATACTGTGTAGGGATGAGGATGATACAAGTTCTATGGATTTTGAACTGCAATTTAAAGGACAAGTTAGGGAACTTCTGATGAGAAAATAAAGATCCAGAATAATGAAGGGTTTTGGCATTATCTGTTCCAGGGGGAGATTGTTGGGATTGAACCCTATTAGAGGAACAGATAATTAGAGCCAAAACTGGTTCACAACAGTGGATTCATCATAAGCAGTAGTTTACACCAGGCTTTCCCCTTGAAAGTGTTTATTACATCTGATGTCCTCTATCCACTGTCCGTATACAACAGCTGCTGTCCTTCAAACTGCTGATGAAGCCCTGAAGACTGTTAAGGATTAAACACTGCTGGTTCAATCTACTGATGCTATCTAAGTACTGTTGTTGATTAAAGAACTGCCCATTCAAGGACTGATCAACCTTGAGGAAAGCACTGATAGTCAAACATCAGTGCTGATGGAAGGAGAAAGCAGTAGTTTAGTTTGTCACTTGTATTGTATAGAATCAGTGGTTAAGTTAGCAGTGTTTGTATAAGAACAGTGGTTAAAGGTTGTTAGGTTGTTAGATGTCACTTTCATGGTGACATCAGCTTAGATGCTTCAGTGGTTTGATTTGCCTATAAATGGAACAGTACCCTGTACTGTTACATTTGATTGACTGAGTGAGTCTATCTCCTCCAATCCTTTCATCTTGTGCGATCAACCAGGGAGCATCAGGCTGAGGGGGAGTTTTGTTGTAAGCATGCATTATAATCTTTTGATTTGATTTGTAATCTTTTGACCTAATGTAAAGCATGTGTTTATCAGAACTATTCTCCCTTTATGATTGTGTTTATAAAGTTTGTTTCCATTTCCGCTGCACTTTATAATGTTTCATATTCATTCATTGTTCAAATTATACAAACAAACACAATCATGAGAGCCTCCGATCCTAACAATTGGTATCAGAGCTTGGACAGTCAAATTCGATCTAACAATCAATTTGACATAACAGTTCAGCTCAAAATTCATTGATGCTAAGGTTGATCGTATTTAGTTGAAAAACAGAGTAATGAGTGATCACGTTCAAAGTTGCAATTCAAAAAACTCTGTAAAACAACCAAGATGTCATAAGACACACAAACTTCACATAAAAAGTAATGTCATGCATAAACCACCTATAGTTTTCAGATCTGAAAATATGTCTGATAACTATGGTATAATTATTTTCTTTACAAAATTGATTTCAATTGTTGTTATGAAGTTTGTGCTGTTTCCATCATGTTTGCTGCTAAGGTGTGTACCTCAGGTCAACAAAAACCTATGTTCGTAAAAACATTAGTGTTTTTTGTTAACATAAAAAGAGGGAAATTAAAACTTTAGTTATTAGATCTTATGTGTTGAAAAACAGGTTGAGAATCCTGTTAAAAAGGACCAAATCAACTTTGTTAAAAATACATTAAGAAAATCAGGTGTTAAAATAGTCCAAATCATATGTAATGTGAGATTTGATATAAGCATGTACAAATATGACCAGGTCTCTCAAAAACATTGCTGCAAAATGATTATGGAATAAGTATTCCTTCAATAAAAACCTCCCAGTGGGTATTTCAGTACTTATGAATGGGAAGGGTAAAAAGGGAAGAAGAAATATCACAAAAACTCAAAAGTGTGTTTATCTCAAAACTTTTGAAGTCAAAAGAAAAGAGCATAAATGTAAAACACTTAAGAGTCCAAAATTGGGTGAACAATGGTCATCAAGCAACTGTGTGCATTCATTTATTCAGGGAAGTTCAGGTAACAATAGTATCACCAGTGATTAAGCTTACAAGAGGAATAGACAAGTTTTTCAAAATCATCACATGGTAACAAAGTCCATAACAGGACTTTCAAAACTTATGTGAACATGTCTCCTCATTTTTTTTTTTTTTTTTTTTGCAATCAATTAACAAGGAAATGGTCCCAAACAGTGGTGTTATTACAATGTATTTCAAACCACTGACCATTTTCATAAAACTTGAGAGTGATGTGCTTATGAGTTAATTGAAAAATATACCAGATCCCTTTTTATGCTATTTTCAGAAAAACCTTTAATTATTTTTTTCTTGAAAAGGTTTTTTCTCAAATAAAACAGGATATATTATTCTTTATTTTTCCTTAAGAGTGATATATTTTGTACTTTTACTTGTTTTTTATAGCAAAAGTTACAAACACCTGTCAGGATGTAGAACCCTTATTTTTTGTGATATTATCCTTGAAAATAGATTCAAAAGGAAATGGTACAAGTGTCAAGGTCATGTCAAACTCAAGTTTGTTTTAACACAGATCAGAGATTGATTGCTAACAGACCTCAAAATACTTGGTACTCATGTTCTAATTTAAATATTATGACACAAAATGAGTAGCCATAGTAAAAAGGTTTCCATCATCTGGGGTACTAAACCACTGTCAGGAATCTATAAAAGCTTCAAAACTTATAATAGACATGTGGCAAAACCTTGAATGCAAATTCCTGTAAAAACTGCTGACATATTAAACTTGACAATTTGCATCTAAAATGTATTTTGTTGAAGATAGCAATCTTGCAGATATTTCATAATCACCATCAACAGATGTTAGACATGATATTGTAGTTTAACAAGACAAAATCATTCCTTTCATCAGAGCAGCAGATGTTCAAAACATTTGTCAAAAGCTTATCCACTGTTGCACTAACAGTTGCTGACATAATAGCCCTCAAATCCTTACCATTACCTTACCCCTAACCACTGTTCTGTTCAAACCTCTGTTTCATAAATATTGTCCACTGCTGAAAGTCAACCCCTGTTCTTTCATTTTCTTGATAATCATTGTTGTTCAAAATCAGTGTTTTATCCACTGATAAAGCTATCCACTGATAGTTAAAATCATCCACTGTCCTCACTTTGACCGTTGCAACCACTGATATTTGCTTCATCAGTGGTTCCCTAAACAACTGTCCTCCATTATTCATCCTTCCATCAGAGGTTGGCACGTGGCCAGTTCTTAGCCATCAGATCTTTGTAACCGCTGCCACGTCAGCATTCACTTTTTCTCTTATAAAACCCTGATCAAAACCCCCAAACAGGGTTTTACACTGTCGAATTGAATTCCAAAATTCCTTTCTCAAAAGCAGTTTCCATCCTTCCAAAATTACATCTCGGTCTCACTAGAAACGGTACATCCTGGTAGTGTAAGGGATGTACGGGGTGGTGACTCTAATTAGGTTCTAACACGGTTTGCTAAAAATCACAAGAAAACCTAGGGTAATTCACTCTCGTGCAATTAACACCTAACCCGTCTAATGATTAAGACAACCCGACATCTAATCTCCTCTAGGTCTCAAAGATGGTAGAATATTTAATTACCAAATAGTCTATTAATTTGTTCCTAGGGTTTACTACGTCTAGCAACCACGAGATTTAGTCGAAAACACAAAGTTAACGAAATCACCTAACCCTAGTCTTGATTAATACGCAATTAATTTTAACCAAGAAAAAGGTGGAACAAAAATAAACCATCAATTATTAAATACGCATAAACATTAAAACCTAGTTTAGAACACTTTTACCATAACACTAAGCCAAAACATTAATTAACCAACCAATAAACCGTAAATAAAACTAACAATTATCCATGGCCTGGGTAGCGCAAAGAAATTTAGCCAAGCATGGTCAAGAACGAAGCATAAATAAAATCAAAGCAAACGGGTTCAAAAAACATTGTTCAAGTATTCAAGTCTAAATAAACTGAAAACAATAAGAACAAAGTCTAACCGAAAACAATAATCTTTTAAGCTAGTCCTCAATCCCAAAGCTTTCTCTTCTCTTCGACAGCCTTAAAAAATTCACCTTGATGATTGCCTCTATTTAATTATTGTGTACGTCTGCTTCTCTTCGATTCGTATTGTGTTTGGCTCCTTCTGCAGCCGTTCACCAAATAATTCTCCCCCCAATAGGGTTTTTTCTTTTCTTTTATATGCAGCCAAAAACAACCGCCATATATTGTTTCCTTTTTGTTTCCTTTTTTTATTGGTCTTGTCGCCTACTTTTAGAATTCACGTATGAATTCATATACATGAATTTAATTTCAAGTTTGGCCATTATTGCACTTTTAGTCCCCCATAATTCATGAGTTATTTTTAAACAACTTTCCTTTAATTGCAATTCAACCCTTCAAGTTTCGGCTTCATTTAATATTTCCTGATTCTTCACACATTAATCGTTTAAGCTCGTTTTTCATTCCTTTTTGCACCGGGACCTGTAATAAACAATCTAATCAAATAAAAGCTAAATACTAATAAAAACTACTCTAAAACTATTTAAAAATTATACAAATTATACAAGGAAAATAAGATGCGTTTACAACACATCACCTGATGATGATTCTCCATCACCACCACCAACATCTTCACAACCTCTATCACTTGTTACTATACCAAACCCTGTTCCTCTCTCTTCAGCCCAAGTTCAACAACCAATCACTGCCATCACTCCAGCAGGTTTCCAATATCCTCTTGAACTTATAGCAGTCAGAGAAGAGATCAAATCTTTCTACTTTGAGGATGATCCTGCTAAAAGGAGTTTGCCATCTGTTGAGGGATATCCCAGGCCTAACAACATTGAAGAATACTCGAAAGTTAAGGCTCAACAAGCAGAGGATATCTCCAAGAAAAATTCACAAGGAAAGTCTGACAAAGAAATACAAAGGCATTATCAATTTCTGCTCACACAAGTCAGATCTTTGGAGCAGTTTGCAAAGAATGTGTGTCAGCAAATATCAGAAAGAGCAGATGAATCCCTTAGAAAAGACTATATTGAAAATATCATGACTTATAAGAAGTATAAGGGAGAAAAACATATGTACAAAGAATAGACCATTCCTGAGCTTGAAAGTGAAGCAGCCAGGATTCAAGAAATGATTAAAAACAAGATCAAACACACTCCTCCTGATTGGGCAAAGTACAAAAAGAATGTACCTGAAAAGACATTGGAACTGAAGAGAATGAAAGAGGAATTGATCACTGCTGAATTTGGGTAAAAGAATCAAGTGATGAGGTGGAAAGAAGACAAAGTCAGGGTCACTTATAAAAAGTTGGAGGAATTAAGGAAGAAAAATCCAAAAATTCCACAAAAACCTGACTATCCTGAAGCAGAGGTTTCAACAAGACCACCAAAGCTGCAAATCAGGAGATCCACTGCTCCAGCTGGTGCTGCCATCTATAAAAGAAGACAACAAAAACAGTTGGATGCTGAAACAGTGGAAGAATTAATGGCAGGAGATGACCTTGTAAAAGAAGGTATTAAGAGGATAATAACAGAAACTCTTGGATTGAATCAACCTGCAAGCACTGCTCAGTCAGTCATCACTAGGCCAGCATCACCAAACTCCTCATCTAGTGGAGAAGTGAAGTGGAAAAGTGACAAACAGACCCATGTACTGACTGTGATCAAGTCTAGTGGAGAAGTGAAGAAAATAACAAGGGAACAATCACTTGGCCTAAGTATTGAAGATTTGCAGGATCTCCTTGATCTTCCACTTTGCAGGGATGAAGATGACACAGATACCTTAGACTTTGAGTTACAACTCAAAGGGCAAATAAGGGAACTGTTGATGAGGCAATAAAGATCTACAAATAATGAAGGGTTTTGGCATTATCTGTTCCAGGGGGAGATTGTTGGGATTGAACCCTATCAGAGGAACAGATAATTAAAGCCAAAACCGGATCAGAGCAGTGGATCCAGAATAAGCAGATGTTATGTATACAAGTCTCTCCCCTTGAAAGTGATTTCAACATCTGATGGCCTCCAATCCACTGATCGTTACAACTGCTGACTTACAACTGCTGATCAAGTCAAAGACTGAGGAAGACTAAAGCCCTGCTGTTCAATCTACTGCGATGGGTCAAGCACTGCTGAATACATCAAGTACTGCTGGGTTCACATCAGTGGAAGGATTCAGCAGTAGTTTAGTTTGTTTTTATGTAATGTATTGTAATCAGTAGTTAGCATAAGCAGTGTTTGTATTAGATCAGTTGTTAGAGTTTGTTAGGAGGTTAGATGTCACTTTCATGGTGACGTCAGCAAAGATGCCACAGTGGTTTGTCCGTGCCTATAAATAGAACAGTACCCTGTACTGTTCTATTAGCTCTTCACCATCTTTCTTTCTGTACGAACAAATCACTGTGAGCTCAGGCTGAGGGGAAGTTTGTTACATGCATGCATAGTAATTGAATCTTGTAATAAATTCAAGCATTCTGTTCTTTGTTGAAAATGTGTATTGAAAGCAATTCTCCTGTTTGATTGTGTGTTGTTTCCATTTACATTCCGCTGCATTACTTGTTCATTGTTCATCTTAATTCAAACACAAAACATAATCAATCCAAACTCAGATCCTAAAACTTGCCCGTGATTTTTGCAAGTGGTTTAACCTCAGGACACTTGGTGAAGTAGTCTATGGCTACTAACAAGAACTTCACTCCACCTTTGGCTGGTGGGAATGGGCCGACGATGTCCATTCCCCATTTGTAAAATGGCCATGCTGAGGTTATCGGGACAAGATCATGCTTGGGACTTTTCGGGACTGGTGCATGAATTTGGCAGGAATCACATTTCCTTAGTTGCTCAGCGGTGTCTCGGTGCATGGAGGGCCAAAAATACCCAAGGTTCATTAATTTAGCAACCACCATTCTTGCTCTAAAATGGGCTCCGCATATCCCTTCATGAACCTCTTTGACCAAATACTGGCTTCGTTCGAGACCAACACATCTCAGCAAGGGTGCAAGGTAACCCTTCTTGTAGAGGATTTCACCTTGCATCACGTAATGTCTAGACTTGATTTTAACCCTTTCAGCCTCTGTTTGATCAGCAGGTAATTCACCATTTTTTAGGAATTTCCTGATTGGAGTCATCCAATTGGGACCTTCTTCGGTGATTACGTCTTGAACTTCCAATTCTTCAATTGATAGAGTTTTCAATACTTCTACCAACACCTTTTTAGTGAGGTGGGCAAAAGTGAGAGAAGCGAGTTTACTCAAGGCATCAGCCTTCTTATTTTGAGACCTGGGAATTTGCTTGATGGTACACGTTTGGAATGTGTTCATCAGTTCTTTGGATTTTTCCTTGTACCTCTTCATGTTAGGTTCCTTTGCAACATAACTGTCATTCACTTGGCTTGACACCAACAACGAGTCCATGAAGACTTCAAGCTTTTGGACCTTCATTTCCTTGGCTAACCTTAAACCAGCTATCAATGCTTCGTATTCAGCTTCGTTATTGGTGGTCTGAAAATCAAATCGAAGAGCATACGTGAATTCTAACCCTTCCGGGTTGATTAGAATGAGACCGGCCCCTGACCCTTCAATGCTTGAAGCCCCATCGGTGAAAAGCTTCCAGGATTCAAGGTCTGAAGGTTCAGTGGCAGCTGTGTTTATTTCTGCAGTTGTTTGTTTTGGGACTTCTACAATGAAATCAGCCAAGATCTGGGCTTTGATGGCTTTTCAGGGAACATAGGTGATGTTATGTTCACCGAGTTCAACAGCCCACTTGGCTAATCGCCCTGAATTCTCCGTTTTTTCAAGCACACCTTTTATTGGTTGGTCGGTGACCACCTGTATGGGGTGTGCTTGGAAATACCTTCGAAGCCTTTTAGCCGTTTGGACTAGGGCTAGAGCAAGTTTTTCTAGGGGAGGATACTTGATTTCAGCCAATTTTAAAGTTTTGCTGAAGAAATAAACTAGTACCTGAACTTTGTCTCATTCAACGGTGAGGACCGCACTTATCAGAGCACCCTTGATTTCAGCAACTGAAAGGTATACCGAGATCAATTCTCCCGTTTCTGGGGCTGCAATGTCAGGTAGAGAAGCTAGGTGTTTCTTCATCTGATTGAAGGCTTCTTCAGCCTCATCTGTTCATTTGAAGTCCTTCTTGTCAGAGCACCCTTTGAGCGTTTTGAAGAAAGGTAAAGTCCTCTCATCCAATTTTGAGGTAAAACGCTTCAGGGCTGCAAGCTTCCCATTTAGGCTTTCTACCTCCTTTTTTGCTTCGTGGTGGCTTGGTTTCAAGAACAGCTTTCACCTTGTTTGGATTGGCTTTATACTTTGTTTCCCCACAATTTGTCCCAGAAACTTTCCTTCTGCGAACCCAAATGAACATTTTTCGGGGTTGAGCTTCATGTTGACCTTCCTTAGGTTCTTGAAGGTTTCTTGGATGTCGTCGAGCATTTGGTATTCCGTTTTGCTTTTGATTACCAAATCATCGACATATGCTTCCATGTTTCTACCAATTTGATTGGCAAAAGCTTTGTCAACTAGGCGTTGGTAGGTGGCACCCGCGTTTTTGAGACCAGAGGGCATCTTTTGATAGAGCAAAAGATCCCCTTGTCTGTGTGAAAGGCTGTTTTCTCTTCATCTTCTTCCTTCATGAGGATTTGGTCGTAACCTTTGTAAGCATTGAGGAAACACTTGAAAGGGTAACCAGTGAGGGAATCAACCTTGAGATCAATTTCTGGCAACAGGTAACAATCTTTAGGACAAGCCTTGTTTAAGTCTTTGAAGTCTATGCACATTCTCCAAGAGTTGTCGAGCTTTCGAACCATGACTGGGTTTGCAACCCAGGACTGATACTTAACTTCCAGGAGGATGCCGGCTGATACAAACTTTTCAACATCTTGGCATGTAGCCAAGCTTCTTTCAGGTGCTAGGCTCCGTTTCTTCTGGACAACAGGCTTGACATCTGGTGGTATTTTAACTCATGTTCAGCAATGCTTCGAGGAATGCCCGTCATGTCTTCCGGGCACCAAGCAAAGACATCGCTGTAATGTACCAACAACTTTTTAAGGTACGAGAGAGTTTCTTGTGAAAGTCTTGGATTAACCCTTATCCTCTGTTCAGGATACTTAGGGTTGATGAGCAGCCTTTGCTTGTTTTCTTCACTCTCGGAACTTTCCCCTTCAACCATATAGGCCTCTTGAGTAGGTTGAAGGGTTGCGATCCCCCTCTCGGTAGGAAACTTGACGGTGCCATGACCAACAGAAACAGCCATGTAGAATGCACATTGCCCCGACCTTCCTATGATTACGTCATAAAGTGAGTGGTTGAACTCTTTCCATCTTGCCTTCGCTGAAACGGACATCAAGGGTTAGTTGCCCTAAAGGCTTGAGGGGTATGTCTGCAATTCCTTTTATGGAGGTTCCAGAGGGTTGAAGCTTCGAACGTTCCTCATTGCTCAAACAGTTGAAGAATTTTTCAAACATGATTTCAGTGGCTGCTCCAGTGTCTATGTATGCTTTGTTTATTTGTAGTGTGCCCACGGTTGCTTCAACCACAAGGGGGTTTGAAAGTGGGTTCTTTTCTATTGGAGGGAAACAAACACATTGAAGCTCCCAAGCTTCCAACCTCTGTCGTTTGTGAGGAACCTTTCCATCAAAATCCACCATGTTAACTTCCTTGCCCTTTCCTTCGGCCATCTTGTCCCTCACCCCCTTCACCAAGTGAGCGAGTTCCCAGGATTTGACGGCCTCTTCAATCCTCTTCTTCAATTGAAAGCAATCATTAGTATGGTGGCCCTTTTCTTCATGAAATTCACGGAATTGGGTGGAATTCTCATTCCTTTTGCTTTTGGGGAGAGGTCTTGGAGGTCGAAAGCTTTGCTTTACTTCCTTTGTGGAAAGAATCTCTTGAGGGGTCTTGGTGAGGGGTGTGAAGCTCATGCCTTTTTCCCTGTTGGAAGGGTTCCGGCCTTCGCTGATCTGAACCCTTTTGGCGTCTGTCATAGGAATGGAAGCTTCCCCTTTTCCTAGCCGGGCTGTTGCCTCGCCAGCTTGATCCCCTTTTTCTTTGCTCTTTAATGTCTACGGCATCCTCTCCTCTGATGTGGGCTTTAGCCCTTTCGAGAGCTTCTTCCAAGGTCTTGGGCAGGGATTTGTTGAAATCTCTTGTGAGATATTTGGATGTAATGGCATTCATAAAACCGGTCACTCTCATTTTTTCGTCTGCCCCTACGTATGTGAGACCTTACTTCTTGTACCTTTCAATGAACTCTCGAAGGCTTTCGTCATCCCTTTGTTTTATCTGAAAGATTACTGTAGCATCTTTGACGTATCGCCTTTGCTGTGAGAAATTGGCCAAAAACCCTTTGCTTAGATCATCGAAACTTCGAACTCTTCTGGCAGGCAAATCGTTGAACCATATCCGGGCTGAACCAACGAGAGTTTGCATAAACATGAGGCAGCATTCAGCATTTGACCATTTCTCGATTCTGGCGGCACCAGTGAAGATCTGAAGGTGATCTTCCGGATCCTCAGTCCCATCATACGTCTTGATATGGGATGGCATCTTGATCTTCGTTTGAAAATCATAATCGGCTATTTGCTGTGAGAAGCACGAGAGATTACTTGGCTTGTAAGGCTTGGCCAAATCTTCCTCAACCCTTGCACCCATGTTGCTGCTGTTATTATTGTTCCCTTGAGTGGCCAACACCTGATTAATAAAGTGCTGCCACGGGAAGTTGGCCATCATCTGGGGCATAAGGTTGAAGCCTTGAAGGCTTCCAGGTGCAACCGGGCAACTAACTCCCAAAGGAGTGCTCATAACGGCACTTCGTGCCAAGGGGAGTACAGACAAAGCTTGTTCCCATGCAGTTGTTGTTGAGGGTGGAAGGCTTGCCGCTGGAGATTGTAGGAGTTGGTCCAAAGTCAGTTCGTGCCCTAGTGGAGCACCAGCTGTAGCTGGCTGGGAAGAGAAGAGAGGAAATGTTGTTGGATTTGGCCTCGTGTACAGGTATGGGTTAGAATTTAGAGGAGGATTACTGGGACCAGCCTCATCCCTAAATGCAGAAGGTTGTGAGTTTGCAAAAGGAGGGATAGGGGTCCAGGAGATAGTGCCGGTTCTGGTTCGTAATAGTCCAAACGAATCCTCACTCCCTTGTCTCTCTCTCTACTCACATATTGGTTGAGGAGAGACTTCAACTCCAGGAAATTGTTGGCGACCCCTTCAGGGGTAAGTTCAACATGTGAGGGGGTGTTAGAGACACCGGCATTAAGGGAAGGGACCCCTGATCTAGATAGAGTTGGAGTGTGGAAAGTGAGAAACTCGGGAGTGCTCCCTGGTGTCGAGAAAGACGTTGGTATAGCCACATGAGCTTGGCCAGTGCTTGGGGTAGAGGTATTTGGAACCTGATTCACCTCTCCCGGAGATTCATTTTCCGACATGGTGATTTCAAGAGAATGGAACTACACTACTAGGTCTTTTGAAGAAAATTAGTGGCGTAGCCCCACGGTGGGCGCCAACTTGTTGATGCAACAGATAATAGACCAGTGCTAGTAGCGAGGCTGGTTAGGCAAAAGGGTTGAAGGGTTCAATTTTGCCTAACGCAGGTCGTGGGGTCCCCCCACGTTTGCAAGACGTGGAGAGAGGTTCACTAGTTAGATTTTGTTGTTTGCTCGAGATCCTCCACTGAAATGTGTTCAGCTTCGGATGTGGGAGCAAAAGGGAATGTGTGTGTTGAATGTGAAGAAAAGTGACTTGCATGGAACAAGTACTCAAGAACAATGACCAGAGATCCCAATAGAATCCGGGCTGATCGGAGAATGTCCTGAGCACTAAATGAAGTATCACATTTATAGGGAAAGCCTTAGCTCAAAAAGGAAGTTGTTGACTAGTGAACATTCTTGCAGTGGGGGACTTACCCGTTTTGGGGGTTAAAGTCTTTTGACCTGCGGATAAAAGACTGTGTTCTGTAATACCGAACTTGAAGTCATGTGTCATATTTTTATTAGTGTATTTTTTATTCACTTATTATCAATAAATATTCAATTATGAATTTCAGTCAAGTCGAAGAATCTACAGTGACTTATACAATCTACGCTTATATTTATATCATATGAAATTGTCATATATGTATGAAACTTTCGTTAATTTCAAATTGCTACTTTCGCTTGTCCATGTCACCATGTTATAGGTGCAATTAATGCTTATGCAATTCTCAATCTCAATATTTATACAATTGTTGTAATGAATCCACCACCTGTGGTTCCCTTCGCCTCACGAGAGACGAACTAAGACGTAAGTCGAAGGCGGAATTAAAAAATTAATATAAAAATTATATATCTTTTAAAAATAAAATACTAAACATAAAATACAAAACTTTCCTAATGTAAATTGGAATGTAAACCTATGTATTTATATAATAAGGTCAAACAAATTACACCAAGATAGCCGGTAAGCGGGCAACAAGCTGCGAGAATAGTTTTGGGTTGAATATGATAAAAGTCTAACGTTTAAGGGTGTTTATGTAAGTTTTTGTAAATGAAATAAATAAAGGTGTAGTTATTTTCTTCAGTGACCCTAATAAGTTACATCACTCTTTTATCGTTGTCATCAACTCCTCTGTTCTACTTCTACCCTAACTTTCTTGGTAATCCATCGCTATAAGGTATGTCTTCATCTCTGTTCTACCCTATTTTTTCTTGATTGCGCATAGCTACAAGCATCGTACGTATTTATCCGGCCAAAAAAAAACCCTAATTTATCCCGCCTAAAAACCGTATGCCTCTGATTTACCATTCTTCGAAACGAAACGTCTGCCTCGTACCACTGAGGCGTACGTATAATAACTGGCATTGAGGCGCAGTTAAGACAACATAATATGGCTGAAGTGGGACAACCAGGCTCTCAAATTTGGAGAGTGCGGCAGCCTAATACAAGAAAGTAGTCGTTCCAAAAAAAATACAATTGATGTAACGAAGTAACATTAACCATTGAAAAACATATATTTATACAATTGATGCTTATGTATTTTTTTAGTTATCATCAATGTACTTATGGTTTATGTTTTGCATCATTAGGGGACTAAAAAGCAATACGCGAGTAAAAGGAGATTCACGACTATAAGATGCATGGATATGACTATGTATGTCAAATCCAACCTACCGCGTACAGGGTATTCGAGTTTGTAGTTTGTACAACCTTTCAATGCTTCTCAAACTAATGCACGACATCATCAAAATCACACTTCAACAACACGTTTACTAACCGACAAATACAATCATAATCTCTAGCACAATACACACCAAATTTACAATCTTAATTCCGATGCACACCATCACCATGTAGTAAGCAAAAAGACCAAACTCTTACTAGCACCCTTGTCTACATAATCATCATATAGGCCCTGTACCAAAGTGTGGAGCAAGATAAAATATTTCATTTGTAAAAGAATAAACACACTTGATTAAGAATAGACCAAATAGGTGACTACAAGTCTACAGCATACTTGGTCACTTCACATTGCTAACTTGGGATCAACTGTCCCTGTGGCATTTCCTTCTCCTGTTAGGATATGATCGGGATCCTGAAAGACATGACTTCATTAGCAAATATATTATAAAAAAAATTTAAAAAATTTATTATGACATACCTCCATTCCCCATTTAATATAATCTGGGGATTCACAGGCCTTATATTCATCAACCAAACTTTCAATAATGTCCCTCGCTTCATCAAATTCCGAAAGATCGTTGTCCTAAACAAGTTTTACAAAAATCAAACGTTGATAAATACATACAGTAACTACACTAATATCATCATCTGATCAAAATAAGTTATAGTAACTTACACTAAACATTGGGAAATCCCTGTATTTGTCGAGAAACGCCTGTCGCTTTCTTAGGAGAGAGTACTGACTCAAGCATTTTGAGAATAAATGTCGAATTCCGGTATAACTTGCTAACATCAGCCCACTGACCTAAAGAGTATAACAGCACACAAATTTCATTATTTCATTCATTCTTATTCATCACTATTGTTAATAGATACGGTAGTGTTCCAGGAATTTAAAAAAGTCTCACCCTGTGGGCAGTTTGAACATACGGTGACTTTCTCGAGAGAGCAACCTGTTTCATAAATAAAGGGAAAAAATAAATTTCGAAAAGAAAAAATTTTGTAAATTACAACTTACATTACCCTGGGTGTCATTACGAGACATACCTGAATGCTAGCAGGGCCCCACTCAATGAAATTAACAAGCTTTCTTTCACGTATACGCTGCAAACTATCATGTACCTAATAAAACCACCAAAAAGCATTTGTAGGTTAGAACACAAAATAAGTGTTCCAAATTATAAAACCGTAGATTCATAAAGGATGTTGACTTTGACAGTTTGACTCACCTGGGTAGGATCAACTTCTCCCTGAATAATGTTTAGTATTGATATATATTTAGCCTGACTGGCTTCTTTTGTTCTAGCATGTGATGAAACCATAATATTCTTTGTCTGCAAAACGTACATTTGTCAAAACATATGAGAATTCATGCTTCATTAAAATAATAATAAAAAATTACTAGTGTTCCTGCCTGGAGAAGTCTTCTCATCACATCCAGTACAGTTGTTTTACGAATCATATTAGCCTGTAAATGTGATATAATCAGAAATCTTTTCATTCAAGATAATGTGACACGTAATGCCACATAGATATTGAGATCTGACCTGGCGCTCTACTGTCAGTGGTGTATACCCCGTCATAAGAAAGTGACACCGCGGGGTTGGGATCAAAGAAGCAAGAAGTCCGACCAAATCATTGTTCATATATCCAGGATACCGCAGGGTGGTTGTACTGGCGGACATAACAGTCGAAACTAAAGAATTGGTCTGAGAAACAGAAGGATTTTGTATATGCAAGCGTTCTACAGCAATTCTATTTAGTGCAGTGTTATCAAGAACAACAACACAGTCAGCATTAAGTGTAAGTCGTTTGAGAGTCAAAAGGGAGTTGTATGGCTGGACCACCACGTCACTTATCTCATTCTGATTAGGAAACACACTGTATGTTTGAACAAGTTTCTTGCTGTAACGATCATTTAAAGTCTCCAAAAGGTATGAGCCCATACCTACATAAGTTTGTGTATCAAAACGTAGTATAATGCAAAAATTTTACATACGTATGAAAGCTTGAAGGTGAAACTTAATGTTTACTCATGTATCAATCATAGCAGGACAAGAAACAGAAATATATATTAATAACGGAGATGTATGATTAGCATATTAGTCAAAACCTGAGCCAGTTCCTCCAGCAATTGAATGACATAAAACGAATCCTTCAAGACTATCACTTCCATCCGCTTCTCTGTCGATCATGTCCATCAAATCCTCCTCAAAACTCTTACCCTGCAAAAAGATTATTAATATGTTATAAAAGTCACAAAAGTATTTGTGAATATAGTAGAGTTGTGTTGTACATGATGTGATCTACTGCAAAGAAAATTCAACTTAAACTTGTTCTGATAACAACCTGATGATATCCACTGGCCCAATTGTTTCCTGCACCCCCTCCTTCTTTTGAAGTAAATATATTCTCGTGATTATAAAGATTTCTGTATTCACCAGTTTGGATTCCATTAATCACCCTGGGCTCCAAATCCATTAGCAATGCTCTTGGTATGTAGTGTTGATCATCAGCTTGATAGAAAAACACATCTTTTCTGTCACCTCCCTGCAGCGATTTTGGTACACATAATATTAAATCAAATCATACAATAAATTAGGAAGGGTCACTTGACTCTTGAGTCAACAAATTGAATTTGGAATTGGATGAAATAATATTAAACCAGACAGGATTCGATTGTAACTATTGAACTCAAATTCATGCTCTCTAACAGACAAACACTATAATCGACCAGAACCGTGGTAACGATTATAAATCCCACCAAAATGTCAAACACACTACACATACTAGCAAGGCAGAAATGACTGCTACTCTAGTAACTATAAAGATATAAACTAACACAAATAACATTTAAACAACTAAAACCTCTGAGAGAATTTACAATTGCTCCTAAACAGAATCCTAGCATAACACAATATCCACACAAGCTCTAAGATGTATGTTCAATCTAAAATCAGGTTTCCAAACAGCAACAAAACAACAAAGGTATAACCTAAAGCTCAATAACAAGCGTAAACAGCAAGAAGTGTGACTTAAAATCCTATAATCCTTGTTAAACCTACAGTAAATCACACCAAAATATCAAATCCACTATCCCTAGAACACCGATGAGTCTAGCACACTACACGTACGAGCAACGAGTGCTACTCTAACTCTAGTAACTATACAGATATAAACTAACACAAATAACATTTGAACAACAGAACCCTAGCATAACACAATATCCACACAAGCTCTAAAAAGTACCTAAAATCTAAAATCAGGTCTTCAAACAGCAACAAAACAACAAATGCATATCCTAAACCTCAATAACAATCGCAAAACGGTAAGAGTATTCGAATATTCATCGAGATCGGGCTTAAATTGGCAATTAAGTCGATATATTATGAATTAAGCTTCAATTATAAACAGATAACTTGATGAAGAAGTAACCTGAGTAGCGAAATCTTCGAGTATACCGTCTTTAGAGATACCGTGCTCCAAACAAAGTTGTTTCCAGAACTCCATTCCGATCTGGTTGCCGCATTGTCCTACTTGAAGCGTTATGATTTCACGAGGCATCTTTTGATTCTACTTCTTCTTCTTTGATTGATATTGATTCTAGGGTTTCGAAGTTGTGTGTATAGTGTGTGTGTGTGTGGCGGGGACGACGGTGTTTTTATTTTTTAAATTAAAAAAGAGAAAAAGAGTGGAAAAGAGTATGATCTATGTTTTGAAACTTTAACTTTGTGGTTGAGTTGTGTGTCAACCAAATGTAAATCTAAAAGCCCAACTCAAAACCACTCTTTAAGTCATCCAATAGTTTATATGATCTATGTTTTGAAACTTTAACTTTGTGGTTGAGTCTACTACTACTTTATGAATGTGTTTGTTTTATTTCGCAATAAAACTTTCTTGTATTCATATATTGTTAGCTGTAAATTAGTTGTGATGTTCGAAAGTTGAAACACAAGCATAAATATAAATTAGGAAAAAAAAATTACTTAAGTACAATTTGGTTAGATTTGGTTTATTTGGTTTCGAACCGAAACCAAACCGAATTGAATTTGGTTTGGTTTGGATCGGTTTGCATATTCCTTATTTGGTTTGGTTTTTGGTTTGGGCTACAAAATTTTGAAAACCGAATAAACCGAACCGAATAAACTAAATAAACCATAAACCAAACCGATGAACACCCCTACTAATTAGCCTAGTGACATCTTGGTGGTGTGATAAGGCTTATGACCATTAGGTCATGAGTTCGATTTCTACAAGGGGTTTTTTTCCAAATTTATTGGGTTTACTCCTGAATTGGTGTATAGGCATCATTGCCTAGTGGAGACGAATATAATCGGGTGGTTTCGCTAGTGGCACGAGGATACTCTAGTGGTCCGTCAGTGATCCAAATTTGTCTTTCAAAAAAATATGTTGGAACCACTCATATTTATTGTAATGTTGGTGGATCCGACGGTGTTTATGTGGTCGGTGTCTTGGGTGGTGTTGTTGCTCTTTCTTCCATGTCATGGGTGTCTTAGACGCGTGGTATGATTTCATTGAACCTAAATATGGTCGGGCAGTCGTAAACATGAACTTCGCCATCCATATTCGAGGGATATTTTGTGGCAACGAAAGGTTAAAGAGATGTATACTCAGTGAAAAGGGACATGCTTGGGATTTCCCTTTCTCAATAGGTGTTTAGTGCTCACCTAGGAAGATACCACCCGTCGCTACACCAGCAACCCGATAACGCCTAGCCGGAACCTTGGGGAACTCGTTCGGGTACCACTCATATATATATCTACAACACACACACACACACACAAATCCTACCTAATACACCGTAGACGATGTTATCGATCAGGTAGGGGGTACGCGATCACCTCACCCGATGGTGCTCCGACCCCCCTAACACAATGTATAAAAATCTCAGTAAATACGTAAATTTTATTTTTATATAGCAATATCATACTCATATTAAATATAAAAAACATTTGTTATTATAGTGAATTTTTTAAATATCGTATAAAAAAATTATGGAGGTTTTTGAATGAAAGGGGAATTGCATACGATAGGTTGGCATATGAGAAGTTGAGTAGCTTCCTTTTACCTCGACTCATTTGTCATCTTCCCTTGGTCCTCACTTAAACACATGTCATTCTTTAGTGGTTTTCTACCCTTGTCATATTTTCTTCACTTTGTACCATATCTATACTCTATAAATTATTACTATTTATCACAAAAAGATTTTAGCAATGACCATATATTCATCTATTATAACGTTATGCTAGTATTATTTTAATTTTAAGATAATTCTATTTAATTATTTTGACAGTGATATATGTTTTGTTTGATAAGAATTGAACAAATTTACAACCATATAGGATATTTAAAAATTTTAAGCCCGTATATAGTATTGAAAGGAGTCGATAATAATATTATATATATTTTTATTTGTTATTGATAGGAGTTGATAATAATATCATATATATTTTTATTTGTTAATTGAGACACCAGTACCTTATAATGGAATTGGTGAAAATATTTTTCTTTCTTTTTTTACTTTCATTGTGTCTTTTCTTTTCATTCTTTAATTTCACAATCTATGATTCTTAACAATTGGGGTTTTGATCTTACTATCTTTTTATTCATATCAAAATTATTAAAATCATTTGCTAGACAAAAGCTTTCAAGTGAAATGAAGTTGAAAATAGTTATATAAATGTAAAAAACAAATCTATCATCATCTAACATTTTTCCCATTACCTATAATCGATGTATGAGTGTCATGCAAACTTATTATCGTAAAAACTAAGAACGTGCATAAAAAAGAACATCTTGCGTAGCAGATCGAGTCATGTGACTTGATGGTGATGGACTGGTGACCTTCAAGTTGACGGCGTGAACTAATGGTAGGTGAACGTAAGTAAATTTCGTTCTAGAATATAAAATAATGATAATAACATAGCAACCATAGACTAGAACGACTAATATCATCGTAAATATAATATAAAGCATAAACTTTAGTAAACCATTAGACAACAAACATATTAAAGTTATGTGTCAAAACAAAATTGAAGAATGAGTTAAAAAATTTGAATCGCACAATTGTATTGACAACCTAACTTCCCATTGTTTTCATGTTCAAATAAAGGAAAACTCAGTATAGATCCTAAGGTTAACCACACTTCTTCAACTTCATAGGCTCATAGCATATGCATATGCTTTATGAAAAAGATGGAGAGTGGGTGGGTGGGTTTGTGAACTAGAAACCTAATAGAAAAGGTTAAGCAACATATTGTTAAAAACTATATTTGTAAAGTTTGAAGCTATACGTAAGTTGATTGAGGGGTGGTTTGTATGAGAGTTGAAATTAGGATAGAAAAATACATGAGTTTACATAGTTAATTTAAATTAGGAGATAACTTCCTCTTCAATATATATTGATTTTAATTTCGTTCATGTTTAGTCATACCTAACATGCTATCGACATGATATATGACAATCCAATTTTTTTCAAATAATACTATAACTATTCTCTTGTCATATCGGTCACTCAACTTCACAAAAGTCGTGAATCCTCGAGAACCATAGTCCCAACTCCCACTGGCCGTTGTCATGGTAGCCTGTGTAGGAGATGAGTCACGATTTTATTAAAATTATATTAACAAAATAATAAAGATACTCTCGTCATACATTTGGGAAATTGTAGTATATGAACCGGGTACAAATACAAACGATATATATATATATATATATGGTGGGAGTTGGCTACAAAGTCTATTTTTCTTACAAAGTGTAAAAAGTCATAAAACACCATAATGTCAACCATAAAACATACTTAAAACCCCCCAAATAACAAAGTGAAGATCACTAAACGCCATATTTGTGGGTTTTGTGTTGTGTTTTGGATGATAAGACTTTGATTATCGAATGACTAACATTAGTGTGTTTTATGTTGATTATCCTGTTGTGTTTTATATTCATAGTTCTAGGATGGTGTGTTTGAAGTTTTTATGGATTGTTAGGGTTTGGATATTGTGTTTTAGTGATCTTCACTCTGTTATTTGTGAGTTTTAAGTGTGTTTTGTGGCTGCAAATTGTGATGTTTTATGACTTTGTACACTTTGTAGGAAAAATGAACTTTGTATATATATATATATATATATATACACATAAGGCGGGTTCTAGAGTGAACACTAGTGTATTTATAAACTGGGTGAACAAATCCTGGCCATTAATTTACATCATCAAATCGTAAAATACACTAGTATATTTTCATCATCAAATCCTGATCAAATTCTAGCCATTGATTTACACTTGTGTATTGATAACCAAGGGCTAGGATTAATTGAAAAGTTACTTATTAAATTATTGTCACAATAGTAGTTGTGATGTCTCTTGCAATCTCGTTTTCGTCTCACTCCGATGTTTTCGCCATCAGTTGAGGTGTGACAACATATGTTGAGGAATTATAGAAAGTACAAAGAGGAGTACTCTCTTCTCGATCCACCATATTCGCATTCTAATCTATTCCACAAATTCTAACACTACAATTTTACCTAGTGTAACCTTGGGCATGTGAGTCATCTCTGGCACTACAGACTACTTCCGCTGTTGTACCCTGGGAGACAGACGTGTTGTCTAAGTGCGGCATGAAATTTGTTTAAAGTGACCCGTGTTGGACACGAATCCTCAGCCACAACCGTCAACATTAGTTTGTTCAATCTTGCAGCTAAGAATGATTATACAAGAAGATGTGGTTCAAGTTCTCGTTAAAGACGAAGTGAACCATACAAGAAGACGCAACACAAGTTCTTATCGAAGAAAACGGTTTGAATTACTTTATTTACATAAAATTGTGTGTGTGTGTGTATATATAGGGTTAGGTTCATTTGTGAACAACCCTCTTAATAGTGTACAATACATGGAAGCAAATTACGACAAATTGAAATCTAACAACTTAACAATAAAACATAGAATTAAACTAGGTGTGTTTCTAGCCATCCTACTAGATTCTTTCAACACATCATCATCACAAACCTGCAATATATATTAAAGTAACATGTCAACACAAAATGCATTGGTGAGCATACAAGTTTAGTGTACTAGTATATGTATAATGGAATTTAACGAGATCTACATGGCAACAACGTATATTAAGGCATAAACATAACATGAACTAGCATGCATCACATAAGTGTCAACCCAAAGATTCCACTAGCCTAATCATGTTGTCGCAACGATAAGACCGTTTGTATGATTGTATTACTTAACATAGACCCATCAACGGGCGGTGTGCTACTCACATAGCGCTATACATGTTAAGGTAGGCTTGTACGAAGTTAATGACAAAGTATAGTGCAAGAATGGCTTCTAGCATGCATGTATTCCTAAAGTATAAACGTATAAAGCATGTATATTGGATTCGTTTGTAAGAATAATGCATTTGCATATGTGTGTTTGTGTGAGTTTTAATATGGTAATATATATTGCATCAAGAAGTATGAAAACGAAAAGGGGGTCATGTATACTCATGGTTTGCAAAAGTTTCAAAAAACATGAGTGAAGAGTCTTGAGAGGTTGGGAAACACCGAGGTTATCCTACAAGGATGAACAAGGCGTACGAGTCATGGAGTTTGGTATTGAGTTAGATTAGGGTTTCAAGATAGTATGAAAGTATGTATATTGCAAGAAAATACATCTTGTCTAAAAGCACTCATTATGGACACTATTTTGGTCGTATTTTCATGGGCATCGATTAACCCATTAGAAACCATAGTTTGAGGAACTTTGACTAAGATAAAAATGACCCTAATATATAACATTCAACCATGAGTTTGGTTGGTGTTATGATTCAGTTCTAGGACATAATTATATATCTATATTTATAAGTATTTTAGTCTGAGTCATAGATTGTCATGCATGGAGGTAGGATGAGTTACATCCATTTAACCTCATTGTATAGATTCACCAAAGTACAAAATCATCAACTTAGATGATGATTTCGATTGGTCATGAATGAAATAAAGAATGTACAAATAACTAATCATCTAAACCATCAAGTAACCAAGTGAAACTCAAACTAGACTAGTGCATTCCAATCATGGCAAATATTTGGAGACTTGGTATAGTTGGACACTTTGTTACAAGAAAATTCACTTGATGACTTGGGTTTAGGAAGATGGATTAACTAACTAAGTGAGGTAGTGGAATCATAGTTGGAAAGCCAAGGTTTCCATTGTTCAGACTAAACCAAAACTCAAGTATTTCAACATTGAAGGTTGAAAGCTTGGATGGCTCCAACATTTTGTAGGCTGTTTGGAAACCTTTAGGACATTAGATTTTTAAGCCTCTAATCTTCTGGAAATCAACCATACACAAGCCTCACAACCATGAATTTGATTGAGGACAAGGTTGGTATAAGATTCCATAAGATGAACAATCAAATGTGTCTTGTTTGTAAAAGTTTTTATAAATCAGAATTCAAATATGAATTTGGAGCCTTATGCAAGTGATGTACCACTTTCTTACACCTTGGTAAACCTTGGGTAACATCTTTGGAGGTCATCCAAGTAGATTGATGCAAGCAAATAAAAAGAAAAAGTAGAAGAAGTAAGTTAGAACTCACTTTGAATACAAGAAGGTTTCTGCCCAAAATGCAGAATTTATTGAGAGAATTTGGGTGTTAAGAGTGATTTGTAGAGTGTGTAAAGGTGTTAGGGAGGTGTGGAATGCACCTATTTATAAGTGGGTAATTAGGGTTGGGTTTAAATGGAGTTTGGTGAAGGTTGGAGTGGTTGAAAGTTGAACTAAAGGCTAAATTCGTGAGCTGGCCAAGATTCTGCCCGTCTGGAACCCCTTGCGTCCGTAAGACATATCAGAAGTGAAAATTTTTATTTTTGGCCCTTAATGTTTGGTTGTTTGTCCAATTATGCAATGTCTTCAACATGTTAAGTGTTTTTAAGGCATTCTAAGGCATGTATGAGTATGTGTAAAGTATGAATGTATATGAATATTATCCCGAACATAAAATAAACATAAAGTATGATTCAGTTTTGTGTATAAAACGTGTATTCGTGAATGGGCATGTATCATGTATGTATAAATTAAACAACAATGTATTTCCATTATAATCAAAGTCTCGAGATTACAAACACTGAAACGTAATACGAATACAAACTTTCTAAAAATAGAAAGTATAAAATGCGGAGCGTTACATATATGTGTTTTCAAGTATTCTTTCTTATCTAAAAATTCTCCATGTATAAACTTATGTAGTTTTTCTTGTATTTCTCTGTATCATAAAATGAGACATGAAGCCTACATTTTTTATAGGATTATTGGATTTTAATAATCTTAAGTTTCATCTGTTGGCCGATAATAATCCAAACTTTAAAAATTCACTTCAATGATCCCAACTTGTAAAAGTTTGGCCCCCATTGATCATTTTCAAACATATAAGAATTTGGTCTACTCAATAGATTCAAGTGTACCTGAAGACTCCTTAATTGATTTAAGTGCACCTATGTTAGAAAAGGATTAATTGAGACCAAATTCTTACAAGTTGGGATCATTGGAAGATATTTTTAAAGTTGGGATTATTATCGGCCAATATGTGAAACTTATGATTATTAAAATCCAATAACCTTTTTTACAAGAACCATAATCATTAAATTAGACATAAAACCTAGATTTTTTACAAGACTCATAAGTGGTCGAAGAGTCATTTTAATTAGAGAGTTAATTTAAAACATAAGAACTTTAGTCAAGCAAAAAAAAAGTTTAATCTTCAATTCACTATATATGAAAAGTCTTATAAATAATTATTTTTATTATAAATATTATTAGAACGTGCACCTCAAGCAAATCCCACTGTGGTCTTAGGGGGGACGTCCCAATGATGGATCGTATCCTACCGAGGCATGGTGCGGTCTTGAGGGCAACCCGGTTTTACCCAGCCGTTACCCCAGCGAGTCTCTCGTGTGGGGGCAGTATGGTTTCCGGGCGGAAGTCAGCTTGCGCGGCGGCCGGGGCCCGATCGAACATCGCGTCCGAGAGTGCGGGGCTGACGGGGGAATGTCTTCGACGTGAACCCGGTGACCAATAGGTCCAGTACATAGAAAGTCACCTTCCAAAAAAAAAAAAAAAAAATCTAAATCGGAATTCAAACTTTAGGCCTTTTTTTCTATTAAAGAAACCTTCCAGCTAACAAACATTCTCAATTATCCTTAATCAAGACCGGTAAGCGTGTCCCTTTCTCTCTCTCCACACACACACACATATATATATACATAGGATAAGGATCGGTTAGGAACCACCCTTTATTGCGAGAACCGTGAAAGCCAATGTGAACACAACAAAAAATACCTAAAATAGCTAAAAAACACACAATTTTTTTTTTAATATTTTTATACAAAAATCGCTACTTTTAATAGCAAAAAAAAATAAAAAATAAATTTTTTTGCTACTAAAAGTAGCGATTTTAATGTAAAAAATATTTAAAAAAAATTGTGTGTTTTTTTATTTTTTTTTTATTTTTTTAGATTTTTTGGGGGTTTAGTTTTTAGCATTTTAGCTTGGGGGTGGGGGGGGGGGGGGGGGTTAGGTTTTTTTTTTTTTTTTGGGGGGGGGGGGGGTGGGGGTTAAGTTTTTTAAGGTTTTTTTATGTATTTTTGGTTGTGTTCGCATTGGTTCTCGCGGTTCTCGCAATAAAGGTGATTCTCGCATGAACCTTACCCTATATTTATATATATACTAGAAGGGTGTTCGTATAATGTAGCGGGAAATACACACACAATCAGGGTGTGTATGGTTTGGTCAGTTCGACTATTACTCTCAACCGAAGCCAAAATTGAATATATTGGTTAGGTTAGATTCATGATTTTTGGTTCGGTTCATTTAATTTCGGTTAATAGCCAAAACTAAATTGAAATGAAATGAAATTGAGGTTTAAATATATGAACTAGAGGTATAATAGCTAGAAATATATGAAAATATGAATGGTTTGGTTCGGTTAATTTTGTTAAACGAGAGTAAAAAAAAACACCGATAACCATTTTTGGTTAATTCGGTTTTCGGTTTCGTTTAACGATTCAGTTATTGATCACCCCTAGACTCTGTTAATCACATAATATATCAATATTGAAGAAACACTGGTTTAATTTATCGGAATCAACTGAACCAGGGGGTTTGAATCTGCATAAAAGGGTTAAGTCTTCTCGTTTGATTCAGGGGTGAATGATCTCCTTCTTCGAACAACAACTGCAAAACACACAGCCGTTAGACTCGTCACGGGGAGAATGGGGGTTCTCTCCGTGACCACCCTCCGGCGTGGGAATAAGTATAGGGTTTGATGAAAAAGAAGAAGTAGTAGTAGTAAAGTGAAGTGAGAGTAACTTGAAGAGTGATACCTGAATTATCCTTTATTTATAGCCGAAGTTTGGGCGGGAAAGTCTATTGATGAAAAGATGACGGAAAGTAATTTCCGTGAGCGGTTATTTTCTTTCACCGTTAATCACTAACGGGTGTGTGTGCACACGGATCGTGGTTATGATCGATGGTTGGGGGAATACCACGTGGAGAGTGATCAAAAGTGGATCTTCCTTCAATTTGGGTGTTATCATCGTGACTCTGGGGAATGTCCAGGATGATGCCACGTGGCCATTCGGTTATAACCGAATGGTGGTGCACGATGAAGTCTTTCTAGAAGGATACAGCTGTTATCATGTGTAGCTCTTCTTCATGCTAATTTTGTGGTAACATAGAAGTTACTTTTATCCAAGTCTGGATGTTATTTATGCGGAAGTTTTGTTAGGATTTTATCCTATCCGTTGTATGAAAGCTTGCGCAAGGATATGTAATATCTTTCTTGGTGCGCGGATGTTGGAGATCGCTTTCTTTTTAAGTTCTCTTTTTAGGACCAGTGCACGGCTGCACAAGGTTCTTTTAAAGAGGTTCTTTGTTGGTGAAGTTATGGTATGGTCCTGAACTCCCGTGCAGGGTTTCTGGGACCTTACCCCTTCAAGTCCTCCCAGTCTAGTGTTGCTCTTATGCAAATAAGTGGAGCACTGGACTATAAGAGTTGGGTGGATTTTTTGCTGTGGAGCTTTTAGGCTCGAAAAATGGAAATCTTCTTGGGGAAGATATTCTTGCCCCAGATTCTGATTTTGAAAATCTTGACTTTTGGCAGGTGAAAAGTTGCAGTGATGACGGTTGACGTGTGACGTGTGACAGGCTGTCGCTGTCACTTGTACGTTGCTGATCGTGGCTTTCACGCGCGCTTTGTCACACCCCAACCGATGGCGGAAACAACGGGGCATGGCACTGAGCGAAACAGATTGTCCAGAAGTATCCATAACAATTATCAATACTATTCAATTTAAATAATACGTCCCATACCGTATCTCAAACAGCAAAATAATTATTACAGACAAAAATCCAGGCAAATATTCTGTTCCGACAACTCAGATTTAAATAGACAGCAATTGTTTATCTGCTTCTAGAGTCCCTTAGTTTGACCACTACGGACAACTATTTGTTGGGCTCTAAAGCTTTATTCTAGCTTCAAATTCCTACCAAGTGTGCGTCCTAAGCACCTGTCACATACGTTAAAATTAAGTCAATACATAAAATGTAAAGGTGAGCATACAAGTTTGATAATAGCATATAGAGTTCGAATTCGTTTACGCATAACCAGCACGTACACATAGTGAAATGAAGCACGTTAGTTATCGACATAGATCCATCGATACCAATGACTGCGGGTTGACTGCCCGAGGCAGTTCGCAATACATGATTACCACCGTAATCCATGCAAGTAATTGTCCTTAACAACCCCCGTGTGAACGGGTGCTGAGTCCAAACTATAGTACTATCGTTGCTAAGGCAGGTAGACAGCATTCCATGTGTAAACATAACAAACAAGCATTCATAAGCCACGTATAACATGCATTAACGGTTAGCGTTCAAATAGTATTGAGTAGTGTGATTGTTGTAGTTTGAATATTCGTAACGTATGTAACACCCAAAAGTGCGTAAAGCAAAAAGGGATCGAGTATACTCACAGCGGTTAATGGATTGAAGGGAGCGCTTAGCGAGTAAGGTTAGCCTGAATAGATTCGATAGCATAACGATAAGTGACGCGTAAAACGGTACAAAGTGTGAAAGGGTCGGATGGTGGTTCGATCGGATGGTAATCCGATCGGACAGCAATCCGTGCGGATAACAATCCGTTCGGGTGGTCATCCGGTCGGACAGCTTGTCCGGTCGGATGACGATTCGAGTGGATTGTTACTTCCTATAAGAAGGATGTGTTTGTGTATGATGGCTTGACTTTTGAAGTTTTCGTTGTAGCATTTTGAAAGCATTGAAGTATCTCTATCCATCAAGTCGGTCGATCGGATGGTTAGTCGTGCGGATGACAATCCGTTCGGATGGTCATCCGGTCAGACGGCAACTAAGTGGTGAGATTACTTGGTGAAGGAAAGTTCACAACAGAAGTGTCACTCGATCGGATGTCCATCCGATCGGGTGGCAACCCTGTTAATGAACATGTTGAAAATTGTTTAAGTCTTTAAAGTCTTAGTATCTCATGATCCGAAGAGTAATCCAGTCAGATGTCGTCCGATCGGATTGCAATTCGTTCAATACTCAAACTTCAGGTACGGTTGTTTAAGTGTGGGTCCCAAAGTGTGATCCGTTCGGATGGCAATCCGTTCGGATGACCTATCCGCTCGGACAGCAGTTCGGTCGGACAGCATTCCGTTCCGGTTGTTCCGTTCGTCCTACACTTGGTCGTTTTGATGGTTTGTCGTTATTTCGAGACGTCTTGACAACGTGTTAACCAACAGAACGCCCATTTTGACCCAGATGACTCAACCGACCAAGAATCACCCTAGTTCGGTTAGTTACCGGCTCGAGACGGTTGTTCTTGTTTAACCCGAAATCGGTGGTCTCGTGGGCAGAATCCAGATCTGGACTAGTATAACACTAAGGATGAGTAGGAGACTAGAACAGAGCCCGATTCCATCGGTTTTGAGTGTATCGAGTGTAAAAGAGTTGAAAGAAAGTTAGAAACCATCTTTCAATCCTTTTTCACCACTCTTGTGTCGAGATCTTTACAAGATCTTTGTGTAACCGGGTGGAAATCGATTAGATCCTAGTTGTTCTTGGTGGATTGAAGTCAAAACATGAAGTTCTTGAAGAACACATGATGACGTCATCCTAGAACACCCGAAATCTAGTGATCTTGCGGTTAAAAGTTAAGATTTAAAAGATAAAAAGGTGTAGGAGTGCGTGTAGATCAAGAAAGTACAAGATTTAGGACGAGATCTTACCTTGATCGAGAGAAATCAAAGAAAAGGTGGGGAGCACGAGCTGTTCGGACAGAGGGTTTCCAAATGTAGAAAGGATGACAATGACAGGGGTATTTATAGGATTCCAAAAGAGGAAAGGGCTGTCCGATCGGATGGCACACCGCTCGGGTGACTTATCCGGTCGGATGACATTCCGGTCGGATGGCACCTGGCCTGTGGCATTGTGGCTATCCAGTCGGATGGCTATCCGGCCGGATGGCACTTGGTTCGAATGTTTGACGCGACGATTTTTGCTGAGTCGATTTCGATTGCGAGCGGTTCGATACGATAGGGTTTCCTAGTCAAATTACTTTCAGTCCCAATCACTAATTATCATAGTTCGATTGTGATTCGAGTTCGAGTTCGATTTCGAGTTTCGATTGCGTTTCGATTGATTAACACAACATAAATAAGCATGCACAGATAACACGTAAGGCACACACACACGTATAACAACAAGTAAAATACGCAGCTCGAGTTGCGATTCGTTGTCGATTCGATTAGCATAGTTTGATTATTGATTAATTAACTTTATCGCATTGTTACTTCCTATAGTTCACAGTCGTAGGTCGTTTGAATAACACGTCGATGGCTTGTAATTAACAACACTTACTCCACATAATACAAATAAAATAAAGAAATTTCTATAAGTCAAATACGTATCATCGATCGTTGACTTTGACCTTGACTTGTGAAAACACGGGGTGTTACAGCCTCACCTTGTTTAGGGAATTTCGTCCCGAAATTAGGCTGGAAGCTGTACAATGCCGTGATTCACGCTTGAGAACTTTCTCTTTCTAGACTTTCTCTTTAAACAATTGCGGGTACTTAGCCTTCATGTCGCTTTCGAGTTCCCAAGTGAACTCTGCGCCTCGTTTGCCTTCCCATCGGACTTTCACAATAGGAATGCGTGAGCGTCTGAGCTGCTTGGTTTGGCGATCCATGATTTCGACAGGCTTTTCCACGAATTGTAATGTTTCGTTCACTTGCAGATCATCGAGAGAAACGTGTAAATCGTGGTCTGCTAGGCATTTTAGGAGGTTTGACACGTGGAAACTCGGGTGGACGTTACTAAGTTCCTCCGGTAGTTCGAGTCTGTAGGCGACTTTTCCGATCCTTTCCAGAATCTTAAAAGGTCCAACATATCGAGGCGCGAGCTTTCCTTTCTTGCCGAATCGGACCACACCCTTCCAAGGTGATACCTTTAGGAGTACGTAGTCACCAACGTAAAATTCAAGGGGCTTGCGTCGTTTATTGGCATAACTTTTCTGTCGATTCCGAGCTTTCACCAGGTTGTCTCGAATTTGGAAAATTATGTCTGTCGTTTCTTGTAATAGCTCAGGACCAATTAATTGCGAATGACCGATCTCGTGCCACACAATAGGCGATCGACATCTTCTTCCGTATAATGCCTCGAAAGGTGCCATTTGGATGCTAGAATGATAGCTGTTGTTATACGAGAATTCGACTAACGGCAGGTATTTATCCCAATTACCACCGAAGTCTATTGTAAGGACTCTCAAAATTGTCCTAAAAATACCCGTAAGTATCAACACGTACCCCTGAAACCCTAAACTATATTAAAAATCAAGAAAAACAAAACTTTGGGTCTCAGGCGGGCCGCATAAAAGACAAGCCCTGTCTTACGCGGGCCGCGTCAATACTAAGTTGACCGGATAAGTGTTCCGGATCCACGTATCAACCACCTGGCCAACCTATGCATGACCATGCAAACCTATACGTATACTAGGCGGCCACGCGGGCCGCGTAAAGTACAAGGGGTGGTTTACGCGGGCCGCGACGGGCCTTAATTTTAGCTATAAATAGCTTAGCTCAGGGGCTTTCATTCTGTGTCGAAACAAACTTTCAAAAACGAAGTTACAATACTCTGAAGTCGAAAATACTTTCAATATTAGCGAGGCGCAGCTCCGATACCAGGTATTAACTCGATCGCTGCTACGATTCAATGTCCGATCGATTAAACTATCCAATGGATGTTTAAGTGCTGCCCACATTAGGGTTTATGCTTTGTCATTCGTCGTTAATTCGATGGATGTTTAAGTATCGCACTTTGTCATTCGCTGTGAAGGTTAATCTTGTGAGTTATCGTAAATGCTGTATTAGTTACTAACCGAGTTCGTGTGCATGTTATTAAATTTAGGTTAAAAGGCTAATCAGTAGGCTAAGCTCTGCTCATATAAATCTGCAATGTGAGTCATTCTCTTTTTATCAAAGTGCTTTATAAATTCTTAAATATTTTCAAAGTTATAAATTACAGGGATTAAGTCTTTGTAATCACCAAATTACAGCCGGTATGTGGGGTTTTGTATACATTACTTGATAACCGTCACCATTGGAAAACGGGGTAGCCAAGGGGTGATATAACCATAGTCACAGACACCATTGGACTCAGAGGTTACCGATGGATGTTCGAGTGACAAATACTGTGGGTAGTTGGTTGATATCAGGAAACATTGTAATCGCTCTTAATACTGTAAATTATAACAAACGAGTCGTTTTAGTAAAAAGAATGATTCACCAGTATTTCCCGCTGACAAAACCTTTTTCAAACATGTTTCAGGTGATCTGTTGTGATCCAGGAAAAGTGCCGCGAAGCACTACAAAGCTTAAGGAAGTGGCTCAGTATAAAATAAAGAAACATGTTTTGGAAAATAAAGATTTCTCAGTGAAATCATATGATTGTAAATTACCGAGGTTTTATTCCGAGTTGTGAAATAAAATAATTGGGAAATTTGCAGTTTTAAAAAGGTCCTGGTAAAATCTTCCGCTGTTAAATAAATACCACGGGAATTTCTGTCCCGCGGCTCCTGAAACGGGTCAAACCGGGTCGGGGACCGTGACAGAAAAAGGTGGTATCAGAGCCACTGATTTAAGCCAATTAAGTATCTAGAAAATACTTAATTTTTATTGATTGCCATTTTGTGATTATATGTGTTTTATTATTTGAATATTTGTGTACAGCATGGGTAAGCAAAAGCTTTCAAATATCTATCTTAAATTAGATAGGTCATCAAACGAGAAGGGAAGTTCATCCCAAACAAATTCCTCAAAACATTATGCAAATCCTGAAGAAGGAATATTTGTCCGAAAGGCACAATATGAGGAACCACTTTCTTCTAATAAAAGAAGTTTGATTATTAGGAAAAGTCAAGAGAAACTAAAGAAATCAAAAGAAAAGAGAATTAATCAGAAAACCCAAGAACTAGGCAATAACACACCATGGGAAGACAAGTTAGATGAAAAATGGACAGATCTTTATATGCTAGCTACTGTAGCAGTAAATGCAAATCTTTAAATATACCTGATTCAAGTTTTTAGCACCTTATCACCTACAAGCCAGAACCCTTATCCAGTAAAATAAATAAGTTTACAGTAAACCCTGGTGTGTTTTAATTTTCAGTTGTCTTTTAATTAGTCACACGATATGAAATAATATTTAAAGGTTATTTATGAAATTTTGTTATAAAATTTTAACTTAGCAATTTTTGTGTATTTTGCATATATAAAACAGCATGAATGACTTGTCTGAAGCCCTTCAGAATTTAAATCTCTATCCAGTGAAAATAGAGGTTTCCAGAGATTTTAATAGGTACATACTCGATATAGAAGAACCTGTGGAATTCAACGCTCCACCTCCGGAGAAACCCAAGCCTAAGAAAAGGAGAAGATTTGTGGGATGGAGGCGTGTGCGTAGGAGGAAACCCGCGACTAGAAAGATTCCTAAAATAGAAAATCCCTTAGACAAAGGAAAGGGGATTGAAGTCGGGGAAGATTCTAGGCAGATGGAAATGCAGTTTGAGGAATATTCTAGGCAAATGGAAATGGAGTTTGGGAAAGGTTCTAAGCAGACAAAAATAGAAATTGGAGAAAGCTCTCGACAAATCGAGGAGTTACCATTTCAGGATGAATTAGATCGTGCATTGGCGAGCTGTGATGTCGTCAGGCCTATCAATAATAATCTTTACCCTTATCTTGCTGAAACTCAATTACCAATGAACTTTGAACCAGCAATTCCAGAACCTATAATCCACACCCAACCTCTAGGAATGGATGAGTGGTGGACCAATGATTGGCAGTTCTGTCACACCCCAAATTTCCACGTATTACCGGTGGGCCCGGTAGGGGAGTAACGTGACGTGGTTGGCAACATCATAGTCAAACAACACAATATATAAATGCACAGCGGAAGCAAAAAGGATAAATATATTACAATCCGAAATAGTGTAACATCAAAGTATTACAACGGAAGTAAAGGATCCACAGGCGGATCGAAAATAAAATAACACTGTTCAACAGACTTTAGGCATCTAAGCTTGCGAGACTCTTTAATGATGCTAGGAGTAGCCAGCCGATTCCGATTAGTACCTGCACTTAGCCTTTTTGGAAAATACGTCAGTTTACACTGGTAAATACAATCAACTGACTCATTTTGAAAAGGGTTTAAAAATGATTGATTTGCATGCACATGGCACAAATAATATTTTATAACTTGGGATGCTTATTTAAATATATAAACTTGTAAAGGATTTACATGTTCCTTATGCGTTCAGTAGCCCGGATCGAGCCGGGTTAAAGATCAATAGACACACCACTTTATTTATGAGACACTGACAGGTGTACGCCTACACCTGAGTGCTAAGGTCGTGGCCATTTCGTAAAATGATGCCAGGGATATCCGGGACAACGGTCATTAACCCCCAAAGGCTTTAAGCAAACAAAACAAATTAAACGGAACATCTCAATACTTTAACCATCATACAATTAAAGATTCAATGTCCGACCAAGCGGTATTTTATATACCGTACCCCAAGCCCGTATAGGGAAATAAGTTAAAAGTATTTACCTGAGCTAAATATAAATTCAATCCCAGCCGTATCAAATCAGCAAGTACAGATAGCTTTTACTGGGCTCCTAAATCTGGAACGAATGTTTTTAATAACCTATTAGAATCCTAACGGGTCTTTAATTAAGTCATGACTTAGACCGGTTAGTTTTCAAAAGGAAGATACGGTTCAAACGCATGATAAGGCGAAGACTGGAATAGAATGTGATTTAGACCCGACAAGTTCGGAGACTTGTATAATATGGGTATATTATACACATTCTGGATTTTGAGATAAAACCGATAAGGTTTGACCCGTTTCGGCTAATTTATGTAAACTAGTTACATAAACCGAACCGAACGCGTATGAAGCGTAACTGGTAACCATAAGAGTCCTAAACAGGTTTCCTAAGTTAACATGCCTTAAATATGTTGTGATATCAGTAGGATACCTTCCATTATGCCCAAAACGAGTTTAATCTCATATTAAGCCCCTTAAGGGTATTTTGGTCATTTTAAAGATTATAAAAGGGATCAATTAAGCTTCTGTGATCCGAGTCTGAATAAATCAGTAAAATAGTTTATTTTAACAGGTTATAACATTTTATTATAAGTCTTATATGCCAAAATAGTTTTAAACCCAAACTATGCGTTTAATACGCGTATAATGTCGTTTTAAGCGATTTACGGGTTAATATAGGATTCTGAGTTTTCTGATCAGTTCAACAGGTTCAAAATACTCCATTTATTATTTGAAATCATTACCAATTGGATTGGCGACAAAAGGATTTGTAAAACTCATTTTATGGCCGAAAAGGGCATATTCGGTATTTACCGAATTAAGGCGATAATCCTAGCTTATGATCAGTTTAAAAATAATTAAAAATCTTCAAAAATCCCAAAATATTATATTACATCAGTGGGTAAAAGGTTTGGTGTCAAAAATGGGGTTTAGATAGGCTTTACGCTAATGACGCCGATTAATTACTAAGAAGCGTTATAATTACGTCATTAAGCATAACTCCTAATCTAGACCTCCGACTGATGTGAAAATTTACAGACATGTTTAAAAATCAGTAACTAAGATTATTGTACTTTCACATTTCCAAAATTCTCGTTTTATAGTCATAAGGGCATTACGGTCAATATTTAAGCATTCAACGGAAACGTCGGACAATCGAGGGTTCAAGTGGTATAAACGCAGAGGATTATACAATCATGTAACTAGGTCCTAATGGAAATTTAAGGCATGTCTAAACCTATATAAATCGGGTCAGAATCGAGGTCAAAGCAAAAGTCAAACTTTTGCGTCTTTCGGTTCCGAATCGGTTCAAAACAGAAAGTTTTCGAATCAAACAAGTTTAGACAAGTCCGTACACTTATTACCAAGTTATATGAATGATAAAACAGGTTACACGCCTTCTATATCGCTAATTACATAATTAATGGTTCTATTGACTTTTTCGGACAACGTTTGACTCGACAAACGACCTAGTTAGGATGGAAATCAGTGGGTGCCCTTTTAAGGGTTTAAAGCCCACATAATTACCAACTTATAACAACTTTCACTTCGAAAAAACACTGGACCGTTTGTGTTTTATCGTTAATTCAAACCGTAGTTACGACGGTTTGATTTTTAGGCTATAAACTAAACAAAACTTGATTAAGAAGGGTCAAGGGTACTTACACAAGTCTAATGGATGATTAGGAAGCTCTTGTGGCTGCTGTTGTGCTCCTCAAATGATCAGAAATGAGTTTGGAAATGAATGTATGAAAGTTGCAACATTATGAGCCTTATCTAGTGACGTTAATCATCTTAGATTGATGCCAAATGGGTCTACAATGTTCAAGGATGATTACAAGTGCCCTCTACAGCCTAAATACCAGTATAGGGAAGCCCATGGTATGCCAAAATTCGATCTAAGTCGGTTAACAGACATGCAGGACATCTGTGCATGTTTTCTGATCAGACAAGGCAGTCGCGTAGCGCGACTGCCGGGGGTATTCATGCTCGCGCTACGCGAGCGGGTTGATGACCAGCCCAACAAGTTTTTGTTATTTGCATTTCAGTCCCTGGTCCCCCGAAAGGTCATTTTCTCAATGTTTTCTTGCATTTTAAGACTTTATATTTGACATATGGGGCTTTAGGGCTTATACCATCTTTGTTAAGTCCTCGGGTAACTTTGTGATCACCCGAAAAGCCCTAATTTTCAACATTGTCGAATCTAACCCTCACACACGAATTTTATCATAACTTTCTCATACGGTAACGAAACTTTGTGAAATTTTTATGGTGCATTCTAGTGAGCATAATTAATCGTTACAAAGCTTCGGGTTTGCTAAAAGGTCACTCAGAGGTATATCTTTAACATGTTGACACATTTAACCCCTGTAGTTTGTAATCTCTCACTTTCTTTCACAATTCGCTTCGTATGATCCATGATCCATTCGTTTAAGGTTATAAACATCATGTAGGGTTATTGCAAAGTATATTCATTCATTGTTGACACTTTGAACCCTTATATTCACATAGTTTCTATGTTTGTCAACTTTAGTCCTTCTAGAGTATTCTTTCACACGTTCAAAGCTTATGACACGTGTCAATACATTATTGGACGTAAATTTTCGAGTTGTTACATCCTCACCCCCTTAAAAGAAATCTCGACCTCGAGATTTACTGAAATGAATGAGGGTACTTTTCTTTCATTGTGGACTTTACCTCCCACGTGTACTCGGGACTTCTACGAGCATCCCATTTGACCTTTACAATCGGTATATGCTTCCTCCGAAGCTTCTTAACCCGTCGATCCTCAATAGACAAAGGTTCTTCAACAAACTTTAAGCTCTCGTCAATGTGCACATCCGTATGCGGTATGACTAGCGATTCATTAGCTAGACATTTCTTTAAGTTACAGATATGGAAGACATTATGAATACCGCGGAGCTCCTTATATAGGTCTTAGCTCATAAGTTATTTGATCTTGATACATTCGATCTCCTTCGAATGATTCTATATTTTCAGGGCTTAACTAGCCTGAGTATTCAACAAATCGGCACACCCTACCCGGGTGATATCTTTTGTTGAACCTTATTCCTTAACAAGAATTTAGGAGGTTTGCCATTTTCATTAATCCTTGATTTTCTGCCGAATACTGGCATCTTACTGAAGGTTATGAATCTGCGTGATTTTATTTGTTGTTTCCAATACAACTTTCAGATCCTGATAATTGGATTTACCAATCTATTGTCCTAACAATAGATGTGTAGCATTCCATCTATACAAGGTCTCCCAAGGAGCAGCCTTGATGCTTATATATCAATTATTATAGAAAAGCTTATCTTAAGGTGAGATGTTATTCCAACCATTGCTCAAAATTAATCTTAAGAAATAGCTAATCCTTGCCGTTAGTCGAACAGATCGACGATCCTGGGCAGCTGATGGCAAATTCTTAATCGTTGCCTAATTAGGGTTGCGGTGATAATGCATAAGCAAAATGAACCGTCTTTCATAATTAACTATACCGGATTCCCAGGATATTGAGTTAGGCTATATGAACCCTCTATTTTAAACTTAGTTAATCAGGGTTTCGATTCTTCTAATGATAGTACTAGCCGTTTTGGAGATTTCATAATAACACAGCCTTAAACGGAATTTACACCTTAACTCTACCTGCCTCTCAGGGGTAAACAGGGTAATAATAGGAGAAGATAATCAAGGTACAAGGAGGTTACAGAGATTTTTACAAATCTCAGGCTCCAATTCATCCACCATTGTTTGTGTCAATTAAGTGACACATTTATGTTATGAGTCCAAGAACTCCTTAATCGGGAACATTTACTTGGACAATTCCATTCTGGATATCTCCTTTGAATACCATTAGTTGACTTTAGTACCATATGACCTCTCGGAATATCTTTGTGGTCCCATGCATTAAACCTCCATACTGATCAGGCATGGAAGCAATCTATGGAACTTATTTAGGTACACCAATCTTCATATGGTGCTTTTATCATACCATCTGGTATTCGGAATCGATAGAGATTAAAGAGATATCAACTATATATGCTTTCACACTTCCTCTTAGAGAGAGGATACTTCGAAAATTTTATGCCTAAAGGTTTCTGACAAGAACCGAAGAAATGGTTCTTATGATTTGCCTGAAGGTTCTACCTTACACTTAACATCTGGGGTTCTTACAGGGAAAAATTTCTAAAAGTTTGCTAAGTTTATGGTCTTGTGAGAGACTTAACAGCACCCGAAACCACATGTAATTTATAGCAATAAATCACAAATAAGGGTTTATCTGGTGAAATTCCTAATGTGAGCTGTCTCTAATTATTCAACAGGAGGGTTAAACACCTCCATTATTAATCCTTCTAAACTTAGCTGTAAAATCTTAGATAACTTTAGGGCAGTCTCAGCTTTGACTGGTTATTTCTTAATCTATGCAACGTGAGTAGCTGAGGTAGATCCATAATGGATTTTTAAATGAGTAGGTTTTGAAACCTTAGTGTGCCCTCTTATTGCCAATGCTACTCACTAATAATTATGTGATTTAATAGGGTACTATCTCAGCCAATGAATTAAAATTTGCGACATACAGTCGACAGTCTAGAACTGTTATGGCGAGAGTCAGAAATTCTTATTCCGTCTTTTCCCTTTTCGTGAAACGGATGCTAGGTTTTTCTAATAAGGTCCTTAAAACTTGGACCATTCCACAATGTATAAGAGGATCCTTCTTGAGGATTTCATTAATGTCCTTACTAATTAAAAGTATTGCCATCGAATGACTGTGATGTATACCTTACCATGTCCTTTCTAGCGTAACCACTGATATACTTAATGGTTTCTACTTCATCCTTTCTAGTGTTTAGTCAACATAAGCAAGCCAAGAGTAATTAAAACATAGAGATAAAATCTTGGATTCTAATACTTAGTTAACATAAGAAGGATAAGTAGGTGACTTATAGTAAGAAGTAAGGAAGTTATTGTACATGTGCTTATATTAAATAAAAATGGAAATTTCACAAACTAGGCACCTAGCTCGATTGGCTAGGCGCGCGAAAGGGTGTGGCCTAGACCCAGGTTCGATTCCGGGGACGGCCGTTTCCACCATTTTTTTATGTTTAATATTAATTAATCGTACTGATACATATAATTATGAGGGTTGTCTCATAAGGAGTCTTGATAATTAATTGCTTCTTATCACCCACAATATGGGCTTGATTTTCAAGACAAACCATCGATTTTTATTACTATATCGAGTCCTCTTATATTTTAACGGAAAAATAGGACATCGGAAAAATGATTCCTAATGGATATAAAACATCCATCTAATATTGCTGAAGTAGTTTCTGAGGTACTATCGGCCAATTTTACTTCACACTTAACGCTTAGAGTTTTAACAAGTAGATTTAATGATTTACAATATCTATTGTCTACGAGAGACTTATCTGAACCTGAATCAATAATACTCTAGCGTGAGTGTTATTGGTAAAGAAAGTACCTGTTGTGACATTGTTATCCTGAACAGTCTCTTGAGCACCCGTTTGAGAGCTTCCAGCTTTGATCTTTTTAACTTCCTCAAGCTTTTTAGCATATTTAGGGCAGTTGGTCTTAATGTGCCCTCTTTCATTGCAACCATAACAGGTTGCGTCCTCCATCTTCTTGCAGTCCAAGGTCTTATGCCCCTTGGACTTGCATATCCCACATGCAAAAGTTTTCAACCGTGTATGCAAGTTCGATCCATACCTGCACTTCCCGAAGTGCTGTTTCTTGCAGATTTTGCATCTGGGTTTTTCACCCGACTGTTGGTTGTTTTTCAATTCTTTGCATTCTTGGGTCTTGTGATCCATCTCTTTACAGATACCACATCCCCTAATCTGTTCGTATATACATTTACTGAAGTGCCTATTCTTCCCGCAATTCTTACATTCGGGTTTAGCCTCCTTTGCCTTAGACTGGTTATAGTTTGAACCGGTCTTACCCTTTTTACAACCTTGCTTAGGGGTATTATTGCCCTTTCGCTTGTGATCCCTTAACACTCGGTTCACGGCTTTGTTTACAGCTGTATCTAACATAGCCTGTAACTCGGCGCCCGATAAATTCAGTCTTGTATCATCATTCCGATTAACTGGACGATTGTGAGCTTCTGAGGAGTCAACCATGGTGAAGCTTTGAAGGCTACAAACCAGTAGTAATATTTGATTTAATTATATTGTGAATTGTCGAATTTGTTGAATAAATAGCCATGGCGTAATTAAACCATATAGGCTAATAGATAGAATTTAATTTATTTGATTATGTTTTGCCTAAGTTTAAATAAACCATCTTTGGCATTTAAGCGGAATATAATCCTTCATATTTATTAGACAGGGGACATAAGTCACGACTGCCAATGTCATACTGACATCTTTTATATATAGCACAAGGGCTTGTTCCAAAGGACTTATGATGGCTCAGAGGCCTTGTCAGTAGGGAAATTTTAAAACATAATCGATAATTCCTTTGGGTCGGAAAATTTCATAGTTCATTGTCTTGACAAGAAGTTATGAAATAAAACTATCTTTTTCATGTATTCATCTTTACCCGTATGTATACATCCCAAATGGATGTTTTGATGCGTACATCATTTTCGACGTCTACCAGCCAAGATTCCTATTAATCATTTACGCTAACTAAGGGATTTGGAAACTACCTATTAAAAGGATGACAAGTGTGATTTTATCGCATCACGGTTGTCGGGAGTGTTAACACATTTTCAGATGTTAACAAGGATCTGAATCTCTTTTTAAACAGATTTTACCATCTTAGCTAGGTCTCCAATGACATTCAAGCTAGGTCAAACCTTTTTAAGATTCTCTTATAATAATTATACTGGCAGGTAAGGAATGATATTTATTTTTATTCAGGATTTTTATCACGAATCCTAATTTATAAGTTAGTAATAGCACAAATGCCCTAGTCGCGTAGACAAGTTTAATTTATAAGCCATGATTTCAGAGAATCAAAGCATGAAGGTATACTGGCACAACAGGCCTAGTCACAAGGACATTTATAAATTATAAGCTATGATTTCAGAGAATCAAAGCATGAAGGTTTGAACCTAGTTCATTACCTTTATCTGACAGGGAGTCATTGCTACCACTGTCTTTTGGTTCATATGGAAATGAGCAGGGCCTGTAGGCGCTATATTACCACGTATGGTCAAAATATGATCATCTCAAGGGATGATCTAAACCCATGATTCAGAGATCATTATATTGGGTTAGGAATCTTTTGAAGAATCCAATAATAAGAATGACGTGTGTGATTTTAATGAATCACTTCTGCCAGGAGTGTTAACGTATTTTCATATGTTAACTGGGATTTGAATCCTTGAATAGGTCCTACCATCTTGGCCTCATCATATAGGCTAGGTTTACCTTTAAGATTCATTTTTAATAATAAACGCAGAACAATCCTAACTCAGGATGTTAATAAGGATCTAAATCTAGTTGAGTAACTACCATCTTTGCCCTGTCTCAAAATAATGCGTGGCTAGGTCTTGTCCTTATTAGATTTTGCCATTTTTACTAAATAATGGTAGATCATATAATATAGGAATGATATTTTAAACATAATCGTTCCTTTAAAACTTAAACAAGTATAGGGTTGCCCTAAACGGGACTTCAAAGGAATAATGTTGTCCTCGAAGGGACTAAAAGATAAATATCATTATAAGGACTTTTAAGGAAACGATCTTTAGCAAAAGGAGTTTCTTCTTTATTTTATTTCCGAATGCTTTCTCCTTGGTTGCACGTTTCATCCTAGCCGTTGTACGAAGGTCAGCAATTTAAGGCTCCGGGTGTGGAGAATTCCTATTACGGCTTCTTCGCTTGGCGACGTATCCAATATATAAAAAAATTTGGAAGCAGAATTTCCAGATGAGGATTGAGAATATTCCTATGTTAAGTCTAGACTCAGAATGTCAAGGAATGTGCTAATGTGTCATTGAGATTAAACACAAAAAGATAGTGTTTAATTCACTCAATGTTGGCTCTGATACCAACCTGTCACACCCCAAATTTCCACGTATTACCGGTGGGCCCGGTAGGGGAGTAACGTGACGTGGTTGGCAACATCATAGTCAAACAACACAATATATAAATGCACAGCGGAAGCAAAAAGGATAAATATATTACAATCCGAAATAGTGTAACATCAAAGTATTACAACGGAAGTAAAGGATCCACAGGCGGATCGAAAATAAAATAACACTGTTCAACAGACTTTAGGCATCTAAGCTTGCGAGACTCTTTAATGATGCTAGGAGTAGCCAGCCGATTCCGATTAGTACCTGCACTTAGCCTTTTTGGAAAATACGTCAGTTTACACTGGTAAATACAATCAACTGACTCATTTTGAAAAGGGTTTAAAAATGATTGATTTGCATGCACATGGCACAAATAATATTTTATAACTTGGGATGCTTATTTAAATATATAAACTTGTAAAGGATTTACATGTTCCTTATGCGTTCAGTAGCCCGGATCGAGCCGGGTTAAAGATCAATAGACACACCACTTTATTTATGAGACACTGACAGGTGTACGCCTACACCTGAGTGCTAAGGTCGTGGCCATTTCGTAAAATGATGCCAGGGATATCCGGGACAACGGTCATTAACCCCCAAAGGCTTTAAGCAAACAAAACAAATTAAACGGAACATCTCAATACTTTAACCATCATACAATTAAAGATTCAATGTCCGACCAAGCGGTATTTTATATACCGTACCCCAAGCCCGTATAGGGAAATAAGTTAAAAGTATTTACCTGAGCTAAATATAAATTCAATCCCAGCCGTATCAAATCAGCAAGTACAGATAGCTTTTACTGGGCTCCTAAATCTGGAACGAATGTTTTTAATAACCTATTAGAATCCTAACGGGTCTTTAATTAAGTCATGACTTAGACCGGTTAGTTTTCAAAAGGAAGATACGGTTCAAACGCATGATAAGGCGAAGACTGGAATAGAATGTGATTTAGACCCGACAAGTTCGGAGACTTGTATAATATGGTTATATTATACACATTCTGGATTTTGAGATAAAACCGATAAGGTTTGACCCGTTTCGGCTAATTTATGTAAACTAGTTACATAAACCGAACCGAACGCGTATGAAGCGTAACGGGTAACCATAAGAGTCCTAAACAGGTTTCCTAAGTTAACATGCCTTAAATATGTTGTGATATCAGTAGGATACCTTCCATTATGCCCAAAACGAGTTTAATCTCATATTAAGCCCCTTAAGGGTATTTTGGTCATTTTAAAGATTATAAAAGGGATCAATTAAGCTTCTGTGATCCGAGTCTGAATAAATCAGTAAAATAGTTTATTTTAACAGGTTATAACATTTTATTATAAGTCTTATATGCCAAAATAGTTTTAAACCCAAACTATGCGTTTAATACGCGTATAATGTCGTTTTAAGCGATTTACGGGTTAATATAGGATTCTGAGTTTTCTGATCAGTTCAACAGGTTCAAAATACTCCATTTATTATTTGAAATCATTACCAATTGGATTGGCGACAAAAGGATTTGTAAAACTCATTTTATGGCCGAAAAGGGCATATTCGGTATTTACCGAATTAAGGCGATAATCCTAGCTTATGATCAGTTTAAAAATAATTAAAAATCTTCAAAAATCCCAAAATATTATATTACATCAGTGGGTAAAAGGTTTGGTGTCAAAAATGGGGTTTAGATAGGCTTTACGCTAATGACGCCGATTAATTACTAAGAAGCGTTATAATTACGTCATTAAGCATAACTCCTAATCTAGACCTCCGACTGATGTGAAAATTTACAGACATGTTTAAAAATCAGTAACTAAGATTATTGTACTTTCACATTTCCAAAATTCTCGTTTTATAGTCATAAGGGCATTACGGTCAATATTTAAGCATTCAACGGAAACGTCGGACAATCGAGGGTTCAAGTGGTATAAACGCAGAGGATTATACAATCATGTAACTAGGTCCTAATGGAAATTTAAGGCATGTCTAAACCTATATAAATCGGGTCAGAATCGAGGTCAAAGCAAAAGTCAAACTTTTGCGTCTTTCGGTTCCGAATCGGTTCAAAACAGAAAGTTGTCGAATCAAACAAGTTTAGACAAGTCCGTACACTTATTACCAAGTTATATGAATGATAAAATAGGTTACACGCCTTCTATATCGCTAATTACATAATTAATGGTTCTGTTGACTTTTTCGGACAACGTTTGACTCGACAAACGACCTAGTTAGGATGGAAATCAGTGGGTGCCCTTTTAAGGGTTTAAAGCCCACATAATTACCAACTTATAACAACTTTCACTTCGACAAAACACTGGACCGTTTGTGTTTTATCGTTAAGTCAAACCATAGTTACGACGGTTTGATTTTTAGGCTATAAACTAAACAAAACTTGATTAAGAAGGGTCAAGGATACTTACACAAGTCTAATGGATGATTAGGAAGCTCTTGTGGCTGCTGTTGTGCTCCTCAAATGATCAGAAATGAGTTTGGAAATGAATGTATGAAAGTTGCAACATTATGAGCCTTATCTAGTGACTTTAATCATCTTAGATTGATGCCAAATGGGTCTACAATGTTCAAGGATGATTACAAGTGCCCTATACAGCCTAAATACCAGTATAGGGAAGCCCATGGTATGCCAAAATTCGATCTAAGTCGGTTAACAGACATGCAGGACATCTGTGCATGTTTTCTGATCAGACAAGGCAGTCGCGTAGCGCGACTGCCAGGGGTATTCATGCTCGCGCTACGCGAGCGGGTTGATGACCAGCCCAACAAGTTTTTGTTATTTGCATTTCAGTCCCTGGTCCCCCGAAAGGTCGTTTTCTCAATGTTTTCTTGCATTTTAAGACTTTATATTTGACATATGGGGCTTTAGGGCTTATACCATCTTTGTTAAGTCCTCGGGTAACTTTGTGATCACCCGAAAAGCCCTAATTTTCAACATTGTCGAATCTAACCCTCACACACGAATTTTATCATAACTTTCTCATACGGTAACGAAACTTGGTGAAATTTTTATGGTGCATTCTAGTGAGCATAATTAATCGTTACAAAGCTTCGGGTTTGCTAAAAGGTCACTCAGAGGTATATCTTTAACATGTTGACACATTTAACCCCTGTAGTTTGTAATCTCTCACTTTCTTTCACAATTCGCTTCGTATGATCCATGATCCATTCGTTTAAGGTTATAAACATCATGTAGGGTTATTGCAAAGTATATTCATTCATTGTTGACACTTTGAACCCTTATATTCACATAGTTTCTATGTTTGTCAACTTTAGTCCTTCTAGAGTATTCTTTCACACGTTCAAAGCTTATGACACGTGTCAATACATTATTGGACGTAAATTTTCGAGTTGTTACAAGTTCCAAAACCATCTCAATAGTCCTTATTCATTTCTCCCTCAGTTCGACCCAGAACCTATACCAAACCCACCAATGAGCAATGAAAATTTAGCTGAACTCCGCCACTTTGGCGAGGAGCTGGTGGATGCAGGAAATAGGATCAGGGAAGTAGGAGAACAGATCTCCTGGAAATACGACGAGAGGGAACGTCGTTACTAAAATACCAACTAACGAAGGATAGTGGGTTGTGAAACTGTGGTTGTATAATAAATATTAATCTTGTGAAATAACCTAAAATAAAACTTTGTAAAATAATGGTATGTATTGAAGCATATTATATAAAAATGGGAATCGAGAAATCGATAGTTTTGGTTATATATTGTGAAATTTGTATGATTGTTTTGTGTATAATTGTTATTTATTCGATACTAATAAATTATATATATTAATTATCAGATGGAAAACGCTAATAATGAACCAGTTAACGAAGTAAACCAATCTGAGCAACATCAGTAGAATCAATTTATGACTAGACAAGATATAGAAAATATCATTGCTCAAGGAATAGCCAATGCTATTCCAGCAATACTTGTTGCTACCCAGAAACCTGTTGAACCTCAACAAATCGTTCCTAGGAAACGTATTTCTGAAGATAACTTCAGTAATAGCATAAATGGAGGCGGTAATCATACCAATCACGATAATGATTCACGGCAGGCTCCGATCCCTAAGAAAATGAAAGCTGCAACACCTGGTTGCACTTACAAAGAATTTCTTGCTTGTAAACCCGCTGAATTTGCAGGCAATGAAAGAGCAACTGCGGCACTGCGTTGGTTAGAGAAAACAGAGGCAGTGATTACAATAAGTAAATGTGACAAGGACGACAAGGTCATGTACGCGTCAAATCTGTTTAAAGATGGGGCACTAGAATGGTGGAATACAGTACTTCAAGCCAAAGGAAGAAATAGAGCCTATGCCATGAACTGGGAAGAATTTAAGAGTCTTGTAGAAAGAAAATTATGTCCCGAATATGAAAAAGATCAAATGTAAAATAAGTTCCTAAACCATCGAATGATGGGTATAGACTGTCGAGGGTATACTTCGACATTCTTTGAATATGCTAGGGTGGTACCAACACTGGCTTCGCCAGAACCGGTACTCATTTCTCGCTATATTTGGGGATTAATTAGCGAAATTCGTAACATCGTTAAAGTTGCGAGACCTCGTACTATTGACGATGCCGTGGAATTAGCTAACACCCTAACTGATGAACTAGTACGAACAAGAGATGAAAACAGGAAAAAGGAACTGGCTCAGATGATTACCCAAGGAGTTCGTACGGGTAATAATAGCAGCTTCAAGAGAATAGGAACAGGGCAATCTTCAACTCCGCCGTTCTGCAGGAATTGCAGAAAGAAACATTATGGAAGATGTAATGTGACCTGCAACTTTTGCAAAGCCATAGGACATCGTGAAGAAGACTGCAGAAAGAAAACAAGAATCTGCTTTAACTGTGGCGAAGCAGGACATTTCAAAATAGAATGTCCTAAATTGGTCAAACTAGCAGACAACAAAGCCAAAACGACTGATGGAGCTACTAAAAAGAATATCAGAGCATTCCAGCTAACCACTCAAGAAGCAGAACTCATTCCAGATGTGATAGCTGGTACATTCTTAGTTCACAACATTTACGCAAAAGTATTATTTGACTCTGGTGCAAACCAAAGTTTTATCAATACTTCATTTTGCCAAGCTCTTAATTTACCATTAACCAACCTTAAGCAAATTTTTACAGTCGAAACGGCAGATGGGAATTCAGTTAGTATAGATAAGGTTTTGCAAAAAGAAAATATAGAACTTTCAGGTCATAAATTTCATGCAAACCTATTGCCAATGAATTTAGCTGGGTTCGATGTTATGTTAGGAATGGATTGGTTAGTAGCCAACCATGCTCGAATCCTTTGTGATAAGAATTCCATAGAAATTCAGGCACCCACCGGAGAAATAATTATGATTACAGGGGATAAACCACGTAAACCCATGAAGTTCATATCAGTAATGAAAGTTGCTAGTTATGAACGAAAGCAAGGAATAGTATATATGATTTCAGTAATCATTAATACTAAGGGTAAAGAACTTAAGGAGATTCCTGTAGTCTCAGAATACTCAGATGTATTCCCAGAAGAGTTACCAGGATTACCACCCGACAGGGAAGTAGAATTTAGGATTCATCTAATTCCTGGAACTACACCGATAGCTAAGGCACCTTATCGGTTAGCACCCACAGAAATGTTAGAACTGAAAAAGAAATTAGATGAATTACTAAGTAAAGGTTTCATACAACCTAGTTCATCCCCGTGGGGAGCACCAGTGTTGTTTGTAAAGAAGAAGGATGGTTCGATGAGAATGTGTATTAATTATAGAGAATTGAATATGGTTACAATTAAGAATCAATACCCATTACCTAGGATTGAAGATCTTTTCGATCAACTTCAAGGAGCTAGATACTTTACTAAGATCGACTTACGTTCCGGATATCATCAGTTGAAGGTACAAGAATAAGACATACCTAAAACTGCTTTCAGAACTAGGTATGGTCATTACGAGTTTACAGTCATGCCCTTCGGTTTAACGAATGCACCTGCAGCATTCATGGACATGATGAATAGGATCTGTAAACCGTACTTGGATAAATTTGTAATTTTTTTTATCGACGATATACTTATTTATTCCAAAAATTAGGACGAACATTGTCAGCACTTGCATGCACACTTAACTTTGTTAAGAAAAGAAAAGCTTTACGCCAAATTCTCGAAGTGTGAATTTTGGCTACAAGAAGTGCAATTCTTAGGTCATATGGTGAATCACGAAGGCATTCATGTAGATCCTGCTAAGATAGAGGCAATTACCAAATTGAAGGTTCCGCAATCCGCAATGGAAATTAGAAGTTTTATAGGTTTAGCCGGATACTATAGACGGTTTATTAAGGATTTTTCCAAAATAGCTGTACCATTAACTAAGCTAACCTGTAAAGCAGTTAAGTTTGAATGGGGACCTAAGCAAGAAGAAGCTTTTAGGATTCTAAAGCAAAAATTAACAAAAGCTCCAATCGTAGCTTTACCAGAAGGGACTGAAGATTTTGAAGTTTACTGTGATGCTTCAAAACTAGGATTAGGATGTGTGCTAATGCAACGCAAAAAGGTAATTGCGTATGCTTCAAGACAATTGAAAAAGCACGAAGAAAACTATACAACTCATGACTTAGAATTAGGCGCCATAATTTTTGCCCTTAAGATTTGGAGACATTATCTGTATGGAAGTAAATTTACTGTCTATACGGATCATAAAAGTTTAAGATATATATTTGGGCAAAAAGAGTTAAACATGAGGCAAAGGAGATGGATGGAAATCCTAAGTGACTACGACTGTGATATTCAGTATCACGAAGGAAAGACAAATGTAGTTGCAGATACCTTAAGTCGTAAGTATCATGAGAAACAAAGACGGGTTCGTGCTCTTAGATTAAATCTACAATTAGATTTAATGGAACAATTGAAGAATGTTCAAGCTACAACAATCAAAGATGATGATGAAATGAAAGGACGAATAAAAGAGTTAGAGCAAGGAGCTGATGGAGTTTGGAGATTCCACCAAAGCAGAATTTGGGTACCTAAACAGGGAGAATTAAGAAATAAAATTTTAGAAGAAGCCCATAAATCTAGGTATACCATGCACCCTGGAAACAATAAGATGTACCAAGATTTAAGAAACAACTTTTGGTGGATAGGAATGAAAAAGGACATAGCTCAATATGTTTCTAAATGTCTTACTTGTTCACAAGTAAAGGCCGAACACCAGAAGCCTTCAGGTCTACTACAACAATTAGAAATGCCTGAATGGAAGTGGGAACTAATAACAATGGATTTTGTTACTAAGTTACCCAAAACCAGAAAAGGTAATGATGCGATTTGGGTAATTGTGGATCGATTAACCAAATCAGCTCACTTTCTACCTTTGAAAGAAACCTTTAGCATGGAAAAGTTGGCAAAGTTGTATGTAGAAGAAGTAGTATCCTTACATGGAGTTCCACTCTCCATTGTTTCGGATAGGGATAGTCGTTTCACTTCCCATTTCTGGACTAGTTTCCAAGAAGCAGTGGGAACTCGATTAAATTTAAGCACTGCATATCATCCGAAGACAGACGGACAAAGTGAAAGAACAATCCAAACTCTGGAAGACATGCTCAGAGCATGTGTGATAGATTTTGGTGGAAATTGGGACGACCATTTACCTTTGATTGAATTCTCCTATAACAATAGTTATTATTCAAGCATCGAAACTTCCCCATTCGAAGCACTGTATGGACGAAAGTGCAGAACTCCAGTTTGTTGGGCAGAAATAGGAGAAAGTCAATTGTCAGGTCCTGAAATAGTGCAAGAGACGACCGACAAAATTTCCCAAATCAAGGAAAGACTGAAGACTGCTCGAGATCGTCAAAAGAGTTATGCGGACAATAGACGGAAACCATTGGAATTTCAAGTAGGAGACAAAGTACTATTGAAAGTTTCTCCTTGGAAAGGAGTAGTTCGATTCGGTAAGAAAGGAAAGCTAAGTCCAAGATACGTAGGACCATTTTCAATGATCCAACGTATAGGACCAGTGGCTTATCGTTTACAACTACCAGAAGAGTTAGCTGGAGTACATGATGTATTTCATGTATCCAACCTCAAGAAATATCTATCAGACGAATCTTTGGTAGTACCTCTCCAAGATATAGAGGTAAACGATAAGTTAAAATTTGTTGAGAAACCTCTTCAAATAGAAGACAGAAAGGTGAAGTTTCTCAAACACAAACGGTTAGTACATGTCAAGGTCAAGTGGGATTCAAAGAGAGGACCTGAATACACTTGGGAGCTGGAATCGGAGATGAAGCGAAAGTATCCTCACTTATTCCAATGAATCTCGAGGACGAGATTTTAAATAAGGTGGGGAGGATGTAAGGACTCTCAAAATTGTCCTAAAAATACCCGTAAGTATCAACCCGTACCCCTGAAACCCTAAACTATATTAAAAATCAAGAAAAACAAAACTTTGGGTCTCAGGCGGGCCGCGTAAAAGACAAGCCTTGTCTTACGCGGGCCGCATCAATACTAAGTTGACCGGATAAGTGTTCCGGATCCACGTATCAACCACCTGGCCAACCTATGCATGACCATGCAAACCTATACGTAGACTAGGCGGCCACGCGGGCCGCGTAAAGTACAAGGGGTGGTTTACGCGGGCCGCGACAGGCCTTAATTTTAGCTATAAATAGCTTAGCTTAGGGGCTTTCATTCTGTGTCGAAACAAACTTTCAAAAACGAAGTTACAATACTCTGAAGTCGAAAATACTTTCAATATTAGCGAGGCGCTGCTCCGATACCAGGTATTAACTCGATCGCTCCTACGATTCAATGTCCGATCGATTAAACTATCCAATGGATGTTTAAGTGCTGCCCACATTAGGGTTTATGCTTTCTCATTCGTCGTTAATTCGATGGATGTTTAAGTATCGCACTTTGTCATTCGCTGTGAAGGTTTAATCTCGTGAGTTATCGTAAATGCTGTATTAGTTACTAACCGAGTTTGTGTGCATGTTATTAAATTTAGGTTAAAAGGCTAATCAGTAGGCTAAGCTCTGCTCATATAAATCTGCAATGTGAGTCATTCTCTTTTTATCAAAGTGCTTTATAAATTCTTAAATATTTTCAAAGTTATAAATTACAGGGATTAAGTCTTTGTAATCACCAAATTACAGCCGGTATGTGGGGTTTTGTATACATTACTTGATAACCATCACCATTGGACAACGGGGTAGCCAAGGGGTGATATGACCATAGTCACAGACACCATTGGACTCAGAGGTTACCGATGGATGTTCGAGTGACAAATACTGTGGGTAGTTGGTTGATATCAGGAAACATTGTAATCGCTCTTAATACTGTAAATTATAACAAACGAGTCGTTTTAGTAAAAAGAATGATTCACCAGTATTTCCCGCTGACAAAACCTTTTTCAAACATGTTTCAGGTGATCTGTTGTGATCCAGGAAAAGTGCCGCGAAGCACTACAAAGCTTAAAGAAGTGGCTCGGTATAAAATAAAGAAACATGTTTTGGAAAATAAAGATTTCTTAGTGAAATCATATGATTGTAAATTACCGAGGTTTTATTCCGAGTTGTGAAATAAAATAATTGGGAAATTTGCAGTTTTAAAAAGGTCCTGGTAAAATCTTCCGCTGTTAAATAAATACCACGGGAATTTCTGTCCCGCGACTCCTGAAACGGGTCAAACCGGGTCGGGGACCGTGACATCTATGACACACGAACGGAGCATGTCTTCAAGAGTACGAATCGTTCTTTCGGTCTGACCGTCGGTTTGAGGGTGGAATGCGGTACTTAGATTAAGCGATGTACCGAGTGCCGTTTGGAACGTTTCCCACAGTCGTGAAGTAAACCGAGCATCACGATCAGAGATGATGTCACGAGGCGTCCCATGATTACAAATGATCTTGTCGGTGTAGATTCGGGCTAATCGTTCTACCTTGTAGTCTTCCCGTATTGGCAAAAAGTGAGCTGATTTAGTCAAACGGTCGACCACAACCCAAATGCTGTCGTGACCTGATGACGTGTGCGGTAGCTTGGTTATGAAGTCCATAGCTATACTTTCCCACTTCCACATGGGAATTGGTGGTTGTTCGAGTAAGCCAGAGGGTCTTTGATGTTCAGCCTTAACTCTTGCACAAGTTAGGCATTTTCCAACGTAGAAAGCGATATCCCTTTTCATGCCCGACCACCAGTACTTATAGCGAAGATCCTGGTACATTTTGTTAGCACCCGGATGAATAGAATACCGGGTTTTGTGGGCTTCGTCCATCAAGATCTGTCGCAAATTGGTTGGTTTGGGAATCCAAATTCGGTCCAGAAAGTGGAATATCCCATTCGATTTGCTCACAAGCTGGGCTCCATCGTGGTAGATTCTTTCTTTCTTCAGGGTGCGTTCGTTAAAACACGCGTGTTGAGCTTCGCGGATGAGAGTTTCGAGATCGTGTTGGGCTTGAACGTTACGGGTGCTAAGCAGATAGCTCCGTCTGCTGAGTGCGTCGGCAACAACATTTGCTTTACCTGGGTGGTAACGGATCTCACAGTTGTAATCGTTGAGAAGTTCTACCCATCGGCGTTGACGCATATTAAGTTCCTTCTGATTAAAGAGATGTTGCAGGCTCCTATAATCGGTGAAGATCGTACACTTGGTACCATACAGGTAGTGTCGCCAAATCTTTAATGCGAAAACAACTGCGCCTAGCTCGAGATCATGGGTTGTATAGTTCTTCTCGTGGACTTTGAGCTGACGAGATGCGTAAGCTATGACCTTGTCCCGTTGCATGAGAACACAACCAAGACCAAGGTTGGAAGCATCACAATAGACAATGAAATCATTGTTTCCGTCGGGCAATGTGAGAACAGGAGCATTGCAAAGCATGTGCTTGAGGGTTCGAAAGGCAAACTCTTATTTAGTTCCCCAAACAAAAGGCTTGTCTTTATGCGTGAAAGAGGTGAGCGGCACAGCGATCTTTGAGAATCCTTCGATAAATCGTCGATAATAGCCCGCTAGTCCGAGAAAAGAACGGACTTCAGACGGGTTCTTAGGCGTAACCCAGCTCTTAACGGCTTCAATCTTCGCAGGATCGACGTGAATACCTTGACTATTAACAATGTGACCCAGAAACTGAACTTCCTCCAACCAGAATTCGCACTTTGAGAACTTAGCATAGAGTTGGTTCCCCTGGAGTAACTCGAGAACCAAACGTAGATGTTGCGCGTGTTCGGCCTTCGATTTGGAATAGATCAAGACATCGTCGATGAATACGATGACGAAACGGTCGAGATATGGTTTACACACGCGATTCATAAGGTCCATGAAGACCGCGGGTGGGTTGGTTAGACCAAAAGGCATGACAACGAATTCGTAATGGTCGTAACGAGTGCGAAACGCGGTTTTGGGTATATCCTCCTCTTGTATGCGCAGTTGGTGATAGCCTGAACGTAGGTCGATCTTCGAGAAACACGTAGCACCTTGTAGTTGATCAAACAAGTCGTCGATACGAGGTAGGGGATAGCGGTTCTTGATCATTAACTTATTCAATTCCCGATAGTCGATGCACATCCTGAACGACCCATCCTTCTTTTTGACGAAAATGACTGGCGTGCCCCAAGGAGAGGTGCTCGGGCGAATGAAACCTTTCTCAAGTAATTCCTGGAGTTGGTTTGAGAGTTCGCGCATTTCAGACGGCGCAAGTCGATAAGGAGCTTTGGCAATAGGGTTGGCTCCAAGAATGAGGTCGATACGAAAGTCGATATTACGACTTGGCGGTAGTCCGGGAAGATCCTCTGGAAAAACATTAGGAAATTCTCGAACCACAGGAACGTCTTCCACTTCCTTCTTCTCTTTCTTTTCCTTCTCCGCTACTACAATGTTAGCCAAGAAGGCTCTGTATTCCTTGCGGAGATACTTGCTAGCTTGAACACATGACATGAGCTTGAGGCCCTTCGAGGTAGTATCACCGTAAACACACAATAAATCACCATTCACGAGCGAGAATCAAATCATCTTGTCGAAGCACACAACTTCAGCATGGTTTTCTCGAAGAAAGTCCATGCCTACTCTGACGTCAAAACTTCCGAGTTGCATCAGAATAAGGTCGATTGGGAAGATGTGATTGTTGAGCTCAAGAGTACAATCACGAAGAACAGAATTGACGGCGACGGTTCTTCTGGTAGCGACTTCAACATCGAATGTCGAGGAGAGTTGGGAGCGTTTATGTCTAAGGAGTTTCTCGAATTCGAACGACACAAAGCAATTATCGGCTCCAGTATCAAACAAGCATGAAGCATAAATACCATTCACAAGGAACGTACCATTGACCACGTTGTTGTCGGCCTGGGCTTGACGCACGTTGATGTTGAAAGTTCTGGCGCGTGCGGCCTGTTGTTGCTGTTGCTGCTGTTGTTGCTGCTGAGGCTGCTGTTGTTGCTGCTGGGGCTGCTGTTGCTGGGGCTCTTGTTTCACGACCCTGTTTGGGAACATGTTGGCGAAATGGTTCGGGTCGCCACATGCGAAGCAGGCTCTGGCTTTGACCGCGGGTGCCGGAGCAGCTTGTTGACCCTGAGGGGCGGTGAGTAGAGCTTGATGAGCAGGAGCTTGTCGAATACGGCAGTTGGCAGTAAAATGGCCGTATATATTGCAATGAGCACAAAATCGGCAAGCATTGGCAGTCGGGTGGTGGCAGGTACAAGTAGGGCAGAGCGGGTGTGGCCCAGTGTATGCACGCTTTGCAGGCGGTGCATTAGCCACAGGCGCTGCTACTTGACGCTGTTGGGCTGGTACAGCTTGAATCGGTGCAGCAGTGATCGCACAGTTCTTGTTGCTGGAGCTGTTCTTTCTCTTGTTCTTCCTCTTGTTGCTCGATGTGGTGGGTTCTGCAGTTGGTGCGGCGGTAGTAGCTTGATGCAGGTGATTCGGAGTTTTATCCCAGACACCAGCCTTGACCCTCTTGTCGTTGATTTCGGCGGCCAGTAGGTAGGTTTCTTCGATCGTCTTAGTCTTATCCGCTTGCACGAAATATGCGACGCAGTCGGGCAAAGCTCGGATGTATTTTTTGATTGTGATCTCCGGAGTCTTGACTTGATCGGGACCGATTAAGCTGAGCTGCTTGAAACGAGCAGTGGGAGCAGCATTGTCACCTTCGTGCTGATGTATGTGCCAAAATTCATCCTCTAGCTTTTGACGTTCATGAGGAGGGCAGAATTCCTCTAGCATGACTTCCTTGAGTTCGTCCCACGACAGTCCGTAGGCTGCATCGTTCCCTCGCTTGTTCCTCTCGGTCGTCCACCAGTCTAGTGCACGGGACTGGAAAACGCCGGTAGCATTCAGAGTTCGGAGGTCATCGGGGCAACCACTTTGTCGTAGTGTGACCTCAATGGAATCAAACCATTGGAATAGTGCAGTAGGACCTCCCTCGCCAGTGAATTCCTTTGGCCCACACGACTTGAATTGCTTGAAATTGAAGGACTTGGTGGTAGCTTTAGGAGCTTCGGTCCTTGACTCCTCAGATGATTTGCTGGCATTCTCGTAAACGTCACTCACGACCTTTGCTACACTTTTAGCGATGATGGCAGCAAGGCGTTTGTCCCTCTTTTCTTGACGAGAAAGTGTGTGATGGGATCCAGATGACATTGTCTGCAGCAGACATCGTCACAGGACTTAACACATCGTATTTGAATCTCACCTCACACATCTACTACTTACTAAAGCTCAGGAACACGCATATTCACGTAAACACATAACACATAGAGCACAAAATCGCATAACACATAAGCACGTAGAGCACATAATCACATAACACCTAAACACGTAAAGTACAGAAGCAAGGAAGCATATACGCATTTAATCACTAGAGGCAGTCAGAAAACAAAAACCTATTATTCAAAGTCTGCGATCGTTCGAGAATAGCGTAGTATAAGCGTTTATCGTAGTATAAAGTCGCCCATAACTCAATGATTTGTTAACGTTTTAGGGGTAGAAATGCAGTGCGAGTCGTGTGTGTGTCGATCGAAGCGAAGGCACAAATCGATTAATTCTTCCAAAATTAAGCACATAAACAGGTAAACGCACATAAAAACACATAAAATCGACGAATTATCAGAGTTAGCAGTAGCGGGCTCAGATTCGAAACTCATAAAAATCGAGAGATAGATTGTCTGCGGCTAGTAGACTTTGACTAACCAAGGCGGTTCAACTATTCACAAGGACTTGTCATTCATGTCTGACCTTCGGAGCTATGCTTTTGCCTCGATTCTTGGGCGTTTTGCACACATCCCGTTAGTCACATCAAGATTTCAGGTCATTGGAGTCCGTCGAGACCTTGGTAAGAGTTTTGTAAAATATGCGGGACAAGTCGTCAAGGTTAGGGTTTCACCCCTGGCTTAACAACTTCGTCCCTGTTTTTGATAAAATGGAGGAGATTATTCATCAAAATATTGGTTTCACCCCTGATTTGGTATAATTTCCCCCGCTGAGCAAGCGTTCGTTATAAAAAAAAGAATGAAGAAATCATTAATAAGTTGACAAAACAACATTGATTAAGCAATTTAGTCGGGAGTTTGCAGTTTTCATACCTAATCTCGACTTTATCGCCTATTTATAGTTGAAAATTTGAGTGGAGTGATAGTGTAGCATAAGCGAGAATGGCGAGAAACAAGCTTGTACATAATCCCTACTGGTTGTACTCAAGTCGGTCCGTTGGTTCCTAACTATAGACTCGGTTTCTAAGACATCGACCCGGACTAGGTCGAGTCTTGGCTAATTCCCTATAGTTATGGCTCTGATACCAATCTGTCACACCCCAACCGATGGCGGAAACAACGGGGCATGGCACTGCATAAAAGGGTTAAGTCTTCTCGTTTGATTCAGGGGTGAATGATCTCCTTCTTCGAACAACAACTGCAAAACACACAGCCGTTAGACTCCTCACGGGGAGAATGGGGGTTCTCTCCGTGACCACCCTCCGGCGTGGGAATAAGTATAGGGTTTGATGAAAAAGAAGAAGTAGTAGTAGTAAAGTGAAGTGAGAGTAACTTGAAGAGTGATACCTGAATTATCCTTTATTTATAGCCGAAGTTTGGGCGGGAAAGTCTATTGATGAAAAGATGACGGAAAGTAATTTCCGTGAGCGGTTATTTTCTTTCACCGTTAATCACTAACGGGTGTGTATGCACACGGATCGTGGTTATGATCGATGGTTGGGGGAATACCACGTGGAGAGTGATCAAAAGTGGATCTTCCTTCAATTTGGGTGTTATCATCGTGACTCTGGGGAATGTCCATGATGATGCCACGTGGCCATTCGGTTATAACCGAATGGTGGTGCACGATGAAGTCTTTCTAGAAGGATACAGCTGTTATCATGTGTAGCTCTTCTTCATGCTAATTTTGTGGTAACATAGAAGTTACTTTTATCCAAGTCTGGATGTTATTTATGCGGAAGTTTTGTTAGGATTTTATCCTATCCGTTGTATGAAAGCTTGCGCAAGGATATGTAATATCTTTCTTGGTGCGCGGATGTTGGAGATCGCTTTCTTTTTAAGTTCTCTTTTTAGGACCAGTGCACGGCTGCACAAGGTTCTTTTAAAGAGGTTCTTTGTTGGTGAAGTTATGGTATGGTCCTGAACTCCCGTGCAGGGTTTTTGGGACCTTACCCCTTCAAGTCCTCCCAGTCTAGTGTTGCTCTTATGCAAATAAGTGGAGCACTGGACTATAAGAGTTGGGTGGATTTTTTGCTGTGGAGCTTTTAGGCTCGAAAAATGGAAATCTTCTTGGGGAAGATATTCTTGCCCCAGATTCTGATTTTGAAAATCTTGACTTTTGGCAGGTGAAAAGTTGCAGTGATGACGGTTGACGTGTGACAGGCTGTCGCTGTCACTTGTACGTTGCTGATCGTGGCTTTCACGCGCGCTTTGTCACACCCCAACCGATGGCGGAAACATCGGGGCATGGCACTGAGCGAAACAGATTGTCCAGAAGTATCCATAAAAATTATCAATACTATTCAATTTAAATAATACGTCCCATACCGTATCTCAAACAGCAAAATATTTTTTACAGACAAAAATCCAGGCAAATATTCTGTTCCGACAACTCAGATTTAAATAGACAGCAATTGTTTATCTGCTTCTAGAGTCCCTTAGTTTGACCACTACGGACAACTATTTGTTGGGCTCTAAAGCTTTATTCTAGCTTCAAATTCCTACCAAGTGTGCGTCCTAAGCACCTGTCACATACGTTAAAATAAAGTCAATACATAAAATGTAAAGGTGAGCATACAAGTTTTATAATAGCATATAAAGTTCGAATTCGTTTACGCATAACCAGCACGTACACATAGTGAAATGAAGCACGTTAGTTATCGACATAGATCCATCGATACCAATGACTGCGGGTTGACTGCCCGAGGCAGTTCGCAATACATGATTACCACCGTAATCCATGCAAGTAATTGTCCTTAACAACCCCCGTGTGAACGGGTGCTGAGTCCAAACTATAGTACTATCGTTGCTAAGGCAGGTAGACAGCATTCCATGTGTAAACATAACAAACAAGCATTCATAAGCCACGTATAACATGCATTAACGGTTAGCGTTCAAATAGTATTGAGTAGTGTGATTGTTGTAGTTTGAATATTCGTAACGTATGTAACACCCAAAAGTGCGTAAAGCAAAAAGGGATCGAGTATACTCACAGCGGTTAATGGATTGAAGGGAGCGCTTAGCGAGTAAGGTTAGCCCGAATAGATTCGATAGCATAACGATAAGTGACGCGTAAAACGGTACAAAGTGTTAAAGGGTCGGATGGTGGTTCGATCGGATGGTAATCCGATCGGACAGCAATCCGTGCGGATAACAATCCGTTCGGGTGGTCATCCGGTCGGACAGCTTGTCCGGTCGGATGACGATTCGAGTGGATTGTTACTTCCTATAAGAAGGATGTGTTTGTGTATGATGGCTTGACTTTTGAAGTTTTCGTTGTAGCATTTTGAAAGCATTGAAGTATCTCTATCCATCAAGTCGGTCGATCGGATGGTTAGTCGTACGGATGACAATCCGTTCGGATGGTCATCCGGTCGGACAGTGGTCCGGTCAGACGGCAACTAAGTGGTGAGATTACTTGGTGAAGGAAAGTTCACAACAGAAGTGTCACTCGATCGGATGTCCATCCGATCGGGTGGCAACCCTGTTAATGAACATGTTGAAAATTGTTTAAGTCTTTAAAGTCTTAGTATCTCATGATCCGAAGAGTAATCCAGTCAGATGGTCGTCCGATCGGATTGCAATTCGTTCAATACTCAAACTTCAGGTACGGTTGTTTAAGTGTGGGTCCCAAAGTGTGATCCGTTCGGATGGCAATCCGTTCGGATGACCTATCCGCTCGGACAGCAGTCCGGTCGGACAGCATTCCGTTCCGGTTGTTCCGTTCGTCCTACACTTGGTCGTTTTGATGGTTTGTCGTTATTTCTAGACGTCTTGACAACGTGTTAACCAACAGAACCCCCATTTTGACCCAGATGACTCAACCGACCAGCAATCACCCTAGTTCGGTTAGTTACCGGCTCGAGACGGTTGTTCTTGTTTAACCCGAAATCGGTGGTCTCGTGGGCAGAATCCAGATCTGGACTAGTACAACACTAAGGATGAGTAGGAGACTAGAACAGAGCCCGATTCCATCGGTTTTGAGTGTATCGAGTGTAAAAGAGTTGAAAGAAAGTTAGAAACCATCTTTCAATCCTTTTTCACCACTCTTGTGTCGAGATCTTTACAAGATCTTTGTGTAACCGGGTGGAAATCGATTAGATCCTAGTTGTTCTTGGTGGATTGAAGTCAAAACATGAAGTTCTTGAAGAACACATGATGACGTCATCCTAGAACACCCGAAATCTAGTGATTTTGCGGTTAAAAGTTAATATTTAAAAGATAGAAAGGTGTAGGAGTGCGTGTAGATCAAGAAAGTACAAGATTTAGGACGAGATCTTACCTTGATCGAGAGAAATCGAAGAAAAGGTGGGGAGCACCTAATATGCTTTCGCTATGTTGGGAATCATGATAAGCTCTACTGAATCACTGATCATCTTTTTGTGAGTCCATTTAAGCGGTAGAAACATTTTAAGTAATATTTTAGGTGACTTTCAACTCATTTTCACCCACATGACCCATCTCATATTTAAAAGCTTTATCAGTTCTAAGTATCAGGTTGATCAGCATGTAAACCATATATATACAAGTTATTATCATTTGTGAATAATTATATATCTGAGTTATAAATTCTAAAAGAAAAAACTTTGACATACCAATAAACAGGGGTCATTCGGTCATTATTTGTCATATTAAAATCAGCATGATACTTGGCTACAATGTAAATCAATAAGGATGTTTGACCATACAAAGCTGCAATACGAACTTTAAGAATTGTAGTTACGGACTAATAATCTCTAGTTGATTTTGCACAAAAAAAGATACATATAGGTCTAGATTTTTTCTCTAATAACTGATAATCGACGTTCATTTGTTTCAAAATCATCTAAACCTAAAGTGCTCATCGTAAAGAAGTGATTTTAAAGGTAAATGATTTACCCAATAACCCTTACCATCAGCAACATCAACATGAGAACCAACTTTACCCACTAACCTTTACCATCAACAACATCAACATGAGTACCCCTTAAAATCAAATGAAAAGGGAAAGCAACTATCTTAAAGTTTGAACAAAGACCAATCATCGAAATAATAATCTGAATTCAAAATAACCCAAAAATCATTATAGATAAAAAGTAAAGTTAACAAAATTCATCAAACTTTATTTAACGAAGCGCGACTATAGATCGATTAAAAAAACTTATCAGGTCGCTTCCAATGGCGATTGAAGATGAAGTTGAAAAGGCAAAACTGCCACCGAGAGTTGAAAGAAAAACCTGCTGTTTACCAATCTTCCCATTCATCAAGATTTACCAAAAATACAATATATGAAGAATCATCGTACCTGAATGAAATGAGATTCAGAAACGGGTTTCCCACGATTAGATTAACCAAAGCAACAGCAGATCTGAAAATGAAATGCTCTTAGTTAGGGTTTTTAACTTGAAACGGGTTATTGAATCTGCAAATTTGGTGATGGAAGGGAAAAATTAGTGTTTGGAAGATAAACAAACTTTGAATCACAAAAACCATCGATTTATCATATTTGATTACCATTTAAGATAGAATGAAGCCAATGGTGGAGAATGTAGATGAGATCTATGTGAAACAATAAAAAGACTAAAATGACTAAAACACTGTGAATCGTAACTATAATCATACTGATAACAATCAGACAAGGATTAGATTATAGATCGAAGAAACTTATCAAAACCACAAACCCTAGCTTCTCAAACACCCAAACTTCCTTAAATCTCCACTGTTTCATGTTATAAAACCAGAAAACAATCAGAATCAAACGCTCAATCTCGTAAACACGTTCATCGAACATATTACACGAACAGATTTTTCGAATTAAGAGGTTGATGATGGAAGTCTGATGAAGAACCAGGGACGAACGGCGTTGAAAATTGGTTAGGGTTGAGAGACTACAGAAGAAAAGAATGACAAGTTTCACAAATCAGGGTTTCTAGGTGGCTAATATACCCGGGTCAAAACATGCGGGTATGGATACCATACGCGGATCCCGTGTAAAAATAACACATTTTCCCACTTTTTCCCCCAAAAATCACAAATGCTTGCACCAGAACATGACATGTGTCCCAAACCTTATTCATATATTATATATAGATATGTTGCGTATATGCAATGTATCATATATTGCACTTATGTAATATGAAGTTTTATAGTTTTTTCATTGCTCATTGCTTTTAAAAAATTGTTCGTAAAACCATCGCCAACCCAAACCTAGTATCTAACATTGTGTTCCAGAGTTTACTAACGGAAGGAAATGAAAGGAAACAAAAAGAAACTAAAAATATTTTGTGTTCCAGAGTTTCACATTTAAGGAAAGAAAAGAAAGGAAAATAAAACATGTCGTGTTCCCGAGTTTCGTTTAAGGAAGGAAATGAAAGGAAAACTAGGCTAAATTCTTTAATTTTTCTTTCCTTCCGATTTGGGAGAAAACAGTGGGAAAGACATTTTTTTTTTCCTTTCTCATCCTTTCCTTTCTCACTTTTACTTTCTTTTCTTATCACTCGTTAAGTTAACTCGGGAATAGAGCGTAAAAGTTTAGTTTCTAAAATTAATTAATTAAAAGATATTAAAGTATTTGAAATAATATTTAGTAAAATAAATAAAGATCCTAATGATAATATTAATAATGGAATCATAATAATAATAAATAAACAAACATTATATGAGGTTAATTATGAAGATAAAATATAGAAATTGTGAAAACTAAAGCTTTTAGCTAACAATTGTTATTTAATAATAGTATAATATTGATGGACTGAAAAATAATAGATATACATATGCTGTATAATTATAATGCGTAATTAAACATGGATGCATACCTATCGCTATACAACCACTGTTTAAACTGCTACAATTAGTCTCAGTCGTGATTTTACGGTAATAAATTAAATCAATAGATTTTTAAAAAATTAACCGGTAGGGCTACATTTTTTACGACTAGACCACTACCGTCCAATCTTGGTGCAATTCAATCTCTAAATAAAGGAAAAATTACACTTTTCGTCCTTTATGTTTATAGCTAGTTGCAATGGACGCCCTTTACCTTTAATAATTACAGTCACAGTCCTTTATTTGGAAAACATGTTGCACGTTTCATCCTTTGCCCCTAACCTGGTTAAAATTTTCAGTCAAATATGTCATGTGCATTGCACATGAGGGCTATTTGGTCATTTTACACAATTTATTTGAAATATATTTAATAAATAAAATAAAAAATCTGAAATTAAATTAAAAAATATATATGTATATAAAAGTGATATCTCTCTCTCTCTCTCTTAACTCTCAGTTCTATCTCTCTCAGTTCTATCTCTCTCTAGGTTTCCCCACAACCACCACCACCATCATCATCCGGCATCATCGCCGTCGCCGGGAACCACCATCATCATCCGGCATCATCGCCGGCACCATCATCATCTGGCATCATCCCCAACCTTTGGTAACCCGAGAGCCATCACCATCTTCGCAACCACCACCACCACCTCCCCAACCTCCGAAAACCACCATCATCTTCACAGAACCAACAAACCTCTCTCACCTCTTCAGACCCCTGAAACCCTCGTTTGGCGACGACCGAAGAAGAAAGCTTCGATTTGTAATCGAAGAAATCAAAACCCTAAATCACCCATCTCATCAAATCAGATCTGTTTGGCGACGAAATCAAAACCCTAAATCACCCATCTCATCAAATCAGATCTGTTTGGCGACGACCGAAGAAGAAAGCTTCGATTTGTGAATCGAAGGGCTTGATGGTGGTGCTCGTGGTTGCGGTTGTCGGAGGTTTGGGGTGGTGGTGCTAGTGGTTGCGGTTGTCGGAGGTTTGTCTATTTTTTTCTGATTAACATGTAGAGATCAATACCTTCGTTTGGGAAGTTTGCTTCAGCACAAACTGATAACATCAAGCTTGAAAAAAGATGGGATTTGTTGGGGTAGTGAGTGTATATATGAGACGGGGTGGTGGTGGTGTTGGAAGTTATAAGGGATTTGATTAGATTCTTGGCTGTTTGGGTGTCGCCTTGTTGCAGTAGTGTTTGAAGGTTTGTGAGTTGTTTTTGTGGGTCAGTGGATTCTGCAACACCATTTTGGTATTATACACCACTTCCAGAACAGACGAATTAGGAGAAACAAACTTAAAAACATCCCCAAAACGTAATAAACTTACAACCTATCATACATATAACACCATTTCTGGTATTATACACCCCTTCTGCGGAAATTTCAACCATTTTTGATCCAGGAATTTTACCTCCAAACTCAAATTCATCACGGGTCTTGAACTGTAACAGTCGGAATTGTAAAACGAAACATTACCAAGATTCTTTGTCTCTGTACTCCACATCTTCCCAACAATACTATTTCTACGCTTTAAACTTTAACTCGAAGGAAAACTAAACGCTAACCTGTATACATGTCCCAAAACCCTAACAGTCGGAACTCAGCTCCGGCGTGCCTACGTGGCTCAAACCGCGGTGGCCGGACCTTAATCTTAATAATATTATTCGAACTCGTGTGGTAGGCTTTTAGGGTTGTAAACGATACGATTTGAGATGAAATTGGGTTGAAATTGAATTGGGGGTTTTGAAACCCTAAGTTGTATGTAGAGAGACGGTGGTCGACGGTGTTGATGGGCAGCGGTGTAGGTTGGCCTGATGATGATGATGGTTATAGAAGTGTATATATATAGAGAGAGAGAGAGAAGAGTACAGGGGAGAGATGTACAGGGTGGAGATGATGATGATGATGATGGAGGATTAGGTTTTATAATTTTTATTCTAAGAATTTAAATTTTGACAATTTTTTCATTAAATGACTGTTTTGCCCTCACATGGGTTGCACATGGTCTCACTTAACTGAAATTTTTAACCAGGTTAGGGTCAAAGGACCTAAGGTGTAACAGGTTTTGCAAATAAAGGACTGTGACTGTAATTATTAAAGGTAAAGGGCGTCCATTGCAACTAGCTATAAACATAAAGGACGAAAAGTGTAATTTACCCCTAAATAAAATAACCTTTGTAGTACTTTCTTTTTTTATGAGTACTTTAACCGTTAATTAATTGTTTTTTTATTGTCATTGAACCGTAAAAAATATCGACATGATTATGACATTGGTCTAGAAAAGGCCTTTTACTTTTGTCGACATGTGAATGATATAAGACTAAGGGTGGAGGGTACAGTCAAACACTTTAGAGGTGTTTGAGTGAAATTCTAGCCAATAATATTATGCCATGTCAACACTCAAACACTTTAGGGTGTTTGAGTGAAATCAGAGGGTATAGTCAAACACCCTAGAGTGTTTGAGTAGGTTAAAAAATAAAAAAATTGTGATTGGTTAAAAAAAAAAAAAAACAGTTTACAACCTTCTCCCCCCTTCCTCATCTTCTCCATTAAAAACACAAAAACTTCACCAGCAGTCTGTTCCAAAGTCTGCACTTGTTTTTTCAAAAACTTCAAGTAATGAACTGCCTCTTCCAACATTGAAGCCGTATCCATCTTCATTCCACCAGGCACCAGTCTCTGAAGTATCCGAATCCGCTCGCTTATCCGCTCTCTTCGGTGCCTCGCCGCCACACTCTGGGGATCCTTTGATATCTTCACATTCCTTCTCTTTGGTGGCTGCTTCACTGATCCCAGATCGATCTGCAACTGTGGTGGTTTGGGGTGGAAGGGTGGTAGGTTGCGGAAGCCCCTCTCTTTCCTCTCTCCTCTCCTCTACCGATTTCCTTTACCTCTCGGTGAACACTCACCGATTTCCTTTACCTCTCTCTTGGTCACCGCATATATTCAAACACATGGTATAGTCACCGATCGGTGACATACCATCCCCGCTCAAGTCCCCGAGCTCTATACCCTCCACCCTAAAGGGTATGGAGAGGATGGGCTTGGAGGGATGAGCCGCCACGTAGGCGGCTCGTGGGGGATGAGCCTCCTTCACATTTGAGGGGGATGGAGGATGGGGCTACCCCACCTCATTATTTTATAATTTTCTAAGTGTTTAAATTGAAAAAGGATGAGAGAGAGAGTATTTAAATTGAAAAAGGATGAGAGAGAGAGTATTTAAATTGAAAAAGGAAATATAATATTCAAAGTGGGGCCCCATCTCATTCGGCTGTGGGGAGCCGTTTGGGCCGAGCCGACCCTCAGGGGGGCTGTGTGGGGGACCGGCGCCGGTCCTAGCCGGGCCTAGCCGACCCCCATACCCTTTAGTCTAACGTAGCTATTATATTAAAACGGCTTAACCTATTTACCTATATATTAAAAATTGAACATAATGAACAGTAACAAACAACCTATATTATATTGTATATATCTATAAATTTAAATTTAAGTTATCCTATATATTAATAATACAACCTTAAGAATAGTATTTTTATATTAAGTTGGATAAGTCTGGTGTTAACCAGCGCTGCTATCGAAGATACTGGTACGCCCCGGTTCGGTATCATTAGTGCATTTTATATTATAATAATTTTTAAATTTGTGTCACGGGTCGGGATAAACTTGGTGTCAACCGGTACTGGTATCGAAAATACCGGTACGCTCCGGTTTGGTATCGGTACATGAAGGTAAAAACCGTCACCAGCCTGGTACAGAAAACGTCGAAAGTTGGTACCGAATTGATATTGGAAATCTTTTAGTTTGGCAAATTCGGTACTGCTACCCGGTAACATTTGCTCATTCCTGATCACGGGCACCGTACGAACAACAACGGTATCGTACAATTTTTTTGTTGATTTTCTTCGACTTTTAATGATTTTTTTTAGTTTCAAGGGTAAGGATGAGCTCGGTGGCAACCGATACTGAATTGGCACTGATATCGAAAATACCGGTTATGGTACATGTATATGAAGGTAAAAACAGGTAGCGAACCGGTATCAGGAACGCCAAAAGTCAGTACTGAATTGGTACTTAAGATACTTGGGTTCGGGAAATTCGGTACTGGTACCCAATACCATTTGCTCATCTCTTACTACAAGTTTCATACGAACATCATTACCATACAGATTTTTTGGTTGATTTTCTTTCGGTTATCTTTTTGTGTATTTTTCTACATTTTATTTTTATTCTTGTCAACGGTTCCGTGCGCAACGCGCTTGTAGTGATTTCAAAACACAATTCAACACAGACTAAATAATAAGAGAAGTTAGCCGCAACGCGGCGGGACGAAAAAACTAGTGTATTTTACGATGCATTGTAGTATGAATTGGACCTATAAGAATAACTTATTTTTGTTACATAAACATAAACATGATATTTATCGGTAGTTACAAAGTGGTTTTAGTTTTACACGATACATAATGACTTTTAAGTATAAACAATGTATATTTAGAGTAAGTTACCATAATGGTTTCTTCAATTAAAAAACCAAGATCTCTAATGTAGAGTGGTTAGATGTGGTGGCTATAGGTGGAGATGCGTTGTTGTGTGTGGTCGTTAGTGGTTAGAGGTAGCAGCCGGTTGTGGTGGTTAGGGTGGTGCAAAGAAAAATGGGACTAGGGTTTCTGAATTAATAAAAAACGAATAAACATGTAAAAAGATGAAAATGTTCATAATTTAACGTTAAAAATGGATGGAGTTAGTCAGTTAGACGAAAATAGCAAGATTTTGAAACCTTGAGGACCCAGATGCGAAAAAAAAAACCCGTTGAATGAAAGTCACAAAACACTACAAGAATTATACACTTTTACTGGCGACACCTTTAGCGACGACAGGCCAGGTGTCGCCGCTATTGGTCGATCCGCGTCAAACCCAACCCTAGCCGTTGATCATTAATCTGATCTAATGGTTGGGGATTAAGGAAGCAATACCGGCGACAAATAATAAGCAATAGCGGCGACACGCTGTCTCCGCTAAAGATTGGTGTCCCACTTTAATCCCCAGCCACACAAATCTTATCCTGGTTAACCGTAGTTAGAATAGTAGCGGCGACAGAGGACCTAATAGCGGCGACAGGCTGTCGCCGATATTGATCTTTCCGTAAAAGAACTCACAGCGCCATTTTCTTCCCTCCTCCTTCATTTTCCCCCCTTTTCTCTGCGAACCACCGCTGTAGAACCGGTTTTTTTTGCCCAAATCGGTTAGTTTAACTTTGTTTTTGTTAAATCTCTTCTCTATATTGTTATTTACATGTTATAGGCTTTAATTTTTGCTCGTTTTTTATGTATATTTGTGTTTATGGAAGAAAATTCGGATCACCACCTTCACTTCTCCGGCACCACCTCGTCTCAGCGGTCTTAGTCTACTTGAAACCTGAAAAAAACGGTTAGTTTTATATGTATTTTTTTAAAGTTTAGAAATTGTATAATTTTTTGTTTAGGTATGTAAATATGTGTAAGGATGAATGTTTGTATGTTAAATGTATAATGTAGGTGTATTTGGAGAAAATGAGTATATGAAAGTCTATGTATTTATGTATGTAGGTGTATGTAAGCATGTATGTGGGTATGTAAGTGTATGAATGAATGAATGTATGTATGTATGTAAGTGTATGTTAGTATGTTGGTGAAAAATGTGTATGTTAGTATGTATGTTTGTATAAAGTATGCAAATGTGTATGTAAGGATGAATGTTTGTATGTCAAATGTATAATGTAGGTGTATTTGAAAAAAATGAGTATATGAAAGTCTATGTATTTGTATATGTAGGTGTATGTAAGCATGTATGTGGGTATGTAAGTGTATGAATGAATGTATGTATGTAGGTGTATGTTAGTATGTTGGTGAAAATTGTGTATGTTAGTATGTATGTTTGTATAAAGTATGCAAATGTGTATGTAAGGATGAATGTTTGTATGTCAAATGTATAATGTAGGTGTATTTGGAGAAAATGAGTATATGAAAGTCTATGTATTTGTGTATGTAGGTGTATGTAAGCATGTATGTGGGTATGTAAGTGTATGAATGAATGTATGTATGTAGGTGTAAGTGTATAAATTTTATGGTTTTGATCAAAATGTGTGTTTGTTTATGTGTAGGTTTGAAAAAAATGTTAAAGTTTGATAATTTGTATATTTGTGTTTAGGTTTTAAAACATTTATATTTAAATTTGACAAATATATATTAGTTAGGAAATACCCTCTTTATATTAAAATCATCATTTAAAACATAACGAACATATAAAATACCCGCCAAAATTGAAATCGTCATTTAAAACAAAAGGAGCTAAGAAAATACCCGTCCGAAATATAAACCATTATGAAGAACATTATGAGCTTAAAAACTGTGCCTGATATTGAATTCATCATTTCAAACATAACGAGCTAAGAAAACACCCAATCGAAATTGAAATCATGATTTAAAACATAACGTTCCGCCCAAAATTTAAAACAAACATTAAGAACATAACAAGCTTAAAAAACTGTGCCCGTGTTTGAATTAATCATTTAAACATAATGAGAATACCCGCCCGAAATTGATTTAGAAATTAATTTCGGGTTGTCCCCGTTTATCTTGGGACTGCTTTTTGAATATTTTATCTCATTTAGGATGTGAATGTGTATTACATGATTGTTTGTTTAAGAAGGATTCGGTTATCATTTTCTCTTTGCTCCTCGGGTATATATATCATTACATATATACTTGGGAGCTAAGAGGAAATGCTGCCGAATTTTTCTTAAACAAGCAATCATGTAATACACATTCACATATGAGATAAAGTATTCAAAAAGTGGGTTTAGCAGCCTACCCTTGTCTTGTTAATCCTAAATTAGATTTTCTTTCAGTTGTATAATGCCTATCGATAAAAGTTGGATTGATTCCCCACGTCATTCACCTCACTACAAGAAAGGACTCAAGTCATTTATCGAGACGTGTGAAAGAGTGATAAAAAACCACGATGAAGTTAGATGTCCGTGTACCAAATGTAAAAATTCCGGCTTAAAAACTATGGCAGAAATGAAATACCATTTACGTATTAACAGTTTTTGGAAGGAATACACGAAGTGGACCTATCACGGGGACACGACTCCAATTGCAGAAGTAAACGATGTTGCGCCACAAGACGGTATGGTAAACGTTATTGAAGACATTAGGGGGGAGCGTATGGAAGAAGATACATACCTTAACCAAGAGAACTCGAATGGAGATATTAGCAGTGTTGTTGATGATTTTGAAGACCTGGTAAAGGAAGTTGAAACAGAATTATATCCTGGTTGTACCAAGTTTTCTTCTATCGACTTTTTAGCAAAGCTTTTGAATATAAAGGATACGTACCATTTGCAAAATGAAGCAGTAGATCGACTCCTCTCGTTGTTGCGAGAGTCAATGCCAGAAGGCAACAAGATTCCCCCTTCGTATTATGTAGCTAAGAAGACATTCAAGAAGATTGGTTTGGCATATGAGATGATAGATGTGTGCACAAATGATTGTGCTCTCTTTTGGAAAGAAAACGAGTCCTTGCAAAATTGTCCCGTTTGTAATGAGAGCCGATGGGTCGATAAAGACACAAAAGGCACGAAGGTGGCTCGTAAGGTGTTACGATACTTTCCTTTGACGCCTAGACTACGACGTTTGTATTGTTCAAGGCACACAGCGAAAGATATGATATGGCATAGTACCGGTCGATAATGACGTTGTCGGCAACAACTCTTCATCTGACTGTCCACTTGTCATTGACTTGACCCAATACTTTCAAATTGGATCTTATCATGTTACTGCGGGTGAGCCTTCAATTGAAGTTGATCCCCCAAAGGCTGCCGTCGATGAAGTGTTTGAGGTCGAGACTGATTGTGATGAGGTCGAGGCTGATTGTGATGAGGATGATCCCGATTATGTGGAGTCTGACTAAAAGAAAAGTTATTGTAATTTATATTGATTTGTAATTGATAAACACTTGTTTGAAATATTTATTTGAATTTGAGTTACACTTGTTGTACTTTCCCTTAATTTCTATTAGATACACATGCTGTAACATTTGTAACTTTATAGGGATTATGTTTTCGGTATTGCTGATATTCGCTTATTTGATAGCGGATGTCGCCCCCTGGGGACATGGGGGTGACGGCACTGGTGATCCACCGCTTCCTCCTGGTGGGTTTCGTGGCACACACGAGACAGACGGTAAGTCTTTTACTAAATTATTTTGTAGTCCTTATATTTTATATATTATAAATGTTGTTACTAATTATTTTTGTTTTAATTGCAGCGGTTCCCCCAAAGAAGGTTAGGGGGAAAGCTAAAAACGAGAAACTACGGCGTCTAGTAAAAGCGGGGGGGGGGGGGGGCCTGTATCGCTTACTTTTGACAGACAGGTCACGTTCACCCCTGTTGGTAAATCAAGAGACATGTTTTCAAGGGAGGCCGGCATGTATATGTGGCGGGGCATCCCGTTTGATAAAATTGGATGGGATAATGTTGAACAATATTACAAGGATGCCGTCATGAACCACTTACGGGTAAATAAGTTATATGCATAAAATTTTATCAAATATTTAAGCACATGCAAATCTAATTTATATATGATATTTTAACTTTTTTCTTTAATTTGTAGGAAAATTTCAATTTTGATGAAGTGGAACGTGATTATGAGGCGAAAAACTTGAAGGGTGGTATCAGGAGTGTGCTTATGAAGCGGTACACTAACCGCAAGTATGAAGCTAGACAATTATTTGATAGCCAAGGAGGTTACGATGATCTTGAGAGGGCAAGGGCATACCATCCCACGGATATGCCCTATGAAAACTGGTTGAGAACCATCGAAGGTTTCCGGCAAGAAAAATATATTAAAAAAAGCAAGGCCAACAAACTAGTACGCGACAAACAACAATTCCTATACCGTGGGGGGACATCGTCGTACGGTAGCACCGCCTATAAAAATGTAATGTTTTATGTATGTGTGCGTGTGTGTAAGCTTTTGTTTATTTAATGTCTAATCTAAGTTTAATGTTAAACAGGATTTGGATTGGGTACCTACGTATGCTAAAACCAACACTGACAATCAAGGGAATTGGGTTGATCCGGTTGCTGAACAAAATTACGTAAGTATTTCTTTTAAGTATTATTTTCTATAAAATATATATATATATATATATATATACACATATATATATTTAATCATCTTCGTAAAATATAGCGGAACATACAACAGGCCACAGATGAATGGAGCGGCGATGGTCCTCCAATTGCCCCGTATCAAGAAGCGTTGGGAGAGCGGCGAGGATGGTACCGAGGGATGGGGCCTAAACCTTCTTCCAACACGTCCTCGAACACGTCCTCGAACACGTCCTCGAACATGTCGTCTTCGCAAGCTCGGACGCAAGAACCCTTTTCCGAGGTAAACTACGCAATTTATAAAATGACAAACGAACGCATGTTTCCTTGTTAAATATATGTTGGTAGCGTTAATTATAATATGCTAATATACGTTTTGCTATCTATTATTGTAGGATTTTGTTAACAGCTTGTTCCAAACCCCGTCATTTTTGAACCAACTTAACAACTATCTTGCTTTACAAGGAAAAGGAAAAGGAAAGTCAAAAGACTACGATTCTGACAACTTATTCGATAATGAATCCGACGATGAATCCAACGATAACGATGAGTGACTTGTTTTTAATGTATGTTTTTAATTAAACGTTTTAGGATTATAATGTACGACTTAAACGTAGTTTTTAATTATATTACCTTTAGTATATGTTCGTGGCGAATGTTTGTGTTGTTTGAAATAGGCAGGTTCTGTTTTTTCGACCGAAAAAATGGCTGGGTGCTGTAAATACAGCAGCTGTATTAAAAAAAAAAAGACTTTTAGCGGCGACAGGTGTCGCCGCTATTGACCTTAACCCTTTAGCGACCAAGAACAATACCGGCGACTCTTTAGCGACGACCTCTGTCGTCGCTAATGGTTTAAGAGCAATACCGGCGACACCTACTTTTAGCGACGACAAGTGGCCAATACCGGCCAATCAATACCGACGACACTTTACCGGCGACATGTCGCCGCTAAAAGTCAATAGCGGCGACAAAATGGACCAATACCGGCGACACCTGTCATCGCTAAAGGTGGCCCGTTCTTGTAGTGAAAGTAGCAAAAATCAGGGACAAAAATGACATTTTACTATAACGATAATTTTGTAACAAATTGATTTTATTGGTAATTTCATTGAATATAACCAAATTTAATAAATTATTGAGTAGATAATGGGTATTATAAATGAAGATTGCATTTCGCATTAGTCATTATTAGGGTTGTTCAAACCGCCCGTCGCTCGTTTGGAAATTGTTTTTTCGATTTGATTCTTGGTTGTAAACGAGCCGCTCTGCTTGGTTCGGTTTGTAAACGAGCCAAGCATGAGCAAAGGTCTCCTCGGCTCAGCTCGGTTCAGCTCGAATTATTACTTTTAATTAGTATACATATACATATACATATACATATATAAACATGTATATACACAAATATAAATTATACACACATATATATATACACACACCTATATACATACACACATACACATATATACTTAAATATAAATTAAATTTGTAGTTTATATATACCATTCTATTATATTTTGGTCCACTATATACAAATTTACAACTATATCTATACGTACTAGCCCAATCACGCCAATAAAACAATTAATATCAAATCTAAAAGTTTAACTCTAAACCAATAAACGACAGTCTGCTCATCGCCTTAATGTTTCATGCCGTTACCCTAAGTCGATCGTCTCCGGTTCTCACCGTCATTGTCCGTGCAATATGATCATCGCCTCATCGGCCACAACATTGTTATTCATAAGAAAAATATATGCCATGAAATATGCCTGTTTTTTAAGACATAAAAACTTGAGACCTAACATTGTCACTATCACTCTCAACAAATTTAAATCAGTCGACACTGTTGTCCATATCGCTTGAACTTCACTCGACGCTCGCTCGGAATATTTACTGCCCGGAAACTGCTCGCTTGATTTGAGGCTCGGTTTTAAATGAGCCGCTCCGCTCGGTTTGATTTGTAAACGAGCCAAGCATGAACAAAGGTCCGTTTGGTTCGGGAACATCCCTAGTCATTACACTCAAACAAATTTAATAAATTATTGAGTAGATAATGGGTCTTATAAATGAAGATTGGATTTCGCATTAGTCATTACACTCAAAGACAAATTTAGTCATTAAGCACTCAAATACAAATTAACTTATGCAGTAAACAAGTTACCAGAACATGCTAAGGACTTTGGGCAGGATAGTCCTAGTTAAATAGGGCTAAATTTAAATTGGAAGGAATTAGAAAAGATGTTCACAAATAGTTCTCATGTCATTTTTCATGGATAGTATTACAGATGAATTCTTTGCCCTAACCTAGACTACAAAGTGGATGCTTGAGATCATTGTCACACCCAGAAACTTAGAAGCACTGACTTTTGTTTGATTTACACATTAGATACATAACATAAGACCTAAAACTTATTTCAATGTCATTACATGTTAAAAATGTGACATCCAACATTTTCAGGTTAATTCTGTTGACACAACTCCATTATCTTTATGTTATCACAAATATTCATTATTGCATTACACTTAATTAGGATTAATTAAGCGTGTCAGTTAGTACACGAACACCCGCATAACGGGCTTATGGTTTGGTTACGGACTTATGTCGGCACATACATCAGTGTCCTAGCTATGCATTGATTTGATCACCGTAATTCTCTTTGGCTACACATACTATTTATTACCATATACATCATTTAAATATCACGGGAGTCCAGGGAAGTATTTGTGCTGCCAAATATTTCATGGGGACAAGATTTCATGTATTATGGGCAAGGGTACTAGATTTTCATACACTTGTTTACATGAAAATGGTTTATGAGGTGAACCTTTGGGTGGGTACTAGATTTTCATACACTTGTTTGCATGAAAATGGTTTATGAGGTGAATCCTCGGGCGGATACTAGATTTTCATATCCTTGTTTGCATGAAAATGGTTTATTAGGTGAATCCTCGGGCTAATATTGGATTTTCATACTCATGTTTGCATAGAAATGGTTTATGAGGCTAGTCCTCTGGCAAGTACTGTATTTTCATACAATGAATTGCATGAAAATAATTTGTGAAGTGTTCTTCAGTTGGTCCTAAGATTTTCGTACAAATATTTTGTACGGGTTTCTATTATGCGAAACAAACTTGTGAACTCACCAACATTTTGTTGACATTTTTAAGCATTTTTTTCAAGTATTTCACCCTAGTGGGAGACTACATTTGAGTTGCACGCATGCTAGGATACGGAGCCCTTGCAAAAGTCTTACGTTAGCCTTCTAGTGTAGGCTTGTATTAAAATCCTGGTATTTGGGATGTAAAAAACATTTTGTAAACTTTCGATTTATGTCATAAAAGTGTTTGCTTAACCATATGCTCCAAAAACCTTTTTGGTTACACTCGTGCGTTTCCGCTTTGGCGGCATGTGACACGCGTCTCATGGGTAAACTGGCACATGACCAATGCCTAATTGCGTAATAGTCTTTGAATCGTTTTGGGATTAGATCATACTACCAACCTCAATCAATATGTGTCCCTTTATCAACTCTTTACCCTAGTGATCACACAACTCTCTCTTCTCTTTCTCTTTCCGATTGCCACGATCACACACTCCTTTTATCTCCCTCTGGGTCACACAAGTCTCTCCCTTTCTCTTTTTTCTCAGCCACCAACAACACATGGCCACATGGGGTAGGGAAAAGACTTATTAAGTTTATCATGGAAGTTGAAAACCCTAGCTTACTCCCAAGCTAAACTCATTTAGACTCATTAATCACCTAACCCAAATAGTTTAATTAAATAAGTTTATAACATAAATACAATCAATAACTAGTACGTTTAACATACATACATACTTAGATACACGTTAAATCACAATAGTTATAACACCTTTCCCCGTCTAGTCTTTACTTTGAGGAGAGATAAACATATACTACCTAATCCTGAAAGTTGAAAACAATAACTTCATCACTCTCTCAAAGTGTAATCCCCTTGAAGATATTAATGAATAACAAAAGAAAGAGAAAAATATTTGAAAACACAAGTTATTATAGGTGAAAATGAAAGGATAATCATCGAATAGTATGTTAAAAATGGTAATGATTATTTTGGCCCTAGAGAAGAACACATCATGTGTACAAAAGTTTTTTGACTGCTAAAGAAGAAGTCGGGTCAAACTTAAGTGTTGGTATTAAGATTGTAATATGTGAGGCGTCACGTCTCTTTTTAGGGCATGTATTGGTGTAGAGAGAAAATCGCCTTTGCCTTTCCGGCGATACGAACGTATTTTAGTAATTGTCGTTCTGTAAGACCATAATGAAAACGCAATTTTTGTTTTTCTTCTAGGCGAATACGATATTGGGATTTTTTCCCGGAATGCGATTGGTTTCTAAGATCACTTCCAGCTCTGAGCCTTTTATTAGTTAGCCCTGGTAAAGCCCCAGGCGACGTATTTTTTTAAAATGAGAACCTCGGTAACACGACATAAAGACTCCTTATTTCTATTTAATTATTAATTCTTATTGATGTACTTAAGCTCTACAGTTGAAGCCTTACGTGGCCAATTTACCCAACTCGTTATTTGAAGTTGGTAATTGTGATGTTTGCCTTCAATATTTAAAGGCTTTATTTTCTAAGGTGTCAAAATGTGCCATCTAGAATGATCATAAAATTACTAAAAGGCTATGATCATAAAAAAAACCAAAGTAATGTGAGAGATTTAAATATATAGCAAATTAAAATTAGTAAAAGGCTATGAGTATAAAATTTAAAATTAGTAAAAGGCTATGAGTATAAAATTATACATGATGTTGATGATTTTAGTATCATCTATCTAGCTATTTAATGGGATTGAGTTTACTAAATGACTAGTGAGAGATCATAGTCAAAGATGAGATAAGTTGAAATGTGTGAAGTACATACTTGTTTGAGAATAGGGCTGCAAACGAACCAAATGTTCGGTGAACAGATCGTGAACTGTTCGGCGGGAAGTTCTTTTATTAAACAAACAAACACAAACAAGAAATTTTGTTCGTTTAGTTAAATGAACAAACATGAACAGAGGGCGCGTTCGTTTATTTATGTTCGTGAATGTTCGGTAACATGTTCGTTTGTTCATTAGTTTTTTAGCTTTTATATTTTATTTAAATACTTCAAAATTCTGACAAATAAAATATTTAAAAAGTGTCAATGTATTATAGATTTTGTTCATGAACGTTTGTTTGTGTTCGTTTGTTAGTATTTATGTTCATGAACATTAGTTTGTGCTCATTTGTGTTCATTGTCGTTCGTTTTCATTCGTTGGTTAAATTAACAAACAAACACAAACGAACATGAACAAGTTCATTTCCTTAACAAACAAACACGAACATAAAATCCTGTTCGGTAAGTGTTCATGAACACTTCGTGAACACATATATTTCTTAACAAACAAACACGAACAAGGACTTGTTCGTGTTTGTTTGGTTCGTTTGCAGCCCTATTTGAGAATGCTATGATTTCACATTTGCAAGACAATGATGGTACGGGGGCAGCGTCTCCGGTAGGGTCCTAGGATTTTATAGTTTATATCTGCCTGGTCACTCTAAGGATATATGAATACATACAGATTACCCACACTCGTTCTTGATTTCTCTCTAGAATTATCCAATTGAATTTTCGTAATTACCAACGAAATAATTCGACCCAAAGTATCATACGTGATACGGACACAACTCTAAGTACCTAAAGTACCCTATTTTTTTTTTTTTTCATTTTATAAATTAAAACTAAATGATATATTTAAAAACACAAGTGTTAATCAATATCATAACCAGTGGCGGACTCACCTTAAGGGGTAGGTGGGCGACCGCACCCCTTGAAAAAAAAAATTTAGTGGTATCTTTCGCGAAAAATTCCGACCGCACCCCTTGGAAATTTTCGTCCGCACCCCTTGAAAAATTCCAACCGCACCCCTTGGAAAATTCCGACCGCACCCATTGGAAATTTTCGTCCTCACCCCTTGGGGATTTATATAAAAAAATTGTTAACACTGATTGAAATCCGATCAAATTATGTAAATAAGTTAGCCCACTAACACCTTTAATAAAACTTAAATTCAATCCATCAAGCCCAATAACTTAATACCCATTCTAGCCCAATCCAACTACTAGTTTTGTTAATCAAAATCAGTCCACATAATAAAAAAAACCCAAATCGCTGCCACTTACCAGCGACTCCCGCCCTCCCTCTGCCTCACTTCGGCGCCAGCGATAGCATAATTCCGGCCGACCGCTACAAAATTCCAGCTGCAAACTGGTTAATTCAGGCCGCCCCTGACAGGTACATGTTATGTTTTGTTTTTTTGTTTTTTTGTTTTTTTATGTTTATGTGATTTTGTTCAAGAGTCATGAGATAATAGGATTTTAGGATGGTTAAAAAAGTTTAAACTTTTATGTGTTTTGAGGTAATTTGGGGTTGTTCTAGTCTTTATAGGATGAGTTTGTTGTTTCTTAATTTCTTATTGATCATATGATTCTAGTATAGGGTTTGAAAAGATGAAATTTAAAAATTGAACTTAAATAGGTAATTCGATTTGTTTTGATGTTTTATTGGGTTTTTTCAAAAGAAACACATATATATATATATATATTTGTTAAAAAGGTTTAAAATTTTATATGTTTTCATGTATTTTTTGGTTGTTCTAGTCTTTAGTTGGGTGGTTTTGTTGATTATATGACTGTTGGTTGGTAAATAACAATTACTAGGGCTTAAAATTCAAAATTTTAAATTGAAAATTAAGAAACATGGGCTATGATTAAACACTTGAAGATCCTTGTTTATTTTGTATGCGATAGGATTAGGAAGGAACAATGAATAGGGAAGTTATATCGCGATTTCTCGAGAGGAAAGGGGTTAAACCATTTTTTCACCGGATTCTTCTAATTAAAGACCAATGTATGTTTTAGATAAGCTTTTTTGTTCTTTTATTTAATGATTAAGAGAAATATAAGTAGAGATTGTTTGAACTTTGATGTTTTTTTGTTTGTTAATGTGATAGGAAGTTAGGAACTAGGGTTTGATTGTTTGAAAATTGAAATGGACCCGACTCGATCTGATTCGACCCGCTATGAAACTTCGTTTGTTTGTGTTTACTTGTTTTACATGATCCGATCCGACCCGCTATGAACCGATTTTTTTTGTATAGCTAGTGGTCTAAAATCTTTAAAAAAAAGTTCGCACCCCCAGGAAAAAAATCCTGGGTCCGCCACTGATGATAACTTAATATATTTAAAAAACACAATTGTTAATCAATATGATAATAACTTAAGTAAAAATAAGAAAGCATAAAACAATCAATTTCATTAAAAAATACAATTGAACCACATGATAATCTTTCACGGTGTAACCCATTTTTTTAGTGTACCATTATTATCTATTATTTAAACCACATGATAATCTTTCACACTTTAACCCAATTTTTTAGTGTACCATTATTATCTATTTTATTAAAATTGTATATGGTTAAGAAGTCAAAATACAGAAAATTTAGCAAAATATTAGTAAAGATTAAATGGGTCCAAGGATTTAAAACTCATGTCTCACATACAATATTAACATACAATATTAATGCCAGCTCATTTGGTATTTTTCTTATATATTTATATTTAATACCACATGAAAATCTTTGACATAAACCAATCTTCTATAGCCGAACTCCATGCGGAGGTGTTGCCACGGTACCCAATATACCCGAAGTCAGTATCCGAGACACGCCCCTCGCACCCTAAACAAGACAACGTTAAAATAAAAGTCAAGTTTAGTATTATTATTATTTACATGAGAGTATAATGTCTTTGATTTCGTCATACTATTGACTCATATAAAGTGATCCCAACTTTCCATGTGTGATAAGTGAGAAGCACAAGCACTTCTGAGATATACCATCAATTAATTGTTGACAAACTCCCGAAAAATACATATTCATGTAGTTAGCCACAACTTGATACATGTCATACTATGGACTTATTTTATATTTGTGAAATACGAACAATTTTAATTGGGTTATTGGATTTTAATAATCCTAAGTTTCACTTGTTGGCCGATAATAATCTCAACTTTAAAAATTCTCTCAAATAATCCCAACTTGTAAAAGTTTGGCCGTCATTGATCTTTTTCTAACATAGGTGCACTTAAATCAATTAAGGAGTCTCTAGGTGTAATTGAATATATTGAGGAGACCAAATTCTTAAGGTTGAAACTTCCAGGAAAAAACTTCGAATTGGGAGGGCGATCCTCCCGGTGAACTGACCATACCCCAAACCGACACATGTTTGAAAAGGATCAATGGCAGCCAAACTTTTACAAGTTGGGATTATTGAAGGGAATTTTTAAAGTTGAGATTATTATCAGTCAACAGGTGAAACTTAGGATTATTAAAATCCAATAACCCATTTTAATTATATGCCTCACAAATTATAATGAACAATATTATTCTTAAAAAAAGAGTTAGGGGTTGTTTGTTTAGCTCTTAATCAGGCTCTTAATAATTTACACCTCTTACTGGTTTAGCACTTAATGGTTCAAACTGTTTGTTTCGTGAGCAGATGTCTGAATGGATCAGACATTTGCCTCTGAATGGTTAAGACCTCTAACTAAATTGGTCATACATTTGCCTCTGAACGAATAAGCATTAAACTGGCTCTTAATGGTTTAGACCTCTTACTGGTTCAGCACTTAATGGTTCATACCTTTTACTGGTTCAGCACTTAACAATTCAGATGTTGTCAAACAGCCCCTTAATTACATGGATGATCATTGTGATTTGCTCATATTATCATTTTGGTCCTTAACTTTTATAAAGTACACATTTAGACCAACAGTTTACATAAACTAACACACAAATAGCTTTTGAGTGCAGTGGTGGATCCAGGAATTTTTCCATAGGGGTGCGGAACATTTTGAAAAATATTAGGCCCCAAGGTATATAAGTAAAAAATCAGTTCGTATCGGGTCGGGTCGGGTCATGTGAAACAAAAGAACATCGAACTAAATTTATATAATCATCAAAAATATGTCAAACCTTGTTACAAACATAAATAAAACGTCACCCTTCGGGTTTTCATTTTTTGAAATCTATCCAAAACATGGCTCCATAACATATTACATAATATATCAACTATTCAAGCCCTAGAAATCATAATGTAAATAACCCTAACAATCATTTAAACAACATATACACCATAAAAGAAAAAGCCAAACATTCTTTACTAACAAATATAACCCACCAGATCTACTGTGTGGTGTATGCAGCTATAAAAAAAAGGCAAAATATTATCACTAACAAAATATAACCCACCATATAACATAATGAAAAACAAAACGAAGCACATTTCTACTGTCATGGTTAGTATGCGGCTAATATCAACCAAAAAATCAACCAAAATTCATCAAAAATAACAAAGAAATTTACCCGTGTTCGATCGGCGGTGGTATGGTGGCTGATTACGGTGGCATAGAGAGAGCGGGAGAGAATATGTAAGGGTTTTGGGCTTGTTTATTTTATTTTAGTTTGAAATATTGTTGATTTGTTGGGTTTGTTTATTGGGCTAATACTTAGTAGTGGGTTAGTTAAAGGTATTGGGTATTTGGGTTTAGTTATTTAGGTATTAAAAGTTATATAATTTAGGTAGTATTTTAAAAAAAAATAAGAGTTTACTAAAAAAAATTAAAATATAAATTGATAACACTTTTTACCTAAGGGGTGCAGACGAAAAATTTCAAGAGGTGCGGACGGAAAATTCCAAGGGGTGCGGATGAAAAATTCCAAAGGGTGCGGACGGGATTTTCGACGGAACTTAGCACTAAATTTTTTTTTCCCGAGGGTGCGCCCGCCCACTTTGGCTTTGTCTTAAGTCCGCCCCTGTTTGAGTGAATGAACGTCAATTTTCTTTTTTAAACAGTTAAAATAAACTAAAATAGAAAATGTACAAACTCAATGGAAATTGGAACCTAACCAAATTATTACTATTTATTACTATATATTAATAAATGAATTGAAATGAATACTGATTTTAATATTATAATAATATATAGTTTTTTTTAATACTTTTATTATTTTAATATTATAATAATAGTTATTTTCTTTACTTTTTAAATTTAATCCTTTTTTTAATATCAATGGTTGGGAAAGCTTGGTGTCAACCAGTATCGAACCAGTACTGGTATCGAAAATACCGGGACGGTCCTGTTCAGTATCAGTACATGAAGGTAAAAATCAGCACAAATACAGAAAACATCAAAAGTTGGTGCCGAATTGATATTGGAAATCTTTTGGTTCGGGAAATTCAGTGCTGCTACCCGGTACCATTTGCCCATCCCTGATCATGGTTACCTTACGAACAACGGTATCGTACAACTTTTTTTGTTAATTTTCTTCAACTTGTAATTTTTTCTTTTTTTAGTTTCAGGGGTAGGGATGAGCTCGGTGTCAACCGATACAGAATCGGTACTGATACCGAAAATACCGGTTACGGTACCGATATATGAAGGTAAAAAACGGTAGTGAACCGGTACCAGAAACGCCAAAAGTCGGTACCGAATTGATACTTAAGATCTTTCGGTTCGTGTAAGACCCTAATACGTATTTGACAAAAAGTCGCAGCGGAAATTTGTGCCATAAAAATTTCTTTAATTACAAACGTCTTGACTTACTTGAAAGTTCGTTTTAATATGAATCTTTTACAAAAATAAGGTATAAGTCATGTTTACTAAAGTACATACTCAAATATCCCCGTACAATCTACTTTGTGACCCGATCTTCGATCTCTATTCCTCGTGATAACCGCCTGTGATTCGTACAACCTGCACTCACCACATACATTCATAACATTAGTATACAATACATAAACAAGGTTCAACCTCGTACACTTCCCATTTCGTTATCTTTCTAACTTTAAGCATTTCATCTGCGTACCCATGTCCTGGTGAGGCTTCAATAATGTACCTGCATTACCTTTCATTCTCAAGGTACACTATTAATAACGTATTACTCAACGTATCTAAATCACGCGTACATACATCCTTACATGCATACATACACATCTACATACGTACCTGCATTCATACATCTCTACATACACGCATACATACATACATACTTACATTCACTCATCTCTACATACACGCATACATATATACTTACATTCATTCATCTCTACATACACGCATGCATACATACTTACATTCATTCATCTCTACATACACGCATACATACATACTTACATTCATTCATCTCTACATACACGCATACATACATACTTACATTCATTCATCTCTACATACACGCATACATACATACTTACATTCATTCATCTCTACATACACGCATACATACATGCTTACATTCATTCATCTCTACATACACGCATACATACATACTTACATTCATTCATCTCTACATACACGCATACATACATACGGATCTACATATTTACATACGTCCCTACGTTTCTACATACATGCATACTCACATTCACGCATTCAATATCTTACCGAACCTTTATATACTCATACATACCTTTATGCTTACATACATAGACATCCACATGCATACATACCTTCCCATATCTTCACGTGCATACATACACTCAGACGTACCTTCACACATACATATATATACACATCTACAGATGTACATACCCATATATACACATACAAGCTCTCAAATACTTCTTACATAATCATACATTAATTACATGGGACTTAGACTTAGATTTATAGCCCATAAACATCTAAGGAACGATCAAAATCATGTTTGGGAGGCGCATAAGTTAAAAGGTGTTCTGTTGAACTCCTCTTATGTTAAGATGTGTTTCTTTTGCACTCCTCTTAAGTTAAGAGGTGTTTCTTTTGCACTCCTCTTAAGTTAAGAGGTGTTTCTTTTGCACTCCTCTTAAGTTAAGAGGTGTTTCTTGCTGCAGCTACGTTTCGTCGTCCGTACGCACTAAAACGCGCATAACTTTTGAACCGTTTACCCGTTTAACCTCCCGTTTCTTCCTACATGATCATAATTTGACCCTCTATCAAATGGACTTGGAACCCCATATCCGACTTAAGGAAATTCCTACCTTACGCGCATTCGGCTTATTATCATTTTCTAAATATTTGACCCGTTATGGGTATTTGCGCATTTAAATGGTCTATGGCATACAAAACCATACTCTTCGCTTTCACACATGACCAAAACATTACTCTAATCGATTCGCTTGTTTCCAATAGACATTTAAGGTCGTTTGCCCGATATACCTATCAAGGGCGTTTTTGTCAATTTCGCTCTATCCTTAACAACAAAGGAATTCCTTGCATAAGTAACCAATCCTACTACTTAGATAAAATTCTTAATCACACATACCTTGCTCGGATCAAAACTAAGATCCGTTTAATACTTCATCAACATCATACAATTCATTCCTATTTGACCTCAATTATCATATTTAATTAAGTTGCATATAACTTTACATAAGCAACTAAGAAGTGATTACGAAATCACTTACCTTATGCGTCCGTGCTCGTATCCGATCTCTTGCCTCCTCTTGGCCCGTTAACACCTCGTGCTTGAGCTCGTCTCGACGTGATTCCTATGCTTCCATTTCATCGAAATCACGCTCTTATTAGCATACTCATTTGTACATGTTAACGGTCATATCATTAGTCATTCATAACAAACGTAACTCATATAGCCATACCCATATCCGTTTGTATGTAACACCCCGAAAAATATAAAACTTTATATTAGAATCATAAAGTATAAATAAACGAGAATTTACTAACTAGAAATTTTTAACCTAGTTAGTTAAAAGACTAGAAATAACTTAAAGTAGGGTTAAAAACAACTAAATTAATTATTGATCAAAGTGGGGGGGTTTAAGTTGTAACAATTGAAACTTAAATTGTTAATAAACAAATTAAACAAACTAAACACCCCCAAAAGGAGGGTCTGGTCGATCAAGAAAGAGCAGGGGGCGACACCCCATACTCAAACCCCTAAAACTCACTAATCTTGCAAATTGAAGGCCCCATCCAAGTAGAAATCGAAATTAGAGTGTAGATTATTGATCCTCATCACAAGAGGATTACAAGGTATGTAAAATTTCATGAAAACCCTCAACTTGAATTTCTCATGTAATTGGGAAAATCTGAAAATATAGTTGCATGTATGTCTTATGATGATCTAAGGACAACTATAGTGTCTAAGGATAAACCCTAGATCAATAGAAGTTGAAATCATAAGAAATTTTGGGTGAATCCATGAACACCATTGTAGGTGATTAGTGGGTTATGTGTATTTGGATGAACACTAGGAAGTAGATTGTTAATCTAGTGTAAATTGGCAATTTTGAAGTGATTTCAGAAATTAGAAGTTAACAATCATGTAAATTGGTTGATTTATGTGAAATTAGGGTTAAATGATAAACTAAAGATGTGATGTTTAATCATGTAAAAATCTGCTTATGAAGTGTTTGTTGAAATGCCTCTATGAAGGCTTAAAAACTGAAATTTCAAGTTTAAACGCATAATCATGATGTTTGGTGTATTATGCGAATTATGATTTGAAGAGAGTTCTAAACATTTGATGAATGAACTCTATAGGAACGGGCGCAGGAGCGTCAAGTGGACAAGCGGGTGGCGAACCACGTTTAAAAGGGCTACTTTGAAGGTATGTAACTTGACCCGTTACAATAAGTAGATTTTGGTGATTTTATAATGTGTAATTGAATTTTAGATTAAAGGTTGTTTCGAGTTAAAGTAATAAAGTCATAACGATGAATAATAGGTCAAAATTTGGTTAGAACTCGTTGGTAGTCGTCTTAAAGGAGGATTCCTTAGACTAGCCAAGCGGGTCGAATAATCGAATAAAGAATGGATATTGCTACGTATTGTGATTGATTGGTCATTTGTTATCATTTGATAATTGACATTTTAAAACATGAGAATTTAGAATATTGGTTGGATAGAATGAAAGAATTGAGTAATTATATGGGTGAGACAAACAAATCAAAACAGTTGAAAACTTATGTTTGCAGAGCCCACCGTAAGTTACGGTACCACCGTAACTTACGGTAGAGGTTAAGGACTTACGGTGGAACTCTTCTGAGTTACGGTGGGATTATTTTAGAAAATGGACTACCGTAACTTACGGTAGAACCGTAAGTTACGGTAGAGTCTGACAAAAACTTATAATTGTTGTACAAATTGAATCAATTGAATCCACTTTGATTCTAGTTTCATTTAAGTATTATATAAAAAAAAAAATCTAATACAAATGTTTTATGTAAACATATCAGTTGTAGGTACTTAAGGGTTGCGGATGACGATCAAGCAAACTTTTGAAGAACCGAACACATACTTTGAAGCTTCCGCATTAGTTAACTCGGTTAAAATAATGTTTATGTTGTAGTGGTTTGTTAAACAACTTTTGAAATCTTCTAACTTAGTCGTTAGTTGACTATGGTTTTTGTTACTTGTGAACTTCTGTAATGAATGTTTAGGTTACTTAAACAATATTTTATTTGAAATGGTATAATCTATTATTAAAATCAAGTAAAATTAGATGGGTGTTACAATGTACTCATGTAATTCATCATGTCATCGCATTAAACACACATAAGTCTAACACGCACCGTATAACTTACTCTAATCTTGCAATTATGACAACACGTCTAACCATTCTTCTTATACCCAGTTGACTTTCAGAAGTCAACGGTTCATTTAATTTAACTTTCGATTTATCATTATATACCCGTAACATCATAATCGACTATACGGACGACAATATATACATTTTATCATACGATTGGTGTGCGTACCACCTTTTAAGCATAACGTACAACTAGTTCATGCATATCCTTCTAATCTCATACATAATTCATCAATTTCTTCCTTCTAATCAACATGAATCATACATGCATAAACATTAAACATACTAGTATCACATTTCTTTCAATTCCTCTAACAAGAATCCATCATACAAATCAAAATACATCAATATTAAGCAAGAATTTAGACATAGATGATTTACCCATGTCATCATCTTCACCATAACAAACGGGTTTCACCCTTAAACATCAAATTAACCTAAACCATGCATAATCCATGTTCTATATGATGATTCTAACACACACCCATTCTCAATTTCATACAAATTCACGGTTTACATCAAAACCCACTTCGTGAAAGATCACCAATCTAACTTTTAAGACATACCTTATGATTCCCTTGTGATGGTGATCATTAATCCATGTTCCTTCACGAATTTAAGCCTTGAATCATCCTTCAATTTGGTGATTTAGTTGAGTTTAGGGTTAGAGCTCTTTGGAGCTCCTGAACATTCGTGAACACACACGAAGTGTGTGTTTGTGTGTGTTGAACTTTCATTTTAATAACTCAACTTCCATCTTGTTCCATTTAACCCCTCATGTTTGCCACTTAACATAATGTGCACTACTTCCATCTTTTAATAATTTTTACCATACATTTAACTAGGTTAAATAGCCTAGTTATTTATTTCATGACGTGTCATATAGGAACACACGGCAAATATAAACATTCGGATTTTGGGGCGTTACAGTTCGGCAACTGGTACCCAAAATAATTTGCTCATCTCTGACCACGGGTTTCATACGAACAACATCGTTACCATACAACTTTTTTGGTTGATTTTCTTTCGGTTATCTTTTAGTGTTTTTTTCTACATTTTCTTTTTATTCTTGTCAGCTGTTCCGTTCGCAACACGCTCGTAGTGATTTCAAAACACATGTAAACGCATACTAAATAACAAAAGAAATTCGCCGCAACGCGGCGAACTTCTTTAATCCTAGTTAAAATAAAATAAAAAGGCCTTAACACCTGCGACTCATTTTTCCGATGACCCTTCCCCCTCAAAACCGACATCACCACCAACCTTCTCCACCATGTCGTAGCATTTTTTGATGGACAGAGTTGACGGAGGCCAGGATTTCATCTCGAAAAAGAGGTAGAGGAGGGGGGGTGGTTGCGGTGAATGGTGGTTGTAGATGTTGCGGTGGGGGACCGGCAATTTGCTTGCCTGAATGATGGTTGTTATGTCCTCTTTTTAATGGTGGGATACTTCACCCTATGCTACGGGAATTCAATCACTATTCATAAGGTTCGTTAAGATATCTTCAGTTGCTATAGTAACCCAAGAGGATACTGATGGAGAGGGTGAAACCCGAGCTTTAAAGTGTTTATCTTGCGTATTTTATTCGGTTTTAAGTAATTATATGCGTGGAATAAGATAACTACGATAAATAGTGGGTTTTGCAGGTTAATTGCTTAATTCGGAGAAGTTAGCGGGCTTAGAGACGATGTGAAATGTCTGATGTGTGGTCCCGACTTTTGGGGAGGTTTTGTTTTGAGAAATCAAAACAACATTATTAATTGGCTTGTGGGATGACATGGGGAAGAGAGCACAAGTGAAGGATTATTTATATAATGATCAACATCATATGAAGAGATTGTTTATTGTGGAACATCACCTCATCGATCATCATCAGTAGATATCATTTATTTACAACATGCATGTTTGGTGGGACAAAAAGTGATAGTAGGAGTTGACTTTTGGTTCAATAAAGAAACACACATCCATGCATCAGGTGAACATTAGGCTAGGACGGCACATGTGGATTCTATGATGGCTACCAACAACTTTCATGTGGAGGTTCACAAAGAAAAGAAAACAGTGACTTGGACATGCGGCTTACGGAGTGAGTCTTGGCTTACGGTTCATATCTCAACTTTCAAGGTCCAAAATGTAAACTGTAGTGTGAACACATTAAATGTGTTTACATTACAATCTAAATCTAAATATTATATATATATCATCACGGCAGACTTGGGCTTGGTAAATTGGGGGTGGCAACAAGGTATCATATTGGAACAATAACACAACTTTTTGGCAGCCATTAAACATTCTATTGGGCTCTCATAATCGGCCCAACAACATCTAGAACCTACGAAAGTTTGGCAGCCGTGAAAGATTAGGGGGGCTCTCAATTCAAGCTAAGAGGATCACACTTCATCATCGATTGGAGGGCAGCAATAGATCACGAAAAGTTTGGCAGCCAATAATTAATTTCTTTTGTGGACTTATTTATTACACTCGATTCGGTGGCAGCCCATTGTAATTACTTTTGGGCTCTCAAAAATACAGCCCATCATCATCGGACATCTAGAGGGGATTCCATCGATAACTTTTGGGGGGCAGCCACATACATTTAGGGGGAAACTCTAAAAGACTCTCGGACATCATCATCATTCATCGATCATCCATCTTCCGCAAATACCGATTCGACTATCTCAAGCTTTTGATCGGACGAGTATCATGAGCGGCTAAATCTCTCGTGGACACTTCGGGTGAATGATTCTTGTGAGACACTTTTAATTCTAGTTTCTGTTTTGTATTGAGATTTGGATTTGTAGTCGGGTGACAGCCGATTATTTGCGTGATTATATAATTTGTGTGACAGACAAATCCTGAGTGACAGTCAGAGTTATAATTATGTTTTGAATCCAATTATGCTTTTGTTGATTGAATGATTCCTATGTATGTTTGTTTTAATATTTATCTGATCAATTAATATTAAGATTTTGAACTGCATAGGTAATTGGTAGATGTGACAGATTTACTATTCAATCAATAGCATCCAATAAAATCAGAACTAGGTTATTAGTAATTACAGAATCTGAATCCCGGAGTGACCACGTTTTCTCATCATTGTTTATTACAACTCAATCTTTTTCTTATTTGCAACTTGTTTCATGTGTTTTTAATTTCATATCAGTTTTATAATCATCAGCTAGTTTAGTAAAATTTACAAACAAAACGTGTAACACTAACCACATGCTCCTCGTGGATTCGATACCCTGCTTACCCTAGCTACCTAGGTTAATTAGGTTTTTGCATGTCACTAACGACAGACATCAGATACTAAAAGATCAAATTTATTAATATGGTAAAAAGAATATCAACACGTGTTTTAAAACAATAAAAACGAATTCCGGTATCAGTAGCCTTTGTTTGATCGGAATTGGTTCGGTTCGTCGGTATTGGCGCTCATATTTATGATACCAAATTTTGAATATAATTTTATACTGGAATGTTGAGAAAATAAATAAACATGCCAGCATTCATATAACTTACTAGAATTTTTTTTTTTACTAAATTTGAATATAGCTCCTTTTTCACCCAAAAAATATACCGGAATACTGAGGTAAAAACAAATTTAAACACAAATGCGTATTCAGTTTTTTTAGCTAACAAATGCCGATTAACAAAGAAAAACCAATTTAGTAAAAAATAAACTAGTTAAAAACGAATATTATATATAGTGTTGGGTGAAAACTGAAAATAAAAAAAAAGTTACAACAAAAAGAATTCATATTATACTATATATTAAATAACGGTAGCACATAAAATCACCTTCATTTTGTTTTTAATTACAAAATACCATTCACACTCATATCATTAACTTTTCTTTTGATGACACTTCTGTAATTTATTCATTTTTATATGGCATTTGTAAACATAATATAAGACAAACTATTCTATTTTTATGTTTTGACCAAAAAAAAATTGTTCTTACACTTTTAACACCTAGAATTTTGTTAGTTTTTTTTAACTAATTTAAATTATTATCCCTTGATTTTTAACAAATTTATCAAGCATCCCTTGAATTCTAACAAAATTATTTTTACCCCATTAAACCGCTTTACACTATAAACCCAGAACTTTAATAAAGTTATCGCTTTAAGTTTTAAACGAATTTTACATTACCGTGTCATGATTCTGTCACACCCTGACTTTTGCGGAAGCTTATGATGTGTGACTTGCTTAATATCATTGCATTCAATTATAATAAACAACTATATGATTAAAATGATCTTCATCCATTCATAAGTTTAAAACGTTACAAATACAAGCCATTTAAGTTCCAACCAACATGACCTCTGGTTAAGTTACAGCCCAACAAAAGTAGATGACATATAGACTTGAAATTTACGTCTTGAAAACAACACAAGCGCCCAAGATCCATCTCGTTTCCTGAAATACATGTAATTTTGAAAACATCAACAAAAGTTGAGTGAGTTCATGTGTTTTGTTTGTGAGCTCGAATATTCTTGTAAACATTTGTAAGTATGCCTTTGTAATCCAGTATAAAAGCGTCTACGAACAGATCAATTAATGATTTGCAAGGTCATTAATATGTGTGCAACGGTGTAGGAAGTCTCAAACCTTTGCGGATTTCGTACCGGGCCACCCGGCGGGAACGACATAGTCACCACATGGGCCAACTCGCGGACCCATGGGTGGGGCTCGCAACACCCAAATAGATCTATCACTCATGCCCCTCGGTCCTTATACAAGGATTAATGGTCTTAAGTGTGCGCCTACCCATTCACATGATCTAACAGTTCATTCCTTAGCTAACCATACCATTTGAAAATGTTTGTAACATGTATTTCACCCCTGATAGTTATAAAACCAAAAACAATTAAAAGAAAAGGGGGACATGAACTCACTGTTCTGCGTCCTGTATCTTGTGTACCCAAAGTATGTATCCTTAAGCCGTACTATCACCTACACACGTGCTAAGTTTTATTAGACGTTTAGGTCGTGTAACGACTCTTAGTCTTAGTTGTTTATTAAGACTTATTTTGGAATTCTTGGTATACTTTGAGAGACATCTTTGATGTACATTATATAATTCCAAAGTATATAATTATTAGTTAAAATAATAATATTATAACTTAAATTATATTTATTCAATTTATTTGGAATATTGTTAAAATAATATATTTTAACTTGGTTTATTATGTATTTCCACATATGTATTTTCCCAAGTATGGGTGCACTTGTACTTGTGTATTCTTATACTTGTGTATTTTTATACTTGTGTATTTTGCCAAGTATTGGTGGTGTATTCCGGTATGTATTTATACATATGTGGATACGTATTTTCTTGTATTCATTAAGTATTTTATATTTAATTTTGTATTTAACTTTCCGGAATATTATTTTTAGACAACTAAAATCACCAAATTTATATTCTTAAAATATTCATATTTTAAGAGAATGTTTATAGAAAAATATCTATAACTTTACTTGGCAAAAATAAATATACCTTCATATATATATCTCAAAAATGATATATATATATATTTAAGATTAACTTTAGAAAATATATATTTCTATTTTCCACCCAAAATAATATATTTTAACTTGTTTAAGAAAATATATATTTTTCTCCACTAAAAAATAATTATTTTCTATTTGACAAAATATGATATATTTTGTAATACTTGTAAAAATTCATATCTTACCATTTACTTGGTTTCAAAAAAATACCGTTCGTCATACTTTTCGAGTTACGAATTTATTTCCGGAATATATATATATAAATATAGTTCAAAGTCCTTGTCCAGTTTATCCAATATTCGGGTATAGTTTAAATATTTATTTTCTTGGGATTTTGGTAATATTTTCATGTTACAAATTTTGGTATATTGGTGAGTTATATTATTTTCAAGTTCCTAAAATAATATAACTAATACAATAGCACACCATTTGTGACATCTAAATATATATTTTCCTAAATATATACTTAGTCATTTTTATTAGGAAAATTGGTTTTTAATAAACCAACCTTTGCCCCATTGGTAAATAATAATGCTACCTACAGATTTGGTAGTTAATAATCCTACGTTTCAATATGTTGGTACTCAATGGACCTCCGTTAGTTTTTTTTAACTGAAGTTAGTTTTTAAGTTTTATTTATTACACAAACAGTCCCTGTAGTTATAATTTACTAGTTTTAAGTTTTATTTATTACACAAACAGTCCCTGTAGTTATAAAAAAATCATAAAAATAAAAAAAAAAATCTAAAAAATTCAAAAAAATCATAAAAATTCTAAAAAAATCAAAAAAATCATAAAAAATCGTAAAAATTCTAAAAAAATCAAAAAAATTCTAAAAAAAATCAAAAAAATCATAAAAAACCGTTTCGACCCGTACCGTTTCGACGCGAACCGTTTTCGACCCGGACCGTTTCGACCCAAACCGTTTTCGACCCGGACCGCCACCACCACCACCACCACAGCACCGCCACCACCACCACAGCACCGCCGCCACCACCACCACCACCACCACCGCACCGCCACCGCCACCACCACCACCACAGCACCGCCACCACCACCACCACCACAGCACCGCCACCACCGCCACCACCGCCACCACCACCACCGTTTTCGAAACGGTCCGGGTCGAAAACGGTCTGGGTCGAAGCGGTACGCGTCGAAGCGGTACGCGTCGAAGCGGTCCGGGTCGAAAACGGTTCGGGTCGAAACGGTCCGGGTCGAAAACGGTTTGGGTCGAAACGGTACGCGTCGAAACGGTACGGGTCGAAACGGTACGGGTCGAAACGGTACGGGTCGAAACGGTCCGGGTCGAAACGGTACGGGTCGAAACGGTACGGGTCGAAACGGTACGGTTCGAAACGGTCCGCGTCGAAATGGTACGGTTCGAAACGGTTTTTAATGATTTTTTTGATTTTTTTAGAATTTTTTTGATTTTTTTAGAATTTTAATGATTTTTTTAGAATTTTTATGATTTTTTTGAATATTTTTGATTTTTATGAATTTTTTTTTTATTTTTATGATTTTTTTTATAACTACAGGGACTGTTTGTGTAATAAATAAAACTTAAAACTAGTAAATTATAACTACAGGGACTGTTTGTGTAATAAATAAAACTTAAAAACTAACTTCAGTTAAAAAATATAACGGAGGTCTATTGAGTACCAACATATTGAAACGTAGGATTATTAACTACCAAATCTGTAGGTAGCATTATTATTTACCAATGGGGGCAAAGGTTGGTTTATTAAAAACCAATTTTCCTTTTTATTATCAAAAATCAACCTCCAATATTTGTAATTTTTGTAATAAAATTTATGGCAAATTTTTATATGTAAACTATGATCAAAATTTACTTGTAAACACTTGTTTAAAAATATTTTTCTAAGTGTTTAATTTCTACAAAAATTTTGCCATAGTTTCCACTTAAAAATGGAGGTTTCCATGCTCATAAGCATATCATTTTCTTTTCAAAACTCATCATCAATCATCAACAATTTACACAAGACTTACCATGAGCCATAAAAAGCAATTTAACAACATGTCATGAACTTGATGTTTAACAAAAATGTATAGTAACTTCACATGTTGTTTAGTAAGCTTAGTGATCTCTAAAAACATGGTTTTTAGTTTATAAAACTCATTCTTGTGAATTTTAATTCTTTACAATTAGTGTGATGATTTTTCAAGAATTAATCTTCTTGTATTTTTCTTGTTACATATACTTTACTAGCCTTGTTTTAACCCTTAAAACATGATTCCTTTCTTTAAAAACCAAGTTCGTGTTAAATCTTGTAATAAACTTTTGTTTCTTGAAAATATTATTTTTGAAATCTTTTATTTTCAAGACTAATAACCTGTAGATATAATCATTATACACTAAAACAAGTTCATATTCAAGTTTATGATTCACATAAAGGATGATCATCATGATTTTCTCAAAATCCATCCTTATACTTGCTAGATCATGTGTTTAATCATCATCTAGCAAGCTTCATATGATGATTTACATCATAATCACAAGAAATCAACAAACAAGTTTCACACATACACTAAAACAACTTGATCTTCATGTTATTAAGCTTTATGTTCAAGATCATCTTTATGTTTTGTTGAGATTCTTTAGTTTAACAAGTTACATAACACTTTAACCACTAAAATTAGATATAAAAACAAGATGTAAGGAGCTTACTACTAGCTCTAAGGCTAGGAAAGAAACAAAGATGAAGATGATGAAAAAAAAAGTCATGGTTAAAAGCTCCTAGATGAGGTCCTTCAACTTCCAAAGCTTTCAACCTTCTTAGATATGCTTCTTACACCTTAGAGAGCCCTTAGATTGTGTTGAATGGATTAAAAAATGGAGGAGTGTGTGTGTGTGTATCTTGGGCCGTAGACAAGGGAAAGAGAGGAGAAAGTTGTGAGGTGTTGTAGTGTTGAAATGAGAATGTGGTCAAGTCTTTTGGTTTTTAAAGAAATCTTTCCAACATGAAATTGTATAATGGTCCATGTGTTTCAAGTCTTTACAACAAATCCATTAAATAATTAAAAGAAATCATCCTTGTGGGGCCATGTCTAACCGTCCATAGGTGGGGGGGGGGGGGGGTCTTGGTTGGGTTTCAAGTCTTACTTAGGGATTTAGTTAGAAAGTAAGGGTATTAGTTAGTATTTTAAGTGTTATAGTGTTTTAGGGTGTGTTATGATGTTCGGTGACCATAACTAGCTTCATAACACTAAAACAATGCTTCTAGTGAAATTTTGGTGTTTCGGGTAGTGTCCGGTTATTCGTTTGGTTACCGGTTCGTTACAGTGCTAAATAGCGCAGTTTAGTGTGCTTTATGTTGTCTTTTATGACAGTTTTGATTCCCGACACTTATGAAGGTATTCTGGACCATTAAACCATAATTCTGCATTATATTTTAGAGTTAAAATGCTGATTTGTGCAGAATTCTGCAGTTTTGGTGTGTTTCGGGCACTTTCCGACACTTAAATCATCACTCGGAAGGCAGTTTTGTAATCCCTACTTTCCTACACACTATTCTAGTGTAACTTTTGGTTTCGGGGCTCATTCTGTGTCTTAACATCATGTCTGTCTGAGTACTGAATTCCTGTCAGTACTTCTAGTTTGTCTGATAAATGTGCTAACTTTGTTTCATGCACTAATTGAACCATACTGTGTTGCATGTAATAATGATAAACAACCTTGCAACATGAAATGCATTTGTATATATATGTTAGTAATCAGAAAATCATTCACGTCATTAATTCAATCAGGCACAGTCATTAAAACACAAATTAGTGTTTAACATTGTACGGATACATGGAAAATTGCCAATTGTCACAGATTCTTCACACGTTTTAACTTTTTATATATAGTTAAATAATATTAACGGTGCACATTAATTATTTTTGTCTACGTTTCGGCATTAATTGATGTAACATTACTTTTAAACTAACTGATTGTTTTGGACGTTTTTAAATCATTTGGATTTTAAAAACCATATGATGCTTATGTTTATGTCATGATTTTTTACGTGTTTTATCTTTTTATATATAGTTTCAAATAATATTAACGATGCACATTAATTATTTTTATCTACGTTTCGGCATTAATTGATGTTGCATTACTTTTAAACTAATAAGTTGTTTTAGACGTTTTTAAATCATTTGATTTTTTTAAAAGCGTATGCCGCTTATGTTTTTACTGTTGTTACATGTTTTTTTTATCTACGATTAAACTGACTCACTGCAACATGTTACATTATAACTTATATTAACTTACATCACAAAATTAGTGTAGCAGCTACACTCTTGGTGGTTTTTTTTTTAACTTTTTGAAGTTTCAACTTAACCTTATATACTATAAATAATATACGTTTTCCCAATAGTTTTAATATCATTTTATAATTTTTGTTTGTTACTTTTTGTTTACAAAAGCTACATATGGGATATCAATTTTACATTTGTTACATTTTGTTTCAATTTTGGTTTTTACACAATTATCTTTTGCATTTCTATACTGGTGTTTATAGTTTGGTTAGTATACGGGTTTCTCGCCGCAACTCGCGGTGAGGAAATCCTAGTACATATTAAATAACATCATAAGCTACGATATACCTTTTCATCTTTATTTTTTACCACAAATGTTTTTAGTTTTGATTTTTTACTTTTTACCCCTTGATGCTTTGAAAATTCAAAAATTAAATTAATAGGTTACATTTACCTAATTATTAATATAAAAATTCATAGGTTATAATTACATAATTAATTATATAGCAACTCATATTATAATAATCAACTATAACCTCTAAAGTGCTTTTTTTTTAAGTTTTAAATTAACTCTGACGTTATAAAGAATCCATATCTTTAACCCAATAGTTTTATTTTCCTTTTATAACTTTCTTATGTTAGTTTTTTAGAAGGATCAAATACGTATTTTTTTTAAACGGCGTAACACTATGTGACCACCATTAGTTTTTCATTCATTCAGGTCACTACACCGCGTAATAGGTACCACGCCACTATTTTCTTCTATTTGTAACATTTTATTTCGTTTTTTTGTTGTTTTACATATTTACATTGTGCAGCTTCATAGTGGTCTTTCATGTTTAGTTCGTACCCAGATTCATCACCGTAACGTGCGGTGGAAAAACCCTAGTTCATGTGGAAAGTAAGAAAAAAAGAAATAAAAGATAATCTAATTGTTTGCTTTATTGCTCATCAAGATGATAATTGTAATAGTTAGGATAATTATGAGCCCGTATTTTATTTTTATTTTTTTAACTACAAAGGATACTATGTCATTTTGCATGTTATTAACAGAAATATCGTTATGTACATTCATTGCAAAGACTATATGTCCTATATCTGTTCAAACTATTGGTCGATGTAGAGATTATGTCCTATATCTGTTCAAACTATTGGTCGATGTACAGATTTATGTTAACACGTCAATTGAACTGACTTGATATGGCGACCATCGATTCTTCCTACTTTTCTCTGGCCATCAGGATCATGTGTTAAGAAGAGCTTTTTGTATACGTTAAGAACTTTTATGAGATATGATTTGTTCTGTCACATTTGATGTAACATTTTATGATCTGAGCTACACAAGGCGCATTGTTTTCATAGTTGATCGCCTTGGAGATATTTATAAAAAAAATATATAATTAAATATTCAACAATAACAAACGAGTTGAGGCCGAGTCAGGCTCGAGCTTGAGAAATAACCAAGTAACCGACCAAACAACATGGGTAACGGTACCATATTCGTTTTTATAGATTTCTTGACGTGACGGTATAAAATTCAATGAACACAAAGTTATCTTCACAATAAAGTATATTTTGGTATCGTAAGCTATATCGAGTGTTTGTATGATACAGGTATCGTAACGGATCAATACCGACCACACCGGTACCGGTACAGGTATTCGTTTTTATGGTTTCCAATCGATGTCAAACACGTGTTGATTGCTATGCAGAGTGTCGGTATTGTATAGTACTGTAATGAACCAAAACGATAATAACCAAAGGCCCACAACAAAGCACGCGAAAATCCCACTAGTTATTATAAATTATAAAACGGTGTAATGAACAGTGCGTTAACATATTACACTGTGTTTATCTTGTTTTACATAGTGTAAATATGCTCGGGTATATGCAAGTCTTTAAGGCCACACGGAGTGGGTGTGGAAGCCACTCCACGCAGGGCACACAGGCCCACGTGTGGCATGGAGGGCGGCGTTATGGGTGGGACAGGAGAATCTTCACCGGCGTAGGGGGCAAATGGGTGGTGAGGTGGCGACTTTTCATTGGTTGGAGGTTTTTGAGTTGGTTTTGATTGGTTCTTGTTTATTTTGTTTATTTTATAAAGCCACCACTTTCACGCGCGTCTCATCTCTTGCCTTTTTTTATCACGCTCCTTTTATAACATGATTGTCACGTGACGCTTAATGTCCTTTCTTCGTGCCCTCCAACTCTGTATAATCTAATAATGGAATTTGATTAAACACTACATGCTATGAATATGAATGGACGTAAATAAACATCGCCCATAAATACAAATACAAATCCACATGTCTCCTCTTGTTATTTTCCTCTCATAAAATAAATGATTGATGGGGTATGTTATTGGACCTGACCCGAACGGTTGGACATTCCGGTTACTTATTGCCTTTTATATTAATATTTATTATTGTTATTTACTAACTCAACCGCGAGACCTAACGCGATGTAGTTTACACTACATTGGGCTGTGGACTTGTAGAGATAACCCCTAACTGGTTCTAGCCCATTGAGATTAGGGGAGACCTATGTCTCTTGTATAAAGAGGTGTTCACCTTATTATTAGGGGACACAAGATATGAAGCCGCCACACTTTTGTTGCTGAAAATAGGAGATTCTTCTCCTACCGGCCATCTCTACATCCCCGTGTTTAATTTAGGTACAAGAGGAAGAACGAGCTATGATTGTCGGTATCCTAGAAAAAGCGATCCACACCCGACGATGAATCCGTGTTTCTTAGGATATCCAACTTCCCCGTATTGGTATTACTAAATAGCCTATATATATGCTCCAACCTAGTAGAATCTTTCCTCACTACTACTCAATTTCCATTCATGTTTTCTAACAGAGAAAACAAGAGAAAGTGGAAACAAACACTCACACCAAGGTATTCATTTTCACATTTCTCTCTATAAGTCTATACATAAATATTATATATGTAATGTGTCAGTTTCGTATCAGCCACCATTATGTTCTTCATTGGTGTGTGTTCTTTTGTATGTTTATGGATAAAAATAATCCCAAATCTGTGATGTGTTCTTGCTATGCACAATTGTGAACAGTAGAAAGATAAAAGAATCAAATTCACCAAACAGTTCACCTTGTCTCTCTGTCTCTCTCTCTCTCTAAGGGTTTCTCTCTACAAAAAGCCCATTTTTCCAGATCAAGAAGATTCCTCAAGTCAATTCTGGGAGACCCACAAAAGTTTAACCATTACTACCACTTCTTTATCAATCTATCCACTCATAGTGTGTTTCTGTGTGTTTCTTGATCATCATTATCTCAATTGGTATTACTTAATTCTTTCTTTTTTTTAAGATATTATATTTAATATGTTAATTGTTTTCTTGATTGTACCTTTTGAAATTCTTTTTGTTGCTACTTGCTCTAACTTTCTTGTGATATGGGTACCTCTTAATTTTCAAAATTCAATCTTTTTCTTTATCTTCTTTGATTTCATAATCTTTTTTTACATGGGTATGATCAAATTATCATTTTATGATATGGGTTATGTTTATCTTGATGAAAGTTTGTCACTTTTGTCAAATTTGTCAAGCAACTGAGTCTTTTTTATTTATTTATTTATTTAATTTTTTTTTTTTTTTGTAATATTGTTATAGGAACAAGCAATTATGTTAGAAAAGATGGAAAAAGGATTTGATCCTGAAGAAGTGATAGAAGAATTTGAAGCTTTAACCAAAGATGCTAAGAGGGTTCAAGTTGAAACTTTAAAGAGAATCTTGAAAGAAAATGGTGAAGCAGAATATTTAAAAAAATGGGGTCTTGATGGCAAAACTGACACTGAGAGTTACAGTACTTGTGTCCCTCTTGTCACCCATAAAGATCTTGAGCCTTTAATTCAACAAATTGCTGATGGTGCAACTCACCCTATTCTCACAGGCAAGCCAATCACCACTATTACATTAAGGTATTTTGAACTATAATGGTTTGTATTTTGTGCATTGAATATTGATAGCAGTAGTTATTTATAGTTGTTCTGTTGAATATTTTAAGTTCTGGGACTACTGAAGGGAAGAGAAAGTTTGTACCTTTTAATGATGAATTGACCGAAACAACTATGCAGATTTATCGGACCTCATTCGCCTACAGAAACAGGTAAACTTTTTGTAACCGTGAGAACCCGTTAGTTAAAAGGCAGAAAAACCAGTGAAAGCCGGATTTAAACTTGTGACCTCTGTTGGAGGGACTCAAACGCTTACCACTGTATCACGGCATGAAAAGAATTAAATTTAAGTGAAAGTAAATATAATTTGACATGTTATGAATTTTTCCATGATTCTGGTAAAAGCTATTGATTGTTTTGTCCATTTTTATTCTAGAAACTTTTATTACCTCCTAGTTAATGTGTCTATACTGTATAGGCAGAGTTACTAAGGGGGTCCTTTTAAGGTTTGGTAGGAAAGTTTTCACACTGTCTTTTCCTTATCTTCTTTTAGTAAGACCTGTTCATGACCCAGACATAAAAAATGCCATTTTTTATAAGCTTCTAGGCCTATAAAAATACTAGAAATTATTTCCTATACCTACTTTATAAGGGTGATACTATACACACCCCCTATTACTGATTACACCCCCCTCCTCTCACATTTTTATAGGTGGGGCCTGCGTGGGACCGATAGTGAATGTGAGAGGAGGGGGGTGTAATCAGTAATAGGGGGGGGGGGGGGGTGTATAGAATTTGCCTATTATTATCATAAATGTCTTGAAATGTACAAACCTGACTCGGCTATTAAGAAAATTATTTCGCTTATCTCGTATGTATTAGAGGTATAACTTGATCTGAAGTATAAGTATACCTAAAAATCACTATCCTCCCTCTTGTTTAAATCCGAGTTTTAATTTTTACTATTTTCGTGTAGGGAATTTCCGATTGGAAACGGGAAAGCTTTGAGCTTTATTTATGGGAGTAAACAATTTAAGACGAAAGGCGGTTTACTAGCAGGCACTGCTACATCTAACGTATACCGTAGTGCACAATTCAAGAAAATCATGAAGGATATGCAAACCCCGTGTTGTAGCCCGGATGAAGTCATTTTCGGGCCAGATTTTCACCAATCTTTATACTGTCATCTTCTTTGCGGGCTCATTTTTCGTGACGAAATTCATGTTATATCTTCGACTTTCGCCCATAGCATTGTGCATTCATTTAGGAGCTTTGAGTTAGTCTGGGAAGGATTATGTTCCGACATAAAAACCGGAACCTTATCCACCCGAATCACTGTTCCAACAATTAGAACCGCAATGGCCAAGATATTGAAACCGAACCCTGAGTTAGCCTACAAGATTCATGAAAAATGTTTGAGTTTGAGCAACTGGTATGGGTTGATCGAGGAGTTGTTCCCGAATGTGAAATACATATACGGGATCATGACTGGATCGATGGAACCTTATTTGAAAAAGTTAAGGCATTACGCTGGTGGAATACCGTTGTTGAGTGCAGATTACGGGTCTTCTGAAGGGTGGATTGGAGCAAATGTTAACCCGACCCGCCCGCCTGAAATGGCTACTTTTGCCGTGCTTCCCCACATTGGGTATTTTGAATTCATACCATTGAGAGACGCCGGACCATTGGGCCGGGTCGAGCCTAGACCCATGGGTTTGACAGATGTCCAGGTCGGCGAAGAGTATGAGGTGGTTGTCACCAATTTTGCAGGTACCAAAGATCTTAATCCTTTTGTTTATTTATAATTTTTATATCATGGGCATTGTTCGTATCAGTTCAGTTCGGTTCGGTTCGGTTCAGTTTGATTTTATTTACAAAATGAGGGATTTGCTTTGGTTAGATCACTTATTGATTAATTAACAGGTGGGACATATCCACGTGTTTTGTAACTTTGTTCAGTGTGACATGCTTCATATTTGATGTCTAGTTGTGGTACCACATGTTGTACAACTTTATAAGCATTGTCGGAACATCATGCAACTAACATCAAGATTCCTCAAGCGTTGACTTTCTGACTTTCCCGATGCAGGTTTGTACCGTTATAGGCTTGGTGATGTTGTTAAGGTTGTCGGGTTCCATAACTCGACCCCAGAACTCCAGTTTATTTGTAGAAAAGATATAATGCCGGCAATCAACATAGACAAGAACACCGAGAAAGATTTGCAGTTATCAGTTGAAGTCGCCGCCAAGTTGTTGGCAGCCGAAAAACTCGAGGTGGTTGACTTTACAAGTCAAGTTGACCTCTCGTCGGATCCGGGACATTATGTGATCTTTTGGGAGGTAAGTGGGAACGCAAGTGATGAAGTATTTAAAGAGTGTTGCAATTGTATAGACTCGGCATTTGTTGATGCTGGTTATGTGAGCTCCAGAAAGGTCCAAGCTATTGGACCGCTGGAGCTCAGAATTTTGAAAAGAGGGACATTTCAAAAGATATTGGACCACTATGTCGGGTTGGGGTGCACCTTGAACCAGTTCAAGATGCCAAGATGTGTTGGTCCGGTTAATGATAGGGTGTTGCGGATTTTATGTGATAATGTTGTAAAGAATTACATTAGTAGTGCTTTTGGTTAGGGGTGTTTGGGTTTGGGAATAAAGGTGTATCTTTGTGTGTGTTGCATAGGGCTTCAAATAATGTTGTTTTGGTCATGATCGAAGTTCTAGCACAATGTGTAGAATTTCCATACACAAAGTTACAATGTAATATATTAAAATGTATATTGTTTTAATATATTTTGTTATTGAGGTAGACTCTTATCCTTACTCTCTATTGTAAAAAAATCATGTCTCAAGCCTCACTTGAAAAGAGCTTGCTAGAAATCAGCTCGTTTGTAAACCAGTCGAGCCCGAACCAAGATAAACTTACTCATTTAATATATAAGTATTACAAATTCGTGTTAAAGTATATCAATGTGTATAAAAGTCGATATTTTAAAAAGTAAGTTTTTTTCCCGCTGAGGTCGAGGTTAACGTTTCAATTCGTTAAAAAAACGAGCCGAGTTAGATCAACAGAGTTTATAAACGAGCCATGCCTAGGACAAGTTGGCTTGACTTGACTCGCTTATAGCTCTAATATAGGGTAAGGGGCTGTTTGGCAACTTCTGAATGGTTAATTGTTGAACCAGTAAGAGGTATGAATCATTAAGTGCTGAACCAGTAAGATGTCTAAACCATTAAGAGCCAGTATAATGCTTAACCGTTCAGAGGCAAATGTCTGACCAATTCAGATTAGAGGTCTTAACCATTCAGACTATGTATAATTCTTAACCATTCAGAGACAAATGTCTGAATCATTCAGACATTTACTCACGAAACAAACAGTCCGAACCATTAAGTGCTGAACCAGTAAGAGGTCGGAACCATTAAGAGCCACATTAAGAGGTAAACAAACAACCCCTAACTGGCCTGAAAAAAAAATTATAAGTACTTATATTTCTTTGTAAGTTATTGAAGTTTATCTTATTATTATTTTTTTTTGTATAAAATTTTCTGCATTCACTTCACCTATTCTTAAACCAACATTTTCAATTGTAAGTTCTTATTGATCACGGTGTTCATATATTATATATATTAAACATTTTATTATTGTTTTGTTATACATATATTATTTTTAGTGTCCCGCATTAAACACGTAATTAATAACATGCTTATTTTTATTGGCATTTCGATGTGAATTTTTTTCGAGCATTTGATACCGATGTGCGATCACGATATTTTTAAATTAGGGCAATTATGATGCACTTTTGCGTCTTTATGTGTCGATGTTCAGAGCCGAGCCATAGCTACAACGAACCGAACACATGTAGATATTATTTTGGTTACTGTTAAGACTTTTTTTTTCTTCATCCTTTGTCAGAATGTGCAAACTGATTGAACTCTCGCTGCATCCCTGAAGGGTCCCAAAAAAGCCAAGCAAACCTTCACCCAGGTCGCGCACAGGACCATACTCCTTATTCAACACATTTCTTATTGCCAATCTCGCGCGGGCTACTTCATCATTCTTTGATGCGGCGTGAGGTCTGAGCAATAGAAAGCTCCACTTTCAACACTTAGCATTCTGGAAGAGCATTCAGAAACTCGTACCCTGCGCGGGGTAGTCACCTGCTCAGCAAGATTCACGCGTGACTACGGCGCAAGGCTGTTTCAGATAGTACACAAGGTACAAGTGGCAAAAGAAAAGAGCCAATCAGCGTCCTTCTGGCTCTGCTCAATCGTGCTCCACGATTGTCTGACATGCAGGAGACAAAAAGTATTTAAGGACGCCTGCGTGGCACCAATCACAGGGCAGAGACACCTGCCCCACGATCTCCACTTACCTGCTGATGGCAGAGAGGCGGTCGGGCCGACAACCATGACACGTGGCTCCAATCACGGTGCGCCAACACCAAAGAACTCCTAGAAGCCACTAACGGTCGACACCAGTGAGACAAAGAGCATATCATCCAAGTTGTCGCCTTCCGGCCCAAGGCCCATCAGCCCATATCCCCTTACACCTCTCCGGCTATAAATAGAGACCTTAGTCCACAGGTTAAACATTCCATTCCCTCTACTCTCACTCTTAATACTCGATTATCTCCCCAAAGTAGTCGCTTATTCTCACGCCGGAGCCCGGTTAAGAGGGAAACCCCCACATTCCCCTCTTAACGAGTAACGGTGTTCTGTTTTGCAGGTTTAGGCGACCATTACGAAGCTCAGAAAGCCATTAGAAGATTAACCATTATGATAGGAACATAAACCAAACTGATTAACCCCATAATTAGTTCTGTGTTTCTTCATTGGCGCCCACCGGTTTTCTACAATTCACTTTCATCTTCTTTTTTCTGAGTTTTCATTGTTTTGTCCTTCGATCATGGCTGGTCAAGGAATCATCCCTGAGTTTGGTTTTGGAGCAAACTCTAACGCAGTGTTGGGGGAGGACATTCAAAACATCCAAGCCCAACCTATAGAAGAAATCGGTGAAATCGACGTAACCAACACTGGGGGACCCCGCGGGAGCATCACCCGCATCACTCAGATGGTAACCCCAGGAAACAATGGCGCTGGACCTTCAAACCCAGCTCCACCTCAGAACATTTCGGCGTTATTAGGGCTACCAGAGGGCGGCGGGAGCATCACCCGCATCACTCAGATGGTAACCCCAGGAAACAATGGCGCTGGACCTTCAAACCCAGCTCCACCTCAGAACATTTCGGCGTTATTAGGGCTACCAGAGGGCGAAACTCCAGCCTCGTGGTACGCTAAAAATATTGCCACCATTAATGCGGCGTATCAATCTCTGATCGCACAACAAACAGTCTTAACGGCAGAACCGTCCTTGGTTACACCCCAAGGACAGAGTCAGGGGGCGCGCCAGATACCCCCACAGCAAAACATCCAAGGAAGAACTAACATACCTCCCCCTACGAGAAGGCTAAGCGTGCACAACACGCGCGATACACGGGGAGAGACAGAAAGCTACTATGACTATCCGTCACACCTCCAAAGAGGTCCAGTTCATAGCCGGCTCACGCCGCGCAACATGAAAAATGAATGGGAGGATACTGACCCGAATGATCCAACTTGGCAGGATGATGAGGGTTCGTCGGTCTTCAATCGCTTGCAGAGGAACCATGAATACTACAAACCAAGGCAACATGTCGGGTACACTGAAGAGGCAGAGCGAGACTTTCGCCTCGCCTACCGACCAGCTGAAGCTGCAGAACATTCAAAGTTCATTCCAAAGATCGCGCTGGCGCCGCTATCAAGAGAGAAATTACCTCCGACGGTTGGAAAGTTTAATGGATTGACTGATCCTGATGATCACGTCAGAGTTTTCACAAGCGTTGGTTGCATGGGAGGATGGAATATGCCCATGTGGTGCCATCTGTTTATTCAAACTCTTACAGGGGCTGCTCACGCCTGGTTCGACAGCCTCCCTCCGGGAAAGATCAAGTCATGGGTGGATTTCAAGACACAGTTTTTTGAATCACTTCAGTCAACAGCCGAGGTAGAGGACATCTGGCGTAGAGACAACGAGGGTCTAGAGGATTTCATCACTCGCTTCAACAAGGAGTGCTTGGAAATCGGTGGCGTAAGTGAACAACTCATGCATTGCCACTTCAAGAAAGCCATTCGCTGTGATAGTCTCATCAGAACTATCACTGGGAAAGATGGAATGCCCAAAGAATGGGATAAGCTCTTGGAAGCCGCGAAAATAGTCGCGCAAACTGAAGAGTCACTTGCCGGAAACAGGAACTATTATACGGAAGTTCTATTTTCCAAGGGAAACTCGCGCGATCACAACAAGCGCAACAAGTACAAAAGTAGCGATTGGAAATCCGGATGATCAAGGGGCCATGAAGAGAGGCCACGCTATAGAGAAGATGCGCGCGAAACGATTGATAGAATCGGCTATCGAAAGGCAGTCAGGGATGATAACCGAGAAAAGCACTGGACTCCGCTCATAAAAACACCAAAAGAGGTGCTGATGACGGAGAATCATGATTTCAAGGCTCCAAGGCCTATGACAAACAAAAAGGGGCAAGACCCCAACCTGTACTGCGATTTCCATAAAGATACAGGGCACCTGACAGATGACTGTATCAGTTTACGTCAAGAGATTGAGAGAGCGCTAAAAAGTGGGAAGCTAAGCCACCTGGTGAAAAACGTGCGTAAAGAAACTCGACAGATCCAACGCCATGATGAGGGGAATCACAAGAAAGTCTGACGCCTAGAAACCCATATGGTCAATGGACCAAGATACAGCGCAAGAGAAAAGGGCAAGCTCCCCTATGAACCTTCATGGTAAGAGCAGCAGGTCATTTTCCCGGTGGTGCGCGGGGGTCCTCGCGCCACAAGACCCATCGCCATCACCGGTATTATCGGCCATTATGAAACTGAGTACGTCTTCATTGACCCGGGAAGTACAACTGATATCATCTATGAGCAATGCTTTAATCAGTTTGACGATGAAGACAAAGTGAGACTCGAGCCGGTTGATTACCCTCTGTCAGGATTTTGCAACGAAATGGTCTTCCCTCTTGGCCAAATCAGCTTCTCCGTCACGCTTTCTGACAGGAAGCATTCAAGAACAACGAATGTAAACTTCATGGTGATGCCTGTCAAATCGAGACATGATGTGTTGATTGGGAGAGAAACCCAAGGCGAACTGAACATGATAACTTCCACGCCCCACTCAGCGATAGGGTTTCCAACTGAGACGGGGGTGGCAATTATCTATGCCAAGAAAGAAGTAATGTCGACAGAAGTGATGCGCCCAACAAAAGCGACGAAGGTTTCAACAACCGAGCCAGAGAAATGGGTGTTAAACCGCAAGTACCCGGAGCAAACGGTGACGATAGGCCACGCAATCTCACCAAACATCAGAACGCATCTCAAGCAACTCCTATTCAGGAATATGGATATCTTCGCCTGGACTCCGGCCGACATGACCGGTGTCCCGCGCGACATTATTGAACACTGTCTAAATACTTATCCCTCCGTTGAGCCCAAAGTGCAAAGAAGACGCAGCTTAGGGGTGGATAAGACCAAAGCGATGAATGAGCAGGTATGTGAGCTGCTAAAGGCAGGGATCTTGCGGGAGGTGCATTATCAAAGTTGGGTGGCGAACCCAGTGATGGTGGAGAAGTCCAGTGGAGGATGGAGAATGTGCGTTGATTATATCGATCTCAACAAGGCATGTCCGAAAGACTGTTACTCTTTGCCTGAGATTGACAAAAAAATAGACTCTCTCGCACCATATAGATGGAAATGCTTCTTGGATTGTTACAAGGGGTACCATCAGGTTCAAATGAAGCTTGAGGACGAAGACAAGACAGCTTTTCGGACCGATCTCGGGATCTTCTGTTATACAAAGATGCCATTCGGCCTCAAAAACGCCGGCGCCACGTACCAACGCCTGATGGACAAGACCTTCGTGGGAGATATTGGGAAGCATATCGAGGTTTACATCGATGATCTGGTGGTAAAAAGTCCCGAAGAGGACCAAATGTTGAAAGACATCGAGAAAACATTCAACTCATTGAGAAGCTTGAATATGAAATTGAATCCAGCCAAATGCTCCTTTGGCATGGAGGAAGGAAAATTCTTGGGTTTCGTGGTCACTAATGGCGGATTTAGAGTCAACCCGGAAAAGGTCCAGGCAATAGAGCGAATGCCATCACCACGAACAATTAAGGAAATCCAAAGGTTGGCCGGCTGCCTAGCCGCGCTGAAACGTTTTCTGTCAAACCACTCCGCGAAGTCATATCCTTTTATAAGCACTCTGCGCAATTGTGTGAAAAAACAGGAATTCAAGTGGACGCCTGAAGCAGAGGTCGCTTTTCAGCAAATGAAGGAGTGTTTGATTGAGCTCCCTACACTGACTGCGCCGTTCGAAAATAAGCCGCTCATCTTGTACTTGTCATCATCAGACAAGGCAGTTGGGTCGGTATTACTGGTGGAGAGAAATGGAGTCCAGACTCCAATTTATTACGTCAGTAGGGTGCTCACTGACCCAGAAACGAGATATTCAACAATGGAGAGGTTAGTACTTGCATTACTACATGCCTCTCGAAGGCTACGCAGATACTTTACAGGGCATGTGGTCACGGTGCTCAGTAACTTCCACATTGGCACGATATTGCAAAAACCAGAGACGTCTGGGCGGTTAGCAAAATGGGCAATCGAGCTTGGGGGCCACAACATCTTGTACAGGCCGCGCCCAACCATCAAGGGTCAAGTTTTAGTGGACTTCATCACGGAAGTCCCAGTTGATAAAATCAAAGATTGTGAGCTTGTTGAGACTCCAGTAAAAGACACGACAAATGATGTATGGATGTTGTACACTGATGGGGCCTCAAACGAAGATGGCGCGGGAGCTGGATTGCGCCTCGTTTGACCAGAAAACCATGAATTTACATACGCCATCAAGTTGGATTTAAAGAACACCAACAATGAGGCGGAATATGAGGCATTCCTGGCAGGCTTGCGCCTCGCTATAAAAATGGGAGCTAAAAATCTGCAAGCGCATGTTGATTCACTTTTGATCGCCCGTCAAATCAACGGAATCTATGATGCAAAAGGCGAAGTTATGGCCTTATATTTGGATTAGGCGAAAGAACTTCTTCAGAAATTCAAGTCATACAAGGTAGTACACATCAATCGTTCCGAAAACAAACCAGCAGACACCTTGAGCAAGCTTGCTTCAACTTCCTTTCAACACTTCGCAATAGATGTAAGGATTGAAGTACTAAAAAATCCATCAGTCCTGCTGCGCCAGGTAAATGTGATCGAAATAGGGCAGCCATCCTGGATGACCCCTATAATTCAGTATCTGCAAGAAGGGGTACTCCCGGAAAGCAAAGCAAAGCAGAGGCAATGAAGATTCAATACAAGGCCCTGCATTATGAGATGAACGGTGGTATTCTAAACCGAAAGTCTTTCTTGGGACCCTTATTGCGCTGTGTGGACCCCCAGGACGCGAACTACTTGATCAGAGAGATTCATGAAGGTATTTGTGGCATCCATGCAGGTCCGCGCATGGTTGTCGCGAAGATTATGAACGCTGGTTATTACTGGCCAAGGATGCATGTCGACGCTCTAACGGAGTTGCGCAAATGTGACTCATGCCAAAGACACTCCCCAAAGACCCTGAGCCCAAAAAACGATCTCATTCCTGTATCCACTGCTTGGCCTTTCCAACAGTGGGGAATTGATATGGTGGGACCTTTCCCTGATGCTCCGGGAGCCGTGAAGTTCATAATCATGGCCGTTGATTATTTCACTAAGTGGGTGGAGGCCAAGGCTCTCGCTTCAACCACTGCAATGATGGTGCGCAAGTTTATTTGGGAGCACATCATTTGCAGATTTGGTCTTCCACTCAAAATTGTCACAGACAACGGTACTAATTTTGCTTCTGAAGACCTCCAGATCTGGATGAAAGAGATGAAAATTGAACATACCTTTTCTTTCGTTGCGCATCCTCAAGGCAACGGACAAGTTGAAAGTGTGAACAAAAGTATCGTGGAGGGGATAAAAGCCCGACTGGGCACAAAGAGAAGAGGCTGGGTGGATGAGCTCCCAAGCATCCTGTGGGCTCACCGAACCATGCCGAAGAGAAGCACCGACGAAACTCCTTTTAGCCTAGTATACGGCTCGGAGGCAGTTATCCCGGCGGAAGTTGGACTCCCCCCACCGCGCTTGACAGTAGTCAACACAGTTGATAATGAAGCAGAGCGCCGTCTCGATTTGGATTTACTGGAAGAAAGACGCGATATTGCGCGCATCAAAGAAACAAAATACAAGACGCAGCTGGAAAGGTACTACAATGCGAGAGTACGCATTTGTACCTTCAATCCAGGAGAATTTGTCTTCAGAGATAACGAAGCTTCAAACGCTGAACTCCCCGGGAAACTAGCACCCAAATGGGAAGGCCCATACTTGGTTCACGAAGTGCTAGGAAAGGGGGCATACAAATTGCGCACACTGGATAGACACATCATCCCGCGCACATGGAATGCGCAACAACTGCGTAAATGTTATATGTAACTATGTAAGGCCTTGCGCCTTTGCTCACTCATGTTGGCCGCGCGCCTTTTTAATTTCATATGTTGGCTAAACGCCCCTTATGTTACTTATCTGCAGTGTATGATTGGCCTAAGCGCCTGTTTCTCAATTAATGAAAGCATACGACATGTTTTCTTTTTATCATAATGCTTCTTGAGTTACAAATGCATGTTAAACTTTTGATTAGCATGAAAACACTTCAGTGAATTACGAGCTCTTGAGTTATGCCTTCAAGGTCCTCCGCGAACATAGCGCGAGACCGAGCAGTTACACTCGCACAAGAGCCACACTTACATTTATTCGCGCTAACTTAACCAAAGTTTCTAACAACAGTGCAATAATTGTAACGAGGCAGACTAAGCATAAACATCATATTTAATAAGCGCAATTACGCAACAGTCACATAAAAACCAACTATCATTCATCTGATTCAAAACAGGTGCGACCGCGCAAATGGTAACATTCAAAATCTAAAAATTACAAGGCACAAAGCTTGCCGACACTACCTACTCAAACCCATCACCATCATCATCGTCGTCATGCTTATCGCCTTCACCACCATCATCATCGCCATGCTTAGCGTCATCACCATCGTTTCCACCATCATCACTAGTTGGCTCCTCTTCATCCGATAGCTCAACAGTCTCTGGTGGATCAAGGATGGTCTTTAACCGTTGACACCAATCGTCATGTTTCAGCGCATCTGCGACCAGATCCATCAGAGGCAGTGATAGATGGTCATAAGCATGTTCAGCGCGCGTTAACTCAGCATCAGCTTGGTCAGTCACTGAGCAGTGACTAGCGTCAAACTCTTGTCCAAAAACCGATGTAGCATGCTGCGCACACTCCAAATAACCACCCCGGTGACCAACCACGCGCGAAGCATCTATCAAAGTAGCAACAAATTTATCTAGCTCTCCAGCATTTAAGACGGAGTTGGCCATCTACAACAAACGCAATTCATAAGACCAGGTTTTGACGAAGCAAAGCAAAGTCAGAAAATTATACCAGAACTAAGCCTCTGCCACGCAGCCACTCAGCCTCAGAGACCAAAGTATCAACGATGCCTTGGGCTTCGGAGTAGTTGTTTTGCGCCACATTAAGAGCAGAGGTGCTAATGTCTCGCGCCTCCTCCGCTTTCTGCTTGGCCTCCTCAGCAGTAGTTGCCTTAACTTTTTCAGCTTCAAGGTCGATTTCCAAGGACTCGCTTCTGTCAACCTGCTCTTGCAAGCGGCGTTTCAAATCAGCAATCTCGACGTCCTTGGCAATCAAATCCTTGTCTCTACTTGACAGCTGCACCTTCACCTCAGCCAGCTCAACCTACAAGGGATAAAGGACTCAGTTAATTCTGCTAACAAAAGCATAAACTGAAAAAGAAGTTTCTCGAACCTCAGCCTGCTCTTTAGCAGCTCGCGCAGCCTGCGCATCCTCGACCTTCGCTGTCAGCTCAGCAACCTTGCCTTCGAGCTCATTAATCTTATTTCGAGCAGCATAAGTGCGCTGGTTATCCTTCTCACATATCCTCTTCCATTCCGCCTTCTCTTTCGCCAGCAAGTCTTCGGCAGCGCGGAACTTGCTCCTCAAGCCCTCGCGCCCCCACTCTTCTGATTTCTTATCAGATTCAAACTGGGCTTTCTCTTCAGCAAGGGCAGCCTTAGCTTTCTCATAATCTTTAACTTGCTTCAACAGGCGCTCACGATACCTTTCCCATTCCACCCGCTCCTTGACCATGGTGCGCCATTCTCGCACGATTTGGTGGTTGGCGGAGCGAGCGTTGGCCTCCCCAACAACGTACGCCTGGTACAATCCATCATGGTTCGCGCCCTTTGTCGGTTAACTTCACCAGGAGGGAAAGAGTTTAGAAACCAATCACGACAGGACGCGAAGTCCATAAATGTATCCTTCTGCTTTAGACCCCAGGGAGCTTGATGTGGAGCATTACCACGCGCCTCCTCAGTATAAGTCTTGTAATAAAGATCTCCCAAAGTGTCCTTAGGACCGATGGGGATTGAGGCACAAACCCCCCAGCACCACCAGAACTCGCGCCACCAGAAGCATGTGGACCGGACCCCCCCAGCAGAAGTCACTTTAGCAGAATGTTGAGGAGAATGAGGTTGCGAGGGGGGTAGGTTTATCAACTACAGGCCCTTTCTCCCTTTCAGCAGCCCTTTTCTCTCTCTCCTGCTCAGCTCGCCTCTTCTTCTCCTCATCAGCTTTTTTCTTCTTCTCCTCCTCAGCCTTTTTCCGTTTGTCTTCATCAGCCTTCTTCCTACGCTCCTCATCAGCCTTCTTCTTGTCTTCCTCAGCTTTCTTTTCCTCAGCCATACTCTTCTCCGTCTCAGCAGCTTTCTCCTTCTCGACCCCGACAGCTTGTTTGTCCTTATCAGACTCCACCACAGTTTTGAAAGGTTTGATGGTAACCTTAGGCCTTTTCTGCGCTGGCTCTGTGGGATCTGTAAACATTACACCCTTCTTCTCAGGGGTCTTCTTCTTAGCCTCTGCAGAAGGTAAGTATTAAAAAGAGAAAGCAGCAAAGAGCAAGAAACTAAGGAAAACTAACCAGGAGAGAATCTATAAAAGGAGCGCAAGTTGCTTTGCTTCCCAATCAACGGAATCACGCCAGCCTTCGGTGCAACAGACCCACCAGCGGTGGTCTCAGTCCTACTTCTTTTCCTGCTCACCAACTTTGCAGCAGGCTCTTCTTCTTCGTCTTCTTCCTCCTCTTCTTCATCATGCGCAACGGAGGAGGGAGTAGCCCCAACATCCGGGTTACGAGAGCCCGCGCTCCCTGAGCTTCTCAAGCCAGGAGCTCCAGCTCCCTTCTCGCCTATGCGCGATAAACCTTCAAATGAGTCACTAATAATAACGTAATCTTCCAAGTTACGTTGACGAAGGCGAGGAATACCTTTGTCAGCAACATGAACGGCTGCGCGACTACTCCCAGCCCCCTTGCTAGTCACCTCAGGGTCCAAGGTGATAACCTTCTTCCTTTTCACAGGTTTTTTCTTCTTATCCTCAGGGTCAATCCCCAAGTCACGCAACACACCTGCAAAGATGTTAGACCAGGAGCTTAGCTCTCCATTTGATGATCCCACAGACTCCTCGCTGGAAAGATAGACAATCTCTTTTCCAGAAGAAGTCAAAGCGCGCAAGGAACGAGGGTTAGGTATATGCGCACCTTCAGTAGCAAAGGGCGGATCGGTAAAGGCTCCAGCAATTGGATACATGAAGTTGCCCTTAATCGCGTCGTACCAATATTGCTCCCCTGCTGCCAGCGGGCGCACACCCATGGATCCACCAAATGTGGGGAAAGCCGCTTGATAAAGGCGCGCCTCTACATTGAAAATGCAACAAGTGAGCAATACGAGGACAGATACAAACAATTAACGAAATAGCTAACCTTTATCCTGGAACTTCAAGACGGGAACTTCCTCGCTCTCAGGCGGCCATTGATCGCTCATTCGCGCCGCAACAAGGACATTCTCCCCAAAAACTCGATTAGGGCCTGCAGTGAGCTTCACATACCAATCCTCCTTCTTAGGAATGGCCAACTCATCCTTCTCGATCGCCTGAGTCCAAGGGCGGAAAGTCATAACGATAGGTATCACCTCCTCGCGAATGAAGGAGAACTTCTGTTTCCAGTCATGGAAACTCTTCGGTGGGTTCAACAAGATCTTTTTAGCACCCCCTCGGTTGCCAAACGAGAAGAAGCCCATGTTCCTAATAAGCTGGTAGAATGCCCGGAATCTCTCTACCGTCGGTTCGACATCATGAGATCTACATAAAAACTCGAAGTGTCGAATCCTCACCATCCCTGGTGGACTCATCTGAGAAATGTGAAACCCATAGTACTGCAGTATATGGGCCATGAAGTTCGTCGCCGGCAACCGGAAGTTGCCCTGTAAGAAGAAGTCTTCAAAATGAGTTATGAATCCCGGCGATGCGTTAGCAGCGGTCTGATTTTGACCGGGATATCTGGCATCCCACTCCGGTGGAAACCGGAAGCCCCTGGCGATCTGCTCGAATAACCCCAGATCCCACTTCAACACAGGAAGTGGACCCTCCTCCCCTGGATTTTCTGCTTGATGTTCTTCGGCCATGAGTATTCGTCAAAGAAACTTTGAATATTCAAGAAAAAACTTGAAGATATGAGGAAAAATCTTGAAGATCTGCTACAGGTAGCTTGAAGATTTGAAGATGAATAGAGAGAAAAGGAAAGCAACTGTAGAAGGAAGTGAGGATCTCGTCCCTTCCGTCGAATATATATACCCATCGCATTTAATGCGATGGGTAAACGTGCCGAAATCACCGCGCACGTGACCAATCAGAAGACGCCACGTAAGACGCGAAACCCGGAGTGACGGTTACCACGCGCGCGTGGACCTCACTCTCCTGACGGAAAGTGGAACCGTCAGAGCCATCATGATGACAACCGTGCCAGTGGTCAACTCAAACGTCACCATCAGCGACAATCTCACCAAACCGTCAGATTTCAAATTTCGAGGATTTTCCCGCCCAAATCCTCAACAACTTAATGCAGAAGTTACCAAGGTAGCGCAATATGCATGTTCACCTAAGGCATCCGCGCGCTATCAACTCAAAACAAAGAGTCTTCAGCTGCCAGATATGTAGTCGCGCCGTAACAACTGTCAAAACATCTGCACGCGCGCGCCTACCAATCAAAAAACAAGCATTTTCTGCACCCTTCTTTTTCTAAGTCCAGAGCTCCAACCACTTGCCTCGCGCATGGTGTAGCACTGGACTAGGGGACTTGAAGGGGTATGGTCCCAAAAAAGCCGCGCAAACCTTCACCCAGGTCGCGCGCAGGACCATACTCCTTATTCAACACATTTCTTATTGCCAATCTCGCGCGGGCTACTTCATCATTCTTTGATGCGGCGCGAGGTCTGAGCAATAGAAAGCTCCACTTTCAACACTTAGCATTCTGGAAGAGCATTCAGAAACTCGTACCCTGCACGGGGTAGTTACCTGCTCAGCAAGATTCACGCGTGACTACGGTGCAAGGCTGCTTCAGATAGTACACAAGGTACAAGTGGCAGAAGAAAAGAGCCAATCAGCGTCCTTCTGGCCCTGCTCAATCGTGCTCCACGATCGTCTGACATGCAGGAGACAAAAAGTACTTAAGGACGCCTGCGTGGCACCAATCACAGGGCAAAGACACATGCCCCACGATCTCCACTTACCTGCTGATGGCAGAGAGGCGGCCGGGCCGACAACCATGACACGTGGCTCCAATCACGGTGCGCCAGCACCAAAGAACTCCTAGAAGCCACTAACGGTCGACACCAGTGAGACAAAGAGCATATCATCCAAGTTGTTGCCTTCCGGCCCAAGGCCCATCAGCCCATATCCCCTTACACCTCTCCGGCTATAAATAGAGACCTTAGTCCACAGGTTAAACATTCCATTCCCTCTACTCTCACTCTTAATACTCGATTATCTCCCCAAAGTAGTCGCTTATTCTCACGCTGGAGCCCGGTTAAGAGGGAAACCCCCACATTCCCCTCTTAACGAGTAACGGTGTTCTGTTTTGCAGGTTTAGGCGACCATTACGAAACTCAGAAAGCCATTAGAAGATTAACCATTATGATAGGAACATAAACCAAACTGATTAACCCCATAATTAGTTCTGTGTTTCTTCAGTCCCCACAACAACACTATTTAGAATAAAGTCTGCATGGTCTATACTAACATTTTAATACACTACGTAACAAATTTAATTCTCTTTTTTATTCAACCTATTATAGTTAAAGCTAACTTTTAACTTTAGACATGTTTACTTAAAGCCTAAATGGTCTAATATTATTATTAAAATGGTCTAATATTAATCAATTTTTATTGTCGTTTAGATTAAAGCCTAAATGGTCTAATATTAATCAATGGATATACCAGATGACAAATACATCTTCATCAGCATCCTCATATGGCCCCAGCCGTAAAGCACGGGCTCAAATACTGGTTTACAACAATAAGAGGTAATAAACACGTTTAAAAATTTTTAGAGTTAATTGCCCAGATAGTCCCTATCATTTGCCATTTTTTCACCTTTAGTCCCCACCTTTTCAACATAGCATGTAAAGTCCCTGTGGTTTAACAAACTGTTACTCGGATAGTCCCTGTAATGGATGGCGTTAAATAATTCAGTTAAGTGGGTGTAAAATTACAAAAATACCCTTGGTCCATCTCTCTCTCTCTTTACTCTCTCTCTGTCTTAGACACATCTCTCTCTCTCTCTCTCTCTACCCTTCATGTGCTACCTCAACCCCTTTCTCTCTCACTCAAACAACCTTTCACTTCTGCTGCAACATACTACTGCAATATCCACCCTCTACAACTCAACACCACCGTCAACTATATCCACCACAAAGCGCCACTCATAACAACCAACAACCACAACCCCCACCACCCATCACCAGCGCCCCGTCACCAAAAAACCTACTGGGTCAGCCCGAAAAAACGAACTTGCCGGAGCTGGAATTCTGCCAGCTCCTCACTTGCTCTCCAACTCTCTCTCAATCGTCATGAATTAGTCGCTCAAATTCATTATTTTAGGTTTATGGTTTTGATTCCCCATTTATTCTGCATGACATATTGTTTCACATGAACAAAATCGTTATCAGAATCTTTGATTCATTATAGAAATTTTAAAATTGACGAATTGCTTTCATTTTATAGTGTGTTATTGGAATTTTCAAACCTGTACATATGAACCTTGACTGAAATTTGCTGCTACTAAGGCTATGAGGTGTGGATGGAGCCTCATAGGGCTTTATCAAGTCCACCTAGGATCCAACTCTTCTATGGAGCCCCCCCTTTAATTTAGAGGGTGTGGATGGAGCCCCTATAGAGCCCCCCCTTTAATTTTGATTGGTTTAAAACTAGTGGGTCCCACCTGAATTAACCAAAGTTGGCGTTAGAGGTGCACAAACCGGTTAATTTTAATAACCGGTTCGGTTAACCAGTTATACCGGTTAATTTGACTTTTTGACTTTAACCGGTTATTTTTTTAACTGGTCTGGTTAATTACTTTAACCGGTTCGGTTAATTAACCGGTTATTTTCGGTTATTAACCAGTTTTTTTGCCTTTTTTTTGAATTTTTCGGTTATTTTTTCGGTTAACCAGTCTATCGGTTAAAAAACCAGTTTAAAAAAACCGGTTAATAACCGGTTATTATACTAAACACTTATAACCGGTTACTAACCTACGGTTAAATAACCTGTTGAACCGGTTATTCCTAAATCGGTTATTAACCGGTTACGATTTCGGTTAATAACCGGTTACGGTTAATTAACCGGTTATTTTGTGCACCTCTAGTTGGCGTTAAAGGGCTTTACCACCATGGAGCCCCCACTTGGAGGGTGTGGTGATGGATGCTGATGTGGCATGGATGGAGCCCCATGGGGCCCCCACACCTCGTAGCCTAATTTAATTAGCATATGTAATTGAGTAATTAAGATTTAATAAGGTGAATGGAGGTGTTCTTGATCAGGTTGGGTGGTAGTTGGTGGTAGTGATGGTGGTTTGGGTTAGAAGAAGAAATAGAGTGGGAGAGACAGTAAAGAGAGAGAGAGGTGGACCAATGGTATTTTTGTAATTTTAAACCCACTTAACTGAATTATTTAACGCCCATCTATTACAGGGACTATCCGAGTAATAGCTTGTTAAATCACAGGGACTATACATGCTAATTTGAAAAGGTGAGGACTAATAGTGAAAAAATGGCAAACCACAGGGACTATCCTGGCAATTAACTCAAATTTTTATTATTAAAATTAAAATTGGCATAGATGGTTAACCAACCTCGTGGACCCGTCATTAAAAAAATTATTATTAAAATTAAAATTGGCATAGATGGCTAACCAATCTCCTGGACCCTTCAAATTAAATGCCTTAACTTGCAAACTTTAATGAAAACTAGGTTTTTTCTCCCGTCGTACGTTGCGTTGAAACAGAGCAGATGATGATGTAAAACAAACGTCTTTGAAGATGTAACATGTTGTTTAGAAAGCCAAGCTGTTATAATCGGTTTAGTTTATCATCATATCATTTTACGATTCCAAATAAATACTTTTATTTTTAAATATAAATTCGTTTTTAATAAAACTTATACAGATCGAGGGTAAAAAATTAAGTACAACTACGTACTTAATTTTTAGAAAAAAATCAACGAACATAAGTTATTAAAGAAATATCAAATTAATTTATAAAGTAAAGATGATTTAAAAAAGAATTATTAAAAACAAAAATAAATGATAAAGGAAATTTGGTTTTAGAAAAGGAAAATATAAAAATATGTTCAAATCTAAAAGTAAATAGGAAAAAAATGAAAATATGTTAAAAGTAAATATTAAAAATAAAAAATTTATATAATATAATATTAAAAAAGCTATATATTATTTTAAATTTAAAATTACTATTCATGTTCCTTCGAAAACTATATATATAAAATCCTGTTTTACTTGCGTGATTAAATTTATAAATTCCTTAACATTTATCCTCACATTTATAAATTCTAACACCATCCCCAATAGCTATTTTTTTGTGTTGTTTTTTGCCATTTGTCCACCTCATCCATTTGTTCCTATTGTGGGTATCATTTTTTCCAATGTATTTGAGATGCATATTTCTTGAAGAATGCATATTTGAGATGCATGTTGTCAGGTGGTGGGGCCAAAGGGTGGGGGCTTGGGTGATAAATTAAAAAAAATATTTAAATATGTAAAATGTGGTGATGATGTGACAATGTTTTTATGTGTTTTTATTGGGTGAGTTTTTGATGTTTTTGAAGGGTAAGTGTTTTTCTGATGTGGCAGCTGACTAAACATGTTTTTAAGTGTTTTTAATGGGTCTTATTGTGGATGCTCTAAGAATATGCTTTAGTTTCATGATTAAATCCCTGAACTTTACGGAGGATAATGTTTTATTTAGTCAAAGTCGTAATCTACTTCTTATCTTCCTATATTAATAACTAGGTTAGAATCCCATGTAATACACTGGTTGAATAAATGTAATTTTATATACCAAATAATAAAAAAAAATATCTTTAAAAACCCCGTCTATTACACGGGTTAAAGAAATGTAATTTTATATACCAAATAATAAAACAATATATCTTTAAAAAGCTCGTTTATTACATGGGTTGAATAAATGTAATTTTATATATTAAATAATAAAAAAAGTATATCTTTAAGAACCCCATGTATTGTATGGGTTGAGTAAATTTAATTTTATATATTAAATAATGAAAAAAAAGTTACATTTTTAAGAACGTCATGTATTGTATGGGTTGAACACATGTAATTTTATATACCAATCAATAAAAAGATATATATCTTGTTATATCTTTATAAACCCTATTTATATCTTTATAAACCTTATGTATTATAAAACCTTTGTACTAAGCTGACAAAATGGGACACAAACCACAGGGACTAAAATGACATTTAACTCTTTACATTATATTAATTTATATTTAGTGTACGTCTTTTGTTAGTTTCAAGATAAATAATTTTGAAATCTAATAAATATTTCAAAAGATTGTTTAAATTTATATTAAATTTTATTTTATAATTATCTTTTAATTAATATTAATTATAATTAAATAGGAGATAGAGATGAGAAAACTAAAAAATAGATGACTCCAATGAATGACACGTGTTCACCCATTGATTTCTTTTATTATATAGTATAGATCAATAATATAAATTAAGTTGGTACACGTGTCACATAGATAGAGCAAGTTGATTTTTTTAACAACAAATTTCTTTTATTTCTATCGTCCGTTGGACTTGAAATCAAGACCTTCATCTCCCAAAATGTTTAAAGGCTTTAAGTTTGCCAATGGACCACCACCCCATTGGTCGCTCATAACGTTGACTCACCTTTCTAACAATATTTGATATTCCATAACTAAATCAAATAAATTAAACTTAAACTTTACGGGACCCTTGTCATTACTCTAGGTTATCTATTTTTGTTTTCTCGTCTCTCTCCTACTTTAATTATAGATAATAATTATATAATTTAAATTAAATTTAATGTATGTTTCAAACATTCAAGAAATTAATCATATGTTTCCGATAAAGACCAATAAGTCATACAATTGTTTTCTGTCAGAGTGGTGGAACCTTGTCATTTTCTTTCTATACCTGACTTTGTAATAACCCGGAGTCAAAATTTTCAATCAGGTTGAGTCAAATCACATAGTCTAACATGATCGACATCAAACCTCGTAACTCTTTAGTTTCCGACTCCTATTCTCGCATATAGATTACAATCGACGTGGTCTTTTTTCAATTTAGGTTAAACAACTGAAATAAACTAATTAGACATGGGTTTATAATGGTTTTTTTGAGTTAAAATAATAAAAAAAGGTTAAACAATTGAAATAAACTAATTAGACATCAGCTTATAATGGTTTTTTGAGTTAAAATAATAAAATAAAAACATGGGCCTTAGTTAAAGTCCACTATTAAAAATTAAGTAACTGTGCTTAATTTTTAAACTATATATTTGTATAGAGAACAAAATGTGTCGATCTTAAAAAGACAACAATGTCGCTTGAATTTTTCCTGTTAGACGTTATGAATAATATGTGAAATTATATGGTGTCGATTGAACCCGCTCACTACAATGTGACTCCGCCATTGTTTTTATGGTCGACGTTATGAAAACAATAAGAAAATTAATAACCTTTGGTCGACATTATGAAAACAATACAAGGTGCAAGAAAATTAGTAACCTTTAATGTAACTCGTGTAGCTTAAATTTATAGAATTTTTAAGAGTTTTTTCCCAAAGTGGTGTTATGGGAAAAAATATTTACCATTTTAGTGTTCCTTCAAAACTATTTACCAAAATAGTGTTTCCATGTATTTTTTTTATTATAACTCATTTATTTATTAGAATAAAAAATTAGAAAAGGGGCAAACTCCCTCCGACGTTTCAGTTATCACTTCCATACCTCCATCTACTATTGACCCCTTCATGTTCTCTTCCCCATGGCTGAACTCCATCACAGCCAACTAAATCGTCCTTACGAGAACATAGATCGATCGCGAAACATGTATCTCCATAATCATCTCATATGAAACAATATTGCATTAGGGTTTAGTTGAAACCACAATTTTTAATCGTTTATTTTAATATGATTCTCTGTTTATATTTTTTTTACCATTGAAAAATTTGTTTGTTTGTGAATATACCACAAAGTTAGATTTTTTTAATAATAAATATATCCATCGATTGATCTGACATGTGAAAATTTTGTTTGTTTGTGAATATACCACCAAGTTTGATTATCTTTTAATAACAACATTGCCATCGATTGATTGATCAGTACATGTGTAAATTTTGTTTGTTTGTGAATATACCACCCATAATTTATTATGTTGAACTCATCTATGTTCTACAGAATGCCAGTTGTAACACCCCGAAAATATAAAACTTCATACTAAAATTATAAAGTATAAATAAATGAGAATTTACCAACTAGGAATTTAACCTAGTTAACAAAAAGTCTAGAAATAACATGAAATAGGGTTAAATAACCAAAACTTTATGTTATTTAAAAAGTGAAGGGACCAAAGATGATAAAAGTGAAACTTGTGTTGTAGAATTTGATAAAAATAAAAAAACCAAACACCCCACTAGGGGGCTGGTCGATCAAGAACAAGCAGGAGGGGGGCGACACCCCCATTCTAAAACTCTATCACACACAAAATCAGTAAATTGAAGGCTCAATCCAAGTCAGAATCGAATTTAAATCTTAGAAGCGTGATCCTCATTGCAAGAGGATTATAAGGTATGTAAAATCTGATGAAATCTCTAAACTTGAAATTCTCATGATTTTGGAAAATCCGAAATCAGATGTTGCATGTGTGTTATTTGGTTAGATTAGGGATGATATAGTGTGTAGAAGTGAAACCTAGACAACTACTTGTGAAATCATGTTCAAATTCAGGGAATTCCTAGAACACCTTGAAGGTGGGTTGTGGGTTTTACAAGATAATGATGAACATTAGGGTTTATAATGATTATCCTAGTGTAATTTGATTATAGAAAGTGATTCCAGAAAGATATGATGTTTAAATACTATATGAGGGCTTTATTGTTGTCAAGTTAGCTATTTAGCAAGCTATGAAATTTAATACGAAAGATATAAAAAAAATTCTGCCTATGAAGTGTTTGTTGAAATGCCTCAAAGAAGGCTTGAAACTAGAATTTTGTAGTTAAAACACCTAATTGTGATGTTTTGACTACTATGCGAAATGTGATTACAAAGAGTTCTAAATATGATAAAATTGAACTCTATAGGAAAGGATACCGGAACGTCAAGTGGACAAGCCGGTGGCGATTCGCGGTTGAAGGGCGTGCACTAAGGTATGTAACTTGACCCGTTACATCAAGTAAATTTGATGATTTTCACACTAGTAGCCGTATTATAGAATAAGAGTTGGTTTGAGTTGAAGTAATAATGTCGCAATAGTGAATAAAAGGTCAAATTTGATTAGAACTCGTTGGTGGTTGTAACAAAGGAAGATTCCTTAGATTAGCCAAACGGGTCGAATAATCAAGTATAGCATAGTTAATGCTTCGAAATATGATTGAATGATCTTTGATATGGGTCAATATATAACATGTTAAAACTACGAGATTTTAATGTATTGATTTGTTAGAAAAGCGAAAATCCGAGAGTTTGGGTTTGAGTGAAATGAACAAAACAAACAAAATCTTGGATTTCCAGAAGCTACCGTAAGTTACGGTAGTATCGTTACTTACGGTAGAGTCCAGATGTTTACGGCAGGATTAACCTGTTTTACGGTGGACCAATACATTCCAGAACCAACCGTAACTTACGGTGGTAAGTTACGGTGGAACCAGAAAATGTTCAGAATTTATTATTTAAAATTTGATGTTGAATCATGGCTTATGTACTTTATAACAATCTTCAAAACTAACGTTTTAAAGGTTTTGACCATAGGTAACAGGGTGGATCTTACGGATGGCGGTCAAGCGAATGATGAAGAACCGAACACGATTTTTGAAGCTTCCGCAATGTTTTAATCATACTTAGATTTTGTTCATGGGTTGTAAACAATTTCTTAAACAAATTTTGAATGTTCCAACTTAGTCATTAGCTGACTAAGATTTATGCTACTTATGAAACTTATGTTAATTTTAATATCTTTTGGTATAAAAATGTATAAAATTAGTGATTAATTCTAGTAAAAATTTAAGGGTGTTACACCAGTTAATGTTGTATCACTTTGAAAGATATTAAAATTTCCTGAATCCTTTATTTCATAGTTAATTTTTATAATTGTTTTTTTTTCCAGAATGAACCAAGTTAATGTTGTATCACATATGATTCAAAATGAGGATTTTAACACAATTTCTCAAATTGCGGTTGTGAACAATGCCGATGTGGATGAAACTGAAACCGATGTGGATGATTTGTTAGAAGAGGATGAGATTGGTTGTTTTTTTTTTTTTTGACATTTTTTCTTTTACTCTGTTTGAAATTAAGATCGGTTGTGACTCGACTTTATTTGGCATTTTTAGTTTTGTTTGTATTTGATATTGAAAATGGTAATGCATCAAGTTTAGTATTTGATTACCTTTATCATGTTTTTTATTTCATTGTTTAGATTTATTTTAGATTATTCATGGCTGTTGTTAATATGGTTAAGCTAATAATATAAATTTAGAAAAATAAAACTCACGATTGAAAAAAATAAAATAAAAAAACAAATAAATAAATGGTAAATAAAATAAGAAGATAAAAAAAATATCATAAAAGAACAAACTCCACCGAAATGTTGAATTCTTCACGGGAGTAAATTTGCCATTTTTTTCAAATTTTTTTTATCTAATAATAAATGATTTAATAAGAAAGTAAATAAAAAATAAGAGAAAACACTATTTTGGTAAATAGTTTTAAATGAACACTAAAATGGTAAATATTTTTCCCATAACACCACTTTGGGAAAAAACTCGAATTTTTAATGCAATGGCCAATGGGACATTAATGATGTGTGCACCTTAGTAGCAATCAATATAACTACTCGTACCTTCATCATTGTTTGTTTCCAATCTCACATTCATAAGAACGTTTAGCCATCGTAAGAAAAGTCCAAATAATTTAAAAACGAAAAAACGGTACCCAACCTATAAAGTGCTCAAGTTTAGTACAAATGTTAGTACTCGAAGAAACCATTGTGATACATAAATTGCAACTCTTAATAGACAAGGTACACATCAATCTACAGCTCTATCATATAGGTAAAATCTATCGCAACCTAGCTAGTAACGTAAAACCTAGTAAAAATTGTGTACGCTAATGAGTCCTGTATCAATTGGTTTGGGAGGAGTAACCCCATGACCTTTCAATGTGGAGGTCATAAGTTGGAGTCCCATTTTAGCTTGCAATTTGTTTTAGGTTGGTCGGAAATTTTACCATAGCGGGCCTTCGGACGGTGGTTTTCCATTGGAATGGTGGCCGAGTCTGATCACCAGTGTTGTCTACGTACGTACAGCTTGGTTGACCTTTTGTCAATAGGTTTGCCCAGTTAGCCGGGCTTGTATTGACCGTTAAAAAATCTTGTATTGTAATATGACATTGACGTACATTTGGAGTTTAATGGGGTACCATGTAACCCAATTTTCCGAAAAACACAACTTGGACCACACATTTAATAGTGCAATAATTGTTTATGATGTTGAAATTTTTGTTTTCATCATGGATGAGACAGCCGATCCGACTCAGTGGCGAAGCTTCGCCCCCCCCCCCCCCCCCATTTTTCCGAAACCGGGGGTGGAAACGTATATACCTAAAAATTTTCTATACGAATTACTATTCATAACACTACGCATCGAAAAGTTCGAGGGGTCGGGCGCCCCCTCGGACTTCCACTAAGCTGCGCCCCTGCGATCCGTCACCACAAGTAGAACATGTTATTTTTTTAACTGCTTAAATTAAATAAATTCGTGTTTGGCGATGCTCGAACCTTTGACTTCAAGCGAAGCAACATCTTAACTCTAATGGGTTTTTTCAATTAGACAAGACTCCCACAAAGTAGAATATGTTAGTAAGTATCCATATTTGAATCTATGTATCATAATGCTAGATTAAAATCATTGCTTAACTGGATTGGATGTAATCTAATATACGATGTGGCGGACCCATGAATTATTTGCTGGGGTGCGGATGATGTGTCCAACCATATTTTCAAGGGGTGCGGTCGTGTTTTTTGCCTAAAACATACACTATTTTTTTTCAAGGGGTGCGGCCACCCACCTTGGCCAAAGGCTGGGTCCGCCCTTGAATATACGGAAAACCAGATTGAAATAAGACTGCCTCCAATGCTTCAAGTGAAGGGGATTCATTTACTGGTGTGGAGGCAGCATGTGGGAAGGATGCAATGGAGTGGGTGATGAAGGGGAAGGCTTGTAGGTGGGGAAGTGCAACCAAATGCAAGAGAATGGTGGGCCTATGTGAGAGAGGTGATGTGGAAGAGAGATGATGCATATGAGAATGATAGGTTAGAGTTAAAAATAGGAGAGATAATGCATATGAGAAGAATAAGTAAAAAGCTGATATGACAGTGATGACTAGAATGCATGTAGTAAATGCAGACCGTTACATTGAAGACAGTCTAATTACAAACTTACTTAAAATACAAAGTCGGTGGCATAGGCCACCGACATGCATATGATATTCCCTTTTTCCACCTCTAATTTGAGTAGAATACATTTTGGCCCCTAGCTTTTAGTTTTGTTAAATTGCGCTTTGAGTCCATTTTGACATTTTCTCTTTTCACTCATACTTTGAGTAAAATACATTTTAGCCCTTGCTTTTAGTTTTGTTAAATTGCGTTTTGAGTCTCTTTCCTTTCCAAGCTAAACTTCAATTTTTCACCCATACTTTGAGTAAAATACATTTTGTCCCTTTGCTTTTAGTTTTGTTAAATTGTGTTTTGAGTCCATTTCCTTTCCAAGTTAAACTTTAATTACATTGCAATATTAGACCATTGAGGTTTAATCTCAAAAGTTTATAATGTTTCAACTTTATCGTTGTACCATATATAATATACGTTTTTAGCTTATTGCTTTCTTTAATTATTTTCGTTCGCTAATTTCTTTTTTAAAAAAACTAAACGTTTGGATTCAACCATACATTGAGTTGAACTGAATACGTCAAGACATGCGCTTTCATATGGTTTGCGCATGACATAGCGCTTGGACTAATCTGTTTGCGACATGCCTACGACGCATCGCCCGCGGGTTGTATTATGAATATTAAAATTTATGCGTCGGTATAAATTCGAGTTGGTATACGTTTCGATGTAACCTTTTTTGGGGAACAAGTCAGGTTAAATAAATTTTGTTTTTGATTGTTTTATGTACGTTTCCAATTCTACGTTTCGACCCTACCGCAACACGCTAAGGGTATATTTTTTCCGTTGATATGAATTTCACTTTTGATTACAGGTGTTAGTTTTCCCTTGATACACATTTTATGCTTTTTTGTACGTTTCCTATGTATGAGTCGGGTCACATATAAATACGATACACTTTACATTTTTATCCAGCTACAATGCTATTGAGTTAAATTGGATACGTCAAAATGTTCGTTTTCATATGTTTAACGCATTACATAACGCTTCGACTAATCTATTCGATGTTTGCAATGTACTTGCGCCGCAACGCGCGCGGGTTTCCCACCGGCTTTGCCTCCCTGCACCCGTACTTTCACGATGTTGCAATTTTAGCCCCCTTGACTTTGGTATCTTCAAAGTTTCATAAAATGACAAATTTAGTTCCTAAACCTTCTAATTTGGATTTCCAAAACCACAACCTCATCTTTCAAACTTTGTCAGCACCAACCCTCTACTTTGGTTTTCCACCATCACCCCCTTAGCTCTTACACAGTTACGCCACCAACCCTCTTTTTTTTTTCATTTCCACCAACACCCCTCATCTTTTACACGTTCCGCCACCATCCCTATACTTTTATACTTTGTCTTTTTTAGACTTTGTTTTTTTACCCCTTGCACTATTACTCCGTTTTTATACCCGTCAAACTTTAAAAAATTGTCAATTGTAACCCTTAGACTACAACTCCTACTTTTGCAAATGCCAATGCATTGTGTTTTTCGAAATGTCTTTGACATTGTGTTGTAAACTTTGTGTCTACCTTTGTGATTTACACTTTTTTTATAATTGTCTTTTACGCACTGTGTTTTACGAATCGTGTTTTGTCTTGCTATATGTTTCCATCCGTCGCGCCGCCGCAAAGCGCGGCGGGCAAAATCCTAGTTATACATGTTATAGATCATACTATCCCCAGTTTTTAGCATTTTTTTTTATCAAATCCGTTTGTCAACACTTAACTGCGTTATATTTGGATTTGCAGTTTTGGATGGCTGTTGGATGTGAAAAGAAGATAAAAAAGGAAAAAAGAAGTCAAAGTCAATAAACTAATATGAGCTGTAGAAAAAAACTATACAAGTCGTATTAGATCATACAACCTGTATTTTTTTTTATTAGAGGGCCTTTGGCCTAGCGGTAACATGGTGTTGAATAAAGCTTTGCATTTCCAAGTGGATGAGAGTTCAATCTCCATGATGGAGTAAGTCTGTAAGTTCCCGTTCAAAAAATAAATATAAAGTCATTTTTAGTGATGTCATCCAGGCTTTATAGATTCTATATGGCCGGTATAACTTACCATATCTCATTTTAGTCTATTTTTTGCTACTTTAGTCTTTGGGTATACTTTAACCTAATTTAACTCCACCTAAGTGACACATCAACTTTTTTTCCTCATTTCACTTTGTCTCGCTCTAAGGAAATGGTTAACCATGTTAACACATAACCCATTTAATACACTTTAACATTGAGTTTTGTCTAAAAAAGAAAATAATAATTAGTTCAATATCTTAACATTGGGTTAACATGTTAACACATAACTCATTTAATGCACTTTAACACAATGAGGGAGTGGTTTACAATGTTAGTTAACATGCCATGTCATTGTTAACACTCTAGAGTTAGAGTACACCCCATGGCCTAGACGAGATATATCACATTTAGAACAACACCCTACTTTCCAAAGTTGTTCCAATTTTTAAGCTATGTCAAACATGCGAGATTAAAATCATTGTTTTAATAGACTAGATGTAATCTAATATACATGATCTTCAAAAATAATATGAAATAATTATATACATGCTAATAAATCATACTATCCCCTGTTATAAGCACTTTTTTGTATTTAACACTTAGGGTGTCCGGAGTGGGGGCGGCAAACCCACCCGGCACCGATCGGCAACCATTGCCGGCTCATTTGCCGCATGATGTTTACCGAAAAAGAGGAAGAGTTCGGTGAGGGAAGAACGATTCGGGGAAGAGGGTATGTGAGAGAGAGAGGGTAGTGTGGGGTGGGGTCCATTCCCATATCAACCAATCACACTTTTTTTCCTTTTTAAAAAAAATATAGTTTACCACTTCACCATTGCCAACACTTTGAGCATAGTTTACCACTTTGACATAGCACACTATCATTGGTTGATTTTTTAGTTTGCCGCTCTCAAGTGTTTAACCACTCCTAACACCCTTAACTGCGTTATATTTGGATTTGTAGTTTCGGATGGCTGTTGGATGCAAAAAGAAAATAACGAGAAGAAAAAAGAAAGTCAAAGTCAATAAACTAATATGATGAATAAAAATTAAAAACTATACAGGCCGTATTACTTCTGCTCAGGCTCAAGATCGTTTAAATTTCCTAAGAGATCCATTTATGGGCTAAACACTTTGTAAAACTGTATGTGCTAGAATACTTATTCACACACACGTATTAAAAACTTCGAGAATGGCATAAAACATTTTGTACGCAGTGTATAGTGGGGTAAATAGTTATATAATTGTTTTCTCTATCATACGAAACCAAAAGATATGATGTTATGCAACCGCTTTCTATTTCGTACTTATAATTATGTACGCATGCATGTTTATAGCATTCGAGTATAAATGGTGAATTAGAATTGAATGTTAGAATCTTCAACGCTCATCCTCCTCCCATTTGCCACCCCTCCCCAACCCCATCCCACAGGGCTGTCCCTGAGAATTCATGTACCCAGTTCGAGCTCGAAAAAATATGCCCTTAGGCCTTAACGAAATTGGGTATTGGGCTCGTTAAAGGTTTAAACCTAATGGTAATGGGCTAATAACTAAATTGAACCATAAAACAGTTTTATATGGGTCAATATTGATATTTGTATGAGTATACCCTATTAATTAATTTATTTTTACATTTACATATCGGATTTTCTTTTAAACAACGTGCCCTTCAAAATATCGGGTCCTGGTCGGTGGTCCTCCTCATCCACCCTAAGGGCCGGCCATGCCATCTCATTACTAGCCACCGGCCACCCCACTTCCCTCAGCCTCTCCATGGCTCCATTGACTACCCTCATAACCGTCGCCACCGCCCCCACTAGTCACCATTGTCGTTCCCACCCAGCCCACCTTGCTATCATCGCCACCCTACCATCGCCGCCACTAGAGGTGCTGGTGGTGGGGTAGGGGTGTGAATTTTTGACATCACACATTAACTCGACTTAAACCTAACACAAAATTCGTGGGTTTGAGTTTAGTATAAACGAGTTCGAGTGAGTTTTAGGTTGGACCCATGAACCTGTCTAGCTAAAGGAGTTGGTTCGGGTCAACCTAATGGGTTGACCAATTTAACCCATTTATTTTTTTATATTATTTTCTTAATATGGGTTTTATTTCATATATTAAAATATTCTTTGTATTTTATGATAAATCTTAAACTTAAAAAAATAATTTGACATAAAATTATTATTAATTTTTAATTTTTTATGTCCCTTTATATATATATATAGGGCTGTAAACGAACCGGACGAACACGAATAGGACCTTGTTCGTGTTCGTTTGTTAAGAAATATATGTATTCGCGAACCGTTCACGAACACTTATCGAACGAGATTTTATGTTCGTGCCCGTTTGTTAAGGAAATGAACTTGTTCGTGTTTGTTTGTTAATTTTAGGCAACGAATGTTGACGAACACAAATGAGCACAAACTAATGTTCATGAACACAAATGGAAACAAACGAACACAAACAATCGTTCATGAACAAAATATATAATATACTGACACTTATTAGATATTTAATTTGTCGGAATTTTGAAGTATTTAAATAAATATAAAAACTAAAAACACTAATGAATTATCGAACACGTTCACGAACATAAACGAACGAACACGACCTCTGTTCATGTTTGTTCATTTAACTAAACGAATGAATTTTCTTGTTCATGTTCGTTTGTTTAATAAACAAACGAACACAAACGAACTTCCCGCCGAACAGTTCACGAACTGTTCGCCGAACGTTTGGTTCGTTTGCGACCCTATATATATATATATATATATATATAGTGTAAGTATCTATGGAAAACCCATTTAATCTAGAAAACTTGGGAAACCTGGACTGTGTGGACATGATTGATCCACATCATCTATTAAAAACACATGATCAAAGGGCAATTTAGTCATTTTGTTCAAACCATCACCTCACCCTTGTCACACCCTGGCTTTTGCGGAAGCGTGGGTTTATTTGGTGTGACTTCTTAATACCATAGCAACAATCACAACAATGCTATATGATAAAAAAACGAGATGTTCATCCATAAATAAAAGTGAGAAAATACCTCCATAACATTGTTTAGAAACATCGACATTTGAAATAAGTTACAAACCATAAATTATTTAAAACGTGTTCATAAGACACACAAAAGACTTTAGATAAGACGAGGTTTAGAGACATGTAACCCGTCCACGAATAGGTTACACCTCTCAAACTTCACAACTCTGGATGACAACTATTATCCAACGCAGCTAGACACATGCATACCCTGCCAGATCCAGCTAGTTCCCTGAAATACATGTAGTTTGAAAAATCAACAAAAAGGTTGAGCGAGTTCATGTGTAAGTCTGTGTGTATAAGCCTTTAAAATATGTCTTGTGTGTATAAATGTCCCTGGTATGTAGCAATTAAGGAAAAAAGAGATCAACAATGGGTTGCAAAGCCATTAGTATGTGTGAAAAGGTGCAGGAAAACTCAAACCTAGCATATTTGTACCGGGCTTCCGGCTAGAAGACATAGTCACCTCTATGGGTCGCCCCGGCCTCATGGGTGTGGGCTTGCTACACCCAAATAGATCTATCACTCATGTCCCTCGGTCCTACAACGAGGATTAATGGCCTTAAGTGTTGTACCCACCTTTCACATGATCTAAGCGTCTAAACCCTCCTTAAGCTAACCATACCATGTATAAAAGCGTCTGTAAGTGTCTGTAATAATTGTAACATGTATTCCACCCCCGAAGTATAAAACTGAAAACAGTTAAGAGAAAAGGGGGAACATGAACTCACCTTATTTTGCAAGCGATTCCGAATACGCAAGTCAAGATTAAGGTGTCTGATGATAAGGAAACTCAAAGTTGTCCTAATGAATCGTACATGAACAAGAATAATGTATCAATATTGAGGTCGTATAGTGTTGACGGGATTTGTTGAGCATTTATTGTATTTGATAGTGTTTAGATTAACAGAAGGATCTTGTGATTTACATGTTTAGAAGGCTCGGAAAAATGAACATGATATAAAAGAATTATTTATGAAAAATATTTATTTATCATAAATAATAAAATTGTAATAATGTACAATTGATTTAATATAAACATTTGTAATAATAAATCAAATATATTTAACTAGTATCATAATTAAATATAATGATTATTGGCAAATATTGTACAAGTGATATAATTAATTTATATCAGAATAATTAAAATTAACTTTTTTAATTATTGAACTTGAATATTACTGATTTAATTATATAAATATCAAAATTATATAAAATATCAGTAGTAACATTATTTTTGTAAAGATCAGCACTTAAAATAATTATTCTGCAAATTTCAGTATTTATTTCTTAAAAATCGATTTATTATTAATTATTTAATAATAAACTTTTTTAATATTTTAAAAATTAGTTTTATAAATAAATTGACTAACTTCATATTTTTAATAAAAGTAACAGTGTCTGATAATGTTATAAAAATTATTGGAATGTTAAAAATATTAAAAATAAAAAGTTTAAAAAGATTTGAAGACCCCTGGGTTCGAACCCGGGTCTTTGTTTTGTAATAACACACACACAACCACTGGGCTAGGCCTGGTGGTTGTTCATAAGTTTAGTTTATTAAAATAAATATTTATTCGAAAATGGTCATCTTCCCCAATTCAATCGATCAGAGTCAAACCGAAAGTCAAACATCAAAATTAATCGGGGAAATCTATGTCACATTCAAATTAACTTGAAGGAAACATTATATAAGCATGAATGAACTAATTGGATGAATAAAAACTAACCGGTATTGAAAGGATGATCGGATTGAAAAATTCCGGCGAAAAAGTGAGTATTCCGGCGAGTTGCATGTTGTAATCCGACGAATTCGGGTGTTTGAGTGATTGTGAAATAGTGTGGAGTGTCGTTAGGAATGCAAGGAACTTAAATACACGGAGATTGGATCTCAGATTCGACACAAAACAGTGGATTAGATCCACTTTTTATTTTTATAACAATTTTTTTTGAGTGTTTTAGCACTAAAATGTGTCGTTTGAATGATTGGAACGAGTTGAGATGGGTTGGGGATCATGTGGGTAAGCTTTACAGGTCAAAAGAATGGATTAAAAATCGGTTTTGGTGATAATTTGGTCGGATCCGCGACCTGCAGATCTGAATTTAAATATTCAGATCTGTTTTAATAAGTACATATATATAATACAATCTAATATCCATCACATGTGGCTGGTAGTCCAGCCGGTTGGTGCTTGAGCTTGTGTGGGAACCGACGCGGGTTCGAGTCCCGGCTGCGGCCGGTTTTGAGGTTTATTAAAACCTTTTTAATTTCTGAATTAATATTAACTAGGATTACGACCCGTCGCAATGCGGCGTGGATTCTTTAGTTATATACTAAGTCGGTCTAGGACCCGCACATTATGTTAACCCTGTCAAACGGGGAAAAATAGACGATGTAAAACGTTCTCCCACACACACATGTTGTTAAACGTGTCAAACGGGGAAAAAATAGACGATGTAAAAACGTTCACCCACACACGCACGTTGCGTCGTGTTAACTCGCAAAATTTAGAACGAAACGTAAAAACGTTAAGCCAAAGACGCACGCTGTGATGTGTTATGTCACAAAATTTAGAACCAAGCATAAAGCGCAAAATTTGCGGAAAATGAAAACTATAAAGGAACAAAGTTGAAAGTAAAAAAAGTTATGAAGATAGATTGCAAAAGATAAAAAGTTTTGGGTTAAAAGTAATTTATGAAATACTTTTGGGTGAAAAGTAAAAAAAAAATTATTTTTTTTTGGAAAACCCCTAAAGCCAACGTTACGACAACCATATGCATAACCATTTTTTCTTTGAAAAACCCACAAAGCACACCCCGCGTTGCAGCGGGGCGTAAAACGGTGTCAAATAGTACTAATATCACACAACCGTCATCGACCACCAACACTGACTTGACCTAGGATATGCGTGTTGCGATGAACCTGTCAAACATGGAAAAATAGAGGCAAAAACGTTGAACCACACATGCACGTTGCGTCGTATTAACTCAAAAAATTTAGAACTATACGTAAAACGGAAATTTGCGAAAGATGGAAAGTATAAGTGACAAAAGTTGTGAAGTTAAATTGCAAATAATGGAAAGTTTTGGGTTAAAGTTAAAAAAACAAATTATGTAGGGTTAAAATTGTAAAAGATACAAACCTTTGGGTTAAAACTAAAAAGTCAAGTTTTTTTTGAATAATGTGCAAAGCATAATGTACAAGTCCTTATGCATAGAAAACTTGCTAATTTATATAGGTTTTAATTATATTAAAATCCTAATAAGTATATAAAAGGAATTTAATTCTAATATTATCAGCTCCTAGTTGGAGGATAAACTGGATAAGGCGTTGCGGTTACAATCGAGAGGTCACGGGTTCGAATCTAACAAGGGCCGGTTCTCACCCAGGAGTCCCCCTTTTAGGTCATTTTTTTACTATTTACACTTTGGCCCCTCAAGTTTCATTTTTTTTACAAAAACAGTTCCTCAACTTTCGAAAAGTTGCAATAACAGTCCCTCAACTTTCGTATAAAATACATGATTGGTCCCTGAAGTTTCGGGAATTGACATAAATGGTCCCTTTACTGTTCAGTTAAATAGGTTAACTGAGTTAGTGTTTAAAGAAGGAATTCTTTATATGAAAGTTAACCAGGTTAGGATGTTCAGTTAAAATGAGTTTCTAAAAATCAGTTTTAGTCCCTAGAGTTTAAGTTTCATAAAATGGCTAAATGGTCCCTAGACTTTTATTTCACAAATATATATTTAGTTCTTTTTATAAAATAAGTTTCAAAAATTACAAAAAGAACCCAAAACTTGTAGTTTGAAATAATTGCACTTTAACCCTTGTATTTATATAGTTTCAGAAGTGACAATTTAGTCCATAAACTTTGTACTTTCAAATAATGACGGTTTTAGTCATCGAAATTAAAAAGTAATAACTTCAAGCAAGTTTCAAAGAATGTCAAATAGGTCCCTCAACCTATTGTTTGTCTATGTGTTGGCATTGTCAGCATGTTTCTGAGTTATCCGTTCACTGTGCTAACTGTGTTTTTTGGTGCATCAAGTTTATCACTAAAGTTTGTGTGTAATAAATGGAGTGACAGTATGAATGTGATGCATATGTATGTATGATGCAGAACTCATAAAGCAGTTTAATTCGTCAGTTATAATTCTAGCACAGTCATTAATCACAAAGTTAATATTAATTAATTATATGGATACCTGTAATTGTGAATGTTGTCACAACCCTTCCCCATCCCATCATTTTCTTTATGTCACATCTCTCTCTCTATCTCATATATCACTTTTCATCCAACCATTTTCAAAATAATTCATTAGATATTAGAGAGAGAAACATCACCTTTTCATCAAAGCCACCATCAAAGCTATGAGATCTGAATATCGAAGATCAAAGCCACCAGATCTGAAGATCGAAGATCGAAGACACCATGTGTTCATGTACTCATCCCTTTCTTTTGAAGCCACCAGATCTGAAGATCGAAGCAGGCTGAAATCGTTTGGTTGCATGAGTTTCTAGAGAGGGAAAATTATTGGAACACCAAGACCAAAAACACACACAAGTGTGCGAGTGAGAAGCAGGTCAGAAATCATTTGGTTCATGGGTTTTAGAGAGAGAAAGTTGTTAGAACACCAAGAACACACACACAATTGTGTGAGAGAGAAGCAGGTCAGAAATCATTTGGTTCATGGGTTTTGGTTAAAAGAAAAAGTTGTTAGAACACAAAGAACATACTCATAAGTATGACATGGACTGGTTCCATGTCTTAATGTTATTTATTTGGTAAAAGTTGAATGATTTTGTGTGTGTATTAGTAAAATAGATTTGATAGTTTGTTGGGTATTTTTTTTGTTTTAAATGTATTAAAAAAAATTTTGAATTGAGATAATGATTGTTGTTGTTGTTATTGTTGTTGTTGTTATATATTAGTTACCTTTAAAAAGTCCATAATCTAATCGTTGATGATCTCGTTTATTTTATAAAAAAAATTGTGTTTGGTTTGGTTGCTTGTTTGAGACTTTTGATCTGAACAGTAACTGTTTTTGTTAGTTTGGTTGCTTGTTTGGGGCTTTTGATCTGAATACTAACTGTTTTTTTTTTGTGTTATACTAGGCGGTAGCACATGTATAGGCATGTTACATGTGTTACAACAAAAAGTTTACACATGTGTAACACGTAACACATGTTATACATGTGTTACCACTCTAGTCTAACACAAGTTACAAACATGTCTTACATATGTGTAAGCCCCTATATGTTGCTTGTTTGGGGCTTTTGTTTACCCTATATGTTATGTGTTACCTTTACAAACTTCATAATTTATTAAGAATATCTCGTTTATTTTAAAAATAAAAAGTAGTGTCTTTTTGTGGGATAATTAAATACATATATAGTAACAACGTTACACATGTTATTTATAGTTACCCCAACCCTTTTTGGACACAAAGGGGGCTGCACATATGTAACACATGCTTGTAACTTGTGTTACATATAGTTGTTACACGTGTTACAACAAAACTTTACACAAGTACACATGTTATAACATATACTGATGTACTTGTTTTGTTCATAGGTGAATGGATGTTTTGTGTTCAAGATGAAGATGGTTATCAATGAGCAAAGCATATTGTTTTGAAGTACCAATGAAGGAATCTTTTTTCACAACATTATGCAGATACATATTAGAATGCCTATTGTTACTTCAAAACAATGGACAATTCTAGCATGTGTAACACATTCTAACATGTTTACGGACCTATTTTTTTTTTTAGGGTGCACCCCCGTAACCAATGAAACCATATTAGGTAAACCTGTCTTTATTAGGGTAACATGTGTTAAACCTGTCTTATTAGTTAAACATATTAGAGTAACATGTGTTAAACCTGTCTTATTTTAATCGAATTATAACATATAGGAGATTAATACTGATGTACTTGTTTTGTTCATAGGTGAATGGTTGTTTTGTGTTCAAAATGAAAATGGCTATCAAGAAGCAAAGCATAGCTAGATTTTTGTTAACTTATAATAGTTTTTGGATCATTTTTATGTATTTAAGTTCACATAAAACACTTTTGCCACTTTTGTTACCTTATGTATTACATTACAACTTCCAGGAACCAAAACCCTGAAGATGTTACATATGTTAACATAAGTAGATTATCTTAAAATCAGAAGAAGTATTACATCTCGTAAAGAGGAGTATTGTTGAACGTAATATAACATTACATGTACCACATAACATCATTAAAAGTAAACTATAAAAATGTTGTTGTAAACCATTCAATGAAACACGTAAACTATAATGTCAGAAAAGGGTAATATAACATTAAATGTTACCCATAACATCATTAAAATGGTAATATATAAAAATGATACAAAATGTATAAACTTCATAATTTATTCGGAATATCTCGTTTATTTTACAAATAAAAAGTCGTGTTTTTTGTGGGATAATTAGCTACATATGTAGTAACAACGTTACACAAGTTACTTATAGTTACCCCAACCCTTTTTTAGACACAAAGGGGGGTTGCACATATGTAACACATGTTTGTAACATGTGTTACATTAGAGAGGTAACACATGTATAGCCACGTTACACATGTTACATAGGAGATTAATAAGTTTTAACTATAGAAGATTAATATTGATGTACTTGTTTTGTTCATAGGTGAAAAGATGTTTTGTCTTCAAGATGAAGATGGTTATCAAGAAGCGAAGCCCGCCGAAGGATTACAATGCATCATCAGGTTTTCGTGGTGACGATGGTGTGTTTTTTGGTTGGCTTCTATGTGTTGTAAAGATGGATGTTGTTGTGATGACCATTTTTAGAAGCATTACAACTATTGATATAAAATTCATTTTTATTTTCATTTTCATTATTAGTATGAATACGGATGTTGTTGGGAAGACAATTTTTTTTGATGCAACAACTATATGTAACATGTGTAACAGTGACGTTGTAACACATGTAACACCTATATGTAACATGTGTAAGATGGTTATACACGTGTTACATATGTTACCCCATAGTGTAACATATGTTATAAACATGTGTTACATATGTCAGCCCGTTTGGTGTCAATTTAAACTTAGTAAAATTACATATGTAACAACATTACATCATCCAAAATGTCATATCAATAAACAAACAAGTAATATATGTAACTATAAGTATATGTGACTAGTGTAACGAATTAAAGGGACAAACGATACACTTCATGTTACATATGTACCTAGAGTTGTTATTAACAATGTTATTAGTAGATAAAAAACCTGCATTAACGTATATTTTTTACATTGAACCCAACTTATTGGTCATAAGTCTTATACATGGAAATAAGTTCTTCCAGTGTGATGTATGATTTAACAATAATATGATGACATTGCTCGTTGGCATTCGGTGTCCACAATTTAGTGCCATTAGAAGACTCGTAAAGATGGTAACGTGGAGTATGTTCTAGATCATCTATGGACATAGGGACGGATGTTAGTATAAGTTTATGTGTGTTATGAACCCTGTAATACGTTTAGCACCCTTGGGTAACAAAAAAGATCACACATGACACTTGTCGCCATGTTACATGTAACATCTTCTCTACAACGTGTGTAACATCCTTAAAAGTTGTGTTCCCACTCTGCTTTATATTTTGTAAGTACTTATAGGTAAACATGTTTTAAAGATACAACATGTAACATGTGTTACACCGAAATGTTACACAAGTGTTTCTAGTTTACACATGTTACATCTTGTGTAACTCTGCTTTATATTTTGTAAATGTTTCCAGTTTCCAGTTTAAACATGTTTTAAAGATACAACCTGTAACATGTAAGTACTTATAGGTAAACATATTTTAAAGATACAACCGTATCACCTTACAAGTTATATGTTTTGCTGACAAACGCCATGTCACACATGTTACACACTATAGAGTGAAACAACAATATTGAACACTGCTACACATTTCCCATTTTGTCGTAACATGTGTAACCTTTTTGGGGGTATCGATGTTGTAGGTTTATACAGGCTAAAAATATATACAAATGATCCAAAAATGATCATACATGTGTTACCCTATAGTGTAACATTAGTTACAAACATGTCTTACATATGTGCAGCCCCGATTTTTGGTAACAAAGGGGTTGAAAATATGTAACACATGTTTGTAACATGTGTTACACTAGAGGGTAACTTCTGTACAACGTCAAAAGTACCCACCACATGCCCTTCATCGACTTCTTGTTCCCATTCTTCATCGGTTTCTCCATCTACCTTCTTTCGCTTTATGGCCACCTTTTGTCGTATCCGATATTGTGGTTCTCTTCCTTCCTGCCAAGATCCCTTCTCGTTTGGATGCAACTGCTATGGTCAAGTCGTAATAACACAAGTTACAGTCCAGCATTTTTAATCTACTAATTAAAAAAATAGTAGTAACATAACTAAGACTAGCTACTTTCTACCCAATTATGCCCTGAACTTGAAGTCTCCCCAAATTTTGAGTTTTTATCTGCATCATTTCACACATAAAAAAAAACGAAGTAAAACCACCCAAAAAAAGGTTACATATGTAAACAGTTATCATACACTTCAAACAACTACTATCCGGTGGAACCAACTCCCTCACTACAAGCACTAAAAAACATGTAACATATGTTAGCACAACCTTTCGTATTTGTTTGTCTTCGTATAGCTTTCGTTTTTGTTTTCTGGATCGCCTTCGTGATCGAAGGGAAAGTCTTCCAAACTTCTACTACGACTTTGTGGGCCTTATGCCAGGGGGTTTGGGAAAAAAAAATAAATTCATTGTTAACGATAGGGAATTCTAAGATGTGTTACACATGTTAGAATTGTCTATTGTTTTGAAGTAGCAATAGTCATTCTAACATGTATCTGCATAATGTTATGAAAAAAGATTCCTTCATTGTTACTTCAAAACAATAGGCAGTTGTAACATATGTTAGACATGTAGCTCTTATATTAAAATCTTTCCTAACCAACGTAAGACGTATTACATGTGTTACACTTCAGAACATTATGCAGATACCTGTTATAATGCCTATTGTTAATTCAAAACAAAAGACAATTCTAACATGTGTAACACATCTTTTTTCATTGTTACTTTAAAACAATAGGTAATTGTAACATGTGTTACACATCTTAAAATTGTTTATCTTTTTCAAATAACAACAGGCATTGTACACATGTTACAATTGCTTTTTGTTTTGAAGTAACAATAAATATTTTTTTACTGTTACTTCAAAACAATAGGTAATTGTAACATGTGTTACACATCTTAAAATTGCACCACTCCTATTAAAAAATTAGGAAATGTTAAAATCAACCAAACTTACTACCTATGAAAACACTAGTCATTGTAACATGTGTTACACTTTTGTTAGGTTTCTTTCTAGTTCCAATAATGCCCCTCTTGCAGCTGTGTAACAAATGAAAAACACAAATATTAATAATCATGAAGGCCAACACGTGTAACGTGGCTATACATGTGTTTCCCTCTAGTGTAACACAAGTTACAAACATGTGTTACATGTTTGCAGCCCCTTTTGTGTCCAAGAGAGGGCTGGTGTAACTATAAGTAACATATGCAACATTGTTACAACATATGTGACATTGTTACAACATATGTACCTACTAATTATGCCAGCAAAAAAAAACACAACTTTTTATTTGTAAAATAAACGAGATCATCAACGATTAAATCATGTACTTTCTAAAGGTAATGAAAATGTGATATTCGAGTGAAGTTTATACAAGACATCTAACAACCCATCTAAAACGACATTTCAACATTTTAAAAGATATTGATTTGTATTCAAACAACAACTGAGAATATCAAAAACTCAAAATGATTTTAACACAAAAACAAAAACCTGCAAACTACACAAACATTTACCCACTAACTGGAACACTTTGAGCACACAAAAACATATTAACAACCATTTTAATAAAAAAAAATCAAATGTGAAATGATTTTTCAAAATAAAACACTCAAGAGATTGTTGTTTTTCTCTCTAATCATTTTTTCAAAATAAAACACTCAAGAGATTTTTCAAAAATCAAGTGTAAAATCATTTTTCAAACTAAAAATGTGGAAAATATTTAAACAACAAACCTGCAATCTAGGGTTTAACGCAACTAGCATCCAGATGTAGAACCCTCCATTGCTGGAACACTTTTGTCACCTCCTTCAACCACCATCGAGGGTTTAACGTAGCTAGGATCTCGATCTCTCTGCCACTACCCTTCACCCCCCACTGATTGATCTCGTCGCCACCCGCCTTCATCATGACGTCGTGAACTCGGCATTTATTTGCTCCTGTGAACAGCTTCCTTTAGCTTGGTTTCTCATTTCTATTTGAGAGTGAAAGAAATGGGGAAGAAGACACAAAGAAAGAACTTAGATCTAGAGAGAGAATGACATTAATGAAATGAAAAAGAAGGATGAGATTTTCTAGAAAAGTGGGTATGGATGTGTCAGGAAGAAAGAGAGACATTTTGGTTATACCAATAATACCCTTAGATCCACTTTTGTACTTTAAAGATATTTAATTTAAACAAAAAAGGCAACAAAAAAATAGAAGCCATTGATCAAAGATAATGGATGGTGAGGATGAGGTTTACTAGGTTTTCTTAGCACAAATAAGTTTTCTATACATCCTTCCCCTATATATATATATATATATATATAGGTAAAGGATCCTGTAAAAAAGGCCTAAAGTGTGAGAAAGGTAAGAAAGAATCTCAACCATTAGATCTTTTGATATAATGGTTGAGATCAATAGGGACCAAATTGCAAATATTTTTGTTAATTTGGACTGAATTGAAATTTATAGGGGCAATTGTGTCTTTTTATCTTCATTTGTAAATCAAATCCCTGCAATTTCGTTCTCTCTCTCATACACACGATCACAATTTCTCTCTTTCTTTTCTTCTTCCATGTTTAATCAATCGGAAGATTATATGTTTTATTTGTATGTCTGGTCTGTCTCCGGTCAATCAAGCGGCAGCGGCGGTGGTCTGTATCCGGTCAATCAAGCGGCAGCGGCGGTGGTCTGTATCCGGTCAATCAAGCGGCAGCGGCGGTGGTCTGTATCCGGTCAATCAAGCGGCAGCGGCGGTGGTCTGTCCGGCGATGATTATCTGTTATATTTGTATGTCTGGTCTGTCTCCGGTGTTGATTGTGACGACAACCGGAGATGGAGGTTGACGGTGAATGTGATGAACGACGGCCGGAGAATGTCGGAGATGATGGATGGCAGTGGTGGTGGTCGTGCGATCTCTCTCTCTACATCGAACGGTGCCGGAAGTGGAGAAGATGATACAGAGGTGTTATATTTCTTTCAGTCATGGTGTTTATTTTCTTTTCTGAATGGTGTTATTTTCTTTTCTGAATGGTGTTATTTTGTTTCTGAATGGTGTTATTTTGTTTCTGAATGGTGTTATTTTCTTTTTCTGAATGGTGTTATATTTATTTACTGAATGGTGTTATATTCTTGTACTGAATGGTGTTATATTTATTGACTGAATGGTGTTATATTGTTTATTGAATGATGTTATTTTTTGTTTACTGGATTGTTTTTTTTTTGTTTCTGAATGGTGTTATTTTGTTTCTGTATGGTGTTATTTTGTTTCTGAATGGTGTTATTTTTTGTTTACTGAATGGTGTTATATCTTGTACTGAATGGTGTTATTTTGTGTACTGAATGGTGTTATATTTTTGTTTACTGAATGGTGTTATATTTTTTTCGGTAAAAACACCATGAATTGAACTATGAATTTTTTTAAAACACCATGTCATGAACATAGATCTGATTCTGTGAATGATGCAAAAAAAAAAAAAAATGAATGATGTTATGGACGGTTATATTCCTTAAATCAAGGATTTTCTCTCTCCAAATCCTTAAATCAAGGATTACCATATTTGAATTTGTTAATGCATTTACAATCTTACCATTTTCAATTAATTTAGATCTAATGGTTGAGATTCTTTCTTACATTTCTCACACTTTTGGTCTTTTTTACAATAACTCCACCCTATATATATATATATATATATATATATATATAGTAAACTGCCATTTTGGTCCCTGTGGTTTGGCCAGTTTTGCCACTTTAGTCCAAATCTCAAACTTATTACATCTGGGTCCCTGTGGTTTGCATTTTGTTGCCATTTTAGTCCAAAATCCAAAAAACCCCATTTTTTACTGTTGAGAGCTGCCTATTTTGTCCTTTAGTGCAGGGGCATTTTGGTCATTTTTTAAATTTCACCTTTTTAGTAATAAAACCCAGATTAAAATAATCATCTCTCTCTCTCTCTCTTCTCTCTCTCTCTATAGCACCACCATCACCACCGCCCCCTCATCCCTCTCTCTCTCTTCTCTCTCTCTACGCACCCTACCCCCTGATTTACCACTGTTGATTCCGGTTGATCATGTTCACCGCTGACTACCCCTCTCTCTCTCTCTGGTCATCACTCTGATTTATCAACACATGGAATCAACAATCAATAAGAAAAACTTCAAAATTTGGCGAATAATCAAACAAATCATAATCAATTAGCAACAAAACACTCATTAATTCACAGTCAAATTGTAAAACTGAACACGCAAATCAACATATCGATTACGTAAATCAACACATCGATTACTCAATCAAAGAAATCAAATCAATTAGCAACAAAACTTGAAACCCCTGATATTCTTAATACCCTCACCAAGTTACTGCAACTGAGTCAAATCCGCCACCATCTCCACCATTAAGATCCACCACCGCCATCGTCTCCACCATCCGCCGCCGGCCGTCACTACCAAGATCCAGTCGCCGTCTCCGGTAAGCCACCACCGTCTCCAGCAGCGCCGCCGTCTCCGGTAAGCCACCACCGTCTTTCTTCCCCAGATCCAGTCGCCGGCAGCAGCGTCGTCGTCGTACGCCACCACCGTCTTTCTTCCCCAAATCTCAGATCCGTCATCGGAGTTCCTTCCCCAAATCAGTGTGCTGCTAAGTTTCTTTCTAGAGAGAGGGAGGAGGTGGCGCCGTGACGGTGGTGGTGGTGCTATAGAGAGAGAGAAGAGAGAGAGAGAGAGAGAGCTGATTATTTGTTTTGGGTTTTAATGAGAGAGAGAGAGAGCTGATAATATAGGTTTTAATGAGAGAGAGAGCGCTAAAAAAATAATAATCAGTTTTCAATTTAAAAAATGAACAAAATGCCCCTGCACTAAAGGACAAAATAGGCAGCTCTCAACAGTCAAAAGGGGGGTTTTTTGGATTTTGGACTAAAATGGCAACAAAATGCAAACTACAGGGACCCAGATGTAATAAGTTTGATATTTGTATTAAAGTGGCAAAACTGGCCAAACCATAGGGACCAAAATGGCAGTTTACTCATATATATATATATATATATTTGCTTCCAAAATATAAATTTAGAGTTTTAGTATGTGAAAAAAAATCATGTCAAATGGGTTGTGTCAGGTTAACCATCAATTTTTCGTGTCATGTTCAGGTTCATATGTTTTTTCACAGGTTCGGGTCAGGGAGCTTTGTAATTATCTAATGTTCTCGGTTGACTGTCCCATTTCGTAAGTTAGTGTTTTCTAATGAAGTTTACTTAAAAAAAAACATTTAACTCACTATCCTTAAGTATTTATGTCAGCTCTATTATACCTGCATTAGAAGCTACAAAATTAAAGGAAAGAATCAAGATCAATCACACAAGATCTTAAAATGTTGCACACAACACTTAATATAAAGAATAATCTTTTTAGTTTAAGAACCTTAATATTCTTTTCTTAAACACTTAAACTTGCACACTATAAGGATTAAACCCCTAATCTCTATTTAATTCACCAACACCATTGAGATATTCCCAAATAGATATTTATTATCCTTAATATTTAATAGGGATTACCACTCACAAATAAAACCACTTCCACGTATCTAATATATGATGACTCTTCTACTCTAGAGCATGAGTAATGGAAGACACAACCATGTACACTTTTGTGCGACTTAGCTGCCACATCACCAATAAAAACACTTCCATGTATTTAATATATGATCACTCTTCTATTATAGTTAGACTATGGGTAATGGAAAACACAACCACATGCACTTTTGTACCACTTTAGCTGGCACATCACCATATTCAAACCACATGGTAAAATAGAGTAGTGGTTCACCTACCTACACATTTACCTACACATTTATTACCTAATCATTGTTTTTTAATTTTAAATTATAAATTAGACAATAGTTTTTATAATATAATTAAAATTAATAAAAAAAGACTACATTTTATAAATATGAAAGACAGAAATAAAAACCATACAACTTGACCAAATTAAATTGCAAAAATGCTAGAATACACGGCCTAAACGTGCATGCAAAATTCACCTAGCTAGCTGCAAGATGACAAAAGCTTGTGTTATGATGCGTTTCGTACTCGACATGTACAACCTCAATCGCTTGATCTTCAGTCATGCCCTCTTCGCGATTGAATGCATTGACAAAAAGCCTCTAAAAAACCCACAACCTACTTGCATCACCCTAAACCTTCCAGTAATGTGAGCCAAAGTACAATTGTTTGCACCTACTAAATGGCGGAAGTGTGTCAAGATCGTGTTTCAAATAGTAGCATTATTTGGAGCGTGCCCTAACTCCACAACATGCACTCAACTCGTTGCCAAAGTAATATCCTCTTCATCAATCCATCGGTTCACCATGAAATTGGATGAAAATATGTAATAGATAATATTTTTGGAGAATGTTTTATAAATAAGTTAGTGAGTTGAAATGGAGGAAAGAATAGGTATTTATAGTATTACATATAAAAGAAACTGATTTTTTTATTTAAAGGTAGTTACCATTTGTAACGGTAACTAGAGTTATGCGCCGTTCGCGTTGCGGGGCGCTAAACCGAATATTTCATAGTTTAATAACATGTACGTCTTTATGTCGCTTAGATATACATGCTACTTATAACACGATATAAAAAAGATACATCAAGTTAACCAATTAAAGAAAAACAGTATCATAGTTATGATAAAAAAACAACTAAAACGATGGCAAGCGTGTAATTTAGAGTTGGGGGCAAAAGACTAATTTGTCAGGACCAATTAACGAGTGCTAGGCAGCTGTTTCGCACGAATAAAAACAAAATTGACTCAACCAAGTAAAATAAAACACTGTCATGGTTTTGCCAAAAAAAAAAAAATGATGGCAAGATTGCAATTTTTAGCTGAGGTAAAATCATAATTTTATAATGGAGGTAAAATATTATTTTTAACTGAGGGGAAAACTAATTTTTTATTTTGAATTGGGGGCAAAATCATAATTTTTAACTGCGGGCGAAATCATAATTTTTAGGTTGGGGCAAAACCAAAGTTTTATTTTGAACTGGGGGCCAAATCGAAATTTTAAACTGGGAACCAAATCGTAATTTGGCAGGACTCTAGCTGGGGGCAAAACCATAATTTTATTTGAATTTGGGGCAAAAGCATATTTTTTAACTGAGGACAAAAGCGAAAATTTAAGCAGGGGGTAAAACGAAAATTTTAATTTGAACAGGAGACAAAATCATAATTTTAAACTTAGGAAAAAATTGTAATTTGGCAGGACCTATAAATAACTATTATATGAAAAAAAAAAAAAAACCAAAGTGGCCGTCACTTTTGGCCAACCACATAACACAACTATTCCCGCCAACCAAAGTTTTATTTTGAAGAAGGGGCGAACTCGTAATTTTAAACTGAGAACCAAATCGTAATTTGGCAGGACTCTAGCCGGGGCAAAAAGCATAATTTTATTTTGAACCAGAGCAAAAGCGTATTTTTTTTACTGAAGGGAAAAACATAAATTTAGGCAGGGGCAAAAGACAAATTTTATTTTGAAAGGGGGGGAGGGGGATAATCGTAATTTTAAAGTTAGGATACAATTGTAATTTGGCAAGACCTATAAATTACTATCACTGTTATATTAAAAAAAGGGTGGCCGCCATTTTGGCCAACCACGAAACATCACTATTCCCGGCCATGAAATTTGTATTGTTGTAAACTAGTTGTGGTACTCCGTGCTTCGCGACGGAAAGTTGATTGGTATCGTTTCGCTTCTTTAAGGTATTGGCACTCAATATAATAATAGAAAAAAAAAAAACCCAAAGCTAAGGTATTTTAAATCAAAAGACTAAAAAATAAACAAATAAATCAAAAACACATTCTTATAACTAAATATAAACCTTTCCTAATAAAATTTTTTCTATATTTTTTTGAACGGTCAACAAAATTAATCTCAAGCACTCTCGGGACACCCACTGGACCAAACAGAGTACTCCGAGAGTAACCCAAGTCTATCACCAATTCCGGGGAAAACCCGGTAACCAGGGCTGGCCCGATGCTTATCAAAACCTAGGCTCGGGCCTAGGGCCTCCAAACTTTTAGGGCCTCCATTTAATATAAAAATGACATATAATATATAATTCTTTTGATTCTATAGATCTATTAACTTTGCTAGTGTAGTGGTATTAGTCATGCCCTAGTCTTGTAAAGACCCTAGCTCGAATCATATAAGCAAAATAATTTTTTTCCTTTTGGCGCATCTTTCTGGTGACATTAAACGAAAGACTCATAAGCAATATAATTTTTTTTCCTTTTGGTGCATCCTTCTAGTGACATTAAACGAAAGACTGAGATATATTAATTAAATAAAGTAGTGATACTGTAACTATTTCAAGTATTTTTATCAAATACAAAGCAAATTAAAAAATAAAATGGATTTATATTGTGTAAAAAATAGAAAATAGGGTATTAATGTCTAGGTATCTAAAAAACCGATTTTCTAATACCCGATCATACCGAAACACGGTTTGGTTCCCGAAATTGGGTATTAGAAAAACCCGATTTTTTCACCTCTAATGTTAGTCAATAACGAAATTGGGCCTCCACTTTGTAGTTTGCTTAGGCCTCAAAAAACGTAGGAACGGCTCTGCCGGTAACGCATCCCCAATAGGCACAACGGTGAAATTACTAGTAAAGCTCGTTTGACTCAAGGATCGAACCCAAGTTTCTTTGGGTCTTCTATCATTGCCCACCATTGCCTTGTTATGCACCAAGTGAGAGTTAAGCATGTATCCTACAAAAGAAATGAAAGTCTTCTACCACTTGATGTAGAAGTAGATATCGTTGGCTTTATTTGGATTTGAATAGAAACAATATTATTAACTTCGAGTTTAGATAAAATAAAATTCAGTATATCATCACTTCACTTCAGTTTGGTACATATAAGGGTAGAATTGTAATTAGCATCCAATTATTGTCCAATAGTTATACTGTTCTTAAGAACCTTCAGCTTTTGTTATATTATAGAATTGACTCGATTAACACAAACGTAAGACGTGGTCTAGAGCATGAGCACGGGCCATTTTTGCCCAACCACGAGCTAGGGGTGGTGCTCTCTCGTGATTGGGGTGTTGCATGCACAAGAACAAGACACACTACATATGTTCTTAAATTAGAAGATAACTTCATACGGAGAGCTTTTCTTCTTTTTTTATTCTCCAGAAGGATGATTCGGGTGTTGGCAAGAAGGTTGTTTCAATATATATATATATATATATACGGAGCCGCTAAAATGAGAACCACCTCCAGTTTTAAGAACCGCGAGAACCACTCTCCACCAATCAGGAAAAGGGGTAGTTTGGTCATTTCCTATAAATGTCTAATCTCACATCTCTCCTCTCTCCTCTCTCCTCTCTCTTTAATAGTTGCAGAGATTGCAACTTTCTCCCATTTTTCATATCTCTTTCCAAATTTTCTGTTCAAAATCACAACTCAAAAAACTCTCATCATGTGCAAAATCTCCCCATATCACAACTCAAACAAACAACCACCTCCCAAATCACAACTTAAACCAAGCATCTGTTCTTTCCTTCCATTTCTCGGGTAAAACGGCCGGCCACAACCGTTTGGTGGTGGCGTACGGCGGCGACAGCGAGAGAGACGGGAGAACGATGAAAGAGAGAGACCCTAGAGGCAGAGATGAGAGAGATACCGATGGCGACTTCAAGCGACGGCGCCGCCGCCACGGAGGTGGTGACGGTGGTTGCTTCTGATGACGTTGAAGTGTTTTCGAGGATGATAATGGTCTGAAATGTTCACCCATCTTCGGCCTCCCTCTCCTCCCGCCGCCCCCTTTGCGACCGGTGTTTGGTGGTGGTTGCGTTGGGTTTGGTGGCGGACCCCTAGGCGGTGGTGGTGGTTTCTGTTCTTGATTTTGTTTGGTGGGTGTTGATTTCTTGTGGGTTTCTCTCTCTAGAAATGGTGGGTGTTGATTTCTGTTCTTGATTTTGTTTGGTATTTTAGTATGTTTGGGGGGTTGATTTGTTTTTTATGTTGGGGGTTTGATCTGATGGGGTTGATTTACGGCTGATTTTTTGATTTTCCGGTAATTTTTTGATAAGTGAACTATGTGGGTTTTGATCGGTTGGATATTGGGGTGGCGATGACGGAAAAAAAAACTAAACAGATGGCGCGGCAACTATGGTGGTGGGTAGGTTTTTAAACCTGCAACCCCTCTTTTTGCTGCCTTTCGATTATCGGTTAATCTGAGCCAAACCCTGTTTTTTATTCGAGATAGACTTTGTTTTGATGTTGTTGGTTTTTAATTTTCCCCCTAGTCGATGATGATAATGATATATCTGAGACATCTCCCGAGTTTGCGATTTCTGAGTGCGTTCGTTTTTGCGTAAATAAGTTTTTGTAAAAAAAAAAATTTAAACCGTAAACTTTTTAACATAAAACGTAAAAAGTTTTACGTAAAAAAAATTCGTAAAACATAAAACGTAAAAAGTTTTACGTTAAGTTTTACGTAAAACGTAAAAAGTTTTTCGTAAAACGTAAAACGTAAAAAGTTTAAAAAGTTTAACGTAAAACATAAAACGTAAAAAGTGTAAAAATCGGCGTGTTAAAAAAACCTGTAAAAAACGGCGCGTAAAAAACGACGCGTAAAAAAAGGAGCGTTAAAAAAACGATGCTTGAAAAAGCCGGGCGGAAAAACGGCGCGTAAACACGGGTCGTAAAATAACGCGCGTTAAAAAAACGACGCGTAAAAAACGGGTCGTAAAATAACGCGCGTTAAAAAAACGACGCGTAAAAAACGGAGCGTTAAGAAAACAATGCTTGAAAAAGCCGGGCGAAAAAACGGCGCGTTAAAAAAACGGGTCGTAAAATAACGCGCGTAATTTTTTTTACCAAAAAATCTGATTTTAAAATATTGTTTAATAAATAAAATCTGATTTAGAAAAAAAACAATAAATGCAAATAGGACAAAAATGTATTAAAAAACAATAAAATTAATAAGACAAAAAAAGAAAATTACTTAAATACCCTTTTGGATTAAAATATTAAAGACATAATAAGACAAAAAATACTTAATATTATTCTAAAATACTTTTAATCTCATCCATCCATCTACTTGATCTAATGGCTAGAAAGTGGTTCTCGCGGTTCTTACAACCAGAGGTGGTTCTCATATATATATATAATGTTTTTTTTATTTGACAAAGACTAGACGATTGATTCATAATTAAATTTTTACAATGCTAATTTAACTTTTAAAAACATCTTCTTAAATAAAATAGCAAAACTAAGCCTTTTAAAAACTACGTCCATAGATCTCGGGGTCATAACATTACTATGCATGACCCTTTGAACTCGACTAAGTAGGTCCATAGCCTCTGGCACCAGAAAACCAAAAGTATCAAAAGCAAATGGGATAAACACGTGCTGGTTGTCAAGGCACGCTTTCTCATGCTTGATCACTTTACCCGAAGCAGCCTTTAAAGCAGCCTGACCCACTGTGAAAGCCCTACTCCCTAAACCCACAAGCGGGGAAACCCCTGTTAGATCCACACAGGCGTGTTTTCCTCCTACACATCCAAAGACAAGAATGTCGGCTGGTCGAAGGGTAGATCTCCCTTCCAATGGGTCTGTTAAGAAATTAACGGGTGCCTCTTTCTTAGCAGAAATACCAGTGCACCTGAATATGTCAAAAACGATATCCTTAACCAAATCATGTCGGTATTTGAACCCCGGGAGCTCTCTACAATGAACTGCATGCTCACCAAAATAATCCAAACACGCCTTATGACAAACTAGGCATACCTCGTCAACTAGGAATAAAGGAATCATGAGGCGATACTTAAGGATCGTACGGTACTCCATCGGCGACATATGTTGGCCTAACCCATCTATAGGTATAGCAAGAAGAAAATCTTGTGCATGTGGTGCTCGGAGACACTCAAAAACGGCTTTTTGTCTAACGGTCAAGTCAAACTCCACGTCGATTTCGTGGACAATTTTACTAAAAAGAGCACTCGCCAACGCATGTTGGGCTTTAGGGGGCAATGTCCTTATTAGTGAAACCGCTGAAGTCAAAGCTTGGAATCGTATCACGGCGACAAGCCAAAGCACAAACATAATCAGAATCCATACCGCATATGCCACTGTCTCTTAAGATGTGGTCATGTAGCACCCACGATTGGGCCCTCGAGGCCACAAAAGCGTAGGATGAAGCCTCTACAGCCGAATACAACCCCAAACCTCCAAACCTAATAGGTAAAGAAGCAAGTCGCCACTGGAGGTCTCCAAAGAAAGGACATCCACAAACCACCAATTCCTCAATCGCCTCACGCAAACCTTTGTCAAAGAACAACGCTGCATCTTCCATGTGTACAGGTTGGCATGTCCTCAAGCCAAAGAAAAGTTTGACAATGCCCATACAGGATCGAAGCAAGAGTAGTTCACTCTGCGGGTCACCTAATTTCGGTAGAAGACGCATCAAATCTATTGCCTTAGCAGCTCTTTTCTTTGCCAACCCACTAATAAATCTTGCGTCTCTACTAAATAAAAATATTTTCCCAAATATCAATCAATCAATCATACCTCATATAATCCCATTCATCAGGCTACTAGTAGGGTCTGAGGAGGATGAGATGTAGGCAAGCTTTACCTTTATTCCAAAGGATAAAGATGCTGCTTCCGGTGTGAAACCAGCTCCGAAGCCATATTCCCAGATATATATTGGTAAAATTAATTTTTTTTTTAATTTCTAGTTATTATATTTGATACCTTAGCTATAGCTTTTTAATACCAACACTCCCTGTGTACAGTGTTCATTTTATCCGATTTTTTCAACTATTAAACTCTAAATTAAGTTCTCAAAATGTATATTGGGTTTACCACGGGCCTTCCCTCTGGTGTCTGACTATAGCCCGTTAAGATCTTATAGCCAAATTACAAATGGCCAAAAAACTGGTTTCCGAACCGGAACTGAAGACCCGATCCGAACCGGTTCATGATCTGAACTCGTTTCATCTCAACTGGTCCCAAACCTATTCAAACCGCCGGTTTCACATCGGTTCCTTTCCCTAGATGCTCAAACCGACCCGACCCGGACCGGTTTCGTAGCCAAACCAGTTACCGAACCGACCCACTGAAACCGGTTTTTACTGTTGGAAAGCGATTTGACTGTTTGGACCCCTATTCTAGTTGTTTTTGCCCCTCAAATCATCATTTTGTCATTCTATGTTAGTATAAATAGCTAGTGGGTGTTTTTCGTTGATCACAACTTACAAAAACGTGAAAACGCTATCGTCTCGCAAACGTTTTGCAATGACTTGCTCACAATCATTCGTTGGCGGTGTTGGTGCACCCTCTAGTGATTTGCATGTTATTCAAAGTCTAGAAACGAAGCCAAACCCCGATATTTGGGGAGAATATGGAGGTTTCGACTTATGTTTAATGTCTAACGGGCCTCAAAAGAGTTGCTGGCGAAGTTGTGAAGGTTTTTTCCAACCAAACTCAAACTCGACTTTGAGAAATCATAAGTCGAAATATTGCAAGTCTTCCAAAGAAAATTCATCTCAAACGGGTGAAGCTATGTTGCATACCGAATATGGAATATTTATTTACAATTTTAACTAGGTTCAAGATTATTTTGCAAAGTTCGTGATTCAAAAGGTTTGTCGTTATCCCACTTTAAGAACTCTCGCTTGACGAAGATGATTCGAGACACACTCCAACCTCGTTACAAACACGTAAGTCGTCAAGCTCTTAGACGTTATTGTATAAAAGAAATAAACTAAAAACGATTCAATTTCGAATTTTGAAAATTCATAAACCGGTGTGAGCTTAACTACCGATGTCTGGTCAGCCCCACACAGTTTACCAGGATCATATTGTTGGGATCAGACTCTCACACACGAACTCGGACCACACACACACTCTGCTCTCACACACTCTGCCACTTTCAAGAACACAAGGATTTACGTGGTTCGGTCTAAACTGACCTAAGTCCACGGGTAACTAGGAGTTTATATTTCTGGAGAGGTACAAGGTTTACAATACAAATGAATCTCTTATATAGAGATTGAAGAAAGAGAAGAATGTCCCAAAACATTATCCTGTGAAATGGGTTACAGGCATTATTGGTTCACCCCTGCCCCCTTATCCTCTTATCAACTTGATCAGCATTGTGACCTCAGCTGAACAAGTTATCAAGTGGTTTGGCTTCACACTCAACAATCTCCCACTTGAAGCCACGGGATAATCTTCACCTGTGCTTCAACTGTGCATCTGCATTTTTGTAGAAACCTTTTGATCTTAGCTCCTTCCTAGTTACCCGGCCTTCTCTTCAGTTATCCTGAAGGCCCGTTGAAGCTTCTGTTAGCTCCAACACATCAGTCATGGCTAAGTCTGCAACTGACCCATTCTCTGTTCCTATCGGCTCCCACTGACATGAACTGCCCGATCCTGGAACAACCTGAGAACAAACACTCTCCGAATAAAGCAGATTATCAACTGGAGAGACTTTGACAGCTGGAATACTGGTTCTCTTAACCCACTGTCGTCTGGTAACTCTGACTGAAGCACGTCCCGTGCTCCCACTGCCACGAATGCCCCTGACTGGTTTTACTGAACCTTTTCCATCACGTTCATCCTGAATCTGACTTGTGGCTCTGGGTTTGCCATCTGCAAAGCAAACCTTCTTCTGCCCACAAGATTCTGTGAACCGGATCTTGGTCTTCTTCTGAACGGGGACGGTTACTCCCTCAGACGGTAAACTGACCATATACAGCGAACCCCGTTTCTTTCCTCGAGCTACGACTAGATTTCCCTTTAGAACCTTCCACTGCCCGTTCTTGAACTTAACCTCGTGCCCCTGTTCATCCAACTGCCCAACAGAAATCAACTGTTTCTTTAGACTTGGAATTACCCGGACATCTTTCAAAGTCCATGAACTGACTGGAGTCTTCAGATCTAAGTCACCCATGCTCGTCACATCAAGAACCTCATCGTTCGCCAGTCTTACCTTACCAAAATCACCTTCTTTCATATTTCGCAGTGCTTCACTGCTGTAGGTAGCGTGAAATGAAGCACCCGAATCCATAACCCAGGAATCCACACTGCTCTCCACACTACAGATCAAAACATCATCATCTGAGTGGGCTACTGCAGCGTTAACTTCTTTCTTCTCATTTGGACATTGATTCCTAAAATGTCCTACCTCTTTGCAGTTCCAACAGGTTACATCACCTCAACCCCTAGATTGACTCCTATTTTTGTTCCTGCTCCAACTATCTCTGTTATTCTTCCTTCCCCTGCCAACATTCAGTAATTCACTCGATGATCCACTCGAACTTCTCCTTCTGACGTCCTCGCTCAGAATAAGATCACGAATCCCTTCAAAAGTGAATCCGCTGGTACCTGATGAACTGGAAATCGCTGTAACAGTTCTGGACCAACTGTCTGGCAAAGAAGATAACAGTAGCAAAGCTTGAACTTCATCTTCGAATTTGATGCCCACTGACGCAAGTCTGGCCAAAATCGAATTCAACTTGTTGATGTGCACTGTTACTGAACTGCCTTCCCTCATCCTAGTATTCACCAGCTCTCGAATCAGAAAGACCTTATTAGCTGCCGAAGGCTTCTCGTACATGTTAGATAGGGCTAACATCATGCCACTTATTGTGGTTTCCTTCATGATGTTGAATGCCACAGTCTTTGATAATGCCAATGTAATAACTGCCCTGGCTTTCCTGTCTTTTGATTCCCAATCTGCTGGTTCAACCCTTTCTGGTCTAACTCCTGTTAACACAATATCAAGATCATTTTTAACCAATAATGCCTCAATCTGCATCTTCCACCAGCTAAAATCTATACCGTTAAACTTGTCGATTTGCACCTTCCCGTCTTCTGCCATGATAACTCAAACACGACTAAACGAAAACTGAAATCGAAAAAATAAACCGAAAATCAAACTGAAACAACCGAAACAAGCACTGGTCTACGGTTCTGTTTCTTCGATTTTCAATGAAACGATACTCTGAAAATTTGCTGGTTTAACCGGTAAAAAAAAACTGATCTTGAAAATTTTAAACCTTCTGCCTAATGCCCCAAAAAAAATTTTAGTTCTTTGAAAAATAGAAGTTTGGCTACTACTGCCAAAGGATTAAATAAAAAGAACTAAACCCAATTTTTGTTTAAAGTTGAGGGGCCTTTTGATAAAATTGAGAAACTCAATTTTCCACCAGAAAATAAAAGTACGTATGTTTCTTTTCTTCTTCCCCAATTCCACCAGAACAAAAAAAGAGCCAGCTCTCTCTCTTTTCTTCTTCTTCTTCTTCTTCTTCTTCTTCTTCTTCTTCTTCTTCTTCTTCTTCTTCTTCTTCTTCTTCCTGTGATGAACAGGAGACTGGGTTCAATTGGAACCCTAGTTCGATCTCACTGGTTCAGCTTCTTCTTCTCTCCTGTTCGTGTGTCAAACAAGAGCCAAACCGTGTTCAATCGGAACCCTAGACAGCGGCGGCGGCGGCTGGCAGCGGAAGATGACCGGCGGTTCTGCCGGCGGTTCTGATGGCGGTGGAGGCGTTTCTGATGGTGGTGGAGGCGATTCTGATGGCGGTGGAGGCTATTCTGATGGTGGTGGCCGTGATTCTGACGGAATCCGGCGGTGTGGGCGGCAGCGGCTTCGAACAGAAAATGGCTGACGTGAACAATCCGGTAGAAACTGATGCAAATCGAAACCCTAGTTCAGATTTCTGCACCTTCAGGTATCTTCTTCTTCTACACCTTCGTTTCTGTTCGGTTTCTGTACATTCTGATTGGTTTCTGTTCGGTTCAACAACACGAGCCTGAGCTCTGATACCAGTTGTTGGGATCAGACTCTCACACATGAACTCGGACCACATACACACTCTGCTCTCACACACTCTGCCACTTTCAAGAACACAAGGATTTACGTGGTTCGGTCTAAACTGACCTACGTCCACGGGTAACTAGGAGTTTATATTTCTGGAGAGGTACAAGGTTTACAATACAAATGAATCTCTTATATAGAGATTGAAGAAAGAGAAGAATGTCCCAAAACATTATCCTGTGAAATGGGTTACAGGCATTATTGGTTCACCCATGCCCCCTTATCCTCTTATCAACTTGATCAGCATTGTGACCTCAGCTGAACAAGTTGTCAAGTGGTTTGGCTTCACACTCAACACATACATTTGCGTCACCGCTCATTGGTGCGGTCTCATTACTTGGCAAATGATGAAACGTACGATTGCGTTCAACTAGATTCCATATCCAGTATCCACACTCCGGTAAAAAAAAAATTTCAACTTATGTGATGTAAACTTTTAAATTAGATACAAAAGATTTTCAGTTCTGTTTGATAATGCCTCAAACAACTCAGGCGCCATTGAAAAACTAAAATAAAATATGGACCGATTTGCAACAGCAATTTTTTCATCCTCTATGCGTTGCACATATTATTAATTTAATATTGCAAGATGGCCTCGCATGTTCGTTGGTTGTACATTTCAAATATGCTTTTCGACTAATGCTTCGTGATGTTTTTAAAAACAATAAGCAATGACCAGGGCCGGCCCTAAGGGTGGGCGAGTCGCACCTCCGGCCAAGGCCCGTTTTTTTAGGGTCTTAAAGATTTTATACATATGCATATATAAAATATGCAGTGAGCCCATAAATAAAATAAGAAGTGAATCTAAACACAAAATAAAGCATTGTATAAGTGGTAAAGGCCTTCTTCTTTTAAAGGAGTGTTCGTTATTTCTTTTTAATTTTTTGGTTATTTAAAAACAACTTTCAGATAGTGTGTTGCGTATTCCTTTCTTCTACGGATACTTGGACTAGCCAAAGGACTCTTGTTCACACTTCACAGACATTTTTTTCTAGTCTTTATCTAGTAATTTTTTACTTAAAGAACACAAATATTTTTTTTCTCATAATAAAAATCATTATTAATTTTTTTTCTTTGGTAAATCATGCGTTTATGTTTAGAATATATTTATAAACTTTAATCGAAACCAAGTTGGTCTTCGCTTCAACGAATTTTATTTAAAATCGAGCCGCGTCAGATATCATACTTTTTTATTTTTTATTTTAAATACGCTTGCATGTTTCTTAATACAAACTTTTTACCAACAAGATAACTTTTTCTTGATTTCCGAATATGCGGTTGTAACATAAAATATCTTCATTTATTATTTTTTTTAAATTTTATTAAAAATCAGCTCTTCATACATTATACGGCATGTCATTCCAATAACTATGACTTTGATATGTTTATTGCTATAACGTCAATCGCCGTTTGAAAAAAAAATAGTTTATATAATTCGTTAGGGTCTAATGGCTTTTTTTTTTCGGCTCGTACAAGGCACTTCATTTCTCAGGGCCGGCTCTGACTATTCTTATGCTTTAGATTAGTTATTAGCCAATTGACATTAGGTTTAGACTTTTATTCAACCCAATACCTAATTTCGTTAAGGTCTAAGGGCACGTTTTTGGAGCTCGAACAGGGTACACGAATTCTCAGGGCCGGCCTGGCAATGACACACAAAATACCAAAAATTGTGATGTGATACGAAATCCACTTAAGGTTCGAATTGGGATGTACCTACTAGGTGGTATTTGACCTTTACAATGTTTCAAAGTGTTTTACTACAAAGAACAACCTTACAAACTTTTCATAATGATCTTGCAGCATGTGGTCGAGTAAACCCGTTCTCGAATGAGGGTTAGGAAACTATAGAACAAATCACCGAATTTCTTGAGGTTTTAAAAAACGCAGCAACATGATTATCGGGAACATAATTATCTAACTAGTACGAGGACATTTCACGAATTTAGTATATGGCTAATAAAACAAGCGAGTTTGAGTTTAAAAATGATTTTTTAAACAAATGATAGAATCAATGAAGGAAAATTTTAATTTCGAGAAAATCCCATTCGTTTTTACTTTTGCCTAGGCTTTAAAACCATGCTTAAAGTAACGGGTGTTTAAACTATAAGCAACCACCTAAATTCCGAAGCGGTAGAGATGTGCATATGCTTAAAGGATCATTTGGACGTGGTGGATCGTATACAACACATTTCAAGTCTTGAAGACGAAGTAATAGTTGAAGGACCAGGTGGATGAGGAATTAAGTCCTCCACTAGCCGACGACGAAGAAGCATATACGACGTGTTGATTCGCAACTCTTCAGGAAAGAACAAACACTTAGTAGTTAGTAAAGTAAAAAGCATTATTTAGTATTAAAATGCATTATTATCATTATTGTAATTTTTTGTTTTTCTATTGATTTTTTTTTCAGTTTTGAAAAATCAATAACTTAATAAACGAGAGTTTTATGAAACTTTTTTGTCGACGACTAAATGCATGAAAAAGAAAACACAATCTGGTTTGGGATTAAAACCGGAATCGAATCGAAACAAAACCGGTTCAAAAAACCCGACTCTTAAACTGGCCAAACTGGTTTGAAATCGAACCAAAACTGACACCTAAACCAGTAGCCCACAAAATAGGTTTGAAACCAAAAAAAAAAAAAAAACAATTTGGCCACCTCTAGCCAATTGTAATCTTGGCCCGTTTTAGTACCTTGGTCCAGTCGTCCTTGAATAAGTGACAAGCCCAGGGCTGGCAGTTAGTAGAGTCTGCTTATTTTTTTCTTTTTTTAGCAAGTAATATGGGTGTTTATTCATCTCTTGAGATAACAGGAAAATAATCACATGGATAATCTCTATTGTATACTTGTTTTATATGTATAAGAAATTACCGGTACGTCTGCATGTTGCCATTTATTTCCATTATGGGCTATACAAACTCTTAGTAACTTTCATTGAGTGTATTCAACATTTTCATCATCATTTTCACTAAAACTTGTAACATCACACCTAACTTCCGTGTTGGACCATCAATTCTTAGCTAGATGTGTTTATGGGTAGTAATTTCACCAAAATCCAACTACTTCTTATATTACTTGTTGTGGGAAACCCACATAAACTTATCGATTCACGGTCAAGGTCAGCTCAACTATTTTAAGGGGTTCCTCATGTCATTATTATTTTTTAAGATAAAATAATCAGAATATTAAGATGTAGAATTAAATCTCCATTTATCTTGTGAACAGAATTGACACCCATGATTTCTCCTCCATTTACCTTGTGAACAGAATTGACACCCATGATTTCTCCTAATTGGTTAGTTATTACTGTTTGTGATAAATGTTGATGTTACTAAAATCTTGCCCCCACCAATCAAGTGCTGAAATTCAATACAAAATAACCTTTCATTATAAAATACTGGCGGCACCCTACCCTAAGACCGCGGTGTGTGGGGCGTAGGTTGGAGCGGCGGAATGCCAAAAACGCTGGCTAGACCACACCAGGCTAGCGTTGGCCATGGTGTTGCCCCGCTGGCGTGGGGATTGAGCCTGTCGTGAGGCGGGAGGCAGTGTGAGTTGGCTGGTTTGATGTAGCTGTTGGGCCTAGCCGTTGCCAAACGGCTACTTTATTTTTTTTTTAAATTCGTTTTTACACATTATAAATACCCACCCATTTTTTACATTTTTTACCACGTCTCTACTTCTATCATATCTCTATATTTTTTTTATAAAATCAACCCACTCAATCCTCTACAATGCATCATTTTAACCGCAGATACGACCCAAAAAACCCCTTTGGATACCAAGAAAACCTGAACCCTAGCCCGCCACAAAACCGTCCACTACCAAACCCAACCCAAATACCCCTTACACGCGGCCATCCACAACAAACGCCACACGGTTTAGTATACTCACCGTGTCCCGATCTAGCCGGAATCGCATCATATTTAGGAAACCGTGAATACACGAACTTTCTATACGACGATTCATCTATTCCAGTTAACCTTTCCCAGCCCCATTCCGTGCCCGAAACTCAACCGCAAGACGTTGGTGGTTCGTCATCCGCACGGGCCAAAAAAAGAAGCCACATGAAAAAAACGGATGAAGAGAAAGTAATAGCGGCCGCTCAACGTCATACGATAAAAAGGTATCTCTAAAAAAACGCGAAGATATGAAATTTCTCGCCATGCCCGTCGATCACCTTACCGGTCCCTACAATTGGCAATGACGTTGGAAATGAAAGAAGAAATCATGAAAAAATATAACATGGAGAAATCATAAAGTTTTAATTTTTTTTTTAATTTTATGTAGCTTTTTTTTTTTTAATTTTATTTGTAGTTTTTTAAAATATTACATGTAATCTTCTATTTTAATTAATGTGTTATTTTAATTAAATGAAATTTTAAATAGTTTAAAAAAATAAATAACAAAATACACATGGCTGGCCGCCAACCGAAGCCACGCCACACCACTTTGTGGATCCCACACCTGCCATTTGTCGAGCATTGGCCCCAACCCAAACCCCCCACCCCATAGTCTAAGTACCCTTGAACTTTTTTATACTTTAAATAAATTCAACAATTAAGTTTAATTAAAATTTAAACAAACTAATAAAATTATATAAAGAAAAAACATAGATAAAAAAACGAAACTATTCCTCCTCTTCCTCCACGAGGTACGGTAGATCTTGAGCTACAAGATGGACCACATGATCATCTTTTAGTCGATAATGCGTATCTCGATCCATCAAGTCGCGAAGAGCATCATTGTCAAAAACGAGTTGGATGACAGGATCTCGGATGTGGACCGGTGAGAACGCTTTTCTGTCGTCCTTTAAAATCATATTGTGCAGTATGATGCACGTTTACGCCACGCTAATAATCTTTTCTAAAATCATAGTACGCATGGGTCTCCTAAGTATGCCCCATTTTCCTTTTAGCGCACCAAAAGCACGCTCCACATCTTTTCTTGCCCCTTATTTCAATTTCTTGAACTTCTTTCAATTAGGATCAACGAGATATGGAAACGTTTTCACAAACGTTGACCAAGTAGGGTAGATCCCGTTAGTTAGATAGCATCCACATTTGTATGTACATTCATTCACTTGAAATGGACACTTAGGTGTTGTTCCATTCCTTTCAGCGAGATATATTGGAGATTAATGGAGAACATTGATGTCGTTGAGTGAACAGGGCGGACCACAACATGCATGCCAAAACCATAAATCTTGTGATGCAATTGCTTCGACCATGACTGTCAGGTATTCATGATCATGTCTCATATATTATCTTCGTAACGTATTGGGATACATCCTCCAAACAAGATGCGTACAATCAATGCTACCTAACATCCCATGAATGTAGTGTTTTTCTTCGTGATTTTGGTACAAAATTGCTACGCCATTGCTTGTCGGCCTATGCAAGAACTCATCACCGAACAATTGATTCACGCTGTTACAAAAATATTGTAGCACAATTCTGGTACATAGTTAACGTTTTCTAATGTCAGTGCTTCAGAAACAACGTCTCCAACTCCAACTATTTTTCCTCCCTTTTCATCTCCGGCGAAGGACACAAAGTCGCCATCGATAAATCGGAAGTTTTTCAGAAGTTCCTTTAAACCGGTCATATGCCTCGAGCATCCAATGTCCACATGCCAGATGTATTCCATGAGCATCCGAAGCCATTTCTGGAGTTTATTCTGCTATACAACAACAAGAAATATATACAAGTTAGTTAGATTTTGGAACCCAAACTTGTTTCATTTTTTATCTATCGTGGTTTTGAATCACGATATCTTCTTTTCGTTTCCAAAAACAAGTAGTAGAATTAACTAGGCTTTTGACTGATTTATTAAAATTATCAAACTGCTCTGCGAATTTTTTTGACGAAAGTATGTTCAGGTTTTGAAAATTTCTTGCTTTTACAATGTTTCGCCGTATGTCCTAAATGACCACAACGAAAACATCGTTTGCATTTTGCTCTTTTCTTTTTGGAGGTTGAAGTGTTAGAAGATGATGTATGTGATGAGTGCTTGAGCTGTTTGAAGAGTCTTCTGATGCAGTGCAGCTTGAACTCTCAACTTTCTTCATTTTCTTGTCGATACGGCTTTCATCTTCTGAACAGTCTTCATCATCGTCGGCGTCTGATGAAACATCTGATTTCTGGTCTTCACTTGAATCATCCGAACCTTGATCCTCACTGGAGCTTGAATTTTCTTCACCGTTCTTTGAAGTTGCGGTGTTTGAGTCTTCGCTGCTACTTTCTTCATTTAGCTCCTTTTCAGACTCCGATTTACCTGTGCTAGATGGAACAAATTCTGGAATTTCCTCGGTGAGGAATTTCCCAAATCTGTTTTGTTTCAGTTCTAGAACAAACACAGGCGGTTCACACACAACCTTTTCATCACCAAATGCAGAATCTAAATCATGACAATCAACCACTACATTATCATGGTTATAAGTCTTAAATGTAGGCACATGGCCATTACAGTCATCCCGAATATCAAATTTAGGCACATGGCCATTACAGTCATCTGTCCCAGTTAAATTATTAGATTCATCCTGAATATTGTTTTTCTTATTACAGTTCCAGGCGAACCAGTTAACAGTAGAATAACTGTCGCCTGAATATCCTTGAGCCACCGCAGTCATCGTCCTCATCGCACACATCTTCTTTACACACAAATGCATATGCATTACTTTCAGAAACATTAGTGGTTGTTTCATTTTCAAAAGAAGATTTTGAGCAATAAGATCTTTTTCTTCAATCAAATCATTATCGGGATGAGGAGATGGCATAGGCACATAGTTTTTGCTATGTGGTGGAAAGAAGAGTTTTCTTTCATTTCCTAGCTTATCCTTATACCCGATCCCATCTTTCACATATGTCGGTCGTTGGCAATTTAATGTCAACCAAGGCCTTTTTGCTAACATTCCATTTATCGATTATAATTTGCAGTTTATTGTTTTCATTAAGATATTTTTCTAATCTTTCAGTTAAATCGTTAATGATAAAATCTTTTCTGAAAACAAATTCTTTTAGAGTCTGCATTTCAGCTAAAATTGAGTTCACCTTTCTCTGATATGCAGCTTCATTTTCTTTAAGTTCTTTGTTAAACTGCAAAACTCTTTCTTTGTCCCTAATTAGCTCAAGGTTGAGAAATTTGTAATGTGCCACGACGTTCACACATGGTTGGGAGCATAGTTTAACTTTAAACTCGTACTGAACGCTATTTACCAAATCCTTATCTTCCTTCTCTTTGGCGTATTCAGTTTTCATGGCTGCTTGTAACACCCGTTCTTTTTACATCAAGTTTAACGCATAATTTACGAAAACAATCATGTAATTAGGATTACATATACATCGGAAATACGGGTTATTAAAACCTTTTACAAATTTAAAAGTTTAGAACATAATATAATTAAGTTCGTCATTTAAAATTAATAACGAAACGTCGTGCGGAAGCTTGTTTCTTGGTCGTGTTCGGTTCTTCAATGAGCTTGATCTTCATCCGGGACATTCCCAACATTACCTAAAGTCAAAACCACTTAAAATGTTAGTTTTGACATTGATATATCGCGTATAAACGAGTTCTAGCATCGAATCTTAAAAAAAATAAAATAAAATTTCAAAACTGGTCCTGTCGCGTGTCGCGCCAGGATCTATTTGTATTGTCGCGTGGCGCGGGTGCCCCCGCGTGTCGCGCCGGATCCCTGTGTCTTCCCCGCGTGGCGCGGGGGAGTACATTTTTCAGCATGTTCAGAGCTGGGTCCTGCATTTTTCAGCAACTCCGGTTTTTTTTACGGAAACGGCCATAACTTCTTCGTTATTGATCCGTTTTACGCGATTCTTTACGCGTCCGTAATTTAATTCTCCATCATATGGAGTTAAAATCTAACATCCGACATAATAAATTTTGATACTTCTAAGCCTTCGACTCAATACCTTTTTACCGAAATTTTAACCCGTTTATGCATTTATCAAACCAACATGTTTGTTTGATCCCAAATTCTAATGATCTTTATATTTTCGATATATTCTATTATATTAGGATCAAGTCATGGGTTTCTTACGCAATCTTAACCTATTTTGCATATATACTTGTTTTTACCCGTTAAGGGCATTTAACATTTTCAAGCTTTAAATCACACTTCTTTTAGTTTACATCCTATCCCCATTTTTATACGTATCCCAAGGACTCCATTTAACAAAACGCTTATCTCTAAACAACTCTTAAAGGTTGTTTACCCAATTTACCCCTCATGGGCTTTTTGGTCAATTTTAGTCCTTTATTTTGCGACAAAGGACTTTCACTAACATGTGACCAAAATATCACTTTTAACTAAAAAATCTAAATATGCGTACCTGGCTCGGATCAACATATTGACCCGTTTTAATACATTGGCTCAATAGTCGCTAATTCATAGAATCTCTAATTCATAAGCCGATTTATCCTGTGTGCGTAAAACTCCACAAACACTTATCAATCGTTAATTGTCAAATGGTATCAACATTACCATTTGACCCATTTGGTCTAAACGACCAAACATTTTGCGCTTATATTTGACTAGATCACCATTTTACCCTTTTTTTTATTCGTTTAGGCTTACTTAGAAAGTAGCCATTCAACAACTCATTTTTATTTATGTCATCCCATGACCAAATTACCATTTCACCAATTTTACCATTAAACATGGTTTTTCGTCTTTTGATACGTTCCAACCCGTATCTTTTCGTGTCAAAATCTTATTTTGAATATAACCTTGTCGTATTTGTAATCTATAATTAAATACGTATCTTACGATAAAGGTGTAGGCTTTACTTACCTCGCGTTCGCGCAAACATCCTTCGCATCCATCATTCGTTTGACCCGTTCCTTTCCAAGCTCCCACCTAACTTGTTTAGAGTCAAACTATATCATAACGTCCATAAGATGGTTAGATTGGTCATTCTATACAATGGCCATCACCCTATGGTCTTTTTTTTACACACTTATCAATCAAAACATGTCATATATTCAACAACTAGTTTTATACCATAATTATTTTCATTCACTAACCGTTTGACCCGTTAGTGAAGTTACTTATACAAACTAGTTAGTAAGTGATTTTAAACACTTTAAGCACGTCACATAAAGTGTTATTTGTTCCCAACAATCAATACTTCATGCCTAAAGCAAGTATGTACAATCCTATGTCATTTTCTTGGTTAATAAGAACATTACTAAAGTGCAGCGATTTTGTATTCAGCTGCTGAAATTGACCATTTTGACCCATTTAAAAGCTGAATTAGATCAACATGTTCAAAGATGGATCGTAGAACTCTCAAATAGCTTTCTAGGCATATATGGTACGTCTTCCAACGATGTTCCTATGATTTTATATGATTTTTACAAAATCAGCTCCGAAGTAAAAAATGCTTCCAATCAGCTTGCTGTCAAAACAGTTCAGCCGACTTCGGACACTGTTTTGACCCGTTTAACATCAGAATTTAACAAACATGTTCAAACATAAAACGTAGTATGTTTCAATAGCTTTCTGAGCATATAAGGCTCAACCTCACAGGTAGTTCCAATGATTTTATATGATTTTTTAAAAACTGCAGCCCAATAATTTTTAATCCCAATCAGCTTGTTATTTTTTCTTGTTCAAGCATTTCATCAAGCACCTTGTGTGCAACACGAAACATCAAATTTCTCCATCCCATTTAAGTGTTCTAAACCCTTAAATTCTAGCATAATTAACAAGTACTAACATCAAACTTCAAATCTAACTTCAGGGAGTTCTATTAACACAATTTAACCATTATGATTCTAGGGTTCATCATGTTTCTACAAAACCCATTTAGCACATAATCGGGTGATCATGAATTCACAATTATAAACATCAATTCAACAAGTAAATGACTAGGGTTTACTCCTAGACATAAAATCATTCCTAATTTCATCCAAACTTTGATCATGCAAGCTAAAATTTCGATTTCATGCTTTCACCTAGAACTCAAGGTGAAACCAAATAGCAAAATTAGGCATACCTTATGATCCTTTCACGAAGGAGATCACTAATCTTTGCTTGGATTTCGATTTGGGTTAGATTTGTGCCTTCAATTGATCAATTTTAGCATGAACTAGGGTTTGGGGAGAGCTCTTGGTCGCCACTGTGTTTTAGTCGAACCAGACACACAGTCTGGTGTGTGTTTGGGTTTTATTTATTTTTATTCATAAAACTTATTTCAATTTTGACACCTTTAACCCTCCAACTATCGTTAGGTTTTTATTTTAGGTGTTTTCAACACACTAACATGTTACTACAAGGCTTTCCTCTAACTAGGTTAATTACTCGCAGTTAACTTAACGGGTTCGGGAAGCTATAACCCGTTATATTTTAAGTCCCGTTAACTCAGAAATTTTTATATACTTTGTTTTCTCAAAGTATTTATCTTCTTTACTATTAATATTAGGTTTATTTATTTAAACTCCTAATATTTACCGGGTTAATACTATTAACGTGGTTTGATTACCAAACCCGTTTTTGGGATGTTACAAGTCTACCCCCCTTAAAGAGGTTTCGTCCCCGAAACCTTATATACGTAGTTCATTGGTTTAATCAAACGAACCTAGTTTCGTTTTCAAGGCTCCCGTTTCCTTTGGTAAAAAGTTTTCATGTATACTGACGCGTACGTCTTTCATGTGTAAGGCCTCGCGGGCCGTTACTTACAGCTTATAACCCCTTTATCTTTATTGACTGAGTTGTCACTTGACCACTTAGTCTCGTTAGTCTTTTAACAGGTCTATCCCGCGCTTGTGTTATATTAACAAGCGCTTGTATTTGTTATGACGCTTTCTTAACGTTGAATAGTTTTACCGGCTAGACTAATTAGTCGCCGTCACTTCATACCCCGTAACTCACGTTACAACGTGATCATTTTCTATATTTCTTTTCTTGTCCGTGAGCGTGTCACGTCACGTTTAAGTTTAATTCAACGTTTCTTTATCATACTTCTTCCTTTCGAATGTATCGTCTCGCACCTAGCGATGTTAAAACCCATACTCTTTGATATTTGCTATTTCCGAATTCGTCTTATAGTATTCATATTTGTTAAAACGTTATTTCTTACTAAAACTGAATTTTTAGTTTAATGTTTTTTTTAACTATGTCAATTACTCTTATCAAGGAAATTGACAACCCATAATTTATTGTTTTCCGTTCTCGTTTTACACGGGGATTCGTAACAAGTTCCCTCACTTTACACTATTGACCCGTAGGTTCCTTCACTTAACCTCGTAGGCTATTTCCTTAAGCTTTCACCTTTTTAAGGCGAGGCCCTTATGATCCCTTTGCTTCAATTCATGACCCATGGGTCATTTTGGCCCCGTAGACCGTTACACTAATTAATATTCCGTAGGTTATGATGATCCCGTAGATCATCTTTTATTCGAGTCTTTATTCAAATGTGTATACGTTTATATACACACATGGCGTTAAGGCACCCCTTTTTATGTTTAGAATTATTCACCTTTACCTTTTAGATTTCGTTTGACCTTGACCGTAGTCTAAGGCTACATTGTTTTCTTTCGAATTATCTTTCCGACTTCTTGACTTCTAACGTCAATTACACGTCGGTTTGCCCTACACTTACTGTTACCTGGTTCTTACCTATACTTCTTTACGTCCCATTACCCGGGTTCTTTTATTTTAATGTTTTTAACTTTCTTGTTTCGCTAGTTTGCGTTTTTCCTATCTACGTTCCTTTACAACCCGTCACATAGGTTCATCAATATTTCGCGCTTCCATTATTCGGTTGCGCTTACTTGCACTACCAAGCTTTTACACTTTATTTATCTCGTTTGACTTATTCGTGTGAGATTTCATTACTCATGAACGTCAAACTTCATCTTTCATTCGACCCGTTCAACTTTAAAATAGTTGAACGTAGTTATCAAAATTTCTGTTTGCAATTTCTCGTTGTCTTTTAGTCATGACTCTTAGTCCGAGTCCTTTGACTTTCTATTTAGCGTTCCTGTCTCTTGGTTTACGCATGCTTTCAAAATCCTACCCATGTATCGGGTATTTTACCGAAGTTATCATCAAGTAACCATTCTTATATGGTTTTAGACGTCACTTTAATTTATTTGGTCGTCTTAGAGAAATTCATCGTTTTTATTTTGTCGAGTCCTTTATTCTTTAGTCTACCCCCTTTGACTTGTCTGTGTGAATTTCATCACTTATGACAGTTAAACTTTATCTCCTATGTCTTAGCATTCACATTAGTTGGTTTGTATTTTCATTTACTTTAATCTTTGTCCCTTCTCTCGGGCTCGTTGTTCTAACGTAATACGCTTCTGTCATCCGACTTGTGTTTACGTTTACCATCAAACATTTTGCTTATTTGACTCATTTGGGTACCTTTTTAATTTGTCCCATTCACCCCATCCTTACTACATCGGATGTCAGTATGTCCATCATAAAAGTTCATGGTACCACGTATTCACTACTTACTTGGCCAGAGTAAGCGATCAACACCTGATATACATGACCTTTTATAATTTTCACATTACACCCCATGTAAGTAACGCCTCTATTTAGTTTTCTTGGAAATAACATCCCGGATAGGTATTCTATTCAGGTTTTTCCTAGTTTTTAATTTACATATGTGTTTTGGTCAAAAATCAAGCGATGACAATGTAACCAAACTTTCTGTTGTGAGGTATGGTGCTTGAATTGATGAACAATAATAAGGATCACTATGAAGTGTAATGAAAAAATGACACGAAGATTTATACGGGGAAAAAGCCCTTGATCAAGAGTTGATCTCCGGCACAAAAAACCCCGGGTGATGGAAACTACCGATCACCAACTCAAATTAAACAAACAATCTGTTACAACTTCGGATGATAGCGAGCTAAGTACAAGGATCACTATAGTGTATCGTGTAGAAATGTATGAAAAATGCTAAGTGTTTTGTCGAGAGCTGGTGAGAGCGGTTGTACGAGTGTGTGTGTAGCCAAAAATAGCTAAGTGTCTCTAAATTAGCTCGCCACCCCCTTTAAATTAGAAAAATATCTAGCCTAACTAACATTCCGCAAATGGTGCAAGTCTTCCACGACTCCACAACGTCCATTTCTGACCAAGCACGTGCGGAATAGACTGAGAATATTCTCCAGGAATGTCGCCAAGACTAAGTCCAAGTTGATATTCCTGCAAAACATTTACGAATTCAAAGTAGAGAATCGTTAGTACAAGGATCCTTATAGTGATCCATGATCCTGATCCTGCAACACTTCTGAGGATCACTACTTCAGACAGAATTGAGGATCACTAAATCCAACAGTAAACAAGGATCACTGGTCATTTAGAAATCCACCCTTAACAATTGCCCCCAAAATATAAGGAGTAAATATGTAAATAAATGAGTTATATTTTGTCGATCTTATCCGTAGCAAACTAACGGATAACTAGCCGTTGAGGACGGACTAGCCGTTGCAAACCTGACGTCACTGAAGTGACAATCCTGCAAATCATCATTATAAATAGAAGTTAGAGATAGGATCAATTCACATTTAAATTCAAGAGAGAGACTCCCTTTAAATTTAAGTCCGCAGATCAAACAGGTAATCCTCTTTCTCTTCTTCCTTTACGTTTTCTTTCTTTGCTCCTTCTTTCTTTACATTCTTCACAGTCATGATGATGCTACGATCCTCCCCCACCAAGGATCATAAGAAGGACAGTCCTCTCAAAAGCCAGGGGATCATCAAAGACTCACCGAAAGAGAGATGCTGCTTCAATGATGCACAAATAGACAAAATTCGCCACTGTTTTCCGGCGAACACTGATTTCAAGCCATTCGATCCCACTGTTCTGAGCGACTACATTTCTGAGACATGGATTGCCTTTCCTGCTACCCCATTCACCATAGGATACACCTATCCTTTTCCAGCCTTTACCCAATCCTTTTTCTCCCTTACCGGCATCTCCTACATGCATCCAGGCTATGCCGATGATCTGGAGGGTCTTATATACCCTTGAAAGGATCATCGAGCAGGAAGGGGTTGACCTAGGAATGTCGGAGTTGGCTGAGATGTATGATCTCGCAACGTTTGGATCCCACCGATATTTGTTCAAACGTAAACCCGGAGAAGAACATCCCATCTTTAAGGCTACTAAAAACGATACCAACTGGAAACGGCGGTTCTTTTTCGTCAGAAGGGATTCTATCCCGGATGGAAAGGATTTACCGAAGAAATGGAGCACTCATGGTAGGATAGGAGGATCCTTAGAAGGATCACTAAGTAAGCTCATTCTGATAATGATTACTAATACGCTTTTGTTCCTTCCTGTACAGCTATCACATTCTCGCACATTATTCATTCAGCTGCCACCAAGGGGAGACTTGCTGCCTTTAGAAAGCTAGATCCTGAAACAAGATCATTCAAGACAATCACCCAGGATTCACAAGAGGTATCCTCAGGCTCTGTCACCATGTCAAGTAAGTATCCTGATCTTTTTATATTCAAATGTTTAAATAAATAGTTATATATGAATAGAATTAGGACACTTATCTGTTTTGGGTGTGTAGGCGCTGGAAAGTCATCAAGATCCGCTTCCAAATTTAGTGTCACCGAGCTTGACACCGTCCGATCCAAGAAAAAATCTGCTACTAGCCCCTCCGTTGTAATCCCCAAAGCTACCACTTCAAAGGGAAGAGGTGGAAAGAAGAGAAAGACTTCCGAAGCTGAGGATCTGCAAGGTCTGCCCCTGATCCGCCACCAGTTCCTTGAATACTTCAACGAGGTAAGGATCCTTGTCCCTGCTTTAGGTATCCAGCTTATTTGAGGATCACTCGTTCTTAAACTGTTCTTTATCTTCTTTGCAGAAATTTGCTGAGATTGAAGACTATGTTGGGCATGTGGAAGAGTAGGACATGAAGATTGCTGACCTCCAACAAGTCGCATTGCTCAAGGACCTTAAGATTGCTGACCTCCAAAAGGATCTCAAAGATGCCAAAGCTCAGATAGCTACAATCCTGATCAATTTTGATTATGAGAAGAGCGAGATCATGGAGGATGCTAAGGTCTCCGCTGCCATAGCCATGTACGAGACCAAGCTCCAGATGGCTCAAGAAGCTCAGGATCCTGCCTTCGATAGGAGCAGCTGGGATGTGGAAGGCTGGAAGGCTAGACTGGCTGAATTGGAGGATGAAGATGAGGAGATTCTAGCAATTGAGGCTAGTGGTAGTGGCAAGGATCATGGTGGTGAACCTAGTGGAGCTGGAGATGGTGATGCAGCGAAGGTGTAGGCTGCAACAATGGGCGATGATGGACATTTCTAGACGTAGCCGGAGCCCATTTTTTAGTTTGGTAATGGTTTTTTTTTGTTTTGATGATGTTTTGATAAACAATGGTTGGTCTGTACTTGAACAATAGTAATTAGGGTTGAGGATCATGGATGATCCTTTGAACAATAGGTAGGATTACAAATGGTGGAGGGATCCTCTGTTTGGGGGATGAAGCCATTGTGATCCTGCCGTCTTTAATTTCCTGCACTTGTTAGACCTATGAACAATGGACACCCTTTGCCAACCCATGTGGACGGGCCACGTTTTGCTGGTAGAAACGTGGGTTGGCAATTTTGACAACCTAAAAAGGGTTTAAGCTTTTGTGAATAAAATGACTTTAACTTTTTAGCTATATCCTGTGTTGATATCCTTATTGTTATTTTATTTTTCAATCTATTGTGATGTTCATGTCGTTTAAACTTATCAAGTAAGGAAAAAATTTAAAAAATATCCCTTAAGAGTTAAGGATATGATCAAGGATCACATAAAAAATAGTTTAAGGATCATAAGTTCAGTTGTCAAAGGATAAGTGTCACTTAAATACATAATGAATAAAATCAAATCAGTTTAGGATCATACCTGAGAACCCAAGTTAGGATCCTATCCTTCAACACTTAAAATTAGGATAACCCAAGATACAAACCTTAGTTGAAAGTAAGAATCCTTGGTCATTGATCTTCACAAACCTGAAATAAGATATTACTTGGGACTGAGCCAATAAAAGACGAATGTTAGTAACTGGGGACAAGCCAATAATTCTGGAGACAAGCCCAATATACTGGGGACAAGCCCGAAAGATAACTGGGGACAAGCCCAAAGGATAACTGGGGACAAGCCCAAAGGATCGTATGTAAACTGGAGTATGGCCCTTACTGGCGACTATCCAAACTTAGTGACATGAAAATGCCAAAACCTTAGCTAACGTGAAAACGTTAGAAACCTTAGGAACGGATGTATGGTACGTCTACCATTATACGTAGGATCCTGAATATAGCCAGTACAACGAAATTGTCAGCCCCTAAAGCGGGTACTGGTCCCATTGCCATGAACTATACCAGGATCATCGTGCGCTACTGGCGAAACTGGGGACAGGCCCAAACTGGGGACTAGCCCAAATAACTGGGGTCAAGCCCAAAGGATAACTGGATACTTCTGTGGATACTCAACGCTTAGTTAAGGATGCCTGAACCTTCAAAACTCAAAATCAAGTAAAAGGAGGGTAAAGGACGCAGGATCCTTATCCTTGTAAGAGAATAAAAAGAATGAAATAGTTTAAGATTGGAATGTTACCAGAAAGAGGATCATCTGTCAGTAGGGATCCTTCAAGGATACTTGTCGGGTAAGGATCATGGATCATGATCACATGAAATATTTCTTCAAATGGACAGCATTCCAAGCTCTAGGTAGCAAATCACCCTCCATTGTTAGCAATCAATATGCCCCATTTCCTGCTTCAGCTTCAATCAAATAGGGTCCTTCCCACTTTGGTGCTAGCTTTCCATCAGCAGGATTGGTGGTGTTTTGAAATGCTTTCCTTAATACCATATCCCCAACTTGGAATTTTCTGAGCCTGACATTTTTGTTGTAAGCTCCAGCCATCCTTTGTTGATAACTGGCCATCCTTATCCTTGCTAAATCCCTGATTTCTTCTATAGTATCCAAGTCTTGAATCAAGTTTTCAGCATTTTCTTCAGGATCACGAACGCTTGTTCTTGCAGTTGGAATAACCATCTCTGTAGGGATCACTGACTCTGCCCCAAATACCAAAGAAAATGGAGTTTGGCCTGTAGCATTCTTGGGAGTTGTTCTATCAGCCCACAGCACATAGGGTAGTTCTTCTGCCCATTTTCCTTTCTTGGATCCAAGCTTCTTCTTCAAATTGTTGATGATGATCTTGTTGGATGATTCTGCCTGACCATTAGCTTGTGGATGGACTGGTGTTGATGTTATCATCTTAATTCCCCAACTGTCACAAAAGTTAGTGGTTCTATTCCCAATAAATTGGGATCCATTATCACAAATAATCTCAGAAGGGATGCCAAATCTAGTAATAATATTTCTTTTAATAAAGGATATAACTTCCTTTTCTCTGACTTGAGCAAAGGCTTCAGCCTCTATCCACTTAGAGAAGTAATCAGTCATAGCAAGCATGAATACTTTTCCACCAGGTGCCTTAGGAAGCTTTCCAACTATATCCATTCCCCATCTCATGAATGGCCAAGAAGAGGATATAGGATGCAAGAGCTCTGCTGGTTGGTGAAGGATATTACTATGCCTCTGACAAGGATCACACTTCTTGGCATACTCCATAGCATCCTTCTTCATAGTGGGCCAATAGTATCCTGTCCTCAGGATCCTTGAGAATAATGCCCTACCCCCAGTGTGGTTTCCACAATCTCCTTCATGGAAATCCTTTAGGACTTCTTGAATTTCAGGATCCTCAATGCATCTTAAATATGGTCCTGCAAGAGATCGTTTATACAATATATTATTTAATATTGTAAATTGAGATACCTTAATTTTGAAAGCCCTTGGGTTTTCTCCTGTAGGAATTTCTCCATATTGTATGTATTTCATGATTCGGAGTATCCATGATCTTGAATGAGATTGGATATCATTACTAGGGATGATTGCAGAATCTTCTCCTATCTCCATAGCTACATGATCCTTGATAGCAGGGGTCAGGATATGGATAATAGGGATCTCAATATCCTCAGGAATCTTCAAAGATGATCCTAGATTGGCTAATGCATCAGCTTCTGCATTCTCTTCCCTTGGTACTTGTGTCAAACTAAAGGATACAAAAGAGAGTGCCAATTCTTTGACTATCTCCAAATATTTGATTAGCTTTTCACCTTTAACAGCATAGGATCCATTAAAGTGATTAGTGATCAATAAAGAATCCACATGTACCTCAAGATACCTGATACTCATATGCTTTGCAATTTGCAAACCAGCTATCAAGGCTTCATATTCAGCCTCATTGTTGGTAGTTTGAAATTCACAAGCTATGGAGTGGGGTATTATGTCCCCCTGTGGCGATTTTAGTAGTATTCCAAGCCCTGTTCCATTTACATTGGAGGATCCATCAGTAAACAGTATCCAAGGATCCTTGGTTTCTTCAAGCTGTTGGACTTCTAGTTCAGCTTCCTTTTGCAAATCACTACTGAAATCTGCCACAAAGTCAGCTAATGCTTGGGATTTAATGGCTGTCCTAGGCTCATATCTTATATCATATGCACTCAACTTCACTGCCCACTTAGCCATCCTTCCTGACATTTCAGGTTTCCTAAGAACATTCTTAATTGGGAAATTAGTTTTAACAATAATGGCATGAGTCTCAAAATAATGTCTCAATTTAGTAGATGCCATAATTAATGCAAGGATAAGTTTTTCTAAATGTGAATACCTGGATTCAGCATCAAGTAAGCTCTTACTTACATAATAAACAAGATGTTGTGTACCTTGGTGATCCTTAACAAGGACCGCACTTACTGCTTTTGAGGATACCGTCAAGTATAAGGATAACACATCTCCCTTTTCTGGTTTCATCAAGGCTGGGGCTGAGGATAGGTAATCCTTAAGAGCTTTAAGGGCATTTTCATGCTTCTCAGTCCATTCAAATTTCTTGTTTTTTCTCAGGATGTCATAGAACTCCTTGCACTTTTTTGAGGATTTAGATATGAATCTGTTCAAGGCTGCGATCCCGCCAGTCAACCTTTGCACATCCTTAGCATTGGCAGGAGATTTGATATTCACAATAGCCTTAATTTTCTCTGGACTTGCTTCAATGCCCCTCTTTGTCACCATATATCCTAAGAATTTACCTGCCTTTACACCAAAATGACACTTAGAAGGATTTAGTTTCATATTAAATTTATCAAGGATATTGAATGCTTCCTCCAAGTCTTTAAGGTGATCCTCAGCTCTTTTGGACTTAACCACCATGTCATCAATATATACTTCCATAGTGTGTCCAATTTGGTCCTTGAACATCATATTGACTAGCCTTTGATAAGTAGCACCTGCATTCCTTAATCCAAATGGCATAGCAATATAACAGTATATACTAGTTAGGGTCATGAAGGCTGTATCCTCTTGATCGGATGGTTCCATCTGAATTTGTTGAAATCCAGATGAAGCATCCATAAAAGTTAACAACTCATGACCCGCGGTAGCATCCACCATGGAGTCAATATGGGGTAATGGGAAAGGATCCTTGGGACATGCCTTGTTTAAATCTGTAAAATCGACACATACCCTCCACTTTCCATTTTTCTTTTGAACAACAACCACATTGGCTAACCATCTTGGATACTTAACCTCTCTAATCATACCTGCTCGAAGTAGCTTATCTACCTCTTCCTGGATAATAGCATTTCTTTCAGGTGCAAACTTCCTCCTCTTTTGATGAATTGGCTTGAATGACCTGTCAATGCCAAGTTTGTGAGTAATTATATCCTTAGATATACCTGTCATGTCTTCATGTTTCCAGGCAAAGGTGGTCTTCCTTCTTTTGAGAAAGGATACTAGCTCTTGTTCAATATCGCTAAGGATCCCTGACCCTATGAAGATCTTGGATTCAGGATCATCAGGATCCATGAGGATTTCTTTCAAATCTTGTTCTCTTGCCTCCAAGACATCTCTTGAAGGATACTTTAATTGCTATTGCTCCCTTGGTCTTGAGGCTGGTTTCATTGATGAGGTATAGCAATTCTTAGCCTCCTGTTGATCACTCTCAATTTTCACCACTCCCCATGGACTTGGAAGCTTTACACACTGATGATAGGTGGATGGAACTGCCTTCATATCATGTATCTATGGTCTGCCAAGGATAACGTTACAACATGATAAGCAATCAATAACACAAAACTTTTGATAAGAATGCAATCCTTCAATATAGATTGGGAGTTTGATGTCCCCCAATGTATTCTTTGTTTCCCCACTGAACCCCACAAGTACTGAGGATCTTGGGATAATATCGGACTCTGGGATATTCATTTTCTTGAGAACATCCAGCTGAATGATGTTCACAGAGCTTCCTCCATCTATAAGGATCATGCGAACAAAGTGGTTAGAAATAAACAATGTAATTACAAGACCGTCATGATGAGGATCCTGGATGTCAACACGATCATCCTCATCAAAAGTAATGACTTTATCCTGGGTAACAACAGAGACGGGTCTGTCTCCATTATCCATCTTGGTTTCCTTAGCGTGTCTTTTTGCTGCTGAGAAGGATGTACCACAGATGTCTGATCCACCGGATATGAAATTTATGACTTATGCATCTGCCGGAGGAGCAGGAGCCCTTTCTGGGATCCTTTCAGGATCCTGGGTTCTTGACTTCTTTCGTCCCAAGAGTTCCTTTAAATGCCCCTTGCTCAACAAATAACCAATTTCCTTTCTAAGTGCGATACACTCTTCAGTGAGATGCCCAAAATCCTCATGATATGCACACCACTTGGATTTATCCTTTGTAGCAGCTGGTTTATCACTTTTCCTTGGCCACCTAGCTTTCTCACCTAGATTCTGCATTGCAAGGATTAGTTCATTGCTATCAACAGAGAAACAATATTCAGAAATAGGAGGATAATTCTCATCATCCTCTTCTTGTTCCACTGCGTGCACGTTCTGGTTATCAGATCTGTTATAGGACTTGGATTTGTTGTTCCTGAAGTAGGATCCTTGCTTATCCTGTTTTGAGGATCCTGTCAATCTGTCCTGGATCCTTTTGTCATCCTCTAGGCGGATGAACCTAAGGGCTCTAGTCCTTACTTCATCAAGATTCCTGCAAGGTGTCATAACAAGATCATCACAGAATAATGAATCCCTAAGCAATCCCATTTTAAAGGCTTCAACAGTCGTAGCTATATCCAAATTGGGAATATCTAAGGATTCTTTACTAAACTTAGTGATATAATCCCTAAGTGATTCATTTTGACCTTGTGTTACCCTATATAGATCACTAGTTAATCGTTCAAACTTTCTGCTACAAGAGAATTGGCTATTGAACAAGTTAACTAAATTAGCAAATGAAGTAATAGAGTAAGGGGGAAGACTTAGCAGCCATTTAAAAGCAGATCCTGTAAGTGTGGATCCAAATCCCTTGCATAGACATGCTTCTTTCAACCTTTCAGGAATTGGATTGATCTCCATCCTCTCCCTGTACTGCGCTACATGCTCTTCTGGATCCGTTGAACCATCTTACAACTTCATTGATGGTATCTGGAATCTTTTAGGTATCTCAGCATCACACAAAGGTGGTGCAAAACGAGATATCCTATGGCTACCATCCACAATCTCAGGAAGGGTTTAACCACTCCTGGTACACTGGATATCATATCCTTAAGCTTCTGCAGCTCCCTAGCCATGGCCTGATTGATACCTGTATCCTGCATAAAGCCATGGTTAGTGTTATTTAAATTATTAGAAGTGTTACCTCCCACAGGATTTGAGTTTGGAATTGCGGATGCGAATCCATCTTGTCGATACTCTGGCATGATTGAAGGACCAGAGGAGGCAATGGTCTGCATTGGTATGAAGTCTCCTTGATGGACGTCTGAGTTCGGAGGTTGCATATTTCTCGAGGATCCTTGATTTTGAAGGGAGTTGGATCCTTGGGATTGCGATGATCCTTGAACCTGAAAGGATCCTGGGACCAGGGAGGATCCTTGAACAAGGGAGAATCCTGGGACCAGAGAGGATCCTAGGACCTGGGAGGATCCTTGGACCTGGGAGGATCCTTGGACCTGGGAGGATCCTTGGACCTGGGAGGATCCTTGTACTGCATGCATTCCCACATATCCTCCCGACATGAAGTATCCCTGACGCTGAGAAGAGGATCCTAATGGTTGAGAAGAGGATCCCTGGGGCTGGAAGGAAGAGCCAAATGCCTGACTCATTGTTGTTGTCCCATAACGCCTTCCTGATAGTTCACCCAAGTATTGCACGTCCGGAACTGCTGAGTATTGTGAAGTTATGACCGGAGTGTCGAAGTTCAGCGACCTTGGCATCAGAGGGGAGTGATCCTCCACTGATTTCTTCTGTTTCTTGATTTCATCGATCTCCCGGAGGATCCTTTCGTTGGTCTTATCCTGCTCTTGTGCATGATTCCTCATCTGCAAAATCAGGGTATAAAGATCATTAGTAGTAGGATTAGTTGAAACAGAAGAAGTAGGTGGTTTTTGGAAAATAGGAGTTGGTTTCTTCGCAGCATTCTCAACATTCTTCTGGGATCCAGAAGGTGGTGGAGGCAAAGGAGGAACGCCTTGTGAAGAACTGAATGAGGGCATCAAACTTGAAGTATTCTTCACTGAGGAAGCCATCTGTTTGGTTACAGCGAACCGAATTGATCACGAAAACACGAATCTTTCTAAGAATGAAGCACCAATTGCCCCACGGTGGGCGCCAAACTGTTTTGGTCAAAGATCAAGCGATGACAATGTAACCAAACTTTCTGTTGTGAGGTATGATGCTTGAATTGATGAACAATAATAAGGATCACTATGAAGTGTAATGAACAAATGACACGAAGATTTATACGGGGAAAAAGCCCTTGATCAAGAGTTGATCTCCGGCACAAAAAACCCCGGGTGATGGAAACTACCGATCACCAACTCAAATTAAACAAACAATCTGTTACAACTTCGGATGATAGCGAGCTAAGTACAAGGATCACTATAGTGTATCGTGTAGAAATGTATGAAAAATGCTAAGTGTTTTGTCGAGAGCTGGTGAGAGCGGTTGTACGAGTGTGTGTGTAGCAAAAAATAGCTAAGTATCTCTAAATTAGCTCGCCACCCCCTTTAAATTAGAAAAATATCTAGCCTAACTAACATTCCGCAAATGGTGCAAGTCTTCCACGACTCCACAACGTCCATTTCTGACCAAGCACGTGCGGAATAGACTGAGAATATTCTCCAGGAATGTCGCCAAGACTAAGTCCAAGTTGATATTCCTGCAAAACATTTACGAATTCAAAGTAGACAATCGTTAGTACAAGGATCCTTATAGTGATCCATGATCCTGATCCTGCAACACTTCTGAGGATCACTACTTCAGACAGAATTGAGGATCACTAAATCCAACAGTAAACAAGGATCACTGGTCATTTAGAAATCCACCCCTAACAATATGCAACGGTCAATTTCTACGTATTTGTTGCATATTACTATTCACTCAATAAATTTAAAATGTGCACATGTAAATGCTTTCCCTAACGGGCTCTTCTTGCCGTTAACTTTGTTCGCGATCGTCGCGCGATTTAGGTCCTTGATGCGTATGCTCTGCTTGTCATACCTCGGACCGTTCCACCGTCATATCCACAATTCGTTCAACTCTTGTCTTCTTCAGATGCGAGTATCCTTCAACTAAACATTTACAAAAGTTAGTAATTTCGACATTAATAAATGCCCGTATTGTAATACAAAGCTTTTTACTGCACGTGTCAACGCACGTAATTTCGTTAGCTATACTAATCATTTTCATTGGGGTAACGTGTATTACACGATAACCCTATGTGTTGTTCACAACACTTTAATCATACTAAACCGTTAACATACTTGTACTTACCGGATTTGCGATCAAGCCTCGAACCGAACACTTTATTCTTTTAACCTTGAGCTCTGATTACCAACTTGTAACACCCGTTCTTATTACATCAAGTTTAACGCATAATTTACGAAAACAATCATGTAATTAGGATTACATATACATCGGAAATACGGGTTATTAAAACCTTTTACAAATTTAAAAGTTTAGAACATAATATAATTAAGTTCGTCATTTAAAATTAATGACGAAACGTCGTGCGGAAGCTTGTATCTTGGTCGTGTTCGGTTCTTCAATGAGCTTGATCTTCATCCGGGACATTCCCAACATTACCTAAAGTCAAAACCACTTAAAATGTTAGTTTTGACATTGATATATCGCGTATAAACGAGTTTTAGCATCGAATCTTAAAAAAATAAAATAAAATTTCAAAACTGGTCCTGTCGCGTGTCGCGCCAGGATCCATTTGTATTGTCGCGTGGCGCGGGTGCCCCTGCATGTCGCACCAGATCCCTGTGTCTTCCCCGCGTGGCGCGGGGGAGTACATTTTTCAGCATGTTCAGAGCTGGGTCCTGCATTTTTCAGCAACTCCGGTTTTTTTACGGAAACGGTCATAACTTCTTCGTTATTGATCCGTTTTACACGATTCTTTTTCCTACGCGTCCGTAATTTAATTCTCCATCATATGGAGTTAAAATCTAACATCCGACATAATAAATTTTGATACTTCTAAGCCTTCGACTCAATACCTTTTTACCGAAATTTTAACCCGTTTATGCATTTATCAAACCAACATGTTTGTTTGATCCCAAATTCTCATGATCTTTATATTTTCGATATATTCTATTATATTAGGATCAAGTCATGGGTTTCTTACGCAATCTTAACCTATTTTGCATATATACTTGTTTTTACCCGTTAAGGGCATTTAACATTTTCAAGCTTTAAATCACGCTTCTTTTAGTTTACATCCTATCCCCATTTTTATACGTATCCCAAGGACTCCATTTAACAAAACGCTTATCTCTAAACAACTCTTAAAGGTTGTTTGCCCAATTTACCCCTCATGGGCTTTTTGGTCAATTTTAGTCATTTATTTTGCGACAAAGTACTTTCACTAACATTTGACCAAAATATCACTTTTAACTAAAAAAATCTAAATATGTGTACCTGGCTCGGATCAACATATTGACCCGTTTTAATACCTTGTCTCAATAGTCGCTAATTCATAGCATCTCTAATTCATAAGCCGATTTATCCTGTGTGCGTAAAACTCCACAAACACTTATCAGTCGTTAATTGTCAAATGGTATCAACATTACCATTTGACCCGTTTAGTCTAACCGACCAAACATTTTGCGCTTTTATTTGACTAGATCACCATTTTACCCTTTTTTTATTCGTTTAGGCTTACTTAGAAAGTAGCCATTCAACAACTCATTTTTATTTATGTCATCCCATGACCAAATTACCATTTCACCAATTTTACCATTAAACATGGTTTTTCGTCTTTTGATACGTTCCGACCCGTATCTTTTCGTGTCAAAATCTTATTTTGAATATAACCTTGTTGTATTTGTAATCTATAATTAAATACATATCTTACGATAAAGGTGTAGGCTTTACTTACCTCGCGTCCGCGCAAACATCCTTCGCGTCCATCATTCGTTTGACCCGTTCCTTTCCAAGCTCCCACCTAGCTTGTTTAGAGTCAAACTATATCATAACGTCCATAAGATGGTTAGATTGGTCATTCTATACAATGGCCATCACCCTATGGTATTTTTTTACACACTTATCAATCAAAACATGTCATATATTCAACAACTAGTTTTATACCATAATTCTTTTCATTCACTAACCGTTTGACCCGTTAGTGAAGTTACTTATACAAACTAGTTAGTAAGTGATTTTAAACACTTTAAGCACGTCACATAAAGTGTTATTTGTTCCCAACAATCAATACTTCATGCCTAAAGCAAGTATGTACAATCCTATGCCTTTTTCTTGGTTAATAAGAACATTACTAAAGTGCAGCGATTTTGTATTCAACTGCTGAAATTGACTATTTTGACCCATTTAAAAGCTGAATTAGATCAACATGTTCAAAGATGGATCGTAGAACTCTCAAATAGCTTTCTAGGCATATATGGTACGTCTTCTAACGATGTTCCTATGATTTTATATGATTTTTACAAAATCAGCTCCGAAGTAAAAAATGCTTCCAATCAGCTTGCTGTCAAAACAGTTCAGCCGACTTCGGACACTGTTTTGACCCGTTTAACATCAGAATTTAACAAACATGTTCAAACATAAAACGTAGTATGTTTCAATAGCTTTTTGAGCATATAAGGCTCAACCTCACAGGTCGTTCCAGTGATTTTATATGATTTTTTAAAAACTGCAGCCCAATAATTTTTAATCTCAATCAGCGTTATATTTTCTTGTTCAAGCATTTCATCAAGCACCTTGTGTGCAACACGAAACATCAAATTTCTCCAGCCCATTTAAGTGTTCTAAACCCTTAAATTCTAGCATAATTAACAAGTACTAACATCAAACTTCAAATCTAACTTCAGGGAGTTCTATTAACACAATTTAACCATTATGATTCTAGGGTTCATCATGTTTCTACAAAACCCATTTAGCACATAATCGGGTGATCATGAATTCACAATTATAAACATCAATTCAACAAGTAAATGACTAGGGTTTACTCCTAGACATAAAATCATTCCTAATTTCATCCAAACTTCGATCATGCAAGCTAAAATTTCGATTTCATGCTTTCACCTAGAACTCAAGGTGAAACCAAATAGCAAAATTAGGCATACCTTATGATCCTTTCACGAAGGAGATCACTAATCTTTGCTTGGATTTCGATTTGGGTCAGATTTGTGCCTTCAATTGATCAATTTTAGCATGAACTAGGGTTTGAGGAGAGCTCTTGGTCGCCCCTGTGTTTTAGTCGAACCAGACACACAGTCTGGTGTGTGTTTGGGTTTTGTTTTTTTTATTCATAAAACTTATTTCAATTTTGACACCTTTAACCCTCCAACTATCGTTAGGTTTTTATTTTAGGTGTTTTCAACACACTAACATGTTACTACAAGGCTTTCCTCTAACTAGGTTAATTACTCGCAGTTAACTTAACGGGTTCGGGAAGCTATAACCCGTTATATTTTAAGTCCCGTTAACTCAGACATTTTTATATACTTTGTTTTCTCAAAATATTTATCTTCTTTACTATTAATATTAGGTTTATTTATTTAAACTCCTAATATTTACCGGGTTAATACTATTAACGTGGTTTGATTACCAAACCCGTTTTTGGGATGTTACACTGCTGCTCGAGCTTTTGCCTTCTCCTTCTTGACACCACTTGCTTCTTCTTGGATTTGTTCCTTCTGCTTAGGCTTCTCAGCTTCTTCTGTTTTCTTATCTTCCACGGGCTCAGTTGGAGTGAGAATACTCTTCAAACCCTTGTCAGTGGCTTCGTCTCCTTTGGGAATTCGAGCAGCTTGTTTCTCGACGAAGTTTGACGAAAATGAGGAAGATTCGCTAGAAATTTTAGCTATGAGTGCCTTGTTAACTTGCTCCTTAGCTTCAGCAATCTCATTCGCCCAATCGTATTCTTCAACAACCAAGGCCTTTGGCGCGTTAGGAGCGGTATTGTTGTTGTTGTTTCCTTCAATAGCAACAGGTCTTGCTGTAGGAGTAGTTTCAGCATTTTCGTTTTTCAACAGAGGACAATCCCATTTGAAGTGGCCCAAGTTCTTGCAGTTATAGCACCTTAGCTTAGACCTGTCAAAACCAGCTTTCCCGAGTGCCAGATGCTTTCCAGTTTTGTCTTGAAACTTTTTCAGCCTGAGAGTTATCGTTGCCATTTTCCACTTAAGATCCATTTCTTCAATGTCGTCGGGATCAACTCGATACATATCTTCTGCAATGAAAATCTCTTTCTTGAGTTCTCCCGACATAAGAGTTTCATAACTGCTAAAAAACATGTTAAACAACGCCACGTTTTCAGTTGAGATCTTCAGGACTTGAGTATCTCCGACCACAGTTGCCTTTTCATCTGACTGTGGAGCCTTTGTTGCGCTTGCGGAAGCGTTGAAGTATGACACATTCGAGGCTTGTTGACTTGGACCTTCAGAGGCAAGAAATGCCACATTCTTCAAACCAGCAGTTGATTAAGTAGACTTTGCAGGATAACCAGCTGTGTTCATTTAACGCTTGTTCACATCCATTTCGAAAGATTTCAAGGTGTTGATCAAATCAGACAGAGTAACGGGATTTGTGCTATTAAGAAAGTCTCGTTTGATCATCATGCACTAAAGGCTCCATTCTTTTGGAAGTGAGTCCAAAAGTTTCTTTATAGCAACTCGATTTGTGATGGGATTACCTGCCTTCTTCATTTTGGTCATCATATTCAGAAAACGACTGATGTGATTATAAAGACTCTCTCCTCGGATTCCACCAAACATATCGTACTCTTTTTGCACCATATCTCTCTTGTTTTGAATCAGCTCTTCGTTTCCCTCGTAATAGTCTATCAATGCCAACCAGAGCTCGTTTGTTGTCGTATACTCTTCAAACATGTTACAATCACTAGTCGAAAAGGCCATAGTCAAAGCTGCATGAGCACGGCGATCTCGTTGAATAAGGGCCTTGTCTTCATCAGTGTACGTTGTGGGGTCGGTGTTCACAGTTCTCACATCACTTCGAATCACCATTGGTACGTGGGGTCCAACAGTGACCGATATCCATTAATTGTAGTCCGTGTATTCAAAGAAGGACTTGATACGGTTTTTCCAAGTTCCAAAATCGGCCGAACCCTTCAATTTTGGTGGTCTTGTTGTAGTTTCGGTTTCTAGTTCAGCTTGTACGATTGGATTGAGTTGATTTAGTGACATTTTGGTTTGTTTTAAAGTTTAAATTGCTGATCAGAGGTTAAATACGCTGGGTCTTAGGTTCTGGGTACAATTACGCCGATACACAGATCAACTACGCCGAGAACAATCAAGTACGCCGAGAACAGTGATGATCTGGGAGCAACTAAGCTGGGTCAACAACTTCACTGATGAGACTTGAGATCCTGCACCGGCGAAATTAGCTAAATCCGCTGAGACAAACAACACATACGTTAGTTTGGCTAAGTACGCCGATCACCGTGATAAAAACGTTGCGGTTCTTTATCACTGACTTCGAAGTCGCCTTCGATTAATTACGCTAACACTGTTTTTGATACTGTGTCACCGGCTATCAACAGTTACGCTCGTAAGTTACTGGCGTAATTAGAGCTTTCACCAAAGAAACTAGCCAAAACCTTGGGCTAGGGTTTCATATAACACATATATATAGGACTGACCACCTGGCGTATTTGATAAATACCCCAGGGTTATAAATACGCCAACACAGGCTAACAAACTATCTAAACATTACATTTCACCCCTGCATTATCTAAAAGTTGATAAACATAACCAAAACTATCCAGAACTATCTAAAACAAGTATCAACGATCTCAAAAACTATATCAGGAAGGAGGCACCTAAAGTTTCGTTCGAATATTATACAACATTGCTCAACATAAAGGATTGCACATTAAAGGATCAAGCGACAAATCATTGACTACAAAAGTTTTGTTCGACTTTCAAGGAAGATGGACACATGTCACTTAAATGATACATGTTAAAAATGAGGGGGATACTTACTCAAGTTGCACTCTTTTTTCCTTTGACTAAGTTTTGTCCCATTGAGTTTTCTTAGTAAGGTTTTTAATGAGGCAATATATCTGATCCAAAAGTATTAGGGGGAGACAATACGCGTTGCACTCTTTTTCCCTTAGCAGAGGTTGTGTCCTACTGGGTTTTCCTGGCAAGGTTTTTAACGAGACAATATCTTCAAGCGTATAAAGTTGATAACCAAGGGGAAGTGTTATAAACATATATTATTATTATGGTTATCAACATCAAAATAGATTAGCTTCCTCTCCAATTTTGTACTCCTGTATATATCTCTATTGTATCTTATTGTAAACATACCTCAATCAATGAAATATCAAATCATTTTCTCACTCTGTTATTCTTTTCTTTCTCTTCTATTGGTTGCTATTAGGCTAGTTTCACAGCAATGCTAACATTAGACTGAGACTGAGTTTTTACGAGTGAAAAATCGGTTAAAGATGATATCTTTAGAGTAGGATCAATGGTGTTTTTCAACTTTTGTATATGAGGGTATGTTTGGCATAGAGCTTTTAGACTATCTACTATGGTGAACAATTTCCACAACCGGTTGCCACATGGATAATAGGACAAAAAAATTGAGCAATTTTTTTAATAAAAAATTCACCATGGTGCACGACCGGGTTGTCTCACCAACCAAAGTTTGCAACCTAACTTTACAATATTTAATTGCTTTTCTCAATTTTCATGATTTAAATTTTTTTTCTTTACTTTTTAACAATATTTAATTGTTGAGCAACCCAACTTTACAATATAAATCCATGTCATTTTGTAATAATGAATAAGAGTAAACTGCCATTTTGGTCCCTGTGGTTTGGCCAGTTTTGCCACTTTAGTCCAAATCTCAAACTTATTACATCCAGGGCCCTGTGGTTTGGTTTTTGTTGCCATTTTGGTCCAAATTTCAAATTTGACCAGATTTCCCACTTTTGACCTGCTATTTTGTCTTTACCCGCAGGGGCATTTTGGTCATTTATGAATTATTATAACAAATTATTAATTTAATTAAAATAAATAATCCCTTCATCATCCAAAAACCCAGATGTTCATCATTCATCATCCAAAAACCCAGTTGTTCATCATTCTCCTCTCTCTCTCCTCTCTCTCTCTTCCCTCTCTCTCTCTTCTCTCTCTCTATAGCCCCACCACCACCGCCACCTCCGCCTCCACAAACCGGAAATTACCTAGTCGTCCTTATATCAGTGGTCCACCAAACCACCAGTCAGTTTGGATTTTGTGATTAAGATTGATTCCATTACACTTATGGGTTGCGTATGAATGGATGTTTAATGTTTTCCGGCAAGCAAGAAGTTTAAAGTCCAAATCAAAATTGTAAACAAAATTGTAAACATAACAATTTGAAGATATCAAATTCAACATAACAATTTCAACTGTCACACTTTAAAGCTTTCAACTGCTAAAAATCCGACTATATATACTTTGATCTCAAAGCTTTCAACTTCAACATAACAATTTCAACTGTCACACTTTAAAGTCCAAATCAAAATTGTAAACATCAACAATAGAACTCTAGATAAATTTCATAACAGAATTAAATCAAAGTTCCTTAGATTATGCAATTCAGATCGTAAGAATACATAACTGGATCTAAAAATCCCAAATTGAAGATATCAATCAAACCCTAAAATCCTAAATCATCAGCATCATGAACAATTTATAATACTCGCCACGAAGACGAAGCACAAGATGCAGGGTAGACTCCTTCTGGATATTGTAATCAGCAAGAGTCCTCCCTTTGAATGTTGTAATCCGCAAGAGTACACCCATCTTCGAGCTGCTTCCCAGCGAAAATCCTCTGCTGGTCTGGTGGAATCCCCTCCTTGTGGTGGTGAATGGCGATGGCAGTGGTGGTGCACGGCGGTGGTTGTGATGGGGAACGATGGTTGATCTGTGAGAGAGAGAGAGAGAAGGGGGAGGAGGTGGCGGTGGTGGTGGTGCTATAGAGAGAGAGAAGAGAGAGGGAGGAGGTGGCGGCGGTGGTGCTATAGAGAGAGAGAGTTGGTCTATGATGAAGATGAACTCAGATCGGGGTGGCGGCGGTGAGGTGAGGGTGACGGTGGTGGTGGTGGAGGCGGTGAGGTGAGGGTGACGGTGGTGGTGATTGTTTGAGAAGATATCTTGAGAGAGAGAGAGATATGTCTGTTTAGGTTGAAGATGAAGATGATATTAAGGGTTTTATTAGAGAGAGAGATATGTCTGTTTAGGTTGAAGATGAAGATGATATTGGGTTATTATAAAGAGATAATAATTCATAAATGACCAAAATGTCCCTGAGGGTAAAGACAAAATAGCAGGTCAAAAGTGGGAAATCTGGTCAAATTTGAAATTTGGACCAAAATGGCAACAAAAACCAAACCACAGGGCCCTGGATGTAATAAGTTTGAGATTTGGACTAAAGTGGCAAAACTGGCCAAACCACAGGGACCAAAATGGCAGTTTACTCAATGAATAATTAAGTAGTTTGTATCTTATGTATAATTAAATAGTTTAATATTATGTGTTTTATAATGTTTTTTTTATTTTATTGTAATTTTTTATTTGTTTTTATATTTAATACAAATAATTTATCAGTTTCAAAATAAAGTTATTATTTTTAATATTCTAATATTTTTTTGTATATAAACAATAATTATAAATTATATTTATTTAATAAAATATTGGTGTAGGTTGGGTTGTGAATGTGAGTGAAAAGTTGGATTGGATTGGGTTTTGTAGGTGGAAGAGAGAGAAACTTATATTTTAATAAAAGATTGGGTTGGGTTGGGTTGTGATAGTGGATAGTCTTAGGAGTTTTTAGCTTTAAGTTTTTAAGAAAAAACTCATACTCAATAAAAAGTCTTGTTTGGTTGAACGAGCTTGAAACTTTTAGGTTCGAAGCTTGAAGCTTTTGGTTGAACGCTCCTACTAGTAGCGTTTAGAATGAGCTATAAGCTTTTAGGTAAAAAATGACTATTTTAACCTCCAAAGATAATGAGTTTTTTAGTTATGTCCATTTTGGTCATTCTAAAATTTTATTAAAAGCTTCGGTTATTTTGCTAAACACCTAAATATATCTAAAAAGCTACAATCACCAGCTAACAGCTACTAGCTACTTTTACTGAAAATACCCTAAATGTAAGTGGCTGTTGGCTTGTTGCCGATCTTAATAATAAAAGTTGCCTTTAACAAAAAAAAATAAGAAAACAGAAATAATAAAATAGTCGTCTTGTCATGTTTGATATTTACACCGACTATATAGTTGTCAATCTACCGTTCTCATTGGCTGCTGGAAACAACGATGGGGTTGTTGAGCTGCACCTTATTATTCAATTATTTATTGTCATAAAATTAAATATCTTTGCTAGAAAAAATCTTCAGCGAAGTTATTTAAAATGTATTTTCAAGCGAAGAATCAAAAGCTACTAATCAAACGTGGCAATTTTTCAATGATTTTTCATATGCTTATTTAATTAAAGGTTTTCACTTTTCATACAAAGGAAAATTGGTTTTTAATAAACCAACCTTTGCCCCATTGGTAAATAATAATTCTACCTACGTAATTGGTATACAATAATCCTACATATCAACATGTTGGTTCTTAATGAACTTTCGTTAATTTTTTTAACTGAAGTTAGTTTTTAAGTTTTATTTATTACACAAACAGTCCCTGTAGTTATAATTTACTAGTTTTAACTATTTTGTAAAATAAAAAAACGTCAAGGGCCATGTAATTAAATTTTATAAAATAGTTAAAACTAGTAAATTACAACTACAGGGACTGTTTGTGTAATAAATAAAACTTAAAAACTAACTTCAGTTAAAAAAAATTAACGAAAGTTCATTGAGTACCAACATGTTGATATGTAGCATTATTGTATACCAATTATGTAAGTAAGATTATTATTTACCAACGGGACAAATGTTGGTTTATTAAAAACCAATTTTCCTTCATATAAAAGAATGGTATATCATGTATCACTTCTTAATTTGAGTAATTAACTACAAATACTTTTAACCATAACTAGGTTTTAATGTTGCGCGCCGCGTTGCGGCGCGACAAAACTAAGTGATTGTAAAACTATTTATTGCGACTAAATACTTGGTTGTTATTAAAGTTGTGCTATTTAGTGTCTTATTTTTAAGTTGACAAGTGGAGTTTTCATACAAAAGAGCCGTTGGTAGCAAGCGAGTTAGTAACTCCTGGCGATGGCGACTATTGCGATGTCTAAGCATCCACTACCCAACAAATAAGGAATAAGAATTGTATAAATACAATCAGAAAAACGTGTGAAAGAGGAGAAAAAGGAAGATGACGTGAAGTTATGTAAGCATAAAATGGAAAAAAAAAAAAAAAAGACCCCATGATTTGAACTTGAGTCTCTTTAAAACACATACAACCACAAAACCACTCCACCATGATGAATAATCTATCTAACTTTGAAGAAAATGGATATATATACACACACTTAAAAAGGGAATAGGGGAAAAAAGTAAACAAAAGATGACTTGAATTTATGTAGATTTATTATTCATGACAACCAATAAGGAAAGTTTACTATTCATTATGATGTGACAACTACTATTTATTAGCTTTGTTTTTTAATATACAGGATAATGTTTTTTTATCAATAATTTATTATTATTAGTTTAAATAGGTATTTTTGTTATCATAAGCTTTATTTATTTAATTAACTTGTCCACCACTAGTATAAGTGGCGGATATAGAAGAAAAGTTAAGGGCTAATACGGGTTTTAAACAAAGAAAAAAAAAAATTTACATTAAAAGTGTAATTTGCAAAGAAAGTTGAGAGATAGCGTGGGTTACTCCTCATGGTATGCTAGCTAGATCCCTCCGTGAGTGTAACCACCGACACCGCCTATAGTGTAAAAAAGGATTTTAGCATAGCATGTGCCATTATCCGGACGTTTGGGATCATATGTAGATATAAGATATTATGCGCACGAAAACACAACCCATAAATTTTCAAGGTTACATGCATGAAATCAATATGATAGAAATGTTTCGTATTCAAATTCTATGAATTACCAACATGGTTGGATTTTTTTTTTAACAACAATTCATAGTTTTTTTAGGATAAATACACAAATGCTTACACCTTATAAGATTCAAACTTCAAACATTTTGGTGAGCACACTGCTTAACCCCTTGGGGACACCTACATGATTAGATACTCTTCTTGTATCAAGTGTAAAAGATTCATATCTATCGAAGTAGACTCCCGAAACAAATGATGACCTTAGCGTTAGACATACAAGTTTTAACCCTTTAAACCCGAAACAAATGATGACCTTAGCGTTAGACATACAAGTTTTAACCCTTTAAATTTTCTTTAACAAGGTATACAAGCAATTATTTTGATAAATCTAATACACTTACCCAAGTCTAGCATTATGTTTTAGATTATCAAATATGGAGTACATAAAGCCTCTCTAATATATACACAAACTAATTTTTATGCTATTTAAAATATTGCACCACTAATTCTTTTTTAAATATTGTATCTTTTGCATGTATACAAAAATAGTAATAAAACTTATTCAAAAGATTTTACTTCAATTATTTAAGAATGCCCAAGTGAATCGGAAGCACAAAAGATGATGTGACACTGCAAAAATAACAATGGAGGAATAAGTGAATCGAAAGCACAACTTGAATAAGGGTGTCCGGGGCACCAGCGGTAACCCCTTTCGGTGACCCAAGTCACCTAGCGGGAACACCGTCGCCGTTGGTGCGGTGAGGCAAATCGGGGACCAAGCTCGGTGGGAGTTCACCGCATGAAGAAGGAGAGAGATGGTGGGGCCAATCTAATTTCCAACCAATCAATTGTTTTTTTTTTTTTTTTGAATAAAAAAAAGCAATTCCCCTAAGAGGGGAGTGGCGCCATCAAATTGGGGTGTGAGGGGAGTTGACGTGGCATAACCTGATTGGGTGTGCGTAAGATCAATGTAGTAAGTGAATCGAAAGTACAAAAATACAAAATGATAATTACTTATCATATTGTTGATTTGTTGTGTAGGCATAGCTCCATTGTTCCTCCGTTGCGCGTGACTATAAAAGTCAAGAATTCAAAAACTAAAAAAACCATAAAACCCTTTCATTTTACGAGGCGCTAAAATAACTAGGGTCTAAGAGCATCTGTCAAATCCTGTGGAAGTTGCTGATTTGATTAGTTGTTCGAATCTGATCTCTAGTATGGAGAGATCCAATGTTAAGGATAAATGGAGATGGGACTCGGTCACTTCTGGTCAATATTCCACAGCTTCGTTCAAGACACTTTCTCTAGACCCGAATATTCCCGAGTGCAGGTTCTCGGCTAAAGGTTGCAGTTGGGTGCCGTCTAAATGCAATTTGTTTTTATGGCGGGCGGGTTTAGATCGTATCCCGACGAAAACGGCGTTAGTCAAAAGAAACATTGTTGTGGACTCGGAGCTTTGCCCGTTCTGTTTGGAGGAACCGGAAACGGTTGAACACCTTTTCACGGCGTGCGCTTCAACATCTCAGGTTTGGAACAAGTTCTCTGAATGGGTTAGAATGCAGCCGGTTTTTGCCTTTTCTTTTGGCGATATTCTGGAATTGCATAATCACTGTAACGGGGAGAAGAAAGCTAAAGATTTAGTTCGGGGGCTTGTTGCGGTGACGTGTTGGTGTTTATGGAAGGCTAGGAATGAGATGATCTTTTCTAATGGTCGCGGAAAGATCGAAGATATTATAGGGGAGGTCAAGTCGCTTAGTTTTTTTTGGTTTAAGAGTAGGTCAAAGATTTGTAATTTGGATTGGCGGGAGTGGTTTAGTTTTCCCCTGTATATGTTGTAAGTGGAGGTGGTGCGGTTCTGTTCTCAGGCCGGCCGTTTGTTAATAATATTTACCTTTCAAAAAAAAAAAAATCAATTTTTACCTTATAATTACACTAAAAACAACTATCTTTTCTCTCTCCTTTCAATTAAATAATATTTTTTTATACTTTTATCATTACGTTTTCTCTCCCTTCCACTCACAACCACTTTTAAAATATATTAAAAAATTATAGAGGGTAAACAGTGTCCCCCCAAATATACAGATAAACAGTAACATTTTCTCTCTCATCCACTCACAACCACTTTTTATACCCTTTATATTATAAAAACCCCTTCTCGCAAATTTTAATGGATGGGATGTGAATGCTCTAAGCAAGGGTTTTTTTGTCAATGACTTTTAGAGCTAATCTTGCCACCACCACAACCTGCATTACGTCTCCTCCCACTACGCGTTACATGCTTATCTGATCCTGATCTCTGACTGTCATTAATTAGCGTCAGATCATCATCTCCTCCCGTCATGTACCTTCATCACTGAACCTATGTTATACCCATGCATCGTTCCTCACCCTTTTTTCTATATAATCTTTTAAAATAGAAAGAGCGTCAGATCATCATCTCCTCTCGTCCTGTACCTCCATCACTGAACCTATGTTATACCCATGCATCATTCCTCGCCCTTTTTCTATATAACCTTTTAAAATAGAAAGAGGAAGAAATTTGGGGCGCCTGAGAGGGTGGCCAAACTCACCCTGGAAAGTAGTGGGATAAAGGGAGGCGGCGTGGTGTTCCCCGCTCCTCCATCTTAAAACTCAACTCAAATTAAATTATTTTTGTCGTCTGATACGTGCAAATATGAAAGATAGAATTAAATGCAAATATGAGAGATAGAACTAAGAGAAAGAAACTAAAAAAGAAAGTTCATTCAACTCATCGATACCCACTCTCATTCCGATCATCCTTTTTGTACAACTAAACTATTACAAAAGACCCCTCATATTATTCAAGACTTACATTATAGTCCCTATACTGTTTTAAAGTTCTTGACCTCAAGAACTACAAAGGAAATCGACTAAACTAGTGTGATACCCCGAACCTTAATGTACTGGTTATAAACATGTGAAATATGTAATTTATATTTCATATATTGTTAAACGAGTAAGTAACAAGTAGAATGGTTGTTTGAAATATGAATTATCTTGACGAGCCTTGGTTATTATATGAGACCGTTTAATATTAATAATGAAATTATATTATTTATGACCTTATTACGTTTTTAATTAAACTTAGGTTAAAATGTAGGTAAAAATGAGCTCGTCTCAATGACATATTCGTCGTTTTATAAAAAAAGTTATATTTTAAAAGTTATACGAGAAAAACGAGTGAAGAAGTTGAATTAATATAACTAAGCTAGCTAGCACGTCAATCTATCCCACATCGAACCTTTGTGCTTGCCTTTCTGTATATATCTGACTTAATAGTTTCACTTTTTAGTATCAGTATCTTTTTGGAAACGCTCTAGCATAGAGAATCCCGAGTATACGACACCCCATTGGGTGTTGTTAGTAGTCGTTTTTCTTGAGCACGAGTAGGAGCAGAACTAGGAGTATGGAAACTTTACATCAACATGCCATAGATGGTTTTAAGGTATGCTCTCATATAAGTTTATGTCTAGTAATTTATTTTTAGTAGTTAATACTAATATTATTATTATTAGTAGTAACACATTATTAGTAGTAGTAGTACTTTTAGGTACTAGGGTTATTATTAGAGGCGGATATTGGGTAACCTAACCTTAGTTAGGCATGGACTGATCACCCATGCTTAAACAAGGCAACACTAACCAATATCCAACCATGATAATGACTACTAAGGTGTGCCATTGCCTAACCTAGGATTATGTAATTGTGTCAGGACTCTGAGATAGTATCTGATCGTACTAGCAGCTGTTTAACAACTGTTAAACAGGTGAGTATCATGTTTGCTTTCCCAAAAATTGTGATATATGTTTGTGTAATAAATATATGTGTTGTGAAGGAGGTGTCCAGACCATGTAAGCCCTGTAACACACCCAAACCTAATAAATAACTGAATGTGATGTATCATACATGCATGGGCATTGGGGTATTTCGGATCCATAGATATATAATGAGGTATTGAGGCTTGGGAAACCGCAATGAGCCCTCCCAGTATGTGTTGCCCAATAGTAAAATACGCTCATAATAGGCAGTATGCCATCGTCTTATATAATGGCAGTACATCAGCCCAATATGGGTATTTGTTTAGTATGTAAGGTGGAAGGGATGTATACCCACACCTGTAAAAGTAAATGTGGACATGCTAAGGTAACCAAGACATGTGCCAACCTATATGTATCATGTAAATAGAACTGGTATTGTTAATTGTTCATAAAAGAAATGATTGTTTTAATATAACTATGCATGTGCTCACCAGCATAAACTTAAACTGACATAAAATCGTCTTTTAAACCTATGTCATAGGATTAGCAAGTTTATAAGGAAAGTTACAATTCCGCTGCTAAGTTAGGGATCAACTGTGCATGATCACCTGGGTTTCGAGTGGGGTGTTACAACTAAACACTATAATGAACACTTTTTAAATAAACCGATATAGATTGTAATATTGTAAATAATAATATCATTCATACACAGAGGCGGAACTATAGGGTTAGGAGCCGTAGCACGGGCTACAGCTTAACCCCATATTCGTAGTGTTTTTTTTTTCGATTTTATACAAAGGATACCCATAAAAAATACGAGGATACCCTTAACCAAAAACATGATACATGATATTACTAAAATCCTATTTTTTATAAGCCCAAACATTTTACAACCCGAAAACTTGTAGAATAATTAAGTCTGAATGATAAAATAAGCCCAAATTAACAATAATAGAATTGTGAGACCCTAAATATAATTGATAAAGTTAGGCAAAATACCCAAAACAATATTGTAATTGAAAGAGACCCATTTTGATTTATTATCATTTTTCATTATTGTATAATCTATACTATATAATAAAAGAAATCACTTTAGGGACACTTGTCATCATATTAGGCCCTTTCTTATGGATAATTATAATTTTAGTTTAATCTTTTTTAATTAATTATAATATAATATTATTAATTAATATAAGGATTCCAATTATTCAATATTTATATAATCCGTTTGATTCAATTTATATAATCCGTTTGATTCAAAATTTAAAATATATATTAATAATAAAGATATTAGATAATTAATAAAATAATAACTTAATAAAATAATAACACTGGCAAAAAATAAGGTAAATACGTAAATTATAATACACTAATTTTATCATGCATAAAAGTTTAATAATAACGTCTTTTTTTAACCCCTTTGGACCCCAACGTCTTTTTTTCTAACCCTTTTGGCCCCTAAAAGTAAATGGATAGGGTTAGTGTTAGGGGCCAAAAGGGTTAGAAAAAAAGACGTTGGGAGCTCAGATGTTAAAAGATTCGTTTTTGGCTAAAAAGGTAAAAGTGATTTCACCACAGGAGCCAAAATCGTAATTTACTCTTGATATTAACTATATATTTGAACATTTTGTTTAGTTTGGCATCAAATAGATTTTACGAAACTTAAAATAAAATTAACTAATATTATTTATCAATTCTACATTTACAAGTTTTAAATAAATGGTTAAATTTATTGAGACTTCGTTACATTTACAAGTTATAAATAAATGGTTAAATTTATTGAGACTTTGTTAACAAATTTTACTACAATATAATAATCTATTTATATCAATATAAATATATATTTATACTATACTATATAATAAAACATTAATTAATGTGTGACGCCTGTCATTCATTGTAAGCATTTATTTTATGATTTTATCGCCTCACTACCAAACTTATCTTATATTAATTAAATAAATAAATGAACAGTGAGCTAATATTAAATTTGATCGTACTTTAAATTTTTGAATACCATTTTTCTATTTTAAATTTTGAATACCATCCTACTTTATTATTTAGTATAGGAAATTACATTTATTCAACCTGCGTAATACACATATTTTTAAAGATGTAACTTTTTTTATTATTTGGTATATAAAATTACATTTATTCAACCCGTGTAATAAATGAAGTTTCTTAAAGATGTATTATTTTATTATTTGGTAAACAATATTACATTTATTTAACTCGTGTAATACAAGTGGTTTTAAAGATATAACTTTTTTATTTGGTATATAAAATTATATTTATTCAATCCGTACAATATGGTTTTTATAAATATAATTTTTTTATTATTTAATATATAAAATTATATTTATTCAAGCCATGCAATAAAAGAGGTTTGTAAAGATATATTGTTTTATTATTTAGTATATAAAATTACATTTATTCAACCCGTGTATTACACGGGGTTCTAACCTAGTTACATGATAAAAAAAATTCATAATACCCTAAATTAATGTGTTAACTTCTTCTCCACTATTCATACATACATATATTGGGAAAACAATATGACCGTATTAGTCGGAAATCTAACATTTTTCCGGCACGTAGGACCCTCCTTAATATTCTAGAAATATGTTGACAAATGGCAATGGACTTTGTCACAATTCACAAACAGTTGGGTCTTCTAGAATCAACCAAATTAAATATCTTTGCAGTCACTCTCTTAATATTTATTTATTTTAATTCTCAAAGACATGGCATCGAAATTACATGACGTATAAACAATTGTCATACACATGTTTGTGTAGTTAAGATATGAAGCTTTAGTTTATCTTGTTAACGAGGATGGGGTGCTTAGAGCTTTCAAATATCTTACTTTTAATCTATATCTATACTATGAAACCAACTTTGGGACACGTGTCACTTATTGAAGGCGTCCACATTTTAATTTCCTGCATTTTCATACTTATCTTATATCAATTAATTAAATAATAAATAGTCAATTAATATTAAATCTTATCTTACTTTTAATGTCGGATAGAATCATTCTATTTAATCAAATAATATATTATCTTCAAATTTAAATTATAAATTAAAGATTTTTTAAATAATAGCACAAAACAATAATCTTAAACTTAAAAAACAACTAGGGTTAAGACCTGCCCGCGTTGCGGCGCGGGTACATCGTAAATATTGAATGGATTAGTCCAAACGTTATATGATGCATTAACCATATGAAAACACATATTTCGACGTATCCAGTTGAACTCAGTGTAACCTGTATAAGCATTGTGATGGGATCAAACGTAAAGTAAATAGAATTCATATCGAACAATCATAACGTATTATATGTGAACCAACTCATACACAGAAAACGTAACAGGTATGAAGGAAAATATGCACATGTAATCGAAAGGGATTAATTAGAGCTTTCGAAAAAAAGGGAGAAAAAAAACCATAATTTGACTCCACTCGGTTCGAAACAAACTTTACAAAACATACATAAAATAAACACGAAAACATATTATATTTGACCTAAATCATTTCCCAAAAAAGTTTACCTCAAAACGTAGATCAACTTGAATTTATACCAAAACGTACGTAAAAATATGCACGTAAAAATGGTTTCTTTAAACGAAAACGTATTATATTTGACCTGACTCGTCTATAAAAAAGTTTACGTCGGAATATAAAACAAATCATATTTATACATACCGGTACATAAAATATGCACACAAAAATTAGTTTTTAAGCAAAGGAAGAATAGGGGTAAACCGAAAGAAAATATTAGTAAAAAAATTAATAGGTTAAAAACGTTCGTAAAACCGTGCCAAGTAGTACCAATGCCACAACGACATCGACTCTCAACATCGTAAAAATAAAATAGATAAAATGATAAAAATTACACAGAACGAAAAGTAGACTAAAATCGTTGAACCATACACACCCGTTACAGTGTCTTAATGCGAAGAAATTAAGCAGAAACGTAAAATGTAGAAAATAATAACTTAGTTTATCTACGACCCGCCCGTTGCGACGAACTTTACAAAAGGGGAAAAATGGACGCGTTGCGAGGGGTTTGTCAAATATGAAAAAAAATAGAGCAAAAACGTTGAACCTCACATGCACGCTACAACATGTTAACTCGCAAAATTTAGAATGAAACGTAAAACGAAAAACTTGCAAAAGATAAAAAGTATGGGGGACAAAAGTTGTAAATAACAAAGTGTTGTGTTAAATTATAAAAGATGGAAAACTTAGAGTTAAAAGTAAAAAAAGGGGGGGTTAAAATGTAAAAGATAAAACTTTTAGGTTGAAAGTGGAAAATTAAGTTTTTTTTTTAAAAAACTCATAAAGCACAGTGTACAAGTGCTTATGCACAAAAAACTTGCAAACTTATATAGGTTTTAATAATATGCTCATATAAAAAATTTTAAGTACAAACAAAATATACAAAATAACTTATTAGACATTAGATCAAACTTTAAAAAACACTAATTAGGAAGAGAAGCTTATAATAGAATTTTGTTTTAGATTTTCCAAATTGGGGTTCTAATCAATTCGAATTAAACCTAACCAAGTTTATGACTTGATTCGAATTAAACCGAACCAAATTTATGATTTTTTAAACGAATCCATTAGCATATTATTTACTATACAAAATTACATTTATTTAACCAGTGTAATACATGGTGTTTTTAAAGATATAATTTTTTTTATTATTTAGTATATATTCGCTCCGCTTGCGGTATGCGCATATAATGTATATATGTGTGGACGCTCGGAGGGAAAAGTGAAACTGCACTAATTTTAACATTATTTTACTAAGTTCGTGAAAATAATGTTATAAGCGGAGGACAGTTAATCATGCATCATCATCATGTGGTGGCGTTGATAGTAGAAATACAAAAGGGACCAGGCACTAATCGGTCGTTGTCCCGATTGTTGAGTGTTATGTGCCTTATATCCAAGGCTTGATGCAAAACTACTATCGAGCCGGGGCTCTCACTGAAAGTAGCCTCTCTATCCTGACGGGGTAGAGATAAGGCTGTCTACATCTTACCATCCTCGGACCCTACCTTAGCTTTGCTATTAGTGGGATTTACTGAGTATGATGATGATGATAATGATTTAGTATATATAATTGGATTTATTGAACCTGTATAATACACGGGGTTTATAAAGATATAACTTTTTTATTATTTAGTTTATAAAATTACATTTATCCAACTCGTGTAATATACAAGGTTACAAAATTACATTTATTTAACACGTGTAATACACAGTGTTTTTAAAAATATAACTTTTTTTTATTATGTAGTATATATAAATAGATTTATTCAACCCGTACAATACACGGGGTGGTATATAAAATTGCATTTATTTAGTACAATATATGGGGTTCTTAGAGATATAATTTTTTTATTATTTAATATCTAAAATTACATTTGTTCAACCCGTGTAATAAACGAGATTTTTAAAGAATAATTGTTTTAATTTAGTATATAAAATTATATTTATTCAACCCGTGTAATACACGGGGTTCTAACCTAGTACATATCATAAAAGAAATCTCTTTAGGGACACGTGTCAATCAACGAGGCTATCAAAATTTAAGTTTTTTATAAATATTATTTAAGTATGATAATATATTTTGTTAAATATTTGAATAATTCATGGTTGTTTGTTGCCTAATGATTTAAAGATAATTTAATCCATTAAAATTTTTAAATCTTCCATTCAAATTTTATCTAACATTGGTGTTGGGTTTTGAATTATTTATTCAATATTAGGATAAATGATTCAACTGACAAGCGATTGGATCGACCCTTTATTTGAAGAAATTTTCATTGGAAATGAATTGTGTCAATGTGGTCAACAAAATCAATTCTCAATTTTTTTTATTTCTAATTTTAATATCCTTCCTTTTGTTTAATTTATTCTACCGTATATTATGTTGATTTACCTACTCTTTATTAATTCCTCAATGGCGAATGTTATAATAACTTTACTTCTAAATTACATCAAATATATCCTAATCTATCCATGCTATTATGTTGATTCAATCTTTTTATTAATTTTTTCAATGGCGAATGTTACTTTTTGTGTTTACAGATACGTATAGTGCATTCATAAGTTCCCATATCTTTTAAAAAACTTAAACATATTAAGTATAGGTACTTGGTGTGTTTATAGATAGATATATTTTTCATATAACTAAGTTTTTTCATTAGCCATTTTGGAATAGAATGCTTCCCTATAACGAAATCGTCTGTTTTTTATGCTATAACTTTTTCTTATTATCATGAAAACCAAACTTTGTATTAATATGTTATCATTAGTTTTTTTATGATACAATTTTTTTTCTTATTTGGTACATAAAATTAGGTTTATTCAACCCGTGTAATACATAGGATTTAAAAAAAATATTTTTTTTATTATTTACTATACAAAATTACATTTATTTAACCCATGTATTACACAAGCTTTTTAAAGATATAACTTTTTTTTAATATTTGGTATATAAATTACATTTGTTAAATCCATACAATACAAGAGTTTTTAAAGATATATTATTTTTATTATTTAGTATATAAAATTACATTTAGTAAACCCGTGTAATACATGGGGTTCTAACCTAGTAATATTCTTATAACTACGTTTAAAAAAATACAAACATATTTCTTCTTTGAGTAAATTTCTGTTTTCGTCCCTGAAGTTTGTCCATTTTAACTAATTTAGTCCAAAAAAACCTAAATTATAACAAATTCAGCCTTAAAATTTGCATTTCTTAACGTTTTTCATCCAAATGACCAACTTTGTGTACCTCCTCCTTAATCTATGCATCTTCGACGGTTGTGGCCTTTATTCCCACATTTGGTATATTTTGTGGTTTGCCCTTGTTGATCCCAGATAACAATGCTCTTTAACAAAATTTGACAAGTAATTTCAACAAGTATGAAAATAATGTGCGGAAATATAAATCAAACTTTCAAGAAACACAACTACAGAATTTTGAAGTTTGTATCACTTTGAAACAAGGTTTACAAGGTGATTGTGAGGTTATTGGCTAATACAAACAAATACTTTAAGAATTATTGGCTTAACTCAATCTCTCTTCAGTGTTGGGTTCTCTATTTATAGAGAAGGTTTAACATGAATAAACATTTGTTACATTTGTTTATTCATGCATTTGTCTGCATAAAGTAGCTTTTTGGCATATTCATTGAATCCATCCAAGGTCAACTTGTTACTTTACTATGGTGGCAGAGCCTTATCCTTTAGACAAGTTGGTTCATCAAATTTTCTGATGAATAACTTACCAGAAATCTGTTGAATTGGTCACCAGATTTCTGATGAACAGAATTCACCAGATTCTGATAATAAATACCAGATTTATCATCAGACTTATCAGATTGATCCTTTCTAATCGTCATTCTTTGCTTGTGACCAATTTCTGATACATGCTGAAGATGATGTTTGACTTTCTGCTTTGTCTTGTTGTCTTGTATCTTATTCTTGTGTGATCTTTTGACTTTATCATCTTCAGGACATGATCAGATTAATCATATTTTCTTCAATACTTACAAAAAGTTTCATGACAGCCCTTTACTAGTCATTTTACCTCCTTTGTCAAATGTCTTTTTTTTAACCGCCTCAACATTCGTCTCCTTTTTTTCTTTTGTCTTCCCACCTAGAATCATATACATACACATTTCAATTCATACAGTTTCAATTCAGATATTAGGCATTCTAAACAGTGTCATGTATCCATACCTGCTTATGATGTTTTAGAGGAATAAGTGTTGTGGGGCATTGTCATGGAGTCCACATTTCATGACCATCTATTGGCTGAATGATGTGGTCGTATGCTTTATTTTTCATGTATCTAACCAGTAAACTTTTGACACCTAATTTGCTGGTATTCCAGCCCTAATACCATTTTTAGACATGTCTCAAATCCCACTTTCTCCATGAGCATGTTTTCAAATCCACATTCACCACACACTAAGACCTAGAACCTGTAACATTATATTTTTGAAGCATTCACTATGAGAACAAACATCTGTGTAACTTGTTCTTTAATTTGTTTGAAGACCCCTTCAACATATGGTGTTTATGGTCTAGTTGATTTTGTTTGAATATTTTTGACATTAACAATCCTTGTTGTCATATATTCCCTGATGTACTCCAGATATGTGATTACAGGCTTGTCTTTAGCTCTAATTAGTTGCCTGTTAAGCACCTCACATATGTTGTTCAATAGAATATCACATTATGGCCTACCTGTAAATGATCTCTTAACCAGGTTTTAGGTGGGATCTGGAGTAGCCAATGGTGTAAGGCTAAGCCAGTTGCCTTTATGTCATGCATATCCATGTTAAAAGTAAGGCACATTGGTCATCATAGTTGCTCCATTTAACATGTTCTTAAACACATCTCCTTTCCACTGCTTCTTCATGTTCTCGTGTATGTGTTTATGACAATGCCTATCATTGCATTTGGGAAAACCCTTTTCACGCTGGAATAAGACCGTACATAGAAAAAAGCATATAGGTTAAATGATCAACAAATAAATGATTGATATGGCAAACACATGGATTGATTAATTCACAAACTTACCTTTTGATGGTCACTGGTACATGTGAAATTAGATTCCACTGTTAAGTCAAGATCATCTTGAAGGTTCCTCAAGACCCATGGCAACTCTGATAAGTTTTAGCTTCAACAAGAGCAAAAACAAGTGGATATATATCATTGTTACCATCAACACCCACATCACTCAAGATCTGACTTGGATATGGACCTTTTATGAAAAAAACCGTCCAGTCCCAGAATATCTCTACCACAAATCTTAAAGCCCCTCTCATGCCAGCATAACATATTTATATCCTTCTAAATTGCCTAGTTTGTAGACTAGGGTTTGTGAATGACTCGACATCTATTTTGATGGTGCTACCTGGATTGGCCTTTGCCAGTTCTTTACAAAAACTTCTTAACAAACCATATTCATCTTTGTAATCACCAATCAATTTGATGGAAGCAATACATTTAGCTCTAAAAACTTTCATTATTGAAACATGTACCTGATGCTTCTTTTATATTAGATCTTGTAGAGTGGGGAGGCGTATTTGAGGGTTGCTTTCCACAATCGGTTCTTTCTCCTTGGCGAGGATGCTCATGCTATAGAGACCTGGTTCTCTAGTTTCTAGACACTGGTATTCAGGCTGAATTGTTTCTAGACAAATGGGCAAGTTGGGTTGGTTTCCTTTTCCATAGTTTTTTAGTTTTTCTAGGTTGACCCCTAGTGGTATGATCACCTTACCCATCTAGAACTTCAACACCTACTTGCAAACTATCCTATACCTTAAAGGTTCATTTCTACCTATGTAAATTTCTCTTCTTGACTTAACTGCATACGCTTTAACAATCTGATTCATCTGCCTCCGACCACACCCTGCATGGGAGCCGTGAACAATCAAGTGGTACCGTTGGTTATTTTGAAAACATTGTAGCAGAAATTTCACCAGAACCGTGAGTTAGGAAAAATACAAGAGTTTATAGACACCGAAATTTTATTTATAACAAATGAGAATAGAACCCATGTTTTTCAAAGGTAGCTTTAATATGGGATAAACCCAAATACATAAAACGATGTTTCTTAATTTAATTGATAAAACAAGCCACTCCTCTAAGCCTTCTGGTGCCATATTACAAGTCTTATTCATATCTACTGTAATCTCCTAAAACAGGTTTAAAAACATTTTGTTAGCAGAAAATACCGGTGAGTTCATTCATTTGTATAAAAAGACACAGTATTGTAATCACAACATTAAGAGTTTTACATTTGTTTATATCTTTCAATTACCCACAGTACTTGCCACTCACCCATTTCGGTGACTGTGGTCATATCACTACTGGCTAACCCTTTGTCCAATAGTAAAGATTATCAAGTAATGTATACAAAACCCCACATACCGGTTGTGATTTCAGAATACAAAAACTTAATCACTGTAAATACTGTGACAACCCTCACCAAACCAGGTATCCGTACGAATTAATTAATATTTAATTAATGCTTAATTACTGTGCTTGATTACAAATGTGGTTTAACTGCTACTTGAGTTCTGATACATACATACTCATGCATCACATTTTATACTGTCACTCTATTATTTATACACAAACATCAGTGACAACCTTGATGCACAAAAAGCACAGTGAGCACACTATACGGATAACCCAGTAAAAATGCTGACATAGCCAGCATCAGACAAGCACTGTCTCTGAGGCCAGTATGAGCCGAGAATAGATTACAACACTAGTAGGGAGTGTAGGGAGGGGAGGATTGTTAAACTGCGTCACTAGGTGATAGTTATAGTGACCGGATGTGCCTAATACATACTCTAATTACAAAATTCTGCACTTTAATACAAAAATCAACATTTAAGTTAACTAGTAAAGTGCAAAAACATGGGAAAATAATACTAGATACTTTCCAAAGTGTCAGGAATACATTGTGTCACTAAAAATAATATTAAAGACACTTTAAATGCTTATTTAGCACTTTAACGGATTAATATCCAACCGAACAACCGGACTTTACCCGGAACATAAAAATATTGTCAATAACATTGTTTTTCCTTTTCTGAGCCAGTTAGGGTCCCCGAACACCCTAACACCCGTTATAATACACTGCACACTAATAACTAACTTAAACCCCAAACTAAGTGCCTTATTACAAAATAACTTCCATTTAATCCCCCATGAAAATAACACATACATGGCCCCCTTCTCTCAATTTACGGCTCCCCCATGTGGCCACTTTAAAACTCACCAAATCCCCATGCAATCTTGATTAAAGATATGAATTGATTGTGTTTGTACTCCCCTAACATTATAACCGAAGGACAAAAGAAATGGGGATTATAAATGACCATCCTTTTCCACTAATCTCCACACAACAAATCCCTGTCCCCTCTAAACAAAGCTCGGCCGAACCCCATCCATATAACACCAACCTTTTTGTTTCAAATTCTAACAATCCAAGCTTCCCACAAGGTGCACCAAGGTGAATCACGGAGTGTGGAGCTCACGGATCGCCAAGGACCTCTCTCGCTTGTCTTTAACCACTCATTTTACGTCTTGTTTCTTCCCTAGCCTTGAGCTAGTTGTAAGTGATTCTAAACACTCTCTTTATCTTGTCTAAAGTGGTTAATAAGAAGTTCAACGGATAAAATTAATGAACATGCGAAAACAAAACTAAAAGTCTTGTAAGAAAGATGAACATGGTGGTTAAAGGGTAAATAATGGTGTAAAACTCATGAATCTTGTTTAGTAATGATTATTTTATGTTGTTTAATGCTAGTAGTGGAACGGACCGTCATCTAACCACGCTAGATCATGTTCATGGAACATGAACTAGCATTATGTAAAGTAGAAATGTTACAAGATGACGAACCCTTTCATGCATAGACATGAACTTGTGTAAAAATAGTTTTTCTTGTAAAATGGAGTTCTAAACTAGTAGATCTAAAGATCTACGAGTGGTATTTTCGAAGAACCAAGTAAAGTATACAAGTCTTATTTTTAAAGCCGGATCTTTCATGAACTAAAGGCATTTTTGTGAACAAGCAAGCGTGTAAACACTTGTGTGATAAAAGGATTTAACAAAGAAATATTTTCGTAATTTTTGGAATAAAAGTTGTAAACTTGCATATCCTTTAAAAATAAAGTTCACAAGAAACTAATTTTATTTTTAGAGATGGAAAGATCCACTAAATGTGTTGAAAAGTTACTTCATAATTTTACACAATTTGCAAGTTCATGTGTTTGTGATTTATGTTTATTTTGACTAGTTTGACGATTGAACATTGAATATTGATGATTGAAAAATTGTTGATTGAATTTTGAAAAGAAAATGATACGCTTGTAAGCGTGGCCACCTCCAGTTACAGAGGAAACTCTGGCGAAATTTTTCCAGAAAATAACACTTAGAATATTTTTGTGACAAGCGTGAAGAATATATTTTTAACTTGTTTTCCAAACAAACTTCGCCATGATTTTTATTATAAAATAACCAAGTGTTCGGAGGTGGATTTTCTAAAATAAAACTGTTAAATATATATTGACAATATATATTTCATAGTAAAACGCTTGTGGGATTTTATGATTACTCGGAGAACTATATATTATTTTTAGAGTAAAAATAATATAACTGGAATACATTATGAAAACACGACTCCAAAATAATACCAACGCATTCACAAATAAATATCTAAGTTACACCGGTATTATTATTACCACCCGAACTTTAAAACGTAACTTATGTATTTTCAGAAAATACTCTTAAATGCGTATTTTGACAAAGAGATTATTTTGGAAAATTGTATGGAATAAAATATAATATTTTTGGGAAAAATATGTATATTTTGGAGGTAGAATATTTTAGACGAATGAATAAAATATATTTTATTAAGTGAGACTTAATAATATACATTTTGGATTTACAAAGCGCACATGTATTAAAACCCCCATCCTTGGGAAGGAATATAATTAATAAATAATTAAGAAGTGTAAATACGAAATAGTTGCCTAACTATTTCCCAAAAACGTTAAACCTTAAGCCAAGGCACGGCCGTCCGTCTAATAGAAGTTAGTACGTGTAGGTCGTCACGCAGCAGGCTATTTTGGGAGATACTATTTCGAGACGCACTTCTGTGAGTTCATGTCCCCCTTTTCTCTTAACTGTTTTCAGTTTTTATACTTCGGGGGTGAAATACATGTTACTATGATTACGAATACTTTTTACATGGTATGGTTAGCGTAAGGAGGGTTACTACTTAGATCATGTGAGTGGGTAAGCGGGGACTGGAGGCCATTAATCCTCGTTGTAGGACCGAGGGACATTAGTGATAGATCTATTTGGGTGTAGCGAGCCCCACTCCTGAGTCCGCTGAGTGAACCATGTGGTGACTAAGTGCCCGACGCACAAATCCGCTAGGTTTGAGTCTTCCTACTGCACTTCACACATATCAATGGCCTTGCAAACCATTGGTGATCTCTTTATTTCCTTACTTGCTACATACCAGGGATTTTATACTTACAAAGGTTTTACATACTCACTTTCACATGAACTCGCTCAACTTTATGTTGACTTTTCAAACTACATGTATTTCAGAAAACTAATGGATCTGGCCAAGTATGCAAGGGTGTTAAGCTGCGTAGAAGTAATGATGTCATCCGAGTTTAGGGATTGTGACTTTTTCCTGGACGAGTCACAAGTCTTAAACTGTGTTTTATTCATGTCTTTTGGTTGTGTTTGTGAACAAGCTTCAAATTATGTCATGGTTGTAAGTGTCAACTTTTAAAAACAATGTTGTCGTGTTAACTTTTAAAACTTGAAATAATGGATGATCATCATGGTTTTACTTTCATATAGCTTTGTTGTCATTAAGCTCTGGTATTAAGAAGTCACACCAAAATAAACCTACGCTTACGCAAAGCCAGGGTGTGACAGCTTGGTATCAGAGCTTTGATCATAGCGAACTAGGATTCCTTCTCGAGTCTAGACTATGATCACTAGGGCTCACACGAAAACATTTTTACATTGCATACACTACGTCCAGATCCAGAGTGCAAAATATTTTTTTTAAAGTTATGGCTCAGTCTGAGAGGCTGAGGAAGTAGTCTAGTGGGACTAGGAGGCTCAGTCTGAGAGGCTGAGGGAGTAGTCTAGTGGGACTAGGAGGCTCAGTCTGAGAGGCTGAGGGAGTAGTCTAGTGGGACTAGTAGGATCAGTCTAAGAGACTGAGAGAGTAGTCTGAGAGACTAGGAAGTTCAGTCGGGGAGACTGAGAGGATAGTCTAGGGTAGACTAGGATGATTACTTGTTTGCTTATTGGTGACTAACATGTTCATTTGATTATATGATTGAGTATTTGTGCATGTGTGTGTTTGTGTTACAGACGTCATGCCTTCATCAGATACTGGAGAGTCGGACACTACAGATCCCATGGCCATAGTATCAGACGACATAGTTTCATCAGAGCATGAGGTGTATACTTCCGATACGACCAGCACGGATTAGGGGTGTTCACGATCCGATCCGATCCGATCGAGGGTCTGCTCATGATCGGATTGAATTACAACCGATCCGATCCGAGCGGATCAAATTTGTAAAACCGATCGCAAAAGTGATGCTCATGCTCGGATTGAATTTGAATCGAACCGATCCGATCGGCTTGGTTTCGCTCGGTTTTTATCAAATCCTAAAAAAAAAGCGAGCGAATCGTTTTCGCTCGATTGAATAATAAGGCTTCGTTCAACAAAAAACAAATTCTAACTTAAAGTGCGAATACAAAATCAACATAAAATAAAGTGCGAATACATAAGAAACACAAAATAAAGTGCGAATACAACCAACCAGGCCCAACTAGCAAGAAGCTAGAAAGGACCTGGGACAAACAACAACTAATCACCAACTATGTTTACATCAAAATTTTGCCAACTGTCGAATGTCATCGATCTCCATCTTTCTCTATGCTACTATAACAAACATACCAAACAGAAACATAACATACCAAACAGCATATTAAAAAAAACAACAGATTAAAAAAAACAGCAGATTGAAGAACTGTTGAAGACCGTCCGAAGATTGAAGACTAGAGACAGCGGCGATTTGTGTGTCGGAGATTAGAGGGTCGGAGACGGAGACTGTGAGTCTGTGACTGTGGAGACAGGAGAGTGAGACCGAGATTAGAGCGGCAATTTGAATACGACTGATTAGGGAAGAATAGATTTAGGGTTAGATACTTAGATTTATATATTAAATATTAAGTTGGGTTGAATGTTATTTGGGCTTTTAGTTTTTTTTGGCTATTATATTTTTTTGGGTTTTTATCTATAAAATCTATAATATAAATATATATATTAATTATTAATAAAAATAATTCGAGCGAAACCGAGCGATCGACGAGCGAGCGGAGCTATGCTCATGCTCGGATTGAATTTGAATCGAACCGATCCGATCGGCTCATTTACAAACTGAGCGGGAATCGAACGAGCATTTTTCGAGCATTTTTCGAGCGATCGTCGAGCGATCTTCGATCGTCGAGCAGTTTGGACAACCCTAGCACGGATGATGACGACTTTCAGCCCTTTGCGCTGCCAGATGTCGTAGCAGAGCCTGCTGATGGCCATCTTGTTGGGGATTTACCACTCGTGGAGATCCCTGCTCCCATACCCCTCGCTGTTTATCCCGTTGTTGATATGCCCCTCGAAGTTGTCTCTGACGACGATGTCGATTTATTTGAGGAGGACCCACTGGAGGGCGAGGCCCATATTGCTGCCGGTGATATCCCACTGCTTGCTGATGCTCCTGTTCATTCACCTATTCCAGACTCCTTAGAGTCTGTGGCATCCGTACCTTCGCACACACAGGGAGTGCAGCACCACTCACACGACGCCGACCCGGACATGGCGTCATCCGCTGCACCTGCCCCTGCGCACAACTTTGAGTTCGATCATGATGCTGATGATGATTCAGATCCTATTTTTCCACCTGGCTTTGATCCAGACCAGAACATTGAGTTCGTACACTTAGACCAGCACTTGGAGGATCCTGTAGCCCCTATCGACCCTATGTTTGCTGATCCAGCTGATTTTGAGATGGAGTTCGTTGATCCGGAGCCTGGTGTAGCCCCTGAGCCAGGCGTTGCTCCTGACCCCGCATTGGAGCATGACCCTGTTCATGCCGGTGCACCTGCTGTTGCTCCTTTGGTTGATGATATACCTGTTGATAATCATCCTGTTGTTGTTCCACAGTTGGTGGATGATCATGCTGTTGATGTTCATATTGATGCTCCACTGTTGTTAGAGGATCCCGTTGTCGCACCAGTTCTCGCACCACCTGTTGCGGACCTACCTATTGTCGCACCACATCCAGATCCTATGCCAGTGATGTTAGACCATGCACCTTTCGCGACCCACATTGATCCACGATACGCCCCTGAAAGATGGGTGGATAGATGATGATGAGCTCCCACCTTTCGTGGTACCTGTTATAGCCCCTTCAGCCCCCGTTTTAGCCCCTGTTTTAGCACCCATTTCAGCACCCACTGATATCCCACCATTTCCCCCACATACCGCCGATGCACGTCACATGGATCTTCCTATTACGCTCCGTCAGATTTTACCGCCATCGCGCCCGGGAGAGGGTTCCTCGACTCACCCCTTTGGTCATGTGCCGACATCTGTCCCAGTCATACCACAGTTTTCTTCTGTTGTTCCCACTGCTGCACCATTTACTGTACCATCCTTCGCTCCATCTAGTGAGTCGTTCCTTTGGACCACGCCACCCATTATGCCACCGTCTGACCCATATCACCCATATCATGTTGGGTCTTCTACCGAGGATGTCCTTGTTTCTTTCATGATACAGCAGGAGGCGCTGACCCGTCGCGTACAGGAGCTGGAGAGAGCTCAGCGACTCCCGTGCCAGTGCCAGATTCCGCCTGCAGTATCACACCCTCCACGACCACTTTCACCTGATTCTGCTGCTCGTTTTTGGACTCCCGAGCAGCAGATAGCTTACTTATTGCGCTCTCATCGCGCTATGGAGGAGGATTGGCTTCATATGCGCCGCCTACTCTTTTCTCGTTTTCCCCCTCCTCCACCGCCATCAGCATATGCACATTTTTGGTTTGTTGCAGGTGATGCTACTTTTGATGAGAGGACCGTGATTGTGCAGACTACACATCTTTTGGGGACCACTTTTTGGTGATTATGACTTTTGATGTTTTATATATATAGTTTGGACTAGGGCGATGTGGCCCTTAGTCACTGATGATGTATGATACAGTTATGAACTTGTAAACCTTACATTGTGGTCTTGATTTATGACAACACAATCGCAGTATTCTCATTGTATGTGATGTTGATTGATTGTTTATGTTCTATAACATGAGATGTTATGTGGTTGATTTATTTATAACATGAGATGTTATGTGGATGATTTATTTATAACATGAGATGTTATGTTTTGATGAATGTTACTGTATATGTATATTTATTATACTATGACCTGACCTATACGATCATCTTTTTAGAAGATGCCTCCAAGACGCGAAGTACGCATGCCTACTACCCAGGCAGAACTCCAAGGGATAATTTCCGCCGCTATAGCACAACACGAGGCTCTTTGCTCTGAACCTAGCAAGGGTACCACAGAAAACAATCCACCTCATGGCTGTACCTACTGGCACTTCCTTAACCACGAGCCTCCGAAGTTCGACGGCACTGGAGGTGCCATAGCCTTTGTGAAGTGGATCGAAAGAATGGATTCCATCTTTCAAGTGAGTGGTTGTACGCCGGAACAACAAGTCCCATACGTTTCTGAGCTGCTTCTAGATGAAGCTAGATTATGGTGGAATCTTCAGATTCGTATAAAGGGCGCTACTGCAGCATATGCGTTAACATGGGGTGAGCTGAAAGGAATGATGCATAAGAAGTATTGCTCCCAAACGGAAACCCAGAAGTGGGAAGATGAATTTCGGAGCCTGATGATGGAAGGTCCGAAGGTGTTGGAGTACGTGCAAAGACTTCATGATTTGTCACGAGTTGTTCCGTACCTGGTGAAACCAGAATTGAAGAAATTGGAACAATTCATTTGGGAACTGGCGCCTCAAGTCTTGAGCTTGATGACAACATCAACGCCACCAACAACTGATGCTGCAAGTAAGATGGGTTTGGCACTCGCTACGGGGGCACTTAGACTAGAAAAACTTACAAACCCTGCCAAGAAGAAGGAGACTCAGGTAGAGTCATCCGGAAAGAACAAAAGGAAGCTCACCGAAGATACCCGAACGAATAATGAGAACAAAAGAAAGGGTTATATGGGCACTCTGCCCAAGTGTAACACCTGCCAGCGTCATCATTCTGGCCGGTGTGGGCCAAAAGTATGTGAAGCTTGTGGAAAGGTTGGCCACTTGAAGGATTCTTGTTGGGCTAGTGCTGGCCGGGGAGGCCAAGGAGGTCTTGGTAATCGGAACAACAATCAAGGAGGCAACGGAAACGGAAACCGTGGAAATGTTGCGAATCAAGCTGGGAATGGGAATGGCCGAGGGCCAGGATGCTTTAACTGTGGGGAAATTGGGCACTCCAAGAAGGAAAGCCCAAAGCTGAATCAAGCCCGTGGGAGAGTATTCAACATTGGCGCAAGGGAAGCGCGCCAGGATCCAAACGTTGTCACTGGTACGTTCCCGATAAACCAATGCTTTGCATCTGTTCTGTTTGATACTGGTGCCGATTATAGCTTTGTATCGTTAGAATTTAAGAATATACTTGGGTTGACACCTAGTAAGTTAGACGTTCCATACTCGATTGAATTGGCAAATGGGAAACTAGTTGAGACGGTTGAAGTCATTAGAGGAAGTGATAGAATTGGGAGGACACGAATTTACGCTAGACCTGCTACCAGTCGAGTTGGGAAGCTTTGATGTGGTAGTGGGAATGGATTGGTTGTCCAGTGACAAGGCCGAGATTGTTTGCCACAAGAAGACCATCCGTATCCCGGTGACAGATGAAGAAACAATCGTAGTGCACGAAGAGGAGCATGAAACGCCGCTGAGAATCATTAGCTGTCTGAAAGCCAGAAAGTGCTTGAAGAAAGGATGTGTTGCATTCTTAGCACACACCGTGGATAAGGAAGCTGCTGAACCGAAGATCGAAGACATTCCAGTCGTGAAAGAATATCCGGAAGTCTTTCCAGAAGACTTGCCAGGATTACCGTCTCAAAGGCAAGTCGAGTTCCACATTGATTTGGTTCCAGGCGCCGCGCCTGTAGCCAAGGCACCCTATAGACTTGCACCATCGGAAATGCAGGAGTTGTCAACGCAACTCCAAGAGCTATTGGATAAAGGATTCATTAGGCCAAGCTTCTCACCTTGGGGAGCTCCGGTTCTGTTTGTTAAAAAGAAGGGCGGTAGTTTCCGTATGTGTATAGACTACCGTGAGCTTAATAAGTTGACTATCAAGAACATATATCCTTTGCCGAGGATCGATGATCTATTTGACCAGTTGCAAGGCTCAAGCTTTTACTCAAAGATCGATCTTCAATCCGGATACCATCAACTTAGGATACTGGAGGAAAGTATCCCGAAGACGGCCCTTAGGACTCGTTATGGACATTACGAGTTCCTAGTTATACCGTTTGGGCTGGCGAACGCACCTGCAGTTTTCATGGACCTAATGAACCGAGTCTGCAAGCCGTACTTGGATAAGTTTGTGATCGTATTTATTGACGAAATTCTGATTTACTCGAAGACAAAGGATGAGCGCGAGCAACATCTAAGAGCTATTTTAGAGTTGCTGAAAAAGGAAAGGTTGTATGCCAAGCTCTCGAAGTGTGAGTTTTGGCTACGTGAAGTCCAATTCCTTGGACATGTGGTAAATGGAGATGGAATTCATGTTGATCCCACAAAGATCGAGGCGATAAAGAGCTGGGAGACTCCAAAGACGCCAACCGAGATTCGACAATTCTTAGGTTTGGCTGGTTATTATCGAAGATTCATTGGGGATTTCTCCAAAATCGCTCAACCTCTGACCGCGCTCACACAAAAAGATAAGAAGTTTGATTGAGGAATCAAACAGGAAGAAGCATTCCAGTTGTTGAAAAAAAACTTTGTGACGCACCGATCTTATCGTTGCCTGAAGGAACAGATGATTTTGTGGTATACTGTGACGCCTCGCGTCAAGGATTGGGTTGCGTGTTGATGCAGCGCCAGAAAGTTATAGCTTACGCTTCACGCCAATTGAAAGTTCATGAAAAGAACTATACCACGCATGATTTGGAGCTAGGCGCGGTGGTATTTCCGCTGAAAATCTGGAGACATTATTTGTATGGTACAAAGTGTACAATCTTTACGGATCATAAGAGTCTGCAGCACATATTCGACCAGAAAGAGCTGAATATGAGACAAAGACGTTGGGTTGAATTGTTGAACGAATACGACTGCGAGATCAAGTATCATCCAGGGAAGGCGAATGTGGTCACCGACGCCCTGAGTCGAAAGGAAAGGATTAAGCCCATCAGGGTTAGGGCTTTGGAGATGATTGTCCAGACGGATCTCGCTTTGCGCATTCGTGCCGCGCAGAGAGAGAAGCTTTGAAAGAAAGGAATATTGAAGAGGAATATCTCCATGGGATGGAGAAGCAATTAGTGCCAAACGAGGAAGGGACTTTATGCTTCATGAAACGGATTTGGGTTCCTCTGTTTGGTGATTTGAGAAAAGTTATTTTTGATGAAGCCCACAAGTCTCGGTACTCAATTCATCTCGGAGCGGATAAGATGTACTAAGATCTCAAGGATTTCTATTGGTGGCCTAGGATGAAAGGCGATGTTGCTGTTTATGTTAGCAAGTGTTTAACGTGTGCCAAGGTAAAAGCTGAATATCAGAAGCCTTCAGGACTTCTGCAACAACCTGAGATTCCCAAGTGGAAATGGGAACACATTTCAATGGACTTCATAACTAAGTTGCCAAAGACGCCTAGAGGTCATGACACTATTTGGGTAATAGTTGACCGTCTGACCAAGTCCGCACACTTCCTGCCAATCAAAGAGAAGGATAACACAAGTAAACTTGCGGAAATATACATGAGAGAGATCGTCGCACGTCACGGAGTGCCTCTCTCGATTATCTCTGATAGAGATGGGAGATTTGTATCAAGGATTTGGCAATCCTTCCAAGAAGCTTTTGGCTCCCAACTGAATCTAAGCACTGCATTCCATCCGCAAACTGATGGACAAAGTTAACGAACAATTCAGACATTGGAGGATGTGCTGAGAGCATGTGTAATGGATCTAGGTGGTAGCTGGGATAATCATTTACCATTGGTCGAGTTTTCATACAACAACAGTTACCACACAAGCATTGGAGCCGCGCCATTTGGAGCTCTTTACGGGCACAAGTGTCGATCACCTCTATGCTGGGCTGATGCAGCTGATAGGTAGCTTGTTGGTCCCGAAATAGTCCAAGAGACAACAGACAAGATTGCGCAGATTCGAAAGCGCATCGAGGCGGCTCGCAACCGACAGAAAGCCTATGCAGATCCAAAGAGGAAACCTTTGGAATTTCAAGTTGGGGATATGGTTTTATTGAAAGTTTCACCCTGGAAGGGTGTGGCACGCTTCGGAAAGCGTGGGAAGTGGAATCCACGTTACATTGGCCCGTTCAAGATACTGCAAAGGATTGGGCATGTAGCCTACAAGTTGGACCTACCTGTTGAACTCAATGGTGTTCACGATACATTCCATGTATCAAATTTGAGAAAGAGTCCAACACAAGAAACAGTGATCATTCCTGCTGACGAAGTTCATATCGACGACACGCTCCACCTTACCGAAGAACCCGTCGAGGTTACGGATTGGAAGGTTAACAAAACTCACAAAAGCAGTGTCAAACTCGTCAAAGTTCGGTGGAACGCAAGACATGGGCCTGAATTCACGTGGGAACGTGAGGATCGTATGAAAGAGAAATACCCCCATTTATTTCCTAAGACCCCTGCAACTAGAAGCAGAGCCTAAATTTCGGGATGAAATTTATTTAACGGGGGGAGAATGTGACAACCCTCACCAAACCAGGTATCCGTACGAATTAATTAATATTTAATTAATGCTTAATTACTGTTCTTGATTACAAATGTGGTTTAACTGCTACTTGAGTTCTGATACATACATACTCATGCATCACATTTTATACTGTCACTCTATTATTTATACACAAACATCAGTGACAATCTTGATGCACAAAAAGCACAGTGAGCACACTATACGGATAACCCAGTAAACATGCTGACATAGCCAGCATCAGACAAGCACTGTCTCTGAGGCCAGTATGAGCCGGAAATAGATTATTACACTAGTAGGGAGTGTAGGGAGGTGAGGATTGTTAAACTGCGTCACTAGGTGATAGTTATAGTGACCGGATGTGCCTAATACATACTCTAATTACAAAATTCTGCACTTTAATACAAAAATCAGCATTTAAGTTAACTAGTAAAGTGCAAAAACATGGGAAAATAATACTAGACACTTTCCAAAGTGTCAGGAATACATTGTGTCACTAAAAATAATTTTAAAGACACTTTAAATGCTTATTTAGCACTTTAACGGATTAATATCCATCCGAACAACCAGACTTTACCCGGAATATAAAAATATTGTCAATAACATTGTTTTTCCTTTTCTGAGCCAGTTAGGGTCCTCGAACACCCTAACACCCGTTATAATACACTACACACTAATAACTAACTTAAACCCCTAACTAAGTGCCTTATTACAAAATAACTTCCATTTAATCCCCCATGAAAATAACACACACATGGCCCCCTTCTCTCAATTTACGGCTCCCCCATGTGGCCACTTTAAAACTCACCAAATCCCCATGCAATCTTGATTAAAGATATGAATTGATTGTGTTTGTACTCCCCCCAACATTATAACCGAAGGACAAAAGAAATGGGGATTATAAATGACCATCCTTTTCCACTAATCTCCACACAACAAATCCCTGTCCCCTCTAAACAAAGCTCGACCGAACCCCATCCATATAACACCAACCTTTTTGTTTCAAATTCTAACAATCCAAGCTTCCCACAAGGTGCACCAAGGTGAATCACGGAGTGTGGAGCTCACGGATCGCCAAGGACCTCTCTCGCTTGTCTTTAACCACTCATTTTACGTCTTGTTTCTTCCCTAGCCTTGAGCTAGTTGTAAGTGATTCTAAACACTCTCTTTATCTTGTCTAAAGTGGTTAATAAGAAGTTCAACGGATAAAATTCATGAACATGCGAAAACAAAACTAAAAGTCTTTTAAGAAAGATGAACATGGTGGTTAAAGGGTAAATAATGGTGTAAAACTCATGAATATTGTTTAGTAATGATTATTTTTTGTTGTTTAATGCTAGTAGTGGAACGGATCGTCATCTAACCACGCTAGATCATGTTCATGGAACATGAACTAGCATTATGTAAAGTAGAAATGTTACAAGATGACGAACCCTTTCATGCATAGACATGAACTTGTGTAAAAATAGTTTTTCTTGTAAAATGGAGTTCTAAATTAGTAGATCTAAAGATCTACGAGTGGTATTTTCGAAGAACCAAGTAAAGTATACAAGTCTTATTTTTAAAGCCGGATCTTTCATGAACTAAAGGCATTTTTGTGAACAAGCAAGTGTGTAAACACTTGTGTGATAAAAGGATTTAACAAAGAAATATTTTCGTAATTTTTGGAATAAAAGTTGTAAACTTGCATATCCTTTAAAAATAAAATTCACAAGAAACTAATTTTATTTTTAGAGATGGAAAGATCCACTAAATGTGTTGAAAAGTTACTTCATAATTTTACACAATTTGCAAGTTCATGTGTTTGTGATTTATGTTTATTTTGACTAGTTTGACGATTGAACAATGAATATTGATGATTGGAAAATTGTTGATTGAATTTTGAAAAGAAAATGATACGCTTGTAAGCGTGGCCACCTCCAGTTACAGAGGAAACTCTGGCAAAAATTTTCCAGAAAATAACACTTAAAATATTTTTGTGACAAGCGTGAAGAATATATTTTTAACTTGTTTTCCAAACAAACTTCGCCATGATTTTTATTATAAAATAACCAAGTGTTCGGAGGTGGATTTTCTTAAATAAAACTGTTAAATATATATTGACAATATATATTTCATAGTAAAACGCTTGTGGGGTTTTATGATTACTCTAAGAACTATATATTATTTTTAGAGTAAAAATAATATAACTGGAATACATTATGAAAACACGACTCCAAAATAATACCAACGCCTTCACAAATAAATATCTGAGTTACACCGGTATTATTATTACCACCCGTAAGGAGGGTTACTACTTAGATAATGTGAGTGGGTAGGCGGGGACTGGAGGCCATTAATCCTCGTTGTAGGACCGAGGGACATTAGTGATAGATCTATTTGGGTGTAGCGAGCCCCACTCCTGAGTCCGCTGAGTGGACCATGTGGTGACTAAGTGCCCGACGCACAAATCCGCTAGGTTTGAGTCTTCCTACTGCACTTCACACATATCAATGGCCTTGCAAACCATTGGTGATCTCTTTATTTCCTTATTTGCTACATACCAGGGATTTTATACTTACAAAGGTTTTACATACTCACTTTCACATGAACTCGCTCAACTTTATGTTGACTTTTCAAACTACATGTATCTCAGGAAACTAATGGATCTGGCCAAGTATGCAAGGGTGTTAAGCTGCGTAGAAGTAATGATGTCATCCGAGTGTAGGGATTGTGACTTTTTCCTGGACGAGTCACAAGTCTTAAACTGTGTTTTATTCATGTCTTTTGGTTGTGTTTGTGAACAAGCTTCAAATTATGTCATGGTTGTAAGTGTCAACTTTTAAAAACAATGTTGTCGTGTTAACTTTTAAAACTTGAAATAATGGATGATCATCATGGTTTTACTTTCATATAGCTTTGTTGTGATTAAGATGTTATCTACTTTATATATATATATATATATATGTAGGGAGAGGATCATGAGAAAACTAGATATAAATGAGAAAACTAGAAAACTAACTAAAAAAACCTAAAAAAAAGCCAAAAAACATACCAATTTTTTTTTACATTTTTTTATAAAAAAAATCGCTAGTTTTTATATATAATAAAAATTTTAAAAAAAAAGAATTTTTTGTTGTACTGCACATGTGTAGTAATACACATGTGTATGACTACTACACATGTGTAGTATTACACATATGCAATACAACAAAAAACTTTTTTTTTTTTTGAAATTTTTTTCCATGTATAAAAACCTCCGATTTTTTTATAAAAAAAAATTGGTATGTTTTTTAGGCTTTTTTGTTAGTTTTTTGGTTTTCTCATTTAAACTAGTTTTCTCATGATCCATCCCCTATATATGTATATATATATATGTAACAACCCGCTTTTCGAAAGTCAAAGTCAAGATTGAAGTCAAAGGAAGAAAAGATTGCTAATTGCGATCTGTCACTCCTTGATCAACTACTGTTTTGACTTCTTTGACTTGTAACCGAATCCTATTAGTTATTTGTTTTAGTTTTATTATGTGGCGTATATATTAATAATCGAGGTTTAATCCCTATTTAATCGCATATTAATCGCTAATCGCTATCGCAATCGCAACTCGAATTATGTATTCTGGATATTGTTTTACGTGTGTGTGCTATCTATGTGTTACTTGTGCATGTTATGTTTATGTTGATGTGTTAATCACAATCGCAATTCTATCGCATTGCAATCTAATCGCAAACGCTAAACGCAAGTTATTTATAGTGATTGTATGTTAGATATAGTAGTTAAGTTATTTGTGTGACCAATGGGTAATACTAACGCATCGCTCACTCGAATCGCATCGCAACGCTCAACAAGCAAATCGAAACGACAAAACTCAACGCGCCGGACACCTGGATCGAGTGGCCAACCGATCGAGTGGCCATCCGATCGGATTGCCATCCGATCGGGTTGCCATCCGATCAGGTTGCCATCCGATCAGACTGCCATCCCATTGGGTTGCCATCTGATCGGTGATCAATCCGACCCTTCACAGTTTCCCTTTATGGAAACCCTATAAATACCCTCCTGTCACATCATTTGTGATGTGACAGCTCCTCACTCGACCAGCCGCACTCAACCTCTCATTTCTCTCGATTTCTCGCGATTCTTGTAAGTTTCCAACCTAAATCTTGTACTTCTATGATCTACACGCACTCCTTCATATTTTTCACCTTTGAATCTTAACTTTTAACCATGAAATCACCGGATTTGAGGTGTTCTAGGGTGATGTCATCATAGGGTTTTATGAACTTCAAGGTTTGGCTTCATTCCACCAAGAACAACTTAGATCTGAAGGATTTCCACATGAATAAACAATGTTTTCGCATAGATCTATGCATATTCATGGTTAAAAGGATTGAAAGATGGTTTTCTCACTTTCTTTCAACTCTTTTACACTCAATGCACTTAAAACCGATAGAATCGGAGCTCGTTCTGATCTTCTACTCTTTCTTAGTGATGTGTTAGTTCAAGATCTGCATTCTATCTAAGAGACAACTGATTTCGGGTTAAACATGAACAACCGTCTCGAACAGTGAGCTGATTGGACTAGGGTGGTTCCTGTTTGATCGGATCACTTGGGTCAAGATGGGGTTTCTGTTGTTTAGCACGTTATCATACCGTCTCGATCAAAACTACAAAACTTTCAAAATAATCAAGTACCAAGACGATCAGGTCGTTGGGACGGGTTGCCGTCCGATCGGATTGCCATCCAATCGGCTTGCACCTGGTTTCACAATTAAACTTTTATTTTCAATTTTCAAAGGACTGAACGTCGAACGGATTGCCGTCTGATCGGATTACCATCCGATCGAACGACCATCCGATCATTTGGCTTTTGGAACTTCGACACTTAATCATTTTTATAATTTTCAAAGATCATCAGTAACTAACGGATTACCAACCGATCTGATTGCAATCCGATCGAGTGACAATCATGCTGTGAACTTGTTCTCACTAAGTGTCCTGCCAATCGGATCGCTATCCGATCGGACTGCCGTTTGATCGATCGACCTGAAGGGTAGAGATACTTCTCTATTTTTAAAATGCTACAACGAAAACTTCAAATCCAGCATACACAAACACATCCTTACCAAACGAATGTCAATCCAATCAAATGGCCATCCGATCGGATTGCCATCCGATTAGATTACCATACACTTGGTACTTTTGCACCATTTCACGCGTCGCTCATCATTTATGCTATCGTTAAATGTTCAGGCTAACCTTTCTCAGCGCTCCCTTCAATCCTAGAGAGTGTTTACTTGTTAAGCACGATCTGTGAGTATACTCGACCCCTTTTTTGCTTTATGCACTTTTGGGTGTTACATACGTTACTTATTCTAAATCACATCTTTCACACAACGTAAACACTATTTATACGCTGACCGTTACTGCATGATACGTGTTACTCGATGAATGCTTGTATGTTATGTTAACACAGTGATTGTTGCCTGACGCCTTAGCAACGATAGTACTATTTGTTTGGACTTAGCACCTGTCGTGGACAGGGGTTGTTAAGGTTACCTATCACATGTCGCAGTAAATGTGTTATGAATTCTACAACTCGCAGTCTAGTTTGTGCATATTTCATTATCGATAACCTACTAGCTTCGCATTTTACATGTTACATGTTGGTTATGCGTAAACTGTTTCGAACTCTACTATGCTATATCAAACTTGTATGCTCACCTTTACACTATGTGTATTGACTTTATTTTAACGTATGTGACAGGTGCTTAAGATGCTAGGATGCGTGCTTGCTATTTGATGGAATTGAGCTTAGGAGGGTCTAGAAACCAACGAACAATTTATTTATTTGAAATCTGAGTTGTCGGAACAGAACAATTTGTCTTTGATTTGTCTGTAATAACTATGCTACTTGTTATGTCATGGTATGGGACGTGATGTTTAAATAATTGGTAATCGTAATTGTTATGGATTCTCCTGGACAAACTGTTTCACTCAGTGTCGCGCCCCGATGATTCAGCCATCGGTTGGGGTGTGACAGATTGGTATCAGAGCCATAACTATAGGGAATTAGGCGAGACTCGACCTAGTCCAGGTCGATGTCTTAGAAACGACCTAGTCTATAGTCTAAGTACCAACAGACCGACTTGTGCATACCCGGTATGGGTTTTGTACGAGCTTATTCGCTATTTCTCGCTTACACTCGTTGTACACTACACCTTTGCGTGAACATTGCATTCCACAGTTCTGTGCAAAAACAACATTTCCTAAGGCTAGACATACACACAAACGAATGATCTAGTTAAGATTAGGTGTGAAAACCGAAACTCTCGACCAGATTACTCGTTGGAATTGCTATCTTTACTATAAAACAGGAGGATTTGCGTTGAATCAGGAGTGAAATCCGCACTTCGACGCAAATTTCCCTCTCTACCTTATCAAAAACATGGACGAAGTTGTTAAGTCAGGTGTGAAACCCGAACCTTGACGACTTGTTCCGTGCTCTATTTTGGTTTACAAAACTGTCACCAAGGTCTCGAGGGACTCCAACGACTTGAAGTCACACTGTAACTGGAAGGATGCGTGTCGTTCGCCCAAAATCGAGGCGAGAGCACAGTCCCGGAAGCCAAAGCGTGTACCAGAAGTCCTTGTGAATAGTCTAACCACTAACCCAACCACCTACCTTTAACCCAAGCCTAACCCTTCACCCAAAAGTCCTCTTGATATTTACAAAGGTATATAGTTTAAAAGGAGGAGGATTGATTGCTTGGCAAGCCTATGGTAGGAGTAAGTTCCATGCCGCTCTCGAGTGATTCACTAAAATACATCTTCGGCCGAGTGGTGAGTGATCCCCCGTGAGGTATGTGAACTTGTATATAAATAGAATTTTAAAGAGGCATGTTATGCCCTAATAAGTAATTTATCTTATGAAAAGTTTTAAATAAATCATGACGAATAGGATTGTAAATAAATAAAAATAAAACTTAATAAAGAATCTTGGAAATCCCGACACTCTATGACAAGCCCAAAAACCTTCTCTTCTACCAATTCCATTTAGGAGTGTGAAGCCACATTATAAAGAGTTTTGCACGAGGACAAACAAAGATTCAAGTATGGGGGTATTTGATGTGTGCAAAATGCAACATATAAATTACATCAATTGTGGCATAAAACTAACCCTTTTTAGTACTAATGTTGGAAAAAGTGTGTTTTTGTCTTCCTTTTGTATTTTCAGGATTAAATGAGCTCAAATTAACAAAAGAAGCAAAAAGGAAGCTAAATCTAACATAAATACAAGAAAAGGAAAAAACGTGGCATTCCCAACCTCCCCGAAAGCATCTTCCCAAGCAAAACAAGAGAACAGAAGGCTGAACACGCCCCGTGTTCAGTGAACACGGGGGCGTGCCCAAGTGTCAGCATAAAAGACAAAGTTGTAGAAGCTTCCATCGCCCACTACGGGGCCGTGCTCAGCGGACACGGGGCCGTGGTCAACTATAAGATTCGCAGAATCCAGGCAAATCTTGATAGTACAGATATGCTTCTGCACACGGGGTCGTGCCCAGAGGACACGGGGCCGTGGTCAACTAATGCAGACAAAAGCAATTAATGAAGACAGAGAAGAGGATGGACACGGGGCCGTGCCCAATGGACTCGGGGCCGTGCCCAATGGACTCGGGGCCGTGACCGAGCTTCTGTTCAGCCTATAAATAGGAGTGCTTGGCTCAAGCTCAAACCATCCCTTGGCACACCACCTCTCTCACACTTCACCCACCACCCACCACTACCATAACACCATCATCCACTACCATCATCCATTGTCCATCATAGAGTGTGTGAGTCGTCTCGGGATCCAAGATTTATCGTAAGAGTTCTTGACAATCAAGGCCATGTTTGCCTAAGTCTCTTACATCACTTGGTGAAGACAAAGTGTCTAGTGTAATACTTTTTATTTTTAATCTTTTCGCACTTTTTAATTGGTTATGTATTAATGACTTTAATAACTAGTTTCTTATGTTGAAGGTGATTCTTCCTTATCGTTTGTCCGTGGTGTCTTGGCATTATTTTACTATCTATATAAAATAAAAGATTTTCACCATTCATATCTCCACGGTCTATATGGAGGTATGTTGGCTACCTGGTCGGGGGTTAAGGGAACGGTTTGGTAAGAGTCTTGCCATTGTTCAGTGTATAGATCCTGCAAAGGACCTGGGTCAAATTTAGTAGGACCTCCTTCAATACTTAACGGTATTGGATGGCGGGGGTCCAAACTCTTTGATCCCCTCATAAGTTAAACTACTATTAATACTTTAACCCGACTATTTAGGACTGTATCCCTGCTGACCCAGACTACTTAGCCGAGGGTAACGTCGCCTTCAAAAGAGGGGCCTACCACATTATGCATTAATAACTTAATTCATTATCTTTCAATAATCCAACCCTTTAGGATTGTATCCCTGCTGACTCAAACTACTGGGTTGAGGGTAACGTCACCTCCAAAAGAGGGGCCTACTACAATAACTAAGATAATCTCTTAATAAAGTGCAATAGTGCGGAAATAATCAAAGGTTACACTAAACACGAGTCGGAGCCAAGTGATTCATCTTGTCTATCTGTTTTTATTTTATTTTTATTTTTCAGCATTTTAGTTAGTTTTTATTTTTCTAGTTTAAAACCTTTTTCTAAACTTTTGATTTGATTAGACGTTGAGGATAAACCGGTACTAAAAGCTCTTGTGTCCTTGGACGACCTCGGTATCTTGCCAACACTATACTACGCTCACGATGGGTGCACTTGCCCATATGTGTGTTTAGTGTTAGTAAATATCGTGTTTTATAAATTTAAAACTTGGCTAAAAAGTGTAAAAGGGCTTAAAATATACTTAAACTTATATACACACTTCACACGCATCAAGTTGTTGGCGCCGTTGCCGGGGACACAAGGATTTTAAGAAAGTTAGGAATCAGAGACCTAATCATTTTTCTTATTTTTCTAATTTTTTTTAGGATTTTTCTTAGGTTTTCAGCTTCTGCTGAACTCAGTACGGGCCGTGCCCGCTGAACACGCCCTGTTCCCAATCATTGGAACTGGCAATCCAGTTTTAAGTCAGACAGTAAGCTGAAGACGGGGCCGTGCCCACTCAACACGCCCCCGTGCCCAAGATTCAGTTACTGAAAACAAAACCGTAAGATCCCGACGGTTGGTAATTTCTGACACAAACATGAGTGACACTGATATTTTTTACTTTCGGCATTCTTATGGTACGTGGTGTCAAATATGTGGTGGTTCCCATAAGGAATTAGAATGTTATTTTCTAAAATATAAGCCCCACTATATAGACCCATCGTTTTCCTGTATCCTTAAGAGGGGCGAAAGTAAAAATAATCCCTATCTCTCCCTCGAATGCTCCCAACCAGATTTTCTAGGAGAAATGCTTCTTAATGAACTATTTCAATTAGAAGATCTAATTCTTAATTGGTTAAAAGAACTTAGGATAGATTTCAATAATTTATCTCAAGATGATAACCAAGAAGAAGTGTTGGAATCACATTCAAACAACTTCGTTGTTCCCGACGATACTTCTAACTCTAGTAAGGACTTGAGCGATAGTCGTCCCTGTGCCGATTATGCCGTGAAGGACTCCCCATCGACTTCGTTCGATGCATACATAGACCTGAGCGATTCGGCATACACCTTCTTTAACGAGAGCCCGGTAAAGGGTTGGACTTGTCCACCTACATATAGCATAGGAATCACCCTCACCGACAACCTCTTGCGTTCCCGTCTTAATCTAGAACAATTAAGGTATCTTAGGCACTTTGGGGTTGTTCCATCCAGTAAGGAACCACCCGATCCGGATAAGTTCCTTAAAAATAGGTAAACTCCATAAGACAGCCTCTAGACACGGGGCCGTGTCCAGGTCAACACGCCCCCGTGTCCACTCAAAGATTCCCGTCTGATTTTGTGTCAGAATACGGACAAAATGTGTCAGGATTCCCCCTGAACACGGGGCCGTGTGCAGCGTACTGTCATTTTCTATAAATGCAGCCAAAAATCCTGCACATTTGAACCATTCAAGGGACAGAGATTTGGGGAATATTCTCACATACCATCCTAGGTATTTTCTAAAAGAAGTTTCTCAACAACCTTCTTGTCCTTTCCTCTTTTATCCACTTTCATCTTCTTCAATTTTACTTCATACTTCTATTAAAACTTGAAGTCTCCATAATTTCAAGCTTTATTGAAATGTTTGTTAGATTTTTATTCATGGTATCTTGTTAAAAATAAGTTCTACAACAATGTTTTAAGTTGTTTCTGCTTAAAAACGTTTTAAACATCATAAAAACAAATTAAAACTCCAAGATCCCTTGTCCAAAAAAATCTGCAAACATTTGAACACGGGCCGTGTTTGTTGAACACGGGGCCGTGTCCGAAGTACTGATTTTATCAAGTTGAACTCTTCTCGGTATGTTTTCTCAGAATGGCAAGCAGAACTAGCGGAACATCTTCATCACACTCCAGAAACAACTGACAAGGGAGAAGATCATCAACGGTTGAAGATTCTCTTGTAAACTACGTTTACGCCTTAAGAGAGGCCCTTGATGAGATGACAGGGGTGGAAGAGGCATTGGTTGACCGTATTAATCATTTGACGGTGGGGTTAGAGGGATGTCTTTGAGAGGTCAACCTTTTGCACCAAAGGTTAAACATTCTCGCTTCTCTTCCTTTGGTACCAATCATTACCCAAAGGGCATGGAATGTGGTTCCTGAAGTCATCATACCGGCCGAATGGTACGCCTTACATCCGGAGCCCTCTCTGGAAGTACTACTAGGGGTTCCGGTTGGTGTCGCTCATCCTCCACAAGATGTTGAAGAGAATGACGCCGCCTTCTTCCTGCCAAGAGAGATAGAAGAATGGCTTTAAAACGCCCCTCGGCTCGGAGTTCTACGAACTTTCTAGATACCGGAAAACCATTTCTGGATTTTTGGTTCTTATTTTATTCGTAGAACTCCATAAGATGATTTTACTTATCACTTGACCTATCTAATTTTGGACCCTTTAATTTTATTTTCTGCTTTGTTTTTAATTTTTAGGACTATTATGTAATTCTCTCTATGACTTAATGAATGATGGTTTCAGTTAACTTGGTGTTTGGATGATGTTAAAATAAATAAAACACACTCGGAATGGCAAAGGATACAAGGGAAACTTAAACCCAGCACACCATGCAGGAAAACAGGGTCATCCGACGAACTTTCTTCATTACAGCAGGTTCAGCACGGGCCGTGTCCGCCCAACACGGCCCCGTGCTGCACAGTCTGCAGAAATCACCCAGTTCAGGTAAACTGGACACGGGCCGTGTTCACCCAACACGGCCCCGTGTCCAGGCTTCTGTTTCTTTTGTTTAACTTTTTGTTACTGGCACCTGAACACGGGGCCGTGCCCGGACAACACGGGGCCGTGTCCAGGCGCCCAGTAACACAAATTTTTGCTTTTTGACAACACATTTAATCAACCTAAAAACTTATTTTTGGGACACATTGAGGACAATGTGTAATTTAAGTGTGGGGGGGGGGGGGATGCTAAAACCTTGAATCTTGCAAGTCCTAATAACAAGCCTTACACAAAACTCTATTGGAACCGCTAATCACCCCAAATTTTTTTCAAAAAAATTTTCATTTTTTACTTGTCTAGGTTTAATTTGGGAATCTCAAAATTCTAAAAAGGTTATATTTTTACAAATTTACAACCGATAGCGTCGTGATAAAAAGAACCAACATAAGAAAATTATGAAAAGGCATGACAAGCATAGTTAAAATTTAATTATATATACTTGATCACATAAAAACCCATTCCCACAAAAGTGAGTTTTGAGCCTTTATTGAGCATACAAATACATATCTTTAAACTAAATGCTCATTTTTCGTTTCTTATGTGAATAGCCGTTTGGTTCTTACAACTCTAGAACTTGCCACGACGATACATTCCCGGTCCTTACCAACTTAAACCCGAGTAAGTAAATGATGGAGGCATTAGGACTAACCCTTTTTATTTCTACACCATTATTTTTCTTTTTTTTACCACCTACCCAAAAAATCCCCCTAGTTAACCCCTTTGAGCCTAAATGTTGGGATTGAACCCTACCAGAGGAACATATAATAAAAGCCAAAACTGGATCAGGGCAGTGGATTCAGAATAAGCAGATGTTACATACAAGTCTCTCCCCTTGGAAGTGATTTCAACATCTACTGACCTCCTATCTACTGGTCGTGCAATCTGCTGACCTACAAACTACTGATCAAGTAAAAGCCTGATGGAAGACTAAAGCTCTGCTGCTCAATCTACTGTCCTGAGTCAAGCACTGCTGATCCGGACAAGTACTGCTGGGTTCACAGCAGTGGAAGGCTGCAGCAGTTATTTAACATGTCTTCAATGTAATGAAATGTAATAGCAGTAGTTAGCATAGCAGTGTTTGTACTGATCAGATGTTAGAGTTTGTTAGGAGGTTAGATGTCACTTTCATGGTGACGTCAGCTTAGATGCTCAGTGGTTTGCTAGTGCCTATAAATAGAACAGTGCTCTGTACTGTTCTATTAGCTCTTTGCAAAACCGTCTTCTCTGCACGAACAAACACTGAGCTCTGGCTGAGGGGGAGTTTGTATCAAGCATTACTTTGTAATCGTTGTTGAAATTAAATTCAATCTTTCGGTTCATTGTGAAAAGTGTTTTGATTAAAGCAATACTCTCGTTTGATTGTATGCAAAGTTTGTTTTCATCTTAATTCCGCTGCACAACTCATCCATCTTCATTCTAATTCAAATGAAAAATACAATCAAAACCAAACTCAGATCCGACAATTGGTATCAGAGCTTGGACAGTAAAATTTGATTTAACAATCATTTTGACATAAATAGTTCAGCTCAAAATCGTTGATATCGATAGTTTGTTTGTTTTTGTTGAAAAACAGTGCAAGGTTTAATCACCATTAAAGTTGATTAATCAGTGTCTGTAAAACAACCAGGATGACGTCACAATCACAAGATGATAAGAATAACATTGGCTCGCTTTTTAAACTACCCATGCTTAAACGTAATGAATACAACATCTGGGAGAGAAGGATGGGTCACATCCTTGCTCAACAGAACACTGGATGTTGGAGGTCTGTTGTTTTTGGTCCCCATGTTCCTATGGTGCCAAGTGCTAAGGATCCAAAGAAGTTCATACCAAAACCTTATGAAAACTATACTGAAACTGATTTTCAAAAGTTCGAACTCGATGCCAAAGCATTTTGCATCATAGCATCTGCATTACCCAATGAGATCTATGCTGGACTGTTACATTATAACAATGCCAAAGAGCTATGGGATGCATTGAAGGAACAGTTTGGGGGGGACCGAAGAAGTTATTGAAAACAATATGGAAATTCTGAATCAGCAGTATGAAACCTTTTGTCACATCAAGGGTGAATCATTGACCCAACAGTTTGAACGTTTTAGTTATCTCATCAGTGAGCTAAGGCTTGTTAAGGTTGAATTTCCAAAATCAACACAAAATAGCAGGTTTCTTAGATCGCTACCTGATAAATGGGACACAATTACATTTGTGACTAGAAACTCTGTTGAGTTCAAAGATCTGACCCTGACCCAACTTCATGGTAGACTCCTGACTTATGAAAGGGAGTTGAACCAGAAAAAGAAGTTGCAAGAGTCTGGCAAAGCTACTGATGATTACTCATTCGGTAGCACAGCTCTTCTTGGCCAGGAAGAATCTGGTAGCAGTGGTAAGGAACAGGGTTATGATCATTTCATAGATATAACTGCTGGTGGAAACTTTAACAACCCTGATCCTCACTCTTCAAATTATGCTTTTACTGCGAATTGTGAAAACCAGATGTCAGATAATTTGTGCTTTGAACTTAATGATTTGCAACATTTTGATCCCACTGACTTAGAAGAGATGGACATTTTGCATCAGTTGGCTTTGCTTAGTGTAAGAACAAGCAAATTCTACAAAAGAACATGGAGAAAATTCTCAGGTTTACATGGGAATCTAAGGGTTGGGTTGGATAAATCTAAAATCAAGTGTTACAAGTTCAATAGGCTAGGTCATTTCGCTAGGGAATGCAGGAGTCAAACTACTGGTCCTATAATCACTCATCCTAGTTCAAACCCTAGACCTCAAAATCAAAGCACTGTGCACTATACCCAATATACCCCTGCAGCTCATGTTAACACTGCTCATTATGCTGATGCTCCTGTGCCTGTGCATTATGTCCAAACCACTGTTCCACAGATTCAGTATGTTCAAACCCCTGTCCCCCAGGCACAAGTGCAACCTGTTGCACCTCAAACAGCTGCTCCAGCAGTGGTACAACCAGATCAGCAAAGCTTTTTCACTCAAGGCTTTGTCGAGTGGAGCAGCATGCCTGATGAGCTTGGTGATGAAAATTTTGCACTCTATGCTTTTGATGAACCTTCTAATGATGAATTTTGTCTAATGGCATTAGAGTCAATACCAGAGGGGATTGAAACTGAAGGTGAACAGCTAAGTGATGAAACAGTGGATGAGGTAACTGAAGCAGTTGTTAATGCAGTTGCTGGTGAATTGCTGCTGGGAGAAAATTCAGAAACCCTGATTGAACCGCTGACAGACCCCTGGTCCAAAGAGGACAAAGAAGAAGAGGAAGAGAAGAAAGCAGGTGAGAAAGAAGTTAGAGCTGATGATGAAGAAAATCATCAATGTGATTGTGCAATGATGGCTAGGTATCTCCTCAAGTTCCTGAAAAACTGTGTTCTGACAATTGCATTATTGCTTTTGCTAACATCAAAGAGGTAAATGAAAACCTTCGGGATAAAGTCTTGTCTGATGAAGTCAAATTTGAAAAGTCATTAAAAGAACTTAAAAACAAATTGGCTGAAAAGGATAAAGAGATCAGCAGTCTTAAAGAAGAGCAAAGCATAACCAAAACTCAACTCCAAACTATGGTAGAAAAATACCAAGTTTGCAAAAAGGAGTTAGAGTCCACCCAAATCACATGTGAGAAATGGGTGGAATCCTGTAAAGGATATGAGGTAATGCTTGAAAAATAGATTAAAAGCAATGTGAAATTTGGGGTTGGTTATAGAAAATATGATGATGAATGCACTGCTTTTGAAAGATCTGTTCAAACCATTGATGTAATCACTGAGTTCATCCCCACAAACAAGAATGGCCAAGAAGTGAAAATCACTGATAAACTTGGTAACAAAATCACACTTGACAGACCAATGGGATCCTCTACTTTTGAGGAGCTTGAAAAATATTAGTTTAAACCAACTTGGTCTGATGAGTGTGATATTCTTGAAAATTTCAAGCCCATGGACTTTACATCAACTGATGGTGTTAAAGCTCCAAAAGCTAAAGTCATTCCTCTCAAGGACATTCCAACAGAGGTTACAACCTCTGCTGCAAAGGAGTCCGAAAAGAGAAAGAAGAAAGAAAAGATCAATAACCTGTTTTGTGAATTTTGTGAGAAAAGGAATCATCTAACAAAAGACTGTTTCCATTTAAAAGCTTATGATTTGAACAAAACAAGTGTCATTGTTCCAGCTGAAAGCTGCATTATTTGTGGTAAAACAAACCACAAAACTCAAGCATGTGTGTATCTCAAAAACTTTGATGTGAAAAAGAATGAGTACATTGCTAAAACATCCTTGAGTCCATCAACATCATCTGTCAAATTCACTAAAAACCAACCACTGTTTGTGCCAGTTCAAACAGCTGTCACAAAACAGCTGAACCAAACATCTATTAAAAGAGATGTTCAGGTTACTGATGCACCCCTTGCCAATCAATTCAGAAGAGGTAAGGGACAACCACCATACCCTAGGGTTCCACACGTTTATGAGGCCTACAAAAGGCCCTCTAAACCTAAAGTGAACAGGCATCCTTTTGGGTACCAACAGGTGATTGGTCAAGAACCCCAACTGTGGTTAGCAAGTCACAGTCCTAAAACTGTCCAAACCCCTAACCTAACCACTGTCCATCAATGTGCATCCATCCCAGACACTGTTGAGACCCCATCCAAAGCCTCATTGGCTTTGGAAACCCTAATGAACTAATCCTTTTACTTCATGTGCAGGGAGCTTCTGCCTGTTTAGATAGCCTTTGGTATGTTGATAGTGGAGGCTCCAGGCACATGACTGGATGTAAAGCCCTACTCAAAGATTTTCAAATCCATGGAGGGGGTGATATATCCTTTGGGAATAACAGTAAAGGGAAAGTTCTGGGGTCTGGTACAGTACAGTCTGGCAATATAAAATTTGAAAATGTCAATCTGATAGACAGTCTAAAATTCAACCTCCTGAGTGTTTCACAAATGGGTGACAAGGGGTATGGGTCATTCTTCACAAGGGAGTGTTGTAGGATTGTTGGACCAGAAATTGTCAAAAAGATTGAAGCAATAATAAAAACTGGTCAAACTAAACTTGTTGCTCAAAGAAGTGGCCATGTTTATGTTGTTGATATGTCAAAAGAGTGTCCTAGAGCTGATGCCTGTCTGTTCTCAGCTGCCTCTAACAAAGAGATAGAACTTTGGCACAGGAGACTGGGGCACACAAATCTTAAGACAACCACTGAAATTTCAAAAAATGGTTTGGTATGAGGCTTACCACAAAAATTGTTTTCATGTTCTGAACATTGCATTTCCTGTTTAAAAGGAAAACAGCATAAAAGTTCTTATAAGTCCATTGAAGAGTCCAAAACAACCCAGTGTTTGCAAATGCTGCACATGGATATGTTTGGCCTAGTTCAAGTCATGAGTCTCAAGAAGAAAAGATATTGTTTGGTTATTGTTGATGACTTCTCTAGGTTTACATGGACTTTCTTTTTACACTCAAAAGATGAGACCGCAGGCATTTTGCAAGACTTTGTGACACAGGTTGAAAAGCAATTTGACCTTCCAGTAAAAGTCTTCAGAAGTGACAATGGCACAGAATTCAAAAATAAGGAGTTGGATGCCTTCTGTGTGAAGAAAGGGATTGTAAGGCAGTACAACATCCCTAGAATACCAGAGCAGAATGGGGTAGTTGAAAGAAAGAACATAACTTTGATTGAGGCTGCCAGAACCATGCTTGCAGATTCAGGTTTGCCATTAACTTTTTGGGCAGAGGCAGTAAACACTGCTTGCTATGTCCAAAATAGAGTTTTAATAAACCCCAGGCACAAAAAGACTGCTTATGAAATTCTGTATAAAATCAAACCACTGATCTCATACTTCAAGGTGTTTGGTTGCCCGTGCTTTATTTTGAACTTAAAAGACTCTATTTCAAAATTTGCAGCCAAAATTGATTGTGGTTATCATCTGGGATACTCAACCACTGCCAAGGCCTACAAAGTGTTTAATACACGGACCAAGGCAGTGGAGGAGACCTTGAATGTAAAGTTCAATGAACTTTCATCAATGAAAATCCCAGCAAATCCTGCAGATCTGTTTGATCTTGATAAATCCACTTTTGAAAATACTGCTGTCAAGACTAAGAGTGCAGGTCCATCAGAGGATTCAACAACAACATATGGGTATGAAATCATCATTCCTCAAAAGTCTGTCAAAATGGGAAGAGCATCAGATGTTCAAAACAGCTGTCAAAGCTCAACCACTGCTACCTCAACAGTTGTTGACCAAAGTAGCCCATCAACCACTGCTTCCACATCATCAAACACTGCTGAAAAAAGTCCCCAAACAGTGGATAAAAGTCAGCATGTGTCCACTTCATTACCTCCTATTCCACCACCTTTTGAAACCACTGCTGGATCATCAAAGTCACCAGCAGTGGTTAGCTCAGATGATACACATTTGCAGCCTTCACCAACAAATGCCATCATTCCATATCAAGGAGATTTAATCTACTTGAGATCTCATCCACCTGATCAAATCATTGGCAACATCAATGAAGGGGTGCTCACAAGAAGCCAAACCCAAAACATTTGTCTTTTTGCTGGTTTTCTATCACTCCATCAGCCAGTCAAGTACCATGAGGCACTGAAAGACAACAGCTGGGTAGAAGCCATGCAAGAGGAGCTCCAAAAGTTTAAAAGACAACAAGTATGGGAGCTTGTACCACTGCCAGAAGAGGTTAGTCCCATTGGCACAAAGTGGGTCTTCAAAAACAAAACTGATGAAAGGGGTATTGTTGTCAAGAATAAAGCCAGGCTTGTGGTTCAAGGTTACAGACAGGAAGAGGGGATTGATTATGATTAGGGGTGTTCACGATCCGATCCGATCCGATCGAGGGTCTACTCATGCTCGGATTGAATTACAACCGATCCGATCCGAGCTGATCAAATTTGTAAAACCGATCGCAAAAGTGATGCTCATGCTCGGATTGAATTTGAATCGAACCGATCCGATCGGCTCGGTTTCGCTCGGTTTTTATCAAATCCTAAAAAAAGCGAGCGAATCGTTGCTCGATTGAATAATAAGGCTTCGTTCAACAAAAACAAATTCTAACTTAAAGTGCGAATACAAAAGCAACATAAAATAAAGTGCGAATACATAAGAAACACAAAATAAAGTGCAAATACAAAAGCAACACAAAATAAAGTGCGAATACAACCAACCAGGCCCAACTAGCAAAAAGCTAGAAAGGACCTGGGACAAACAACAGCTAATCACCAACTATGTTTACATCAAAATTTTGCCAACTGTCGAATGTCATCGATCTCCATCTTTCTCTATGCTACTATAACAAACATACCAAACAGAAACATAACATACCAAACAGCAGATTAAAAAAAACAACAGATTAAAAAAAACAGCAGATTGAAGAACTGTTGAAGACCGTCCGAAGATTGAAGACTAGAGACAGCGGCGATATGTGTGTCGGAGATTAGAGGGTCGGAGATGGAGACTGTGAGTCTGTGACTGTGGAGACCGGAGAGTGAGACCGAGATTAGAGCGGCAATTTGAATACGACTGATTAGGGAAGAATAGATTTAGGGTTAGATACTTAGATTTATATATTAAATATTAAGTTGGGTTGAATGTTATTTGGGCTTTTAGTTTTTTTTTGGGCTATTATATTTTTTTGGGTTTTTATCTATAAAATCTATAATATAAATATATATATTAACTATTAATAAAAATAATTCGAGCGAAACCGAGCGATCGACGAGCGAGCGGAGCTATGCTCATGCTCGGATTGAATTTGAATCGAACCGATCCGATCGGCTCATTTACAAACTGAGCGGGAATCGAACGAGCATTTTTCGAGCGATCTTCGATCATCGAGCAGTTTGGACAGCCCTAATTATGATGAAACTTTTGCCCCTGTAGCAAGATTGGAAGCTATAAGACTGTTCCTGGCCTTTGCTGTCAACCACAACATGAAGGTGTTTCAAATGGATATTTAAAGTGCTTTCCTCTATGGTACAATTCAAGAAGAGGTGTATGTTATTCAACCTCCAGGTTTTGAGGATCCATTTTATCCAGATCATGTCTACAGGCTAAACAAAGCCTTGTATGGCCTGAAACAAGCACCCAGGGCCTGGTATGAAACTATTTCCACCTTTCTACTCTCAAATGGTTTCAAAAGAGGTACCATTGATAAAACATTGTTTCTAAAATGGAGAGGAAAGGATTTAATGATTGTCCAAATTTATGTGGATGACATTATTTTTGGAAGCACATGTAATAAAATGTGTGAAGAGTTTAGGGAACTCATGACAGCTGAGTTTGAAATGAGTGCAATGGGTGAGCTGCAATGCTTTCTTGGTCTCCAAGTTCAGCAAATGCAAAATGGTACATTCATTCATCAAAGCAAATATGCAAAAGAACTTTTAAACAAATTTGATATGAATGATTGTAAACCATGCAGCACACCCATGGCAACAAATAAGCTGGTCATGTCTGATGAAAAGGATGAGCTGATTGACCAAACTCTTTATAGAAGCATGATTGGGTCTCTTTTGTACCTAACTGCATCTAGGCCAGACATCATGTTTGCAACATGTGTCTGTGCAAGAAGTCAATCCGCCCCTAGAAAATCCAATCTTATTGCTGTAAAAAGGATATTCAGATACATAAAAAGTGCTCCCACACTTGGTATCTGGTATCCAGCTAATGGGAATATCAAGCTTTCAGGATTTTCAGACAGTGACTTTGCTGGATGTAACACCACAAGGAAGTCCACATCAGGAGGGTGCCAGTTTCTTGGTGATTGCTTAGTTTCATGGCAAAGCAAAAAGCAAGCAGCTGTTTCAACATCCACTGCTGAAGCTGAATACATTGCTGCTGCAAGCTGTACAGCCCAACTCCTGTGGCTTCAAAATCAGTTGCTGGATTTTGGTATCACTGCCTTAAAGACACCACTCATGTTGGATAGCCAGGCAGCAGAAAATATCATCAAAAATCCAGTTTCTCATTCAACCACCAAGCACATCGACATCAGACATCACTTTGTGAGGGATTGCTATGAAAAAGGTTTGATTTCTCTGCATCATGTTCCAACTAAAGACCAGCTGGCAGATGTGCTCACAAAAGCATTAGATACTGCCACCTTTGAAAGCTTGGTCTCTAGAATTGGCATTCTAAACATGGAATAACAAGCAAAATCTTGTTTTTCTATGAATAAAAGCTTTAAAATGTTTTCAGAAAATCAAAAATCCATCCTTAAAAATAGCTAAAAATGAAATTTTCATTAAAATCCTTAAAAGTCTGCCATAACCACTGCTTGTTCAAAAGTCTGCTCTACATCAAAGTCTGTCCACTGCTGAAAGCCATCCTCTGTCCTCTCATTTCCTTGGTAAACTCTGTTGTTCAAAAGCAGTGTCTTATCCACTGATATGCTATCCACTGATAGTGAAAATCATCCACTGCTTTCATTTTACCGTTGTAACCACTGCCTTCATCAGTAACTTTCATAAAAGTACTGTCCTTCATTTCACCAGAGGAAGGCATGTGGGCAGTACATAGTGATCAGACTTTTTGTAACCGCTGCCACGTCAGCATTCACTTTTTCCTCTATAAAACCCCCACTTCACATCAAAAACAGGGTTTTTACTGTCGAATTGAATTCTCAAAAATTCTCTTCTCAAAGCAGTTTTTCTTCAAAATCTTCTTCGATCATCATCTCCAAAATGACAAAATCGAAGCCATCTGCAAAATCCACTTCCAAATCATCTTCAAAAGATGCCTCTCAAAAGGCCAAACCCACTGAAATTCCACACAAATCATCTCACAATCTTCTGGGTCTCCTCACAAAACCCGGCACTACTAACATTTTCGATTCCATCCTTGCTACCATCTCCGCATCAAAGTACAAAACTTTGTTAACAGCGGATGCACCAATATACTTGACAACCCAAAGAGAGTTTTGGAAGAATGCAACCCTTGAAACACAAGGAGACGCTGTAATAGCCATTAACTCTACTCTAAAGGGAAAAGCTGTCAAGATTACACCACAATCAATTTCAGAGGTCTTTCAACTCGATGATCAGGAAGGTACAATTTCTTTCCCCAAAAACGAGTTAAAAAATGATTTTCTGGAAAGAGGGTATAATGCAGAAGTAAAAAAGGATACCTTACAAAAAGGTTACTTCCCTTCTGCAACAAGGTTTTTATTTCATACCCTTCTAATGTGTGTTTCAAACAAAACCACTGCTTTTAACGAAATACCATTAAAAATTCAAAATCTGGGATATGCTATTCTTCAAGGAGAAAATTTTAATTATTCTCGGGAAATTTTTAATGATCTGGTTAAAAATGTTGAAACAAAGGCATTCTTACTATTTCCAAGATTTTTGAGTTATTATTTTGAAAAGAAACTTGGTAAGAATGATCCTGCTGCAATAAAACAAGGTGCATCTATTCAAACAAACAGCTTAACTGCTGAAACTTTTACAAGGATGTCAACACCTTGCAAAACACAAGCAGAGGTACCTGAGCAGATTTTAGCAGCTACCACTGCTCCTCAGGTATCTGCTGCTGAGCCCACTGCTCAAGGTGATCAAGGTAGCAAAACAACTGCTTTGAAACCCACACCTAAAATCACCAAAAAGCCAACAAAAAGAAAAACACAAAAACCCCCCAAACCCATCAAAAAGGCAACTCTGGGGGATGAGATACCAGAGCTACTGCCAGTGACAGCACAAAAGTCACAAGAAACCACTGCTGCTACTTCCTCACAGCAGTTGGTACAAATATCTTAACCCATAACCGAAACTCCTCCTGCTTCTTCACAAAAAGAACAGGTTGTAAATATAGGGACACCACATCATGATGCTCTGGAAGCATTTGTTTCCATCATCCACAGCCCAATTCCCGGGGCAAATTCTCTTTCCACACCAAACATCACATCCACAATTCCCCCACCAACTAAACTTCTGTTGGATGCAATTGATTTGAACCAGGCACTAACCAGTCCTTCTCAATCACCTATCAATGAGAATATACCTCAACACATGACTGGGTCTGATGTATCAATCTTTGCTAACCCACCAACACACCCTGAGGAGGTTACACCCCTTGAGTTACAAGTAACTCTTGGTGGTATTCCAAGTGAAGCAGCCACTACAAGTGCCGAACCCACTGGTTTGCACTTGGACATTGGTTACATTAATAAGACTTCCTTGGAGGCAATTCCTTACATAGCACCTCTGCCAACCACCAGTGGATTTATTTTTACCACTGGCAACATCAAAAGGTTGTCAAGTGTTGAATGAAGAAGACCCCAGTACCAAGAAAAAGGGGCATCAGTGGTTAACGTTTGGAGTACACTCCCTACCTCAACCACTGATAAAACCACTGCTAGTGGGAATTCAGATGATCCCATTAAATTGGGTGATGGTTTAAAATATTTAGAATTGACGGAACGTGTTGATAAACTGGATACTTCAGTTGCAGATATCAAAGAAATGCTGCAACAGTTGTTGACAATACAAAAGATGCAATCCACTGTTGTTCTACCTCAAGCACCTGCTCCACCATAAGCATCTACTACAAATGAGCTCTGGAACCTCTTCCAACCTTTTCTCCAACAACAAAAAGAAATGGCAGATCAGCAACATGAAATACATGTACAAAAGCTGAGAAACATCATGGAGTCTAGGTTCAAGAACACTCAAGCAGACATTAAGGCAATCGAGGCCCATTTATTGGAAACCACTGGCACTGCTCCTCCAACAGTTCTTTTCATTGATCAACTTCCCCCAGATAATGCCAAAAAGGGGGAGAAAATTCAGGAGTGGAAGAAGAAGGGAATAGATGATGGTCTTTACATTGAACCAGAAAGGGATGCAATGACCAGAAAAATTCCTGTGCCAGATGGTAGTAAAAAGGTTGATGCTACCCAAGAAGCACTTGATGAAGGAGTAGCAAGTGTAAAAAGGGATAGAGTGGAAAAGAATATTTCAAGGTGGAATGAGGAGAAAAGAGCTTTCATGGAGTTGTATGCGCAGGGTTGTTCTGGGTCAAAGGATACTAAAAATCCTAAGCCAAAAACGAAACCTAAGTCCATCCCATCCAGAATTCCAAAGCATATTCCAAAACCACCATCCAAAAGCCATCAGCATCAAACCTCCACCCAAACAGCTGTTGTAACTCCTGTTGTATCAACTACTGCTGGTACTTCAGAGGTTTCAACATCTGTTATCACTTCAACACACACCACAACCACTGCTTTATCACCACCACCATCACCACGAAAAACAACCTCACCACCACCTTCTCCTGCCAAAAAGCAGAAGATAACATATGTTACAACATCTGCTGTAATGACAGCAGTGGTTGAAACACCAGTTGTTTCAACAACTGTTAGTCAATCACAAACCACTGCCACTCAAATTATCACCACTGTTCCACCCAAAGCATCATCAGTCCCTCCTCAAACAAAAAGGAGAAGGCTAATTCTAAAAGATGATGACACATCTCCACCACCAACATCTTCAAAAACTCTGTCACTTGTCACAATTCCAAAACCCATGCCTCTCTCTTCAGCTCAAATTCTAAAGTCATTACCTCCTGCTGGTGTCTCATTTCCTTTGGAACTCATTGCAGTTAGGGAAGAAATCAAATCATTTTACTATGAGGATGACCCAGCTAAAAGGAGTTTGCCATCAGTTGAAGGATATCCCAGGCCTAACAATATTGAAGAATATTTGAAACTCAAGGCCAAGAAAGCAGAGGATATCTCAATTAAAAATAAACAAGGGAAATCTGATAGAGAATTTCAGCAAAACTATCAGTTTCTACTCACACAGGTCAGAGATATGGAGCAATTTGCCAAAAATGTATGTCAGCAAATCTCAGAAAGGGCAGGTGAGTCCTTGAGAAAAGACTACATTGAGAACATCATGACCTACAAGAAATACAAAGGGGAGAAACACATGTACAAAAACTGGACCATTCCTGAGCTTGAAAAAGAGGCAGCTAGGATTCAAGAAATGATCAAAAATAAGGTCAAGCAGACTCCTCCTGAAAAATTCAAACAATTTGAAGCTGATAAGATCTTAGAGTTGAAGAGAATGAAAGAGGAGCTGATAGCAGCTGATTATGGATCAAAGAATTCTGTGACAAAGTGGGGAGAAGATAGAGTCAGGGCTACCTACAAAAAGTTGGAGGAACTTAGAAAAAAAGATCCAACAGTTCCAAAAAGGCCTGACTACTCCAAAGCAGAGGTCTCAAAAAGACCACCAAAGCTGCAAGTCAAAAGAACCACTGCTCCAGCTGGTGCTGCCATCTACAAAAGAAGGAGTCAAAACCAGTCAGGTGCTGAAACAGTTCAAGATCTAAAAGCTGGAAATGCTGTTGTAAAAGAGGGCATTAGTTTAATGATAAAAGAAGATCTTGAATTGGAACAATCTGCAAGCACTGCTCAGCCAGTCATGAATAGGCCAGCATCTCCAAACACCTCATCAAATAAAAATCTCCCAAGAAACTCATCAGGCTCAAAAGTACTAAAGTGGGAAACTGACAAACAGACCCATGTACTGACTATGTTCAGGTCTGATGGAGAAGTGAAGAAAATATCAAGGGAACAAGCATTTGGCCTAAGTCTTGAAGATTTGCAGGATCTCCTTGATCTTCCACTTAGCAGGGATGATGATGACACAGATGCCCTAGACTTTGAGCTCCAATTTAAAGGTCAGATAAGGGAACTGTTGATGAGGCAATAAACTTCCACAATAATGAAGAGTTTTGGCATTATCTGTTCCAGGGGGGAGATTGTTGGGATTGAACCCTACCAGAGGAACATATAATAAAAGCCAAAACTGGATCAGGGCAGTGGATTCAGAATAAGCAGATGTTACAAACAAGCCTCTCCCCTTGGAAGTGATTTCAACATCTGCTGACCTCCTATCTACTGGTCGTGCAATCTGCTGACCTACAAACTACTGATCAAGTAAAAGCCTGATGGAAGACTAAAGCTCTGCTGCTCAATCTACTGTCCTGAGTCAAGCACTGCTGATCCGGACAAGTACTGCTGGGTTCACAGCAGTGGAAGGCTGCAACAGTTATTTAACATGTCTTCTATGTAATGAAATGTAATAGCAGTAGTTAGCATAGCAGTGTTTGTACTGATCAGAGGTTAGAGTTTGTTAGAGTTTGTTGATGATGAAGCAAAAGAAATAAACAAGCAAGTTCATCAAAAATAACTTTGTTTGAATTATGGCTTCATCAAAATAATAAAAAATTACAAAAATAAAAAGCCTTACGAAAAACCGATGCTTTTTACGTTTTTCGCCCTTTTCTACTAACCACTAACCCAACCACCTACCTTTAACCCAAGCCTAACCCTTCACCCAAAAGTCCTCTCGATATTTACAAAGGTATATAGTTAAAAAGGAGGAGGATTGATTGCTTGGCAAGCCTATGGTAGGAGTAAGTTCCATACCGCTCTCGAGTGATTCACTAAAATACATCTTCGGCCGAGTGTTGAGTGATCCCCCGTGAGGTATGTGAACTTGTATATAAATAGAATTTAAAGAGGCATGTTATGCCCTAATAAGTAATTTATCTTATGAAAAGTTTTAAATAAATCATGACGAATTGGATGGCGGGGGTCCAAACTCTTTTATCCCCTCATAAGTTAAACTACTATTAATACTTTAACCCGGCTATTTAGGACTGTATCCCTGCTGACTTAGACTACTTAGCCGAGGGTAACATCGCCTTCAAAAGAGGGGCCTACCACATTATGCATTAATAACTTAATTAATTATCTTTCAATAATCCAACCCTTTAGGATTGTATCCCTGCTGACTCAAACTACTGGGTTGAGGGTAACGTCACCTCCAAAAGAGTGGCCTACTACAATAACTAAGATAATCTCTTAATAAAGTGCAAAAGTGAGGAAATAATCAAAGGTTACACTAAACACGAGTCAGAGCCAAGTGATTCATCTTGTCTATCTGTTTTTATTTTATTTATATTTTTCAGCATTTTAGTTAGTTTTTATTTTTCTAGTTTAAAACCTTTTTCTAAACTTTTGATTTGATTAGACGTTGAGGATAAACCGGTACTAAAAGCTCTTGTGTCCTTGGACGACCTCGATATCTTGCCAACACTATACTACACTCACGATGGGTGCACTTGCCCATATGTGTGTTTAGTGTTAGTAAATATCGTGTTTTATAAATTTAAAACTTGGCTAAAAAGTGTAAAAGGGCTTAAAATATACTTAAACTTATATACACACTTCACACGCATCACTACTCGCTGCGTACTCGCTAATCGCAATCGCTATTCTCGAATTCGCGGATGTTGCACGATAGGTGATTGTGTGTGACCAGGATAGGTGAATACGTGCAAAATATAGAATGGTTTCTGTGTTCTGACTATCGTATGTGCTTCTGTGCCTTACGTGCTTACGTGCTCCTGTGCGCTTATGTATCTATGTGATATGTGATTCTGTTGTTTTGTGCTTATGTGGATTTATGAATGGCTGTGTTCCTGAGCTTTATGGTGAATCGCTAGACTATACTAGGATTAATCAAATAGTGTTTTGAATCCTATGGCGCTGTCTGTTGCAGACAATGTCGTCATTTGGATCATTCCATTCCCGTTCAGCTCGACGCAATCATGATGACATATTTAGATGTTAAGTTATTAAATTTACTTAACTGTTTTTTTGTTAAACTTAGCTGTTTAACTGATTAATTTTCTTTAAGTGTTTAACTACTTAATTTACTTAAACTGTTTAATTAATTAACTTACTTAGCTGATTAATTAATTAACTTACTTAACCACTAAGCTTTCTTAACCGCTAAGCTTTCTTAACCACTAAGTTTTCTCAACCACTAAGTTTTCTGGTTTAGCAGCCCCCTTGGTTACGTTCTAATTTCTAGATATACCAAAATGTGACAGGGATTAGTGTAAGAAACTAAATCAAACTTTAACGATAATCACGAGATCAAAACCGCAAGGTTTAAAGTATCCCCATATTCAGGCAGAACTTCAGCTTTACGTTGCTAGGGTTTCAGATCAATCGAACAGGGTACTGTTTCAGCGATTAGGGTTTCGTACACGGGAATTGAGACAGAGATTCGGAAATAGAGAAACAAGGATCAGAAAGATCGATTTTGAAATCAAAAGGTGCAAATGAAACTGTCCCAACCTCGCTCTATATATATCTGGATTTTGATGTCGTCGTGCCACCCGACAGAGCTTGGTTTGCCCGTCGCGACACGCGAAGGGGTTGTAACACCCCGTGTTTCGAAAGTCAAAGTCAAAGTCAAGATTGAAGTCAAAGGGAGAAAAGATTGCTAATTGCGATCTGTCACTCCTTGCTCAACTACTGTTTTGACTTCTTTGACTCGTAATCGATTCTACTATTTATTTGCTTTAGTTGTATTATATGGAGTATCTATTAATAATCGAGGTTTAATCGCTATTTAATCGCATATTTAATCGCTAATTGACTTATCGCTATCGCATTCGCAACTCGAATTATGTGTTCTGGATATTGTTTTACGTGTGTGTGCTATTTATGTGTTACTTGTGCATGTTTTGTTTATGTTGAGGTGTAAATCGCAATCGCAATTGCAATTCTATCACATCGCAATCAAATCGCAAACGCTAAACGCAAGTTATTTACAGTGACTGTATGTTAGATATAGTAGTTAGGTTATTTGTGTAACTAATGGGTAATACTATCGCATCGCTCGCTCGAATCGCATCACAACGCTCAACACGTAAATCGAAACGACAACACTCATCGCGCCGGACACCTTGATCGAGTGGCCAACCGATCGAGTGGCCATCCGATCAGATTGCCATCCGATCGGGTTGCCATCCGATCGGACTGCCATCCGATCGGTGACCAATCCAACACTTCAGCCCTTTCCATTTTGGGAAACCCTATAAATACCCGCCTGTCACATTATTTGTGATGTGACAGCTCCTCACTCGAACCAGCCGCACTCAAGCTCTCATTTCTCGTGATTCTTGTAAGTTTTCAACCTGAATCTTGTACTTCTATGATCTACACACACTTCTTCATCCTTTTCACCTTTGAATCTTAACTTTTAACCGTGAAATCACCGGATTTGAGGTGTTCTAGGATGTTGTCATCATGGAGTTCTTATGAACTTCAAGGTTTAGCTTCATTCGACCAAGAATAACTTAGATCTGAAGGATTTCCACATGAATAATCAATGTTTTCGCATAGATCTACACATATTCATGGTTAAAAGGATTGAAAGATGGTTTTCTAAGTTTCTTTCAACTCTTTTACCCTCAATGCACTCAAAACCGATAGAATCGGAGCTCGTTCTGATCTTCTACTCTTCCTTAGTGATGTGTTAGCTCAAGATCTGAATTCTATCCAAGAGACAACTGATGTCGGGTTAAACATGAACAACCGTCTCGAACCGTGAACTGGTCGGACTAGGGTGGTTCCTGTTCGGTCGGATCACTTGGGTCAAGATGGGGATCCTGTTGTCTAGCACGATATTACACCATCTCGATTAAAACTGCAAAGCTTTCAAAACAATCAAGTGTCAAAGACGATCAGGTCATTGGGACGGATTGCCGTCCGATCGGCTTACATTTGGTTTCACACTTAAACATTTTTCCAAATTTCAAAGGACTGGACGTCGAACGGATTGCCGTCCGATCGGATTGCCATCCGATCGTGTGACGTTTGGGACTTTGGTACTTGGTCAATTTCAAAGGACAGTAGTTCCAAACGGATTGCTATCCGATCAGATTGCCATCCGATCGAGTGACAACCCTGCTGTGAACTTGTTCTCACTAAGTGCCCTACCAATCGGATCGCTATCCGATCGGACTGCCGTCGATCGTGTGATGTTTGGGACTTTAGTACTTGGTCAATTTCAAAGGACAGTAGTTCCAAATGGATTGCTATCCGATCGGATTGCCATCCGATCGAGTGACAACCCTGCTGTGAACTTGTTCTCACTAAGTGCCCTACCAATCGGATCACTATCCAATCAGACTGCCGTCCGATCGATCGACCAGAAGGGTAGAGATACTTCTCCATTTTCAAAATGCTACAACGAAAACTTCAAAGCCATCGTACACAAACACATCCTTACCACACAAGATGTCAATCCCATCGAATGGCCATCCGATTGAATGACCATCCGAACGGATTGACATCCGGTCGACTGGTCATCTGATCGGATTGCCATCCAATCGGATTACCATCCGACACTTGGTAATTTTGCATCGTTTATCGTGCCGCTCATCATTTATGCTATCGTTAATTGTTCAGGCTAACCTCTCAAGCGCTCCCTTCAATCCAAGAGAGTGTTTACTTGTTAAGCACAATTTGTGAGTATACTCGATCCCTTTTTGCTTTATGCACTTTTGGGCGTTACATACGTTACTTATTCTAAATCACATCAAACACACGACGCAAACACTATTTATACGCTGACCGTTAATGCATGCTATACGTGACTTGATGAATGCCTGTCTGTTATGTTTACACATTGATTGTTGTCTACCTGCCTTAGCAACTATAGCACTTTAATTTGGACTCAGCACCTGTTCACTCAGGGGTTGTTAAGGACAATACTTCACGTGTTCGCAGTGGTGAACATGTGATGCGCACTCGCTACTCGTAGTCAAATCGCAGTCATTGGTTTTGATAGGATCTTTGTCGATAACTTACATGCTTCACATTATACGTTGTACATGCTGGTTAAGCGTAAACGATTTCGAACTCTATTATACTATTAAACTTGTATGCTCACCTTTACACTATGTGTATTGACCTCTATTTTAACGTATGTGACAGGTGCTTAGGATGTTTGCTTGCTGTTTGATGAACCAAGCTAGGATTGAGTCTAGAAACAAACTAAATAAAATCTGAGTTGTTGGAATGGATATTTGTATTTGAGAACAATGTCTGTTATAACTGTTTTTATTATATATGTTTGTGGTATGGGACATGAACCTTAATATATTATAATGAATAGTTGTTATGGATTCTCCTGGACAATCTGTTTCGCTCAGTGCCATGCCCCGATGTTTCCGTCAGCAGTTAGGGTGTGACAGATTGGTATCAGAGCCATAACTATAGGGAATTAGGCAAGACTCGACCTAGTCCGGGTCGATGTCTTAGAACGACCTAGTCTATAGTCTAAGTACCAACAGACCGACTTGTGCATGCCTTTAAGGGTTTTGTACGAGCATGCTCGCTATTCCCGCTTACACTACACTATCACTGCAAACTATTTTTCGAAAATGAACGAGTAGTTAGGTTGAGATTAGGTGTGAAACTCGCAAACTCTCGACCAAATCGCTTGTTCGACCCACATTTTTATCTACAAACAGGGGAATGTGCGTTGAATCAGGAGTGAAATCCGTACTTTAACGCAAAATTTCCCTTCTATACTATCAGAACCAGAACGAAGTTGTTAAGTCAGGGGTGGAACCCGAACCTTGACGACTTGTTCCATTCTTATTATGGTTTTACAAAACTCTCACCAAGGTCTCGACGGACTCCAACGACTTGGGTCACACTGTAACTGGAAGGATGCGTGCCGATCGCTTAAATCGAAGTGAGAGCACAGTCCCGAAGGCCAAAGTGTGCATTTACAAGTCCTTGTGAATAGTCGAATCACTTTGGGTAGTCAACGTCTATCTAGCCAAGACGATCTACCCTTGAATTTTATGTGTCTCGATTCTGGATTTGTTGCCGCCAACTATGTGATTTATCGATTTTATGTGTTTTCTGTGATTACGATTTTGGTAATTTATACGCTTTTCGCTCCCCGTTTCGATCAACACGCACCACTCGCACTACACATCTATCTCAATACGCTAACAAATCGCTGGTCATTATACGCAATTGCTGCTCGCCAATCGCACTCACTATACTTAAACGCTATACGTTCTGTGAAGGATAGGTGAATACGTGTAACATATAGTATGGTTTCTGTGTTCTGACTGCCTTATGTGCTTTTGTGCCCTACATGATTATGTGCTTACGTGTTTATATGCTTATATGATTCTGTGTTTATGTGGCTACGTGTTCCTGAGCTTTATGGTGAATCGCTAGACTATACTAGGAATAATCGAATAGCGTTTTGAATACTATGGCGCTGTCTGTTGCAGACAATGTCTTCATTCGGATCTTTCCATTCCCGTTCAGCTCGCCGCAATCATGATGACAAACGCATCGCCGCCCTCGTCGCTAAGCAAATGGCGAAAGTTATCCCCCAGATTGTTAGTGAGCTGAATGAATACGCTAGCAAATCTTCTGAAGAATCCAGGACTGATGCTCCTAAAGTTGCTTTTAGCTTCAAGCAGTTCAAAGCCTGCGGCCCGAAAGAGTTTACCGGCGAAGATGGGCCTACGGCCATGTTTCAATGGTTTGATTCTATCGAAGTCACCCTGCGCCAAAGTGGCTGTCCTGACAATCTCCGTACTCTGAACGCAACTGGCGTCTTCCAATCCTGAGCGCCTGATTGGTGGACGGCCGAGAGAAACAAACACGTAAATGATGCATCTTACGGGCTGATGTGGGATTAGTTGATGGACGTGATGATGCAAGAGTTCTGCCCTCCCCACGAGCGCCAAAAGCTAGAGGACGAATTCTGGCATATCAAGCAGAAAGATGGTGACAACGCTGATGTAACGGCTCGCTTCAAGCAGTTGAGTATAATCTATCCTAGCCAAGTTACCACGCCTGAAATCACCATCAAGAAGTGTATCCGTGCTCTTCCGGATTGCGTGGCTGATTTCGTTCAAGCTACCAAGACGACGACAGTTGAGGAAACCTTTCTACTCGCTGCTGAAATCAACGACAAGCGAGTCAAGTCTGGTTACTGGGATAAAGCTCCCAAGAATCTGCATCAAGCTACCACTGCTTCAACCGCTGAAACCGCCGCCGCTCCTCAGTCATCCAAGCTCTCGAGACGCAAGAGAAAGAACAACAGCAGTTCCAGCAACATGAACTGCACTGTAACCACTGCTGCCCCGCTCCAATTAGTTCCTGCTCAATCGCAGCCTCAACACCGCCAAGTAGCGGCACCGGTCACCAACGCACCGCCGGCAAAGCGTGAGTATACTGGTCCTCACCCGGCTTGCTCTACTTGTACCTATCACCACCCTGTAGGAAATTTCTTGCAGATACTGTGTGCGTTGCAACATGTACGGCCACTTCACCGCCAACTGCCGTACAGGTCCACGTCAAACCCCAGCTCCAACCCAAGGTCAAGCTCCTGCTCAACAAGCTCTACTTACTGCTCCTCAAGGCCATCAAGCGGCTCCTGCACCCGCGATCCATGCTAGAGCTTGCTATGCGTGTGGTGATCCCAACCACTTCGCTAATATGTGCCTGAACTGAGTGGTCAAGCAAGAGCCACAACAGCAGCCGCCCCAGTGTAACGCCCAACGTCCCTAAACTTTTGGCTCTTGGCAAGATCAGTCCCTGAACCTTTACCTATTGTCAATTATAGTCCATGTAGTTATGTGATATTGATACTTTGATACTTTTGGCATGAATCTTATTGATGCTTGAAACTACGAGACTTGATACTTAATCTAGATACTTGACTCTTGATACTTAATCCAGATACTTGACTCTTGACACTTAATCTAGACACTTGATTCTTGATACTATGGAAACTAGATTCTTTATGATTCTTATACTTGATACTTGGACTCTTGATTCTTGATGCTTGAGAAACTATGATTCTTGACTCTTGAGACTTATTTGGTGCTTGACTCCTTAGACGCGTGAAACTTGATTCTTGGTTGAACGAGAGACTGGAGCCTTGTCACTGGCGGAATCTATGAAACTTGGAAACTTTTGGTTTGTAATGTAATCTAAATACTTTACATAAACTATACGTAACGCAACGCCTAACCTAACTCGCTAAACGAATCAAAAACGGAAACACGGAAAGATTTCATTGGCCAGAATGGAAAATCCGATCGGACTGTCATCCGACCGGATCGTCACCCTATCGGATGACTGTTTGATCGAACAGCAATCCGAACGGACTGCCATCCGACCCATGCGCACATACCTCCTTCACTCACCCTCACCCTATAAATAGACATGTCACATCACCCTTTTCGGTGTTGTGACAGCTCTGCTCGACCAGACACGCTATTCTCCCTCTCTCTTCATTATCTTACTGATTTCGGTACGTTTTGCACTAGATCCTTGTACTTTCTCGGTCAACACATCATCCTCTACGTGATTCTCACTTGAAATCACGCTTTTCACCGTGAAATCTCTCAGATCTGAGATCTTGAGGATGATGACATCATGGGGGTTTGTACAAACTACCATATGACGTCACTCTTGGTGCGGTCTAGCTAAGATCTAAGAGATTCCATGCTTATTTCATTAAATCTAAGCTAAATCTAAGAGTTTTTATACTAAAACTTAAGTCCATCATCTTTTCTTCAAACTTTTGATTTACTTTGGTGATAAAAGGGACTGAACGGGCTGTAGACTTGATCGGTGGTCTGGAGTTGGTTTAGGAACGGATTGTTCACTGATTTAGATGATCACGGGATGGATTCCGGCATAAACCCGTCACTAACAGACAAACGGGTCGGACATGGGCGATTCCCGACAGATCAGAATGGCTGTGAAACGATAAGTTACCGTTGTCGTAGTACGTGCCGTGACGTCACCGTTAATCTTCAAACTTAGTAATTTTACAAAAAATGTTACACAAGAACAAGGGTCGCCCGATCGAGCGGCACCCCGATCGGATGACTATCCGATCGGACAACCATCTTATCAGGTGACACTTGTCCTTGAATCTTGAAACTTCCCAACACTTAGAAGTTTATTCAAACATGAAACTTTGGAAAGCTTTGATCGAATGGCAGTCCGATCAGACTTTCATCCGATCGAGCAGCTATCCTAGTTCCCTGCACTTATGAAACTCAAACCAAATGGCAACCCGATCAGATGACCATCCGATCAGGCAGCCATATGTCTCTTCACCAATGTGCGTCTTCCGAACGACCGGTACTCCGATCGGATAGCCATCCGATCGGACAACCATCCGATCCAATGACCAACTCGATACTTTGATCAACCTCGTTATCTTGTCCGACTCTTACCCTATTGTAATCTAATCAGGCTAAATCTAAAAAGAGCTCCCTTTGATCCAATAACAGTTGCGACTGTTAAGCAATCATTGTGAGTATACTCGATTCCCCTTTTTACCTTAAAATTTTGGGGTGTAACATGTATTCTATGATACTTAAACTTTAATCTTTGAAACTTATACTCTATCCTATGTGAACATGAAACTTGTGATTCTTGATTCTTGACTCTTTGTGCTATGTGACGTTTAATCCAGAGTGTATAGTTCCGCCTTAACAATAGTAGCGCTATAGGAGATGCACCTCTCCCATTATTCTCGGGGGGTATTGTTAGGAGGATTCTAGTTTACCTTGAGTCTTGGGTAAACACTAAAGCATCGGGATACTTGGGCTATCACTGCGTGGACTGCGACACTAGCACGGCTGAAACTATTTTATTGTCTACACTATGGATATGAGTTGTTTTAATCTATTATTCTAATATCAAACTTGTATACTCGCCAATACTTTTGTATTGATATTTTAATACATGTTGCAGGCTGATAGGATGCTTGGAAATGCATGGAAATTCAGCTAGGAGATGCTTAGAAACATCGCCTAGATAACTTAGAATCTTTTGAATAATTTGAACAATATTTGTTTGGGTCTGTATTCGATACTTGTGTTGGTTGTGTTTGCTTTGAGACAATGACATGATGAATTTGATCTAATTTCTATTGAAACAAGTAGTGTTGTGGAATCCCATGAGCAATCTGAACGCTTAGTGCTCGCACCCCGATGTTTCCGCCATCGGTTGGGGTGTGACAGATTGGTATCAGAGCCATAACTATAGGGAATTAGGATAAGTAGGAATACTTGCCCTAGTCTATAGTTCTAGGACTCTTGACTCTTATTTGTTGTTTAAGACTTATGTATTCTACCGTATCTGCTTCCTAGCAGCACATTTCCCTGTTAAATTTACATGCCTTTCCTAAGGCTGATACAATATACACTTGATGCTTTGGAAACGCTGTTAATCAGTGTTTGTATTTTTCACGAGATTTGCCCTCAAGTCAGGAGTGACATCCAAACCTTGATGGAAAATCTCCATATTATTCTAGTCGGTCTTATCTGCGGATGAGTACCAACGCTGTTAGGGTACGATGTTGTCAAGTTAGAGGTGAAACTCAAATCTTGATAACTAGTCCCACTCTTTGGTTTTCATGTCTCGCCAAAGCCTCGTAACTTCTGATCAATTGAGTACGTGAAATAACCAAAAGGATAAATATCGTAGGCCTAACATTGATGACGTATTTGTCTAAGTAAGTCAAGACACGTTACCTCAATTTGAAAGGGGTTCGAATCACTTTGGTTAGTCGTTGTTCCTCTACCCGGAACAATCCTATGATTTATGAGCCTATCTTGCTTTTATGTTATCTCTATTTTATGCGTGTGGTCTTAAACTCAATTCTTTGATCATTTGGAACGCTTTTACACGAATCACACGTTGTCCGCAATTAGAAACGTAAATTCTAATATCTGATCAGACAAAATTTATGAAGCTTTATTCTATGTGCAATCTATGTGATAATGTGCTTGTAAGACACTAGATGTAACATGGCATGGAATACGAGGGAAAGTGACGTGTCCGAAGCGTGGTGGATACACCGCTGATACTTCCTATATATAAGCGTTTCTGGCATGTTACCAACTTTCGTACCAAGTGCCATGCAAAATTTAATGTCCGGTATGGAATTCTAAAGCTATGGAAGGTCTATTCGGGTATTCTATGAGAAACATATGAGAAATCTATCGGGTGCTCTCGTGAAATCTACGTATGTGTAATCTATGTGTAAGCTGCGTACGTGTGGATGGAGAAACAAAATACGAAATGTAGCCTAGCGCCGAAGACGAGGGGGAAAGTGGCATGTCCGAAGCGTGGTGGATACGCCCTTGGTACTTCCTATATATAAGCATTTCGGGCATGCTACCAAACCTTCGTACCACGCGCTAAGTGAAATCCGTAGTTTTGTAGGCTCAGGTTTGAGTGATTGAATCTACCTTGTTAATCTATGTGGATGAATCTATCTGGTTAAACTATGTTTAAAGAAATGGTGGAATCGAAAGCGGTGGTTAACGAGGCATGATACCGATGACGAGACGGACGTGGCATGATTGAAGCATGGTGGATACGCCGCTGGTACTTCCTATATATAAGTGCTTCTGTCATGTTGCCGAACTTTCGTAACACGTGCCATGCGAGATTTCGTTGTTTGTGGATTGTTAGCATGAGTCTATGTGAAACTATGTGAATCTATTCGGAGTCTATTGAATCTATTTGGAGTCTATTGAATCTATTGAAACTATGGGAAACTATTGAATCTATTGGAATCTAATTGAAATCTACGTGAATCTGTTTGGAACTGTTGTAAACTATGAGAATCTATGATGATGATGATGATGATGAGTGTGTTCTACGACACGTAACATGACACCGAGTACGAGGTGGAAGCGATGTGCCCGAAGCGTGGTGGATACGCCGATGGTGCTTCCTATATATAAGCGTTTCTGACATGTTGCCAAACTTTGTACAACGTGCCATGCGAAGGTCGTGGGTTTTGTTGTATTGAAATCTATGAGAAACTTAAATCTTATGAATCTTGTGAATCTTGTTAAGTTTTAGTCTATTGTGTGTAAATCTATATTGTGAGGCTTCGTGAATTTAGACTTAAACGATCCTCTCATTGGATCTTTAGGATGTCTTCTAGAAAGCTATCCGACACTCTCAGGAGATCTAGGGAGAAGTCTCAGAAGAAGATGATGTCTTTCATGGCCGACCAGATTGCTCGAGTCGTGCCAAAGATCGTCTCTGAGCTCCAAGGATCAAACACACCTCCATCCTATGTGGACTCCAAGGCTGAGAAGCAAAAGCCTACTAAGTTCAACTATAAGCATTTCATCTCTTGCAACCCTAAGTCATTCACGGGCAGTGATCGGGAGACTGCTATGCTCGAGTGGTTCGACAGCATCGAGGTTACCTTCATTAACAGCGAATGCCCAGACCACTTGAAGAGTAGGAGTGCAACTGGAATGTTTCAAGGCAGAGCGCTGGAGTGGTGGTCGAATGAAAGAAACATCCGTTCTAATGAAGAAGCCTATGCTCTTCCATGGGCTGAGGTGCGAGAACTAATGATGCTTGAGTTCTGCCCTCCTCATTAACAACTAAAGCTTGAAGAAGAGTTTTGGCATCTGAAGTAGGTTGGTGATGATAACCTGGCTTATACTACCCGTTTTAATCAGTTGAGTCTTATCGTTCCTCACTTGGTCTCGACTCCTAAGCGAATGATAACCAAGTACATCAATGGTCTACCTCCTGCTATGCGTGATTCTATTGAAGCAGCTCAACGGGAAACTATTGAGGAAGTCTATTGTTTGGCAGCAAGTTTCAACAACAATCGTGTGCGTGATAAACAGCTCGCTACTCCTGCTCCCTCCAAGTCTGCGAATCAAGTTACTCAGCTCGCTACTCCTGCTCCCTCCCAGGGTTCTGGATGTAATGCTATTACTCCTGCTGCAAACCCTGCTGCTAAACCTGCTCCTGCTACTGCTGCTGCTAACCCTGCTGCTCCCGAAGCTAAGAAGCAATACACTGGGCCTCATACCAAGTGTGCGACTTGCAACTACCATCATCCTGCTACTTCTGCATGTCGTTTGTGCACCAACTGTAATCGCTATGGTCACACGACTCCTTACTGTCATCAAGCTAATCAAACCCAGCAAGCCCCAGCTCAGGCAGCTCTACCTGCACCTCCAGCACCTCTACAAAACCCAAGGCCAGTCAACGCTGTTCGTGCATGCTACAAGTGTGGAGATACTACCCATCTCCGTAACCAGTGTCCTCAGCTGAATCAGGACCAGCAGCCAGCCACTCATGGACGAGCGTTCAACCTTAATGCTAATCAGGCTCGTAATGACAATGACGTTGTCAATGGTATGTTCCTTGTTAATAACCTTTATGCTTCGGTTCTATTTGATACTGGTGCCGATAAAAGCTTTGTGTCCATGGAGTTTGAGTCCTTGATAAACTGTACACACTCCAAGTTACCTTAGTCGTTCTCTGTTGAGGTCGCTAATGGTAAGTCGATTCTTGTAAATTCTATCGTGCGTGATTGTTCCCTGATTCTTAACAATCACGTCTTCCCTGTTGATCTTATACCCATGAGATTGGGTAGTTTTGATCTCATCATTGGCATGGACTGGTTGCGTAAGAACCATGCCGAGATTGTTTGTCATAAGAAACTTGTTCGTCTTCCTCTTCCCTCTGGTGATACTTTGATCGTCTATGGAGACCGACCTTCAAAAGGACTGAGATTGATGTCATGCACACAAGCGAGCAGAAGCTTACGTAAACAGAAGCCTGCTTTCTTGGCCCACGTGGTGGAACAAAAAGGCAAGGGGAAGAACATAAGCGACGTTCCAGTGATGTGTGACTTCACTGATGTCTTTCCTGAAGATCTTCCTGGTCTTCCTCCTCCCAGATCCGTTGACTTTCGCATTGATCTCGTACTTGGTGCGACACCTGTCGCCAGGGCTCCTTACCGTCTTGCACCTTCTGAGATGCAAGAATTATCTAGTCAATTGCAGGAATTACTCGATAAGGGTTTTATTCGTCCAAGTACCTCCCCGTGGGGCGCTCCCGTTTTATTTGTTAAGAAGAAGGATGGTTCCTTCCGTATGTGTATCGACTATCGTGAACTGAATAAGCTTACCATGAAGAATCGTTATCCGCTCCCTCGTATCGATGACCTATTTGACCAACTACAAGGCGCGTCGTGTTTTTCAAAAATTGACCTACGTTCTGGATATCATCAACTACGTGTCCTCGAAGATGATATACCTAAGACTGCATTTCGTACCCGATATGGGCACTACGAGTTCGTAGTTATGCCTTTTGGCTTGACCAACGCACCTGCAGTATTCATGGACCTTATGAACCGTGTTTGCAAACCCTATTTGGATCGTTTGTGATAGTCTTTATTGATGATATTCTTATTTATTCTAAGTCTAAAGTTGATCATGCTCGTCATTTACGTCTTATGCTTGAACTTTTACGTGGTGAACGTCTGTATGCAAAATTTTCTAAGTGTGAGTTTTGGATTAATGAAGTACAATTTCTTGGTCATATTGTTAGTAGGCAGGGTATTCATGTTGACCCTTCTAAGATTGAGCCAGTGAAGAATTGGTGTACGCCTAAATCCGTGTCTGAGATTCGTTCTTTTCTAGGACTGGCGGGTTATTACCGCTGATTCATCGCGGATTTTTCTAAAATCGCCGTCCCTCTTACTACGCTAACCCAAAAGGAGAAACCTTTTGTTTGGGGTCCCAAACAAGAGGAATCATTTCAAACTCTTAAGAACCTTTTGTGTAATGCTCCTATGTTAACTCTACCTGATGGCAATGGCAATTTTGTGGTATATTGAAATGCCTCGAATCGTGGATTGGGCTGTGTGCTCATGCAGTGAGACAAGGTTATTGCTTATGCCTCTCGTCAGCTCAAAGTACATGAGAAAAACTACACTACTCACGATCTGGAGCTTGGTGCAGTTATTTTTGCGTTAAAGATCTGGCGACACTACCTTTATGGTACAAGGTGTGTGGTCTTCACCGACCATTGGAGCCTTCAACATATATTTGACCAAAAAGAACTGAACATGCGACAGAGACGTTGGGTGGAATTGCTTAACGACTACGATTGCGAAATTCGCTATCATCGAGGTAAGGAGAATGTAGTAGCCGACGCCCTTAGTCGTAAGGCCCATTTCAAGGCTATTCGCATCTCTAGTGATCTGCATGCTTGTATTCGTGAAGCTCAGTATTCATCAGCAAATGAAGGAAGTTTAGAAGAAGAAATCCACGGCGCTAGGATGGACCAGCTCGAAACTAAATCTGATGGTCTGCAGTATTATTTAAATCGCATTTGGGTGCCAGACCGCGATAACCTTCGTGAGCTCATTATGACCGAGGCTCACAAATCCCGTTACTCTATCCACCCAGGTGCCGATAAGATGTACCAGGATCTACGTGCGACTTATTGGTGGCCTGGCATGAAGAGGGGCATTGTTGTATATGTGTCTAAGTGCCTTACGTGTTCGAAGGTAAAGGCTGAACTCCAGCGTCCCTCTGGACTCTTAGAACAACCCAAGATCCCAGTTTGGAAATGGGATAGCATCGCTATGGACTTTATTACTAAGCTACCCCGCACCTCTAAAGGTCACGATAGTATCTGGGTGATTATTGATCGTTTGACCAAATCCGCTCACTTTCTTCCTATTCATGAAGATTACAGAGTGGAGAAACTTGCTCGAGTCTATACTGACGAGATTATATGCCATCATGGCATACCCCTTGACATAATCTCGGACCGTGATGGTCGTTTTACTTTGCGTCTTTGGCAAACGTTTCAGTCCGCTATGGGTTCGCACTTGAATCTTAGCACGGCTTTTCATCCTCCATCGGATGGGCAGACCGAGCGTACCATTCAAACTCTAGAGGATATGCTCCGTTCTTGTGTCATCGACTTTGGTGGTAACTGGGATGTACATTTACCATTGATAGAATTCTCGTACAACAATAGTTACCATTCCAGTATTCAGATGGCTCCTTTCGAAGCTTTATATGGGCGAAAATGCCGATCTCCTCTCAGCTGGCACGAGGTTGGGGAAATGCAGTTCACTGGCATTAAGATTGTTCAAGAGGCAATGGATAAGATTCTTCAGATCCGTGACAACTTGATCAAGGCTAGGAGCAGACAAAAGAGCTATGCTGATAATAGGCGGAAGCCTCTGGAATTTGCTGTTGGTGATCGAGTTCTACTCAAGGTATCTCCCTGGAAGAGAGTAGTTCATTTTGGAAAGAAGGGAAAGCTCGCTCCTCGCTACGTGGGTCCTTTCGTGATACTTGAAAAGATTGGCAAGGTGGCGTACAGACTCAACTTGCCACAAGAGCTAAGCAACGTACATCCAATGTTCCACGTATCTAACTTACAGAAATGCCTAGCCAACGAGGGACTGCAGGTTCCTCTTGAAGACTTGCAAATAAACGAAGCTATTCAGTTTGTGGAGAAACTGGTCGAAATCATGGATCAAATTGTCAAGCGTCTGAGGCGCAACAAAATTCTCATTGTCAAGGTTCGATGGGAAGGAAAGCATGGTGCCGAATTCACTTGGGAGTTGAAAAGTGATATGAAGGCCAAGTACCCGCATCTCTTCGAGCAGTCTTCTTTTAAGATTTCGGGGACAAAATCTCCTAAAGGAGGGGAGACTGTAACGCCCAGCGTCCCTAAACTTTTGCCTCTTAGCAAGATCAGTCCCTGAACCTTTACCTATTGTCAATAATAGTCCCTGTAGTTATGTGATATTGATACTTTGACACTTTTGGCATGAATCTTATTGATGCTTGAAACTACGAGACTTGATACTTAATCTAGATACTTGACTCTTGATACTTAATCTAGATACTTGACTCTTGATACTTAATCTATACACTTGATTCTTGATACTATGGAAACTAGATTCTTTATGATTCTTGATACTTGATACTTGGAGTCTTGATTCTTGATGCTTGAGAAACTATGATTCTTGACTCTTGATACTTATTTGGTGCTTGACTCCTTAGACTCGTGAAACTTGATTCTTGGTTGAACGAGAGATTGGAGCCTTGTCACTGGCGGAATCTATGAAACTTGGAAACTTTTGGTTTGTAGTGTAATCTAAATACTTTACATAAACTATACGTAACGCAATGCCTAACCTAACTCGCTAAATGAATAAAAAACGGAAACACGGAAGGATTTCATTGGCCAGAATGGCAAATCCGATCGGATTGTCATCCGACCGGATCGTCACCCTATCGGATGATTGTTCAATCGAACAGCAATCCGAACGGACTGCCATCCGACCCATGCGCACATACCTCCTTCACTCACCCTCACCCTATAAATAGACCTGTCACATCACCCTTTTCGGTGGTGTGACAGCTCTGCTCGACCAGACACGCTATTCTCCCTCTCTCTTCATTATCTTACTGATTTCGGTACGTTTTGCACTAGATCCTTGTACTTTCTCGCTCAACACATCATCATCTACGTGATTCTCACTTGAAATCACGCTTTTCACCGTGAAATCTCTCAGATCTGAGATCTTGAGGATGATGTCATCATGGGGGTTTGTACAAACTACCATATGACGTCACTCTTGGTGCGGTCTAGCTAAGATCTAAGAGATTCCATGCTTATTTCATTAAATCTAAGCTAAATCTAAGAGTTTTTATACTAAAACTTAAGTCCATCATCTTTTCTTCAAACTTTTGATTTACTTCGGTGATAAAAGGGACTGAACGGGCTGTAGACTTGATCGGTGGTCTGGAGTTGGTTTAGGAACAGATTGTTCACTGATTTAGACGATCACGAGATGGATTCTGGCATAAACCCGTCACTAACAGACAAACGGGTCGGACAGGGGCGATTCCCGACCGATCAGAATGGCTGTGAAACGATAAGTTACCGTTGTCGTAGTACGTGCCATGACATCACCATTAATCTTCAAACTTAGTAATTTTACAAAAAATGTTACACAAGAACAAGGGTCGCCAGATCGAGCGGCAACCCGATCGGATGACCATCCGATCGGACAGCCACCTTATCAGGTGACACTTGTCCTTGAATCTTGAAACTTGAAACTTCCCAACACTTAGAAGTTTATTCAAACATGAAACTTTGGAAAGCTTTGATCGAATGGCGGTCCGATCGGACTGTCGTCCAATCGAGCAGCCATCCTAGTTCCCTGCACTTATGAAATTCAAACCAAGTGGCAACCCGATCGGATTACCATCCGATCGGGCAGCCATATGTCTCTTAACCAATGTGCGTCTTCCGAACGACCGGTACTCCGATCGGATAGCCATTCGATCGGACAACCATCCGATCCAAAGACCAACTCGATACTTTGATCAACCTCTGTCACACCCCGACCACGTATAACATACAAAACGTGGCGGAAACATCGGGGAGTGTTGTAACAGAATTAATTGTTTCAAATCCATGGCAATTGAAGTTTCGTTTTATTAATCAAACATGAAAGTTTACATTGTTTTAAACAAGAACCAAAGAGTACATAACATAAATTAACTAGTTCTTGTCTCGTTTTAAGTCACTAAGGCACATGTTCGCCTAAGTATGTCTTGATAAGTCCTATGCATCATCTCCTGAAAACACATGTGAAAATAGGTACGTCAGCATAAAAATGCCTGTGAGATACATAGGTTTTGTGAAAACCGAATTCATGACTTATGTTTGAGAAAATGTTTAGTCATGAACCTTGTAATTTGCTTTGTCTTGTAAATCATTTGAAAAACGATAAGATCAGATGATATGTATAAATAAGAGAATAATGTATGGTTAAATAAATAACCATGTAAAATGAGTTTGTATAAGATAAGTTGTTTGTAAATCAATGTCTTGTGAAAAGTATGTTATTTGTATAAAATGTTATATGTCTCAAATTGAAATGATTCAAATAACGCTACAATATGTGATACCATACAAACACTTATATATAGGAAGTACCAGCGGCGTATCCACCGTGCTTGTATCATATTACATACGCCTCGTTACTTAAATCACTTTCTCAAACCAAACCATCAAGATGAAATGTTTAACAATTGTAGAAATGTTTATGTATAGTCAAATGTCTATTGTCAAATGTAAATCATGTCAACAGATACAACTGGTTCACACGGTTCAATAGTTACAAACGGTTCATATAATCAAAGGGTTACGACGGTTCACATAGTCAAATGGTTACAACGGTTCAAAATGTAGTATAATGTGTTCATATGCTGGATGAGCATATGCAACAGAAATGCAATGTAAAACAATGTACTAAGTATGAACGTAATGGACATACATAGTATAAGTGTAATGTAAAACAATGTACTAAGTATACACACAATGGGCGTACATAGCATGAAATGTATTGTAAAGTGATGTACTAAGTATGCACACAATGGGCATACATAGCATAAAATGTATTGTAAAGTGATGTACTAAGTATGCACACAATGGGCATACATAGCATAAAATGTAATGTAAAACAATGTACTAAGTATGCACACAATGGGCACACATAGCATAAAATGTATTGAAATCATGTACTATAAATGTACTAATAAACATAGCAAGTATATGATGTGAAACAGGAAAGCATGAAAGTAACAAGTAGGCACATGTGTTTCACCCCAAAACAGTTTGGAAAACAGTAAAAGAGGGGTCTATGTACTCACTTGAGATTGCTCAGAAGTCCTAAGATAACCACCAAGCAATGCTAGAGATCACGGAATCAAACGGCACCTAATATAGGTAACTACGTTAATTAACCGGACCTATATCGGAGGATTGGATAGAATGAGGGCTCGTAAACCAAATGAGTATAGAAACTCATGTAGTATGGTTTAACAAAGCCTACATACTAAATGAAACCTAACCTAAGTGCTTACGACCCATTACGACCCGCTTAGGTAGCTTATGCTACTTAAACGTGTCGGTCGCGTGAAACGCGTTCGGACCGCTTAACTAGTCCTATGACAAGTAATATATGCCTTAACATGTCTAATATTGTTGCTAAATCAATTTAGATACCAAAAGTTATGTTACATATGCTTAAAATGAATTTTAGCGTCAAAGGGGTATTTTGGTAATTTACCTAAGGCATATAAACTACCTATCATACAACTAACTAAACGTCGTGACCATAAGGTATAACCTCGGAAGGTTATTCCCTATATACTATGGTCACCTAATGTGTTTGGTCGAATCCTAATGATCGACCAAATGGGTCGGGTTCGAAGGTATAAGCGATTTATTAGATCGCTTACCCTTACGACCCTAGACAACGTGGTAATCAGTAGGCATAGTCACAAGGGACTATAACCATCGTGATTACAATCACGTTGCAAAGTTCAAACGAACTTCTCATTGACCATAAACTGGTCAACGTAGAAAGTCAAACAAAGTTTGACTTTCGGACTCGAAAAGCAATAAAAGAACGAAGGAATACTTACGAAGGGTCCCCGAATGCTAATCTTGATTCAAGTAGCTCAGGTATGAAACAAAGGTTTCAACTTAGAGCTTCTCAAATCAGATTCTTGTGAGTTTGAAGCAAATGGGGGTGGGTTATTTATAGTATTCGGAGAGCCGTTAAGATCGTTTCTTGGATAACGTGCTTGAATCACATCCCTACACTTGTTGGAATGCTCATATGCACTTATTGGCCCCCCATAAGCAGGAAACAACACTTGGAATCGGATTAGAAGTGCTTAACAGCTGTAATCTGCTGTCAAATTGATCTTATCTGGTCTGGGACTCTGACGCGGGCCGCGTAAGATGACACACTAATCTTACGCGGGCCGCCTGGCCTGACTGGTCAGAAACCGACTTTCAGAAATGACAGCTTTGGTCCCTGTTGTGTTTTAAAGCCTTTTCCGACACGTTTAAGGCCCGTTAAGCCAACGTTAAGGCCCTAAAATGATGCCTAAACATTGTGGATATGAAACATGCTCAAAAATATGTCAGATGTTGGTTCGTTTGGTCGTACGATCGCGATGTTCGCTTAATTACGACGGAATGCGCATAAGCGCGAAAAACGATCCAAATTGCGTGACGAATGGATTTTTCTTATGCCAAACACTAAAATAAAATATTTTAGTGCTTACATAAATTTTTGGATGTCCGGATGTATTCAGGACGTAAGTTATGCGCGAAAATGCAAACTTGTGCACTTTTTGACGCTTTTAGTCCCTGAATGCCCAAAAAGTTTATTTTAGCATACCGAACCCCTCAAAGCCTATTTCTAAGCTATGTAAAGGATATTTATGGTATGTTTAACTTATGGTAATGTTCCGGAATGTCTGTTATAGTTCAAATTGGCATACTTTCGCAGTTTGTCAACTTTAGTCCCTGTAAGCGATTTAACTTGTTTTTGCCATACCAAAGCCTTCAAAACTTATTTCTAAGTTATGTAAAGGTTATTTAAGGTATGTTAAGCCTATTTCACTATTACGGAGTGTTTGTTGCATTAAACTGGTTATATTTACGCATCAGTGCGCATCATAACCTTCCAAAAGTCGCTAGGCGCTCCCTAGTCGGTCGACCGGGGAGTTGAGAGTACTCGATCTAGGTGGAGAGTACTCGGGGAGTACTTGGACATGTTAAATTATAAAGAAATTACTTTTTGGAGGTTAAATATATGTCAAATAGCATAAATTTACTAATATTTATAACATAATACGTGAAAATGATATCCATTCTTTAATATGATGGGCATAGAAATTATGTTTTATTATTATTTAAGTCAAATTAGGCCCAAGTTGACCTACTAGATCCAATTCTAGCCGAGGTTGACCGCGTTTGACCAACTCCGAGTAATTAGGCGGAGTCGAAGAAAGTCGCCTCGGCAGCCTACCTTGTAGCGACTACTCGGAGAGTACTCGGCCTTGGAAACCTTGTTTTACAACCATGGTTGCAGGCTGATAGGATGCTTGGAAATGCATGGAAATTCAGCTAGGAGATGCTTAGAAACATCGCCTAGATAACTTAGAATCTTTTGAACAATTTGAACAATATTTGTTTGGGTCTGTATTCGATACTTGTGTTGGTTGTGTTTGCTTTGAGACAATGACATGATGAATTTGATCTAATTTCTATTGAAACAAGTAATGTTGTGGAATCCCATGAGCAATCCGAACGCTTAGTGCTCGCACCCCGATGTTTCCACCATCGGTTGGGGTGTGACACCCAGCAGCAGCCTCAGCAACAGCAACAACAACTAGCAGCCCGCGGTCATGCATTCAGCATTAACGCCCGTCAGGCTCAAGCAGACAACAATGTGGTCGATGGTACGTTCCTTGAGTATGGTATATATGCTATGTGTTTATTTGATACTGGAGCAGATAACTGTTTTGTATCGTTTGAATTTGAAAAGCTCCTCAATCGTAAGCGCGCTCATCTCCCCTCGACGTTCGATGTTGAAGTTGCCATCGGAAGAACAGTCGTCGTCAATTCTGTTCTACGTGATTGTACGCTTGAACTCAACAATCACGTCTTCCCTATCGACCTTATTCTGATGCAGCTCAGTAGTTTTGACGTCATAGTAGGCATGGACTTTCTTCGCGAAAACCATGCTGAAGTTATTTGCTTTGATAAGATGATTCGATTCTCGCTCGCTAATGGTGATCAATTGTGTGTTTACGGTGAAGTTGTGTCGAAGAAACTCCAACTCATGTCGTGTGTCCAGGCTAGCAAGTATCTCCGCAAGGAATACCAAGCTTTCTTGGCACACATTGTAGTAGCGGAGAAAAAGGAAGTTAAGGAGGTGGATCAGGTCCCTGTTGTTCGTGAATTTCCTAACGTTTTCCCTGAAGATCTTCCCGGATTACCTCCCGCTCATGATATCGATTTCCGAATCGACCTCATTCCTAGAGCAAACCCTGTTGCTAAAGCGCCGTATAGTCTCACTCCTTCTGAAATGCGCGAACTCTCGAGTCAGCTCCAGGAACTACTTGATAAAGGCTTTATTCGCACTAGCACCTCTCCATGGGGCGCGCCTGTCCTTTTCGTCAAAAAGAAGGATGGTTCGTTCCGGAAGTGCATCGACTATAGGGAATTGAATAAGTTGACAATCAAGAATCGCTATCCCTTGCCTCGAATCGATGATTTATTTGACCAGTTACAAGGTGCTACGTGTTTCTCGAAGATCGATCAACGCTCAGGCTATCACCAGTTATGCATTCAAGAGGAGGATATTCCCAAAACTGTTTTTTGAACCCGCTATGGTCATTACGAATTTATTGTCATGCCTTTCGGTTTGACCAACGCTCCTGTAGTTTTCATGGATCTGATGAATCGAGTGTGCAAACCCTTCCTTGATCGCTTCATAATCGTATTCATCGACGATATCCTGATCTATTCCAAGTCAAAAGCCGAACACTCGCAGCATCTACGTTTGGTTCTTGAGTTGCTCCAGGGAAACCGTCTCTATGCCAAGTTCTCCAAGTGTGAATTTTGGCTAGAGGAGGTCCAATTCTTGGGTCACATTGTCAATAGTCAAGGTATCCACGTTGACCCTGCGAAGATCGAAGCTGTTAAGGGTTGGGTTACACCCAAGAACCCATCCGAAGTCCGTTCTTTCCTCGGACTAGCAGGCTATTATTCCGTTTTATCGAAGGTTTCTTCTAGATCGATGTGCCGCTTACTTCTCTTACGCATAACGACAAACCTTTTGTTTGGGGAACTAAACAAGTGGAAGCCTTTCAAACTCTCAAGGCTATACTTTGCAATGCTCTCATGCTCACACTGCCCGACGGAAAGACAACTTTGTAGTTTACTGCGATGCCTCGAACCTAGGTCTTGGTTGTGTTCTTATGCAACGAGACAAGGTTATTGCGTACGCTTCTTGATAGCTTAAGATCCACGAGAAGAACTACCCCACACACGATCTCGAGCTTGGCGCAGTTGTTTTTGCGTTAAAGATTTGGCGACACTACCTTTATGGTACCACGTGTACGATCTTCACTGATCATAGGAGCCTACAACATATCTTTGACCAGAAGGAACTGAATTTGCGTCAACGCCGGTGGGTAGAACTACTCAACGCTTACGACTGTGAGATCCGTTACCATCCAGGCAAAGCAAACGTCGTTGCCGATGCTCCCAGTCGACGAAGCTACTTGCTTAGTGTTCATAATGTTCAAGCCCAGCATCATCTCGAAATCCTCATCCGTGACGCTCAGCATGCTTGTTTTACCGAGCGAACTTTAAAGAAGGAAAGGATTCTAAACGATGGCCCCCAACTCGAGAATAAATTGAATGGTATCTTTCATTATTTGGACCGAATTTGGATTCCCAAGCGTACGAACTTGCGATAACTTCTGATGGACGAAGCCCACAAATCTCGATATTCTATTCATCCCGGTGCTGACAAAATGTACCAGGACATGCGCTACAAGTACTGGTGGCCGGGCACGAAGAAGGATATCGCAATCTATGTTTCGAAATGCCTGACATGTTCTATGGTCAAGGCTGAGCATCAAAGACCCTCTGGTTTACTCGTACAACCCGAGATCCCGATGTGGAAATAGGAGAGTATAGTTATGGACTTTATAACAAAACTTTCGCGCGCTCAATCTGGTCATGATAGCTTTTGGGTTGTGGTCGACCGTTTGACTAAATCAGCTCATTTCCTGCCGATACGAGAAGACTTTAAGGTAGAAAATTAGCCCGATACTACACCGACGAGATCATTTGTCGACACGGGACGCCTCGTGACATCATCTCTGACCGCGATGGTCGGTTTACCTCGCGTCTTTGGGAAATGTTTCAATCTGCTCTCGGTACTACTCTTAATCTAAGTACCGCTTTCCATCCCCAAACCGATGGTCAGACTGAAAGAACGATTCGCACCCTTGAAGACATGCTTCGTTCATGTGTCATAGATTTCGGTAGTAATTGGGACGCGCACTTACCTTTGGTCGAATTCTCGTACAATAACAGTTATCATTCTAGCATCCAAATGGCACCGTTTGAGGCACTATACGGAAGGAAATGTCGATCGCCTATTGTATGGCATGAGATCGGAGACGCGCAAATTACCGGTCCCGAGCTGTTGCAAGAAACGACTGACAAAATTCTCCAAATTCGAGACAATCTGCTGAAAGCTCGGAGCCGGCAGAAAAGCTACGCCGATAGACGCCGCAAGCCCCTTGAATTTGACGTTGGCGATCACGTACTCCTAAAGGTTGCACCTTGGAAGGGGTGATCAGATTCGGCAAGAAAGGAAAGCTCGCGCCTCATATGTTGGACCCTTTAAGATTCTGGAAAGGATTGGGAAAGTGGCCTACAAACTCGAACTACCGGAGGAACTTAGTAATGTCCACCCGACTTTCCACGTTTCGAACCTCAAAAAGTGCTTGGCCGACCAGGAATTACATGTCCCTCTTGAGGATTTCAAGTGGACGAAACATTACACTTCGTGGAAAAGCCTGTCGAGATCGTGGGATGAGAAACCAAGATGCTCAGACGCTCACGGATTCCCATTATGAAGGTTCACTGGGAAGGCAAACGTGGTGCCGAGTTTACCTGGGAACTCGAAAGCGACATGAAGGCAAAGAACCCGCAACTGTTTGTTACGCCTACTTCTTAAATTTCGGGACGAAATTTCCTTAAGTAGGGGAGGCTGTAACACCCCGTGTTTCGAAAGTCAAAGGCAAAGTCAAGATTGAAGTCAAAGGGAGAAAATATTGCTAATTGCGATCTGTCACTCCTTGCTCAACTACTGTTTTGACTTCTTTGACTCGTAATCGATTCTACTATTTATTTGCTTTAGTTGTATTATGTGGAGGATCTATTAATAATTGAGGTTTAATCGCTAACCGACTTATCGCTATCGCATTCGCAACTCAAATTATGTGTTCTGGATATTGTTTTATGTGTGTGTGCTATTTATGTGTTACTTGTGCATGTTATGTTTATGTTGAGGTGTAAATCGCAATCGCAATTCTATCGCATCGCAATCAAATTGCAAACGCTAAACGCAAGTTATTTATAGTGATTGTATGTTAGATATAGTAGTTAGGTTATTTGTGTAACTAATGGGTAATACTATCGCATCGCTCGCTCGAATCGCATCACAACGCTCAATACGCAAATCGAAACGACAACACTTATTGCGCCGCACACCTTGATCGAGTGGCCAACCGATCGAGTGGCCATCCGATCGGGTTGCCATCCGATCGTGTTGCCATCCGATCGGACTGCCATCCGATCCATGACCAATCCGACACTTCAGCCCTTTCCATTTTGGGAAACCCTATAAATACCCTCTTGTCACATCATTTGTGATGTGACAGCTCCTCAGTCGAACCAGCCGCACTCAAGCTCTCATTTCTCTTGATTTCTCGCGATTCTTGTAAGTTTTCAACCCGAATCTTGTACTTCTATGATCTACACACACTTCTTTCAACTCTTTTACACTCAATGCACTCAAAACTGATAGAATCGGAGCTCGTTCTGATCTTCTACTCTTCCTTAGTGATGTGTTAGTTCAAGATCTGAATTCTATCCAAGAGACAACTGATGGCGGGTTAAACATGAACAACCATCTCGAACCGTGAACTGGTCGGACTAGGGTGGTTCCTGTTTGGTCGGATCACTTGGGTCAAGATGGGGATTCTGTTGTCTTGCACGATATCACACCGTCTCGATTAAAACTGCAAAGCTTTCAAAACAATCAAGTGTCAAAGACGATCAGGTCGTTGGGACGGATTTTCGTCCGATCGGATTGCCATCCGATCGGACAGCCATCCGATCGGCTTACATTTGGTTTCATACTTAAACATTTTTCCAAATTTCAAAGGACTGGACGTCGAACGGATTGCTATCCGGTCGGATTGCCATCCGGTCGGATTGCCATCCGATCGAACGACCATCCGATCGTGTGACGTTTGGGACTTTGGTACTTGGTCAATTTCAAAGGACAATAGTTCCAAACGGATTGCTATCCGATCGATTGCCATCCGATCGAGTGACAACCCTGCTGTGAACTTGTTCTCACTAAGTGCCCTACGAATCGGATAGCTATCCGATCGGACTGCCGTCCGATCGATCGATCGACTTGAAGGGTAGAGATACTTCTCCATTTTCAAAATGCTACAACGAAAACTTCAAAGCCATCGTACACAAACACATCCTTACCACACAAGATGTCAATCCAATCGAATGGCCATCCGATCGGATGACCATCCGAACAGATTGACATCCGGTCGATTGGTCATCCGATCGGATTGCCATCCGATCGGATTACCATCCGACACTTGGTACTTTTGCACCGTTTATCGCGCCGCTCATCGTTTATGCTATCATTAACTGTTCAGGCTAACCTCTCAAGTGCTCCCTTCAATCCAAGAGAGTGTTTACTTGTTAAGCACAATCCGTGAGTATACTCGATCCCTTTTTGCTTTATGCACTTTTGGGTGTTACATACATTACTTATTCTAAATCACATCAAACACATGACGCAAACACTATTTATACGCTGACCGTTAATGCATGCTATACGTGACTCGATGAATGCCTGTGTGTTATGTTTATACATTGATTGTTGTCTACCTGCCTTAGCAACGATAGTACTATAGTTTGGACTCAGCACCTGTTCTGTGACAACGCTCACAATTACAGGTATCCGTACAATTAATTAATATGAACTTTGTGCTTAATGACTGTGCTAGAATTACAACTGACGAATTAAACTGTTTTATGAGTTCTGCATCATACATACATATGCATCACATTCATACTGTCACTCCATTTATTACACACAAACTTTAGTAATAAACTTGATGCACAAAACACAGTTAGCACAGTGAACGGATAACTCAGAAACATGCTGACAATGCCAGCACATAGACAAACAATATGTTGAGGCCAATATGAACCAGAGTCAAGGTACTACACTAGTATGGAGTGTAGGGAAGTAGGGACTAAAATTATCATTTTTGAAACTTATATTATTAAAAATAAATATATACATTTAGTTTTAAAAGTCCAGGGTTCATTTGGTCATTATCTCAAACTTAAACTTTAGGGGCTAACTCTGCCATTTTAAAACCCTATTTAACTGAATTATGTTAACTGAGTTAGTGCTTATATAATAAATTCTTCTTTAAAACTTAACCCAGTTAGTTTAACTAACTGGTTATTACAGGGACCATTTGTGTCAACTTTCAAAACTTCAGGGACCAATTATGTATTTTATATGAAAGTATAGGGGCTGTTATTGCAATTTTTTGAAAGTTCAGGGACTATTTTTGTAAAAAAAATGAAACTTGAGGGGCCAAAGTGTAAATATTGCAAAAACCGGTCTAAAGGGGGTCCTTCTGTATCGGACCGGCCCTTGCCGGGGATCGAACTCGCGTCTCTCGTGTAGAACCGTAATGCCTTAACCAGTTTATCCTCCTAGTAGGAGCTGTTAGAATATGAAACTTAATTCCTTTTATACACTATCTAGAATTAATAATATTTAATTTATTTTAATTCAGAATAAAAAGGATTTAAAACCCAATCAAACCGGCCACAAACCGACTCGAACCCGCGCCTCCCGCAAACAAGGCACGCGCACAAACCAACTGGTCTACCAGTTGGGTTGTGTTAGAATATAGTTTGCATTATATTTATATACTAATTAAAAACAGATCTGAATATTTATACTCATATCTGCAGGTCGCGGACTTCGACCAAAATCCACCAAATCCGACCAAAAATCGAATTTTTCCACTTTAAACATTACCCACGAGTCCCCAACCCCATTGCCAACTCATTTAATCATTCAATCGACACGAATCAGTGCCCTTTAGGCTGTAAACCAGACTTTTATAAAAAAAAATTAAAGTGGATCGATTCCACTACGAATTGTTGGATCTGAGGTCGATTTGAGTTGTTATATAAGTCCCTCAGACTCCCATTAAGCTCGTACACCCGTCACATCTCTCTAAAACATCGAAATTAATCCTCTGTTCGAACCTGCAACTTCGCTGGAACAGTCACTCGCCGGACTTTAGCCGATTCATCGTTTTACCCGATACCGGTTCGTTTTTATCCGTCCAATTAATTCATTTATGCTTATACAATGTTTCCCCAAAGTTAATTTGAATATAACACAGATTTCCCCGTTAATTTTGAGAGTTGACTTTTCTATTGACTCTGATTAAACATTTGGGGAAGATGACACTTTTGATTTCATCATTTATTTTATTCAAACTAACATTAAACACAAACCACCAGGCCTAGTCCAGTGGTTGTGTGTGTTTGTTGCAAGCATATTGACCCGGGTTCGATTCCGGGGATAATCAATCTTTTTATTTTTAACATTCCAATAATTTTTATAAGATTATTAACCACTGTTTCTTTTATTATAAACTTATTTATTGTTAATTTAATCATTTTAATTGAATTTATTTATTTAAAATGATTCCAAAGCCATAATAATTATTTTAAACCATCTAAATTAATTTATAATTTTATGAATTAATTATATCACTTGTACAAAATTTTGGCCAATAATCATTATATTTAATTATGTTATTTAATTATACTAGTTAAATATATTTGATTTATTATTACAAATGTTTACATTAAATCAATTGTACATTTTTGCAATTTTATTATTTATGATAAATAAGTATTTTTTTCATAAATAATTCATTTACATCATATTCACTTTTCAAGTCCTCTTGCTAGGTTATCCAAATCCCATAATTACCATTTAAACAAAACACTACTGAATCTTATAGATTTAAGATTTCCAATTATTCAATTAAACATTATTGTTGATACATATTTCATATTCTTGCATGTTCAATCAATTAGAGTGACGTAGAATCTTATTTCCAAGAACTCTCACATTTGCATACTTGTTTCGACTTACTCGCAATCAAGGTGAGTTCATGTTCCCCCTTTTCTCTTAACTGTTTTCAGTTTTATACTTCAGTGACAACTGGCACCAAACCGGTTATTTTCGTACACTTTAATTATTATTTAATGACTGCATTTATGTGCTTAAATGTCAACATTGTCTGATTACGTGATATACAAGTGAATTCATGCACGTTTTATACTACAAAATATTGCTTTATGCATTAACAAAAGCGTTGCGTCAGAAATACTAGTAAACTCACCGGTAAAACACAATATGTCAACAACTCTGCAGAAAGCAGTCAGACATTAGAATTGAGGCCTAGGTGTAGGTCCAATGACAAGAATACATTAAAACCCAAGAGTACATACAAGGGTTAACATATAGACACTCCGGAAGCTAAAATACGCACTAAAAAGCACTCGAAACGCACTTTAAGTGCAGAATTTTATTAAATTCAGCTACAAATCAGCTTTGAACACATAAATATTATGCAGAAAGTGTGATTTATCAGTCAGAATACTTCCCCAAGAGTTGGGAATTGAAAGGGATACAAAAAGACACTTAAAAGACACTAAACGGTGCAATTTAGCACTTTAACGGGCCGGTATCTAACCGAACAACCGGACATTACCCGGAACACCAAAATAATGCTAAAAGCATTGTTTTTATTTTACTGAGCTAGTTATGGTACCCAAACACCCTAACACACTATATATTACATAACACACTTAAACCTTTAACTAAACTACTTAACTTTCTAACTAACTAGACTAACTTACCATTGCAACACAACTAAACCAACCCCCCCCCCCCAACCGGTTATGAAACATGGGACACCCCCATGATTTTTTCTAATTGTTTATTAGATATGGTTTAGTACTTCACAAACATAAAACACATTGGGTAAAAAGATGTTCGAAGCTTATGTTATAAATCCACAAGTCCATAATCTATATCATCTTCATCACTCAACACAAAACATCACTCTCTCCCTCCCCATTGAAGCTTCAGCCGAACACCCCCTATATCACCATCACCATTTTCGATTCTTGTCCAAGCATTCCAAGTGTACAACAAGGTGCTACAAGGTGAATCACGAAGCGTGGAGCTCACGGATTGTCAAGGACCTACTCTACTTGCTATTAACCACCTCATTTATACTCTTGATCTTCCCTAGCTTAAAAGCTAGTAGTAAGTCTCTTGAATCTTCATTTGCTACATATTTAGAGTGGTTAATAGATTGTAATAAGATGATAACTCAAGAACCCTAAAAGATCATAAACAAAGTCTTGAACATAATGATGAAATAAGATGAACCCATGACAAAATGAAGTTGTTTTGTTATGTAGTTGATTACTTGTTGCTTACTTGATGATTGTTAGTAAACATCATGGATGAACTTGTTAAAACAAGATTAAAAACTTAGTTTAACAAGATTAGGAGGTGATTAGTAATATATGTGTAAAAGAATCACCTCCATGTTTAAACATGAACATGGCAACAAAATGTTTTCTTGAGAAATAAAGATCAAAGTAGAATGATAAACACGTAGATCTAAAGATCCATGAGTGGTTCTTCAAAAGAACCAAATATGAGTTTTATAAAAACCTAGATCTTACATATATTAATCACATTTTTGGTGGATAAACAAGTGTAGAAACACTTGTGTAATAAGAAAAGTTCACAAAGAAATATTTTTAGAAAATATGGTTAGAAGTTGTAAACACTTAAACTCTTTAAAAATAAAGTTTTTAAAGAACTAATCACATTTTAAAGGGTAACAAGACTTATTAAGTATGCTAGTAAGTTACTACATATTTTTATAAACTTTCAAGTTCATGAAATAGAGAAATTAATGTATATTGTTGATGATTGTTGTTGGAATTGATGGATGATGTTTTAAAAGAAAATAAACACATGTTTTGAAAACATGGGAAATCTCCATTTTTTGGGGAAACTCCGTCAAAATTTCTATAAATTTTGACACTTAGAAAAATATAAGTTTTGAGAAACTTATCCCCTAAAAATGTATCTAAAAACATTTACCAAGGTTTCCCAAACGTTTGTGTTAAGAAATGAGGATTTCTTCAAGAATAAAAATGGATATTAAGTATGTATATTTTTGAGAAAAATATATATATTTACTGATCACCAAATTTTGTGCTAAGTGTATGTAGTATGTATTATACTTAATAGTGTATTAGGACTTGAAAATACACTAAATACTCATAAGAAGTGAAGATACAAAATACACATACAACATACTTAGACAAATACAAGTGAATATATTTATGAAAATATATTACTTAGACAAGATACATAATTCGGGCGCAAAAATACAAGAAACTTATATTTATTTTTGAGAAAATAATATAAGTAAGACACTTAGTTAAAAATATAAATTATTTTTAACACAAGAATACGTACACAAAAGATAGTGACTTGTACTTGTGCGATACAAGTCTAGTGACTAACATTAATAAAACACGTTTAGGTCACGACGCTATATAAGCAAATCCGGTGAAGTTTACGACGCAAGGAACGCAAAGTTGTGAGTTCATGCTCCCCCTTTTCTTTAACTGTTTTTGGTTTTAATAACTTCGGGGGTGAAATACATGTTACAAATGTTACGATGTTTACAAATGGTGTGATGGAGTACAAAAACATTTAAGTGAAACATTCTAGATCATGTCTCGAATAGGGTACCATCAGCACCATTAATCAACGTATACATTCAGACCGCGGAACAAAAGGTTAGATCTAATGGGTTTCAGGCAACCCCACTCTTGGCCTACTTCTACCAATGAGTTCTTCTGTGTCTCAGTCAAAGTCAACAAAAATGCCTAGGTTTGGTGGCTTCCTATGTCGTGACACATGTTAGTGGCCTTGCAAACCACTAGCGATCTCACACATTCAAACATTCATAGTACGGAGTTACAGATACGTGTTACAAATACATTCAAACATTCATAGTACAGTTACAGATACGTGTTACAAATACATTCAAACATTCATAGTACAGTTACAGATACGTGTTACAAATACATTCAAACATTCATAGTACAGTTACAGATACGTGTTATAAATACATTCAAACATTCATAGTACAGTTACAGATACGTTTACAAGTTACATTCATACATTCCACAAGTTACATACCATGTTTTCATTCAAGTATTTAAACATTCAAAACGATCACTGCATGAATTCACACCAACATTATGTTGACGTTTTTCCAAATCTCACATGTATTTCAGGTAACTAAAGTGGATGTGCGCGTAGTCTTACTCATGCTCCTGGATTTCGTCTATGTTTACTTTTAAATAAAGTTGTAGACTTTCAGACAATATGTTGTCTCGTGATGTAAACACTTAAACTATGTTTTCCGTTATGTAATGTTAATGATGTTTGAAGTTATTTTTATGAGCATGTAGTATGTTTACCTTTCGTATGCAATGAGAACCTTTCATGATCACACCTCGTGCTTCCGCCGCAGAAAGGGGTGTGACAAATTGGTATAAGAGCTACGATTGTAGTGAACCAGGATTCCTTCTCGAGTCTAGTCTACAATCACTAGGATCCTTTCACGAAAACAATTTTTCAAAGAGTTTTCATTGTATAAAACTTTCTGCGACATCCACTACCTGAAACTGTTCACAAAGAGCCTAGAAAAGACACTACGAGACTTAGGGTGCACTGGGGTAGCACTTGTCGTTGATTAAGAATTACATGCAATTATGTGGGATAATTGACATATAAATATACTAGATGTAGAATGTCACAAGTATACATGACTTTACATGATAACAATGGCCTATCTGAAGGAAGAGATACGAGGATGAAACGAACTGTGCGGACTGTGCAATGAGTTACATAATTATGGATGCATACATAATTATGGAATTCAGTGCACAGAAATCACAACAAGTATTGTCACGTATGGATTCCCTCAGTACAAGGAAAGGTCAAACGTGAACACCAGCTCATTAAATACTCTGCTAGAGTAATAAATGTTTGATGTCACTTATGTGGTATATGCATGTGAATATATATACTACTACTGTCTAGTATGACGATATCAAACAAATGTCTAACCCTGTTGTGTTATGTTCTGTCAGAACATGGCACCCAGGAAAGCTGTGAACGCTCGTGATCAACCTCCTCCTCCCCCACTGCCAAGAACTGCTGAAGAGCTGAACGCTCTACTGGAAGAAAGGATCTCCGCTGCTATCGCCCAATACGAGGCAAACCGAACCCAAGACAGTGGAGGACCAAGCAATGCTAGGCGTAATGGGAATGGAGATTCATCTGGAGGAAACACAGCTCAAGGCTGCACTTTCAAGCAGTTTCTCGACTACAAACCAATGAACTACGACAACACAGGAGGTGCAGTAGCGTTTGTACACTGGACGGAGAAGACTGAAGCTACTATTCGCATGAGCAAGTGTACCGCGGATCAGCAAGTCACTTTTGCTACTGGGTTGTTTGTTGATGAAGCTCTGACTTGGTGGAACTTGAAAGTCCAAACTTTGGGTGATGATGCCGCGTATGGCATGACTTGGGATGAACTGAAAGAGAAAATGAGAGAGAAGTACTGCTCCCTCCCATGCTGAACTCCAAAGGCTGGAAACGGAGTTCTGGCACTTGACTATGGAAGGTGCTGACATTAATGGTTATACTCGAAGGTTCTACGATCTGTCTAGAGTAATTCCCTACATGGTGACTCCCGAATTTAAGCGCGTTGAACGCTACATTTGGGGATTGGCCTCAGAATTTCGTGGCATGGTAACTTCGGCCAAACCTCAAACAATCACTGAGGCTGTAACTCTGGCTGTCAGCCTTACTGAAGATTGTGTTCGTATGAAGAAGTTATCGTTGAACCCAACAGAGAAGACCGAGACGCATGCTGAGTCGTCCGGTGACAAGAAGAGAAAGCATTCGAATCTGAATCAAGCAACTCGCAACAACAAGGGTTCGAACAACAAGAAGCGTGACACTAACCCACCTATGGGGGCAAAAACCCTCGCGGTTGCAAGCAATACAGGGACTAAGAAGTATCAGGGCACTCTGCCCAAATGCAACCGCTGCGACTTTCACCACGTGGGAAATTGTCGCGTTGGGAAATGCGAGAACTGCGGGAAGCCAGGCCACCGTACCGAAGATTGTTGGGGAAAAGGTATTGGAGGCCGTAATGGTAATGGTAATGGAAACAATGGTGGTAATGGCAATGGTAACCGGAATGGTAATAGAGCTAGGTGTAACCAAGGATGCTTCAGTTGTGGAAGCAAGGATCACTTCATGAAAGATTGCCCAGGGGGAAACAACGCTCAGGCTCGAGCATTTGTGATTGGAGCAAGGGACGCACGCGAGGACCCTAACGTGGTAACCGGTACGTTTCTCGTTAACAATCACTTTGCATCCATATTATTTGACACTGGTGCCGACTATAGCTTCATGTCTGTGGAATTTAAGCGTATGCTTGGAATAGAATCTAGTAGATTAGATATTCCTTACTCTATAGAGCTAGCCAATGGTAAACTTGTTGAATCGAGCGAAGTTGTTAGAGGCTGCACACTAGAACTTGGTGAACGGAGATTTAGCATCGACCTCTTACCTATTCAATTGGGTAGTTTCGACATGGTGGTCGGGATGGACTGGTTGTCCAAGAACAAAGCTGAAGTTGTTTGTCACGAGAAAATCATTCGCATCCCTTTGGCGAATAATGAAACTCTCATCGTACATGGAGAAAAACGAGATACGCCTCTACGAATCATCAGTTGCATGAAGGCACATAAATGCTTAAGGAAATGATGTGTTGCCTTCCTAGCACATGTTGTAGATAAGAAGGCTAAGGAGCCGAAACTCGAAGACATTCATGTGGTGAGAGAATTCCCTGATGTTTTTCCCGAAGATCTGCCAGGATTACCTCCGCAACGACAAGTCGAATTCCGTATAGACTTGGTTCCAGGAGCCGCTCCTGTGGCCAAGGCACCCTATCGGCTTGCACCATCCGAAATGCAAGAATTATCTACACAACTCCAGGAGTTGTTGGATAAAGGATTCATAAGGCCAAGCTTCTCACCTTGGGGAGCTCTAGTATTGTTCGTGAAGAAAAAGGATGGAACTCTAAGGATGTGTATCGACTACAGAGAACTGAACAAGCTCACTATCTAGTATCGGTATCCATTACCGAGGATTGATGACTTATTTGACCAGTTACAAGGATCGAGCTACTATTCCAAGATAGACCTTCGATCTGGATACCATCAGTTAAGAATACAAGAAGAAAGCGTGCCAAAGACTGCATTCAGAACACGATATGGGCATTACGAATTTCTTGTGATGCCATTCGGACTGACGAACGCACCAGCGGTCTTTATGGATCTGATGAACCGCGTATGCACACCATACCTCGAAAAATTCGTGATTGTATTTATCGATGATATCCTGATTTACTCGCGAACGAAAGAAGAACACGAGAAACATCTCAGAACCATTCTTGAACTACTGAAGAAGGAGAAACTTTATGCAAAATTCTCCAAGTGCGAGTTTTGGATTCGCGAAGTACAATTTCTTGGCCACGTTGTGAATGAGAAGGGCATTCATGTAGACCCGTCAAAGATAGAAGCAATAAAGAATTCGGAAGCCCCCAAAACCACAACTGAAGTTCGACAATTTTTGGGCTTAGCGGGCTATTACCGACGTTTCATCGAGAATTTCTCAAAGATAGATCAACCGCTAACGACCCTTACACAGAAAGACAAGAAATACGACTGGGGTTACAAACAGGAAGAAGCCTTCCAGCTACTTAAAAACAAGCTATGCGATGCACCGATACTATCATTACCCGAAGGCACTGAAGACTTCGTGGTATACTGCGACGCTTCACGACAAGGTTTGGGTTGCGTGCTTATGCAACGCCAGAAAGTCATCGCTTATGCTTCAAGACAGTTGAAGGTACATGAAAGAAACTACACCACTCACGACCTGGAGCTGGGAGCAGTGGTATTCACCTTGAAGATCTGGCGACACTATTTATATGGTACTCGATGTACAATCTTCACAGATCACAAAAGTTTACAACACATATTCGATCAGAAAGAATTAAACATGCGAAGAGCGATGTTGGGTCGAGCTGCTGAATTATTATGACTGTGAGATTAAGTACCATCCTGGAAAGGCAAACGTTGTAGCAGACGCACTAAGTCGAAAAGAAAGGGGTAAGACCCTAAGGGTTCGAGCATTGGAAATGACTATTCGAACGAACCTCACCACACGCATCCGCGATGCATAACAAGAAGCTCTTAAAGGAGAAAACCGTAAAGCTGAATACCTCCGGGGTATGTTGAAATACATGGTGCCAAATGAAGTGGGAGCCTTATACTTTAAGAAGCGTACTTGGGTTCCGCTCTATGGTGGCATACGAGAAGTCATCCTTGATGAAGCCCACAAATAGAGATATTTGATCCATCCCGGATCAGACAAAATGTATCAAGACTTGAAAGAATATTATTGGTGGCCGAGACTCAAGAGCGACGTTGCTGTCTATGTTGGAAAAGGCCTAACCTGTGCTAAGGTTAAGGCTGAATATCAGAAGCCGTCCTACCTACTACAACAACCAGAGATACCCATGTGGAAATGGGAACAAATCTCGATGGACTTCATAACGAAATTACCCAGGACCCCGAGAGGGCACGATATGATATGGGTGATAGTTGATCGGTTAACAAAGTCTGCGCACTTCCTACCGATCCGAGAAAAAGACAGCACTGGAAAGCTTGCTAAGATATACTTAAAGGAAATTGTGGCACGTCATGGAGTGCCTATCTCAATCATTTCAGACAGAGATGGACGTTTTGTCTCAAGAATCTGGCAATCCTTTCAAGAAGCCTTTGGATCTCAGCTAGATCTAAGCACGACATTCCATCCACAAACAGAGGGCCAGAGCGAACGGACTATACAAACGTTAGAAGATATGCTACGCGCATGTGTCATGGACCTAGGCGGCAGCTGGGATACTCACCTACCTTTGGTTGAGTTTTCCTACAATAACAGTTATCATACAAGCATAAAAGCCGCACCGTTCGAAGCTCTGTATGGCCGCAAGTGCCGCTCGCCCTTATGTTGGGCAGACGCTGGAGATAAACGTATGGTTGGTCCTGAACTTGTAAAAGAGACAACCGACAGAATTATGCAGATCCGAGAGCGCATTAAGGTGGCTCGAGATCGACAAAAGAGCTACGCTGATCGAAGACGAAAACCATTAGAATTCGAGGTGGGAGACAAAGTGTTGTTAAAAGTCTCACCTTGGAAGGGTGTAGTAAGATTTGGAAAGCGTGGAAAGCTGAATCCACGATACATCGGACCATTCAGAATCTTGGAAAGAATTGGTACTGTAGCATACAAGTTGGAGTTACCGGAAGAACTTAATGGAGTACATGATACGTTTCATGTATCCAACCTCAAGAAGAGTCCAACACAGGAAAACGTGATCATCCCTGCGGATGAAGTACACATTGATGATGCCCTCCGATTTACAGAACAACCCGTTGAGGTTACCGACTGGAAAGTCAACAAGACCAGGAGGAGCACTGTCAAACTTGTAAAAGTACGTTGGAACTCTAAGCACGCACCCGAGTACACGTGGGAACGTGAAGACCAGTTCAAAGAAAAGTATCCCCACCTGTTCAAGAAGACTCCTGCGAGAGTTAGTTTAGCCTGAATTTCGGGACGAAATTCTTTTAACGGGGGGAGACTGTGACAACTGGCACCAAACCGGTAATTTTCGTACACTTTAATTATTATTTAATGACTGCAGTTATGTGCTTAAATGTCAACATTGTCTGATTACATGATATACAAGTGAATTCATGCACGTTTTATACTACAAAATATTGCTTTATGCATTAACAAGAGCGTTGCGTTAGAAATACTAGTAAACTCACCGGTAAAACACAATATGTCAACAACTCTGCAGAAAGCAGTCAGACATTAGAATTGAGGCCTAGGTGTAGGTCCAATGAAAAGAATACATTAAAACCCAAGAGTACATACAAGGGTTAACATATAGACGCTCCGGAAGCTAAAATACGCACTAAAAAGCACCCGAAACGCACTTTAAGTGCATAATTTTATTAAATTCAGCTACAAATCAGCTTTGAACACATAAATATTATGCAGAAAGTATGATTTATCAGTCAGAATACTTCCCCAAGTGTTGGAAATTGAAAGGGATACAAAAAGAGACTTTAAAGACACTAAACGGTGCAATTTAGCACTTTAACGGGCCGGTATCCAACCGAACAACCGGACATTATCCGGAACACCAAAATAATGCTAAAAGCATTGTTTTTATTTTACTGAGCTAGTTTTGGTACCCGAACACCCTAACACACTAAATATTACATAACACACTTAAACCTTTAACTAAACTACTTAACTTTCTAACTAACTAGACTAACTTACCATTGCAACACAACTAAACCAACCCCCCCCCCCCCCCACCAACCGGTTATGAAACATGGGACACCCCCATGATTTTTTCTAATTGTTTATTAGATATGGTTTAGTACTTCACAAACATAAAACACATTGGGTAAAAAGATGTTGGAAGCTTATGTTATAAATCCACAAGTCCATAATCTATATCATCTTCATCACTCAACACAAAACATCACTCTCTCCCTCCCCATTGAAGCTTCGGCCGAACACCCCCTATATCACCATCACCATTTTTTATTCTTGTCCAAGCATTCCAAGTGTACAACAAGGTGCTACAAGGTGAATCACGAAGCGTGGAGCTCACGGATTGTCAAGGACCTTCTCTACTTGCTATTAACCACCTCATTTATACTCTTGATCTTCCCTAGCTTAAAAGCTAGTAGTAAGTCTCTTGAATCTTCATTTGCTTCATATTTAGAGTGGTTAATAGATTGTAATAAGATGATAACTCAAGAACCCTAAAAGATCATGAACAAAGTCTTGAACATAATGATGAAATAAGATGAACCCATGATAAAATGAAGTTGTTTTGTTATGTAGTTGATTACTTGTTGCTTACTTGATGATTGTTAGTAAACATCATGGATGAACTTGTTAAAACAAGATTAAAAACTTAGTTTAACAAGATAAGGAGGTGATTAGTAATATATATGTAAAAGAATCACCTCCATGTTTAAACATGAACATGGTAACAAAATGTTTTCTTGAGAAATAAAGATCAAAGTAGAATGATAAACACGTAGATCTAAATATCCATGAGTGGTTCTTCAAAAGAACCAAGTTAAAAATATGAGTTTTATAAAAACCTGGATCTTACATATACTAATCACATTTTTGGTGGATAAACAAGTGTAGAAACACTTGTGTAATAAGAAAAGTTCACAAAGAAATATTTTTAGAAAATATGGTTGGAAGTTGTAAACACTTAAACTCTTTAAAAATAAAGTTTTTAAAGAACTAATCACATTTTAAAGGGTAACAAGACTTACTAAGTATGCTAGTAAGTTACTACATATTTTTATAAACTTTCAAGTTCATAAAATAGAGAAATTGATGTATATTGTAGATGATTGTTGTTGAAATTGATGGACGATGTTTTAAAAGAAAATAAACACATGTTTTGAAAACATGAGAAACCTCCATTTTTTGGGGAAACTTCGTCAAAATTTCTATAAATTTTGACACTTAGAAAAATATAAGTTTTGAGAAACTTATCCCCTAAAAATGTATCTAAAAACATTTACCAAGGTTTCCCAAACGTTTGTGTTAAGAAATGAGGATTTCTTCAAGAATAAAAATGGATATTAAGTATGTATATTTTTGAGAAAAATATATATATTTACTGATCACCAAATTTTGTGCTAAGTGTATGTAGTATGTATTATACTTGATAGTGTATTAGGACTTGAAAATACATTAAATACTCATAAGAAGTGAAGATACAAAATACACATACAACATACTTAGACAAATACAAGTGAATATATTTATGAAAATATATTACTTAGACAAGATACATAATTCGGGCGCAAAAATACAAGAAACTTATATTTATTTTTGAGAAAATAATATAAGTAAGACTCTTAGTTAAAAATATAAATTATTTTTAACACAAGAATACGTACACAAAAGATAGTGACTTGTACTTGTGCGATACAAGTCTAGTGACTAACGTTAATAAAACACGTTTAGGTCACGACGCTATATAAGCAAATCCGGTGAAGTTTACGACGCAAGGAACGCAAAGTTGTGAGTTAATGCTCCCCTTTTTCTTTAACTGTTTTTTGTTTTAATAACTTCGGGGGTGAAATACATGTTACAAATGTTACGATGTTTACAAATGGTATGATGGAGTACAAAAACATTCAAGTGAAACATTCTAGATCATGTCTCGAATAGGGTACCATAAGCACCATTAATCAACGTATACATTCAGACCGCAGAACAAAAGGTTAGATCTAATGGGTTTCAGGCAACCCCACTCTTGGCCAACTTCTACCAATGAGTGCTTCTGTGTCTCAGTCAAAGTCGACAAAAATGCCTAGGTTTGGTGGCTTCCTATGTCGTGACACATGTTAGTGGCCTTGCAAACCACTAGCGATCTCACACATTCAAACATTCATAGTACGGAGTTACAAATACGTGTTACAAATACATTCAAACATTCATAGTACAGTTACAGATACGTGTTACAAATACATTCAAACATTCATAGTACTGTTACAGATACGTGTTACAAATACATTCAAACATTCATAGTACAGTTACAGATACGTTTACAAGTTACATTCAAACATTCATACATTCCACAAGTTACATACCATGTTTTCATTCAAGTATTTAAACATTCAAAACGATCACTGCATGAATTCACACCAACATTACGTTGACGTTTTTCCAAAACTCACATGTATTTCAGGTAACTAAAGTGGATGTGCGCGTAGTCTTACTCATGCTCCTGGATGTCGTCTATGTTTACTTTTAAATAAAGTTGTAGACTTTCAGACAATATGTTGTCTCGTGATGTAAACACTTAAACTATGTTTTCCGTTATGTAATGTTAATGATGTTTGAAGTTATTTTTATGAGCATGTAGTATGTTTACCTTTAGTATGCAATGAGAACCTTTCATGATCACACCTCGTGCTTCCGCCGCAGAAAGGGGTGTGACAACTTCGGGGGTGGAATACATGTTACAACTATTACAGACATTTTTATACATGGTATGGTTAGCTTAAGGAAGGTTTACTACTAGACTGTGAAGGGTGGGCACAACACTTAAGGCCATTAATCTTGTTCGTAGGACCGAGGGACATGAGTGATAGATCTATTTGGGTATAGCGAGCCCACACCCATGAGGCCGGGCGGCCCACAGAGGTGACTATGTCTTCCAGCTGGAAGCTCGGTACAAATTTGCTAGGTTTGAGTACTTCCTGCACCATTTTCACACAAACCAATGGCTTTGCAACCCATTGGTGATCTCGTTTCTTATGTGAATAGCCGTTTGGTTCTTACAACTCTAGAACTTGCCACGACGATACATTCCCGGTCCTTACCAACTTAAACCCGAGTAAGTAAATGATGGAGGCATTAGGACTAACCCTTTTTATTTCTACACCATTATTTTTCTTTTTTTTACCACCTACCCAAAAAATCCCCCTAGTTAACCCCTTTGAGCCTAAATGTTGGGATTGAACCCTACCAGAGGAACATATAATAAAAGCCAAAACTGGATCAGGGCAGTGGATTCAGAATAAGCAGATGTTACATACAAGTCTCTCCCCTTGGAAGTGATTTCAACATCTACTGACCTCCTATCTACTGGTCGTGCAATCTGCTGACCTACAAACTACTGATCAAGTAAAAGCCTGATGGAAGACTAAAGCTCTGCTGCTCAATCTACTGTCCTGAGTCAAGCACTGCTGATCCGGACAAGTACTGCTGGGTTCACAGCAGTGGAAGGCTGCAGCAGTTATTTAACATGTCTTCAATGTAATGAAATGTAATAGCAGTAGTTAGCATAGCAGTGTTTGTACTGATCAGATGTTAGAGTTTGTTAGGAGGTTAGATGTCACTTTCATGGTGACGTCAGCTTAGATGCTCAGTGGTTTGCTAGTGCCTATAAATAGAACAGTGCTCTGTACTGTTCTATTAGCTCTTTGCAAAACCGTCTTCTCTGCACGAACAAACACTGAGCTCTGGCTGAGGGGGAGTTTGTATCAAGCATTACTTTGTAATCGTTGTTGAAATTAAATTCAATCTTTCGGTTCATTGTGAAAAGTGTTTTGATTAAAGCAATACTCTCGTTTGATTGTATGCAAAGTTTGTTTTCATCTTAATTCCGCTGCACAACTCATCCATCTTCATTCTAATTCAAATGAAAAATACAATCAAAACCAAACTCAGATCCGACAATTGGTATCAGAGCTTGGACAGTAAAATTTGATTTAACAATCATTTTGACATAAATAGTTCAGCTCAAAATCGTTGATATCGATAGTTTGTTTGTTTTTGTTGAAAAACAGTGCAAGGTTTAATCACCATTAAAGTTGATTAATCAGTGTCTGTAAAACAACCAGGATGACGTCACAATCACAAGATGATAAGAATAACATTGGCTCGCTTTTTAAACTACCCATGCTTAAACGTAATGAATACAACATCTGGGAGAGAAGGATGGGTCACATCCTTGCTCAACAGAACACTGGATGTTGGAGGTCTGTTGTTTTTGGTCCCCATGTTCCTATGGTGCCAAGTGCTAAGGATCCAAAGAAGTTCATACCAAAACCTTATGAAAACTATACTGAAACTGATTTTCAAAAGTTCGAACTCGATGCCAAAGCATTTTGCATCATAGCATCTGCATTACCCAATGAGATCTATGCTGGACTGTTACATTATAACAATGCCAAAGAGCTATGGGATGCATTGAAGGAACAGTTTGGGGGGACCGAAGAAGTTATTGAAAACAATATGGAAATTCTGAATCAGCAGTATGAAACCTTTTGTCACATCAAGGGTGAATCATTGACCCAACAGTTTGAACGTTTTAGTTATCTCATCAGTGAGCTAAGGCTTGTTAAGGTTGAATTTCCAAAATCAACACAAAATAGCAGGTTTCTTAGATCGCTACCTGATAAATGGGACACAATTACATTTGTGACTAGAAACTCTGTTGAGTTCAAAGATCTGACCCTGACCCAACTTCATGGTAGACTCCTGACTTATGAAAGGGAGTTGAACCAGAAAAAGAAGTTGCAAGAGTCTGGCAAAGCTACTGATGATTACTCATTCGGTAGCACAGCTCTTCTTGGCCAGGAAGAATCTGGTAGCAGTGGTAAGGAACAGGGTTATGATCATTTCATAGATATAACTGCTGGTGGAAACTTTAACAACCCTGATCCTCACTCTTCAAATTATGCTTTTACTGCGAATTGTGAAAACCAGATGTCAGATAATTTGTGCTTTGAACTTAATGATTTGCAACATTTTGATCCCACTGACTTAGAAGAGATGGACATTTTGCATCAGTTGGCTTTGCTTAGTGTAAGAACAAGCAAATTCTACAAAAGAACATGGAGAAAATTCTCAGGTTTACATGGGAATCTAAGGGTTGGGTTGGATAAATCTAAAATCAAGTGTTACAAGTTCAATAGGCTAGGTCATTTCGCTAGGGAATGCAGGAGTCAAACTACTGGTCCTATAATCACTCATCCTAGTTCAAACCCTAGACCTCAAAATCAAAGCACTGTGCACTATACCCAATATACCCCTGCAGCTCATGTTAACACTGCTCATTATGCTGATGCTCCTGTGCCTGTGCATTATGTCCAAACCACTGTTCCACAGATTCAGTATGTTCAAACCCCTGTCCCCCAGGCACAAGTGCAACCTGTTGCACCTCAAACAGCTGCTCCAGCAGTGGTACAACCAGATCAGCAAAGCTTTTTCACTCAAGGCTTTGTCGAGTGGAGCAGCATGCCTGATGAGCTTGGTGATGAAAATTTTGCACTCTATGCTTTTGATGAACCTTCTAATGATGAATTTTGTCTAATGGCATTAGAGTCAATACCAGAGGGGATTGAAACTGAAGGTGAACAGCTAAGTGATGAAACAGTGGATGAGGTAACTGAAGCAGTTGTTAATGCAGTTGCTGGTGAATTGCTGCTGGGAGAAAATTCAGAAACCCTGATTGAACCGCTGACAGACCCCTGGTCCAAAGAGGACAAAGAAGAAGAGGAAGAGAAGAAAGCAGGTGAGAAAGAAGTTAGAGCTGATGATGAAGAAAATCATCAATGTGATTGTGCAATGATGGCTAGGTATCTCCTCAAGTTCCTGAAAAACTGTGTTCTGACAATTGCATTATTGCTTTTGCTAACATCAAAGAGGTAAATGAAAACCTTCGGGATAAAGTCTTGTCTGATGAAGTCAAATTTGAAAAGTCATTAAAAGAACTTAAAAACAAATTGGCTGAAAAGGATAAAGAGATCAGCAGTCTTAAAGAAGAGCAAAGCATAACCAAAACTCAACTCCAAACTATGGTAGAAAAATACCAAGTTTGCAAAAAGGAGTTAGAGTCCACCCAAATCACATGTGAGAAATGGGTGGAATCCTGTAAAGGATATGAGGTAATGCTTGAAAAATAGATTAAAAGCAATGTGAAATTTGGGGTTGGTTATAGAAAATATGATGATGAATGCACTGCTTTTGAAAGATCTGTTCAAACCATTGATGTAATCACTGAGTTCATCCCCACAAACAAGAATGGCCAAGAAGTGAAAATCACTGATAAACTTGGTAACAAAATCACACTTGACAGACCAATGGGATCCTCTACTTTTGAGGAGCTTGAAAAATATTAGTTTAAACCAACTTGGTCTGATGAGTGTGATATTCTTGAAAATTTCAAGCCCATGGACTTTACATCAACTGATGGTGTTAAAGCTCCAAAAGCTAAAGTCATTCCTCTCAAGGACATTCCAACAGAGGTTACAACCTCTGCTGCAAAGGAGTCCGAAAAGAGAAAGAAGAAAGAAAAGATCAATAACCTGTTTTGTGAATTTTGTGAGAAAAGGAATCATCTAACAAAAGACTGTTTCCATTTAAAAGCTTATGATTTGAACAAAACAAGTGTCATTGTTCCAGCTGAAAGCTGCATTATTTGTGGTAAAACAAACCACAAAACTCAAGCATGTGTGTATCTCAAAAACTTTGATGTGAAAAAGAATGAGTACATTGCTAAAACATCCTTGAGTCCATCAACATCATCTGTCAAATTCACTAAAAACCAACCACTGTTTGTGCCAGTTCAAACAGCTGTCACAAAACAGCTGAACCAAACATCTATTAAAAGAGATGTTCAGGTTACTGATGCACCCCTTGCCAATCAATTCAGAAGAGGTAAGGGACAACCACCATACCCTAGGGTTCCACACGTTTATGAGGCCTACAAAAGGCCCTCTAAACCTAAAGTGAACAGGCATCCTTTTGGGTACCAACAGGTGATTGGTCAAGAACCCCAACTGTGGTTAGCAAGTCACAGTCCTAAAACTGTCCAAACCCCTAACCTAACCACTGTCCATCAATGTGCATCCATCCCAGACACTGTTGAGACCCCATCCAAAGCCTCATTGGCTTTGGAAACCCTAATGAACTAATCCTTTTACTTCATGTGCAGGGAGCTTCTGCCTGTTTAGATAGCCTTTGGTATGTTGATAGTGGAGGCTCCAGGCACATGACTGGATGTAAAGCCCTACTCAAAGATTTTCAAATCCATGGAGGGGGTGATATATCCTTTGGGAATAACAGTAAAGGGAAAGTTCTGGGGTCTGGTACAGTACAGTCTGGCAATATAAAATTTGAAAATGTCAATCTGATAGACAGTCTAAAATTCAACCTCCTGAGTGTTTCACAAATGGGTGACAAGGGGTATGGGTCATTCTTCACAAGGGAGTGTTGTAGGATTGTTGGACCAGAAATTGTCAAAAAGATTGAAGCAATAATAAAAACTGGTCAAACTAAACTTGTTGCTCAAAGAAGTGGCCATGTTTATGTTGTTGATATGTCAAAAGAGTGTCCTAGAGCTGATGCCTGTCTGTTCTCAGCTGCCTCTAACAAAGAGATAGAACTTTGGCACAGGAGACTGGGGCACACAAATCTTAAGACAACCACTGAAATTTCAAAAAATGGTTTGGTATGAGGCTTACCACAAAAATTGTTTTCATGTTCTGAACATTGCATTTCCTGTTTAAAAGGAAAACAGCATAAAAGTTCTTATAAGTCCATTGAAGAGTCCAAAACAACCCAGTGTTTGCAAATGCTGCACATGGATATGTTTGGCCTAGTTCAAGTCATGAGTCTCAAGAAGAAAAGATATTGTTTGGTTATTGTTGATGACTTCTCTAGGTTTACATGGACTTTCTTTTTACACTCAAAAGATGAGACTGCAGGCATTTTGCAAGACTTTGTGACACAGGTTGAAAAGCAATTTGACCTTCCAGTAAAAGTCTTCAGAAGTGACAATGGCACAGAATTCAAAAATAAGGAGTTGGATGCCTTCTGTGTGAAGAAAGGGATTGTAAGGCAGTACAACATCCCTAGAATACCAGAGCAGAATGGGGTAGTTGAAAGAAAGAACATAACTTTGATTGAGGCTGCCAGAACCATGCTTGCAGATTCAGGTTTGCCATTAACTTTTTGGGCAGAGGCAGTAAACACTGCTTGCTATGTCCAAAATAGAGTTTTAATAAACCCCAGGCACAAAAAGACTGCTTATGAAATTCTGTATAAAATCAAACCACTGATCTCATACTTCAAGGTGTTTGGTTGCCCGTGCTTTATTTTGAACTTAAAAGACTCTATTTCAAAATTTGCAGCCAAAATTGATTGTGGTTATCATCTGGGATACTCAACCACTGCCAAGGCCTACAAAGTGTTTAATACACGGACCAAGGCAGTGGAGGAGACCTTGAATGTAAAGTTCAATGAACTTTCATCAATGAAAATCCCAGCAAATCCTGCAGATCTGTTTGATCTTGATAAATCCACTTTTGAAAATACTGCTGTCAAGACTAAGAGTGCAGGTCCATCAGAGGATTCAACAACAACATATGGGTATGAAATCATCATTCCTCAAAAGTCTGTCAAAATGGGAAGAGCATCAGATGTTCAAAACAGCTGTCAAAGCTCAACCACTGCTACCTCAACAGTTGTTGACCAAAGTAGCCCATCAACCACTGCTTCCACATCATCAAACACTGCTGAAAAAAGTCCCCAAACAGTGGATAAAAGTCAGCATGTGTCCACTTCATTACCTCCTATTCCACCACCTTTTGAAACCACTGCTGGATCATCAAAGTCACCAGCAGTGGTTAGCTCAGATGATACACATTTGCAGCCTTCACCAACAAATGCCATCATTCCATATCAAGGAGATTTAATCTACTTGAGATCTCATCCACCTGATCAAATCATTGGCAACATCAATGAAGGGGTGCTCACAAGAAGCCAAACCCAAAACATTTGTCTTTTTGCTGGTTTTCTATCACTCCATCAGCCAGTCAAGTACCATGAGGCACTGAAAGACAACAGCTGGGTAGAAGCCATGCAAGAGGAGCTCCAAAAGTTTAAAAGACAACAAGTATGGGAGCTTGTACCACTGCCAGAAGAGGTTAGTCCCATTGGCACAAAGTGGGTCTTCAAAAACAAAACTGATGAAAGGGGTATTGTTGTCAAGAATAAAGCCAGGCTTGTGGTTCAAGGTTACAGACAGGAAGAGGGGATTGATTATGATTAGGGGTGTTCACGATCCGATCCGATCCGATCGAGGGTCTACTCATGCTCGGATTGAATTACAACCGATCCGATCCGAGCTGATCAAATTTGTAAAACCGATCGCAAAAGTGATGCTCATGCTCGGATTGAATTTGAATCGAACCGATCCGATCGGCTCGGTTTCGCTCGGTTTTTATCAAATCCTAAAAAAAGCGAGCGAATCGTTGCTCGATTGAATAATAAGGCTTCGTTCAACAAAAACAAATTCTAACTTAAAGTGCGAATACAAAAGCAACATAAAATAAAGTGCGAATACATAAGAAACACAAAATAAAGTGCAAATACAAAAGCAACACAAAATAAAGTGCGAATACAACCAACCAGGCCCAACTAGCAAAAAGCTAGAAAGGACCTGGGACAAACAACAGCTAATCACCAACTATGTTTACATCAAAATTTTGCCAACTGTCGAATGTCATCGATCTCCATCTTTCTCTATGCTACTATAACAAACATACCAAACAGAAACATAACATACCAAACAGCAGATTAAAAAAAACAACAGATTAAAAAAAACAGCAGATTGAAGAACTGTTGAAGACCGTCCGAAGATTGAAGACTAGAGACAGCGGCGATATGTGTGTCGGAGATTAGAGGGTCGGAGATGGAGACTGTGAGTCTGTGACTGTGGAGACCGGAGAGTGAGACCGAGATTAGAGCGGCAATTTGAATACGACTGATTAGGGAAGAATAGATTTAGGGTTAGATACTTAGATTTATATATTAAATATTAAGTTGGGTTGAATGTTATTTGGGCTTTTAGTTTTTTTTTGGGCTATTATATTTTTTTGGGTTTTTATCTATAAAATCTATAATATAAATATATATATTAACTATTAATAAAAATAATTCGAGCGAAACCGAGCGATCGACGAGCGAGCGGAGCTATGCTCATGCTCGGATTGAATTTGAATCGAACCGATCCGATCGGCTCATTTACAAACTGAGCGGGAATCGAACGAGCATTTTTCGAGCGATCTTCGATCATCGAGCAGTTTGGACAGCCCTAATTATGATGAAACTTTTGCCCCTGTAGCAAGATTGGAAGCTATAAGACTGTTCCTGACCTTTGCTGTCAACCACAACATGAAGGTGTTTCAAATGGATATTTAAAGTGCTTTCCTCTATGGTACAATTCAAGAAGAGGTGTATGTTATTCAACCTCCAGGTTTTGAGGATCCATTTTATCCAGATCATGTCTACAGGCTAAACAAAGCCTTGTATGGCCTGAAACAAGCACCCAGGGCCTGGTATGAAACTATTTCCACCTTTCTACTCTCAAATGGTTTCAAAAGAGGTACCATTGATAAAACATTGTTTCTAAAATGGAGAGGAAAGGATTTAATGATTGTCCAAATTTATGTGGATGACATTATTTTTGGAAGCACATGTAATAAAATGTGTGAAGAGTTTAGGGAACTCATGACAGCTGAGTTTGAAATGAGTGCAATGGGTGAGCTGCAATGCTTTCTTGGTCTCCAAGTTCAGCAAATGCAAAATGGTACATTCATTCATCAAAGCAAATATGCAAAAGAACTTTTAAACAAATTTGATATGAATGATTGTAAACCATGCAGCACACCCATGGCAACAAATAAGCTGGTCATGTCTGATGAAAAGGATGAGCTGATTGACCAAACTCTTTATAGAAGCATGATTGGGTCTCTTTTGTACCTAACTGCATCTAGGCCAGACATCATGTTTGCAACATGTGTCTGTGCAAGAAGTCAATCCGCCCCTAGAAAATCCAATCTTATTGCTGTAAAAAGGATATTCAGATACATAAAAAGTGCTCCCACACTTGGTATCTGGTATCCAGCTAATGGGAATATCAAGCTTTCAGGATTTTCAGACAGTGACTTTGCTGGATGTAACACCACAAGGAAGTCCACATCAGGAGGGTGCCAGTTTCTTGGTGATTGCTTAGTTTCATGGCAAAGCAAAAAGCAAGCAGCTGTTTCAACATCCACTGCTGAAGCTGAATACATTGCTGCTGCAAGCTGTACAGCCCAACTCCTGTGGCTTCAAAATCAGTTGCTGGATTTTGGTATCACTGCCTTAAAGACACCACTCATGTTGGATAGCCAGGCAGCAGAAAATATCATCAAAAATCCAGTTTCTCATTCAACCACCAAGCACATCGACATCAGACATCACTTTGTGAGGGATTGCTATGAAAAAGGTTTGATTTCTCTGCATCATGTTCCAACTAAAGACCAGCTGGCAGATGTGCTCACAAAAGCATTAGATACTGCCACCTTTGAAAGCTTGGTCTCTAGAATTGGCATTCTAAACATGGAATAACAAGCAAAATCTTGTTTTTCTATGAATAAAAGCTTTAAAATGTTTTCAGAAAATCAAAAATCCATCCTTAAAAATAGCTAAAAATGAAATTTTCATTAAAATCCTTAAAAGTCTGCCATAACCACTGCTTGTTCAAAAGTCTGCTCTACATCAAAGTCTGTCCACTGCTGAAAGCCATCCTCTGTCCTCTCATTTCCTTGGTAAACTCTGTTGTTCAAAAGCAGTGTCTTATCCACTGATATGCTATCCACTGATAGTGAAAATCATCCACTGCTTTCATTTTACCGTTGTAACCACTGCCTTCATCAGTAACTTTCATAAAAGTACTGTCCTTCATTTCACCAGAGGAAGGCATGTGGGCAGTACATAGTGATCAGACTTTTTGTAACCGCTGCCACGTCAGCATTCACTTTTTCCTCTATAAAACCCCCACTTCACATCAAAAACAGGGTTTTTACTGTCGAATTGAATTCTCAAAAATTCTCTTCTCAAAGCAGTTTTTCTTCAAAATCTTCTTCGATCATCATCTCCAAAATGACAAAATCGAAGCCATCTGCAAAATCCACTTCCAAATCATCTTCAAAAGATGCCTCTCAAAAGGCCAAACCCACTGAAATTCCACACAAATCATCTCACAATCTTCTGGGTCTCCTCACAAAACCCGGCACTACTAACATTTTCGATTCCATCCTTGCTACCATCTCCGCATCAAAGTACAAAACTTTGTTAACAGCGGATGCACCAATATACTTGACAACCCAAAGAGAGTTTTGGAAGAATGCAACCCTTGAAACACAAGGAGACGCTGTAATAGCCATTAACTCTACTCTAAAGGGAAAAGCTGTCAAGATTACACCACAATCAATTTCAGAGGTCTTTCAACTCGATGATCAGGAAGGTACAATTTCTTTCCCCAAAAACGAGTTAAAAAATGATTTTCTGGAAAGAGGGTATAATGCAGAAGTAAAAAAGGATACCTTACAAAAAGGTTACTTCCCTTCTGCAACAAGGTTTTTATTTCATACCCTTCTAATGTGTGTTTCAAACAAAACCACTGCTTTTAACGAAATACCATTAAAAATTCAAAATCTGGGATATGCTATTCTTCAAGGAGAAAATTTTAATTATTCTCGGGAAATTTTTAATGATCTGGTTAAAAATGTTGAAACAAAGGCATTCTTACTATTTCCAAGATTTTTGAGTTATTATTTTGAAAAGAAACTTGGTAAGAATGATCCTGCTGCAATAAAACAAGGTGCATCTATTCAAACAAACAGCTTAACTGCTGAAACTTTTACAAGGATGTCAACACCTTGCAAAACACAAGCAGAGGTACCTGAGCAGATTTTAGCAGCTACCACTGCTCCTCAGGTATCTGCTGCTGAGCCCACTGCTCAAGGTGATCAAGGTAGCAAAACAACTGCTTTGAAACCCACACCTAAAATCACCAAAAAGCCAACAAAAAGAAAAACACAAAAACCCCCCAAACCCATCAAAAAGGCAACTCTGGGGGATGAGATACCAGAGCTACTGCCAGTGACAGCACAAAAGTCACAAGAAACCACTGCTGCTACTTCCTCACAGCAGTTGGTACAAATATCTTAACCCATAACCGAAACTCCTCCTGCTTCTTCACAAAAAGAACAGGTTGTAAATATAGGGACACCACATCATGATGCTCTGGAAGCATTTGTTTCCATCATCCACAGCCCAATTCCCGGGGCAAATTCTCTTTCCACACCAAACATCACATCCACAATTCCCCCACCAACTAAACTTCTGTTGGATGCAATTGATTTGAACCAGGCACTAACCAGTCCTTCTCAATCACCTATCAATGAGAATATACCTCAACACATGACTGGGTCTGATGTATCAATCTTTGCTAACCCACCAACACACCCTGAGGAGGTTACACCCCTTGAGTTACAAGTAACTCTTGGTGGTATTCCAAGTGAAGCAGCCACTACAAGTGCCGAACCCACTGGTTTGCACTTGGACATTGGTTACATTAATAAGACTTCCTTGGAGGCAATTCCTTACATAGCACCTCTGCCAACCACCAGTGGATTTATTTTTACCACTGGCAACATCAAAAGGTTGTCAAGTGTTGAATGAAGAAGACCCCAGTACCAAGAAAAAGGGGCATCAGTGGTTAACGTTTGGAGTACACTCCCTACCTCAACCACTGATAAAACCACTGCTAGTGGGAATTCAGATGATCCCATTAAATTGGGTGATGGTTTAAAATATTTAGAATTGACGGAACGTGTTGATAAACTGGATACTTCAGTTGCAGATATCAAAGAAATGCTGCAACAGTTGTTGACAATACAAAAGATGCAATCCACTGTTGTTCTACCTCAAGCACCTGCTCCACCATAAGCATCTACTACAAATGAGCTCTGGAACCTCTTCCAACCTTTTCTCCAACAACAAAAAGAAATGGCAGATCAGCAACATGAAATACATGTACAAAAGCTGAGAAACATCATGGAGTCTAGGTTCAAGAACACTCAAGCAGACATTAAGGCAATCGAGGCCCATTTATTGGAAACCACTGGCACTGCTCCTCCAACAGTTCTTTTCATTGATCAACTTCCCCCAGATAATGCCAAAAAGGGGGAGAAAATTCAGGAGTGGAAGAAGAAGGGAATAGATGATGGTCTTTACATTGAACCAGAAAGGGATGCAATGACCAGAAAAATTCCTGTGCCAGATGGTAGTAAAAAGGTTGATGCTACCCAAGAAGCACTTGATGAAGGAGTAGCAAGTGTAAAAAGGGATAGAGTGGAAAAGAATATTTCAAGGTGGAATGAGGAGAAAAGAGCTTTCATGGAGTTGTATGCGCAGGGTTGTTCTGGGTCAAAGGATACTAAAAATCCTAAGCCAAAAACGAAACCTAAGTCCATCCCATCCAGAATTCCAAAGCATATTCCAAAACCACCATCCAAAAGCCATCAGCATCAAACCTCCACCCAAACAGCTGTTGTAACTCCTGTTGTATCAACTACTGCTGGTACTTCAGAGGTTTCAACATCTGTTATCACTTCAACACACACCACAACCACTGCTTTATCACCACCACCATCACCACGAAAAACAACCTCACCACCACCTTCTCCTGCCAAAAAGCAGAAGATAACATATGTTACAACATCTGCTGTAATGACAGCAGTGGTTGAAACACCAGTTGTTTCAACAACTGTTAGTCAATCACAAACCACTGCCACTCAAATTATCACCACTGTTCCACCCAAAGCATCATCAGTCCCTCCTCAAACAAAAAGGAGAAGGCTAATTCTAAAAGATGATGACACATCTCCACCACCAACATCTTCAAAAACTCTGTCACTTGTCACAATTCCAAAACCCATGCCTCTCTCTTCAGCTCAAATTCTAAAGTCATTACCTCCTGCTGGTGTCTCATTTCCTTTGGAACTCATTGCAGTTAGGGAAGAAATCAAATCATTTTACTATGAGGATGACCCAGCTAAAAGGAGTTTGCCATCAGTTGAAGGATATCCCAGGCCTAACAATATTGAAGAATATTTGAAACTCAAGGCCAAGAAAGCAGAGGATATCTCAATTAAAAATAAACAAGGGAAATCTGATAGAGAATTTCAGCAAAACTATCAGTTTCTACTCACACAGGTCAGAGATATGGAGCAATTTGCCAAAAATGTATGTCAGCAAATCTCAGAAAGGGCAGGTGAGTCCTTGAGAAAAGACTACATTGAGAACATCATGACCTACAAGAAATACAAAGGGGAGAAACACATGTACAAAAACTGGACCATTCCTGAGCTTGAAAAAGAGGCAGCTAGGATTCAAGAAATGATCAAAAATAAGGTCAAGCAGACTCCTCCTGAAAAATTCAAACAATTTGAAGCTGATAAGATCTTAGAGTTGAAGAGAATGAAAGAGGAGCTGATAGCAGCTGATTATGGATCAAAGAATTCTGTGACAAAGTGGGGAGAAGATAGAGTCAGGGCTACCTACAAAAAGTTGGAGGAACTTAGAAAAAAAGATCCAACAGTTCCAAAAAGGCCTGACTACTCCAAAGCAGAGGTCTCAAAAAGACCACCAAAGCTGCAAGTCAAAAGAACCACTGCTCCAGCTGGTGCTGCCATCTACAAAAGAAGGAGTCAAAACCAGTCAGGTGCTGAAACAGTTCAAGATCTAAAAGCTGGAAATGCTGTTGTAAAAGAGGGCATTAGTTTAATGATAAAAGAAGATCTTGAATTGGAACAATCTGCAAGCACTGCTCAGCCAGTCATGAATAGGCCAGCATCTCCAAACACCTCATCAAATAAAAATCTCCCAAGAAACTCATCAGGCTCAAAAGTACTAAAGTGGGAAACTGACAAACAGACCCATGTACTGACTATGTTCAGGTCTGATGGAGAAGTGAAGAAAATATCAAGGGAACAAGCATTTGGCCTAAGTCTTGAAGATTTGCAGGATCTCCTTGATCTTCCACTTAGCAGGGATGATGATGACACAGATGCCCTAGACTTTGAGCTCCAATTTAAAGGTCAGATAAGGGAACTGTTGATGAGGCAATAAACTTCCACAATAATGAAGAGTTTTGGCATTATCTGTTCCAGGGGGGAGATTGTTGGGATTGAACCCTACCAGAGGAACATATAATAAAAGCCAAAACTGGATCAGGGCAGTGGATTCAGAATAAGCAGATGTTACAAACAAGCCTCTCCCCTTGGAAGTGATTTCAACATCTGCTGACCTCCTATCTACTGGTCGTGCAATCTGCTGACCTACAAACTACTGATCAAGTAAAAGCCTGATGGAAGACTAAAGCTCTGCTGCTCAATCTACTGTCCTGAGTCAAGCACTGCTGATCCGGACAAGTACTGCTGGGTTCACAGCAGTGGAAGGCTGCAACAGTTATTTAACATGTCTTCTATGTAATGAAATGTAATAGCAGTAGTTAGCATAGCAGTGTTTGTACTGATCAGAGGTTAGAGTTTGTTAGAGTTTGTTGATGATGAAGCAAAAGAAATAAACAAGCAAGTTCATCAAAAATAACTTTGTTTGAATTATGGCTTCATCAAAATAATAAAAAATTACAAAAATAAAAAGCCTTACGAAAAACCGATGCTTTTTACGTTTTTCGCCCTTTTCTACTAACCACTAACCCAACCACCTACCTTTAACCCAAGCCTAACCCTTCACCCAAAAGTCCTCTCGATATTTACAAAGGTATATAGTTAAAAAGGAGGAGGATTGATTGCTTGGCAAGCCTATGGTAGGAGTAAGTTCCATACCGCTCTCGAGTGATTCACTAAAATACATCTTCGGCCGAGTGTTGAGTGATCCCCCGTGAGGTATGTGAACTTGTATATAAATAGAATTTAAAGAGGCATGTTATGCCCTAATAAGTAATTTATCTTATGAAAAGTTTTAAATAAATCATGACGAATTGGATGGCGGGGGTCCAAACTCTTTTATCCCCTCATAAGTTAAACTACTATTAATACTTTAACCCGGCTATTTAGGACTGTATCCCTGCTGACTTAGACTACTTAGCCGAGGGTAACATCGCCTTCAAAAGAGGGGCCTACCACATTATGCATTAATAACTTAATTAATTATCTTTCAATAATCCAACCCTTTAGGATTGTATCCCTGCTGACTCAAACTACTGGGTTGAGGGTAACGTCACCTCCAAAAGAGTGGCCTACTACAATAACTAAGATAATCTCTTAATAAAGTGCAAAAGTGAGGAAATAATCAAAGGTTACACTAAACACGAGTCAGAGCCAAGTGATTCATCTTGTCTATCTGTTTTTATTTTATTTATATTTTTCAGCATTTTAGTTAGTTTTTATTTTTCTAGTTTAAAACCTTTTTCTAAACTTTTGATTTGATTAGACGTTGAGGATAAACCGGTACTAAAAGCTCTTGTGTCCTTGGACGACCTCGATATCTTGCCAACACTATACTACACTCACGATGGGTGCACTTGCCCATATGTGTGTTTAGTGTTAGTAAATATCGTGTTTTATAAATTTAAAACTTGGCTAAAAAGTGTAAAAGGGCTTAAAATATACTTAAACTTATATACACACTTCACACGCATCACTACTCGCTGCGTACTCGCTAATCGCAATCGCTATTCTCGAATTCGCGGATGTTGCACGATAGGTGATTGTGTGTGACCAGGATAGGTGAATACGTGCAAAATATAGAATGGTTTCTGTGTTCTGACTATCGTATGTGCTTCTGTGCCTTACGTGCTTACGTGCTCCTGTGCGCTTATGTATCTATGTGATATGTGATTCTGTTGTTTTGTGCTTATGTGGATTTATGAATGGCTGTGTTCCTGAGCTTTATGGTGAATCGCTAGACTATACTAGGATTAATCAAATAGTGTTTTGAATCCTATGGCGCTGTCTGTTGCAGACAATGTCGTCATTTGGATCATTCCATTCCCGTTCAGCTCGACGCAATCATGATGACATATTTAGATGTTAAGTTATTAAATTTACTTAACTGTTTTTTTGTTAAACTTAGCTGTTTAACTGATTAATTTTCTTTAAGTGTTTAACTACTTAATTTACTTAAACTGTTTAATTAATTAACTTACTTAGCTGATTAATTAATTAACTTACTTAACCACTAAGCTTTCTTAACCGCTAAGCTTTCTTAACCACTAAGTTTTCTCAACCACTAAGTTTTCTGGTTTAGCAGCCCCCTTGGTTACGTTCTAATTTCTAGATATACCAAAATGTGACAGGGATTAGTGTAAGAAACTAAATCAAACTTTAACGATAATCACGAGATCAAAACCGCAAGGTTTAAAGTATCCCCATATTCAGGCAGAACTTCAGCTTTACGTTGCTAGGGTTTCAGATCAATCGAACAGGGTACTGTTTCAGCGATTAGGGTTTCGTACACGGGAATTGAGACAGAGATTCGGAAATAGAGAAACAAGGATCAGAAAGATCGATTTTGAAATCAAAAGGTGCAAATGAAACTGTCCCAACCTCGCTCTATATATATCTGGATTTTGATGTCGTCGTGCCACCCGACAGAGCTTGGTTTGCCCGTCGCGACACGCGAAGGGGTTGTAACACCCCGTGTTTCGAAAGTCAAAGTCAAAGTCAAGATTGAAGTCAAAGGGAGAAAAGATTGCTAATTGCGATCTGTCACTCCTTGCTCAACTACTGTTTTGACTTCTTTGACTCGTAATCGATTCTACTATTTATTTGCTTTAGTTGTATTATATGGAGTATCTATTAATAATCGAGGTTTAATCGCTATTTAATCGCATATTTAATCACTAATTGACTTATCGCTATCGCATTCGCAACTCGAATTATGTGTTCTGGATATTGTTTTACGTGTGTGTGCTATTTATGTGTTACTTGTGCATGTTTTGTTTATGTTGAGGTGTAAATCGCAATCGCAATTGCAATTCTATCACATCGCAATCAAATCGCAAACGCTAAACGCAAGTTATTTACAGTGACTGTATGTTAGATATAGTAGTTAGGTTATTTGTGTAACTAATGGGTAATACTATCGCATCGCTCGCTCGAATCGCATCACAACGCTCAACACGTAAATCGAAACGACAACACTCATCGCGCCGGACACCTTGATCGAGTGGCCAACCGATCGAGTGGCCATCCGATCAGATTGCCATCCGATCGGGTTGCCATCCGATCGGACTGCCATCCGATCGGTGACCAATCCAACACTTCAGCCCTTTCCATTTTGGGAAACCCTATAAATACCCGCCTGTCACATTATTTGTGATGTGACAGCTCCTCACTCGAACCAGCCGCACTCAAGCTCTCATTTCTCGTGATTCTTGTAAGTTTTCAACCTGAATCTTGTACTTCTATGATCTACACACACTTCTTCATCCTTTTCACCTTTGAATCTTAACTTTTAACCGTGAAATCACCGGATTTGAGGTGTTCTAGGATGTTGTCATCATGGAGTTCTTATGAACTTCAAGGTTTAGCTTCATTCGACCAAGAATAACTTAGATCTGAAGGATTTCCACATGAATAATCAATGTTTTCGCATAGATCTACACATATTCATGGTTAAAAGGATTGAAAGATGGTTTTCTAAGTTTCTTTCAACTCTTTTACCCTCAATGCACTCAAAACCGATAGAATCGGAGCTCGTTCTGATCTTCTACTCTTCCTTAGTGATGTGTTAGCTCAAGATCTGAATTCTATCCAAGAGACAACTGATGTCGGGTTAAACATGAACAACCGTCTCGAACCGTGAACTGGTCGGACTAGGGTGGTTCCTGTTCGGTCGGATCACTTGGGTCAAGATGGGGATCCTGTTGTCTAGCACGATATTACACCATCTCGATTAAAACTGCAAAGCTTTCAAAACAATCAAGTGTCAAAGACGATCAGGTCATTGGGACGGATTGCCGTCCGATCGGCTTACATTTGGTTTCACACTTAAACATTTTTCCAAATTTCAAAGGACTGGACGTCGAACGGATTGCCGTCCGATCGGATTGCCATCCGATCGTGTGACGTTTGGGACTTTGGTACTTGGTCAATTTCAAAGGACAGTAGTTCCAAACGGATTGCTATCCGATCAGATTGCCATCCGATCGAGTGACAACCCTGCTGTGAACTTGTTCTCACTAAGTGCCCTACCAATCGGATCGCTATCCGATCGGACTGCCGTCGATCGTGTGATGTTTGGGACTTTAGTACTTGGTCAATTTCAAAGGACAGTAGTTCCAAATGGATTGCTATCCGATCGGATTGCCATCCGATCGAGTGACAACCCTGCTGTGAACTTGTTCTCACTAAGTGCCCTACCAATCGGATCACTATCCAATCAGACTGCCGTCCGATCGATCGACCAGAAGGGTAGAGATACTTCTCCATTTTCAAAATGCTACAACGAAAACTTCAAAGCCATCGTACACAAACACATCCTTACCACACAAGATGTCAATCCCATCGAATGGCCATCCGATTGAATGACCATCCGAACGGATTGACATCCGGTCGACTGGTCATCTGATCGGATTGCCATCCAATCGGATTACCATCCGACACTTGGTAATTTTGCATCGTTTATCGTGCCGCTCATCATTTATGCTATCGTTAATTGTTCAGGCTAACCTCTCAAGCGCTCCCTTCAATCCAAGAGAGTGTTTACTTGTTAAGCACAATTTGTGAGTATACTCGATCCCTTTTTGCTTTATGCACTTTTGGGCGTTACATACGTTACTTATTCTAAATCACATCAAACACACGACGCAAACACTATTTATACGCTGACCGTTAATGCATGCTATACGTGACTTGATGAATGCCTGTCTGTTATGTTTACACATTGATTGTTGTCTACCTGCCTTAGCAACTATAGCACTTTAATTTGGACTCAGCACCTGTTCACTCAGGGGTTGTTAAGGACAATACTTCACGTGTTCGCAGTGGTGAACATGTGATGCGCACTCGCTACTCGTAGTCAAATCGCAGTCATTGGTTTTGATAGGATCTTTGTCGATAACTTACATGCTTCACATTATACGTTGTACATGCTGGTTAAGCGTAAACGATTTCGAACTCTATTATACTATTAAACTTGTATGCTCACCTTTACACTATGTGTATTGACCTCTATTTTAACGTATGTGACAGGTGCTTAGGATGTTTGCTTGCTGTTTGATGAACCAAGCTAGGATTGAGTCTAGAAACAAACTAAATAAAATCTGAGTTGTTGGAATGGATATTTGTATTTGAGAACAATGTCTGTTATAACTGTTTTTATTATATATGTTTGTGGTATGGGACATGAACCTTAATATATTATAATGAATAGTTGTTATGGATTCTCCTGGACAATCTGTTTCGCTCAGTGCCATGCCCCGATGTTTCCGTCAGCAGTTAGGGTGTGACAGATTGGTATCAGAGCCATAACTATAGGGAATTAGGCAAGACTCGACCTAGTCCGGGTCGATGTCTTAGAACGACCTAGTCTATAGTCTAAGTACCAACAGACCGACTTGTGCATGCCTTTAAGGGTTTTGTACGAGCATGCTCGCTATTCCCGCTTACACTACACTATCACTGCAAACTATTTTTCGAAAATGAACGAGTAGTTAGGTTGAGATTAGGTGTGAAACTCGCAAACTCTCGACCAAATCGCTTGTTCGACCCACATTTTTATCTACAAACAGGGGAATGTGCGTTGAATCAGGAGTGAAATCCGTACTTTAACGCAAAATTTCCCTTCTATACTATCAGAACCAGAACGAAGTTGTTAAGTCAGGGGTGGAACCCGAACCTTGACGACTTGTTCCATTCTTATTATGGTTTTACAAAACTCTCACCAAGGTCTCGACGGACTCCAACGACTTGGGTCACACTGTAACTGGAAGGATGCGTGCCGATCGCTTAAATCGAAGTGAGAGCACAGTCCCGAAGGCCAAAGTGTGCATTTACAAGTCCTTGTGAATAGTCGAATCACTTTGGGTAGTCAACGTCTATCTAGCCAAGACGATCTACCCTTGAATTTTATGTGTCTCGATTCTGGATTTGTTGCCGCCAACTATGTGATTTATCGATTTTATGTGTTTTCTGTGATTACGATTTTGGTAATTTATACGCTTTTCGCTCCCCGTTTCGATCAACACGCACCACTCGCACTACACATCTATCTCAATACGCTAACAAATCGCTGGTCATTATACGCAATTGCTGCTCGCCAATCGCACTCACTATACTTAAACGCTATACGTTCTGTGAAGGATAGGTGAATACGTGTAACATATAGTATGGTTTCTGTGTTCTGACTGCCTTATGTGCTTTTGTGCCCTACATGATTATGTGCTTACGTGTTTATATGCTTATATGATTCTGTGTTTATGTGGCTACGTGTTCCTGAGCTTTATGGTGAATCGCTAGACTATACTAGGAATAATCGAATAGCGTTTTGAATACTATGGCGCTGTCTGTTGCAGACAATGTCTTCATTCGGATCTTTCCATTCCCGTTCAGCTCGCCGCAATCATGATGACAAACGCATCGCCGCCCTCGTCGCTAAGCAAATGGCGAAAGTTATCCCCCAGATTGTTAGTGAGCTGAATGAATACGCTAGCAAATCTTCTGAAGAATCCAGGACTGATGCTCCTAAAGTTGCTTTTAGCTTCAAGCAGTTCAAAGCCTGCGGCCCGAAAGAGTTTACCGGCGAAGATGGGCCTACGGCCATGTTTCAATGGTTTGATTCTATCGAAGTCACCCTGCGCCAAAGTGGCTGTCCTGACAATCTCCGTACTCTGAACGCAACTGGCGTCTTCCAATCCTGAGCGCCTGATTGGTGGACGGCCGAGAGAAACAAACACGTAAATGATGCATCTTACGGGCTGATGTGGGATTAGTTGATGGACGTGATGATGCAAGAGTTCTGCCCTCCCCACGAGCGCCAAAAGCTAGAGGACGAATTCTGGCATATCAAGCAGAAAGATGGTGACAACGCTGATGTAACGGCTCGCTTCAAGCAGTTGAGTATAATCTATCCTAGCCAAGTTACCACGCCTGAAATCACCATCAAGAAGTGTATCCGTGCTCTTCCGGATTGCGTGGCTGATTTCGTTCAAGCTACCAAGACGACGACAGTTGAGGAAACCTTTCTACTCGCTGCTGAAATCAACGACAAGCGAGTCAAGTCTGGTTACTGGGATAAAGCTCCCAAGAATCTGCATCAAGCTACCACTGCTTCAACCGCTGAAACCGCCGCCGCTCCTCAGTCATCCAAGCTCTCGAGACGCAAGAGAAAGAACAACAGCAGTTCCAGCAACATGAACTGCACTGTAACCACTGCTGCCCCGCTCCAATTAGTTCCTGCTCAATCGCAGCCTCAACACCGCCAAGTAGCGGCACCGGTCACCAACGCACCGCCGGCAAAGCGTGAGTATACTGGTCCTCACCCGGCTTGCTCTACTTGTACCTATCACCACCCTGTAGGAAATTTCTTGCAGATACTGTGTGCGTTGCAACATGTACGGCCACTTCACCGCCAACTGCCGTACAGGTCCACGTCAAACCCCAGCTCCAACCCAAGGTCAAGCTCCTGCTCAACAAGCTCTACTTACTGCTCCTCAAGGCCATCAAGCGGCTCCTGCACCCGCGATCCATGCTAGAGCTTGCTATGCGTGTGGTGATCCCAACCACTTCGCTAATATGTGCCTGAACTGAGTGGTCAAGCAAGAGCCACAACAGCAGCCGCCCCAGTGTAACGCCCAACGTCCCTAAACTTTTGGCTCTTGGCAAGATCAGTCCCTGAACCTTTACCTATTGTCAATTATAGTCCATGTAGTTATGTGATATTGATACTTTGATACTTTTGGCATGAATCTTATTGATGCTTGAAACTACGAGACTTGATACTTAATCTAGATACTTGACTCTTGATACTTAATCCAGATACTTGACTCTTGACACTTAATCTAGACACTTGATTCTTGATACTATGGAAACTAGATTCTTTATGATTCTTATACTTGATACTTGGACTCTTGATTCTTGATGCTTGAGAAACTATGATTCTTGACTCTTGAGACTTATTTGGTGCTTGACTCCTTAGACGCGTGAAACTTGATTCTTGGTTGAACGAGAGACTGGAGCCTTGTCACTGGCGGAATCTATGAAACTTGGAAACTTTTGGTTTGTAATGTAATCTAAATACTTTACATAAACTATACGTAACGCAACGCCTAACCTAACTCGCTAAACGAATCAAAAACGGAAACACGGAAAGATTTCATTGGCCAGAATGGAAAATCCGATCGGACTGTCATCCGACCGGATCGTCACCCTATCGGATGACTGTTTGATCGAACAGCAATCCGAACGGACTGCCATCCGACCCATGCGCACATACCTCCTTCACTCACCCTCACCCTATAAATAGACATGTCACATCACCCTTTTCGGTGTTGTGACAGCTCTGCTCGACCAGACACGCTATTCTCCCTCTCTCTTCATTATCTTACTGATTTCGGTACGTTTTGCACTAGATCCTTGTACTTTCTCGGTCAACACATCATCCTCTACGTGATTCTCACTTGAAATCACGCTTTTCACCGTGAAATCTCTCAGATCTGAGATCTTGAGGATGATGACATCATGGGGGTTTGTACAAACTACCATATGACGTCACTCTTGGTGCGGTCTAGCTAAGATCTAAGAGATTCCATGCTTATTTCATTAAATCTAAGCTAAATCTAAGAGTTTTTATACTAAAACTTAAGTCCATCATCTTTTCTTCAAACTTTTGATTTACTTTGGTGATAAAAGGGACTGAACGGGCTGTAGACTTGATCGGTGGTCTGGAGTTGGTTTAGGAACGGATTGTTCACTGATTTAGATGATCACGGGATGGATTCCGGCATAAACCCGTCACTAACAGACAAACGGGTCGGACATGGGCGATTCCCGACAGATCAGAATGGCTGTGAAACGATAAGTTACCGTTGTCGTAGTACGTGCCGTGACGTCACCGTTAATCTTCAAACTTAGTAATTTTACAAAAAATGTTACACAAGAACAAGGGTCGCCCGATCGAGCGGCACCCCGATCGGATGACTATCCGATCGGACAACCATCTTATCAGGTGACACTTGTCCTTGAATCTTGAAACTTCCCAACACTTAGAAGTTTATTCAAACATGAAACTTTGGAAAGCTTTGATCGAATGGCAGTCCGATCAGACTTTCATCCGATCGAGCAGCTATCCTAGTTCCCTGCACTTATGAAACTCAAACCAAATGGCAACCCGATCAGATGACCATCCGATCAGGCAGCCATATGTCTCTTCACCAATGTGCGTCTTCCGAACGACCGGTACTCCGATCGGATAGCCATCCGATCGGACAACCATCCGATCCAATGACCAACTCGATACTTTGATCAACCTCGTTATCTTGTCCGACTCTTACCCTATTGTAATCTAATCAGGCTAAATCTAAAAAGAGCTCCCTTTGATCCAATAACAGTTGCGACTGTTAAGCAATCATTGTGAGTATACTCGATTCCCCTTTTTACCTTAAAATTTTGGGGTGTAACATGTATTCTATGATACTTAAACTTTAATCTTTGAAACTTATACTCTATCCTATGTGAACATGAAACTTGTGATTCTTGATTCTTGACTCTTTGTGCTATGTGACGTTTAATCCAGAGTGTATAGTTCCGCCTTAACAATAGTAGCGCTATAGGAGATGCACCTCTCCCATTATTCTCGGGGGGTATTGTTAGGAGGATTCTAGTTTACCTTGAGTCTTGGGTAAACACTAAAGCATCGGGATACTTGGGCTATCACTGCGTGGACTGCGACACTAGCACGGCTGAAACTATTTTATTGTCTACACTATGGATATGAGTTGTTTTAATCTATTATTCTAATATCAAACTTGTATACTCGCCAATACTTTTGTATTGATATTTTAATACATGTTGCAGGCTGATAGGATGCTTGGAAATGCATGGAAATTCAGCTAGGAGATGCTTAGAAACATCGCCTAGATAACTTAGAATCTTTTGAATAATTTGAACAATATTTGTTTGGGTCTGTATTCGATACTTGTGTTGGTTGTGTTTGCTTTGAGACAATGACATGATGAATTTGATCTAATTTCTATTGAAACAAGTAGTGTTGTGGAATCCCATGAGCAATCTGAACGCTTAGTGCTCGCACCCCGATGTTTCCGCCATCGGTTGGGGTGTGACAGATTGGTATCAGAGCCATAACTATAGGGAATTAGGATAAGTAGGAATACTTGCCCTAGTCTATAGTTCTAGGACTCTTGACTCTTATTTGTTGTTTAAGACTTATGTATTCTACCGTATCTGCTTCCTAGCAGCACATTTCCCTGTTAAATTTACATGCCTTTCCTAAGGCTGATACAATATACACTTGATGCTTTGGAAACGCTGTTAATCAGTGTTTGTATTTTTCACGAGATTTGCCCTCAAGTCAGGAGTGACATCCAAACCTTGATGGAAAATCTCCATATTATTCTAGTCGGTCTTATCTGCGGATGAGTACCAACGCTGTTAGGGTACGATGTTGTCAAGTTAGAGGTGAAACTCAAATCTTGATAACTAGTCCCACTCTTTGGTTTTCATGTCTCGCCAAAGCCTCGTAACTTCTGATCAATTGAGTACGTGAAATAACCAAAAGGATAAATATCGTAGGCCTAACATTGATGACGTATTTGTCTAAGTAAGTCAAGACACGTTACCTCAATTTGAAAGGGGTTCGAATCACTTTGGTTAGTCGTTGTTCCTCTACCCGGAACAATCCTATGATTTATGAGCCTATCTTGCTTTTATGTTATCTCTATTTTATGCGTGTGGTCTTAAACTCAATTCTTTGATCATTTGGAACGCTTTTACACGAATCACACGTTGTCCGCAATTAGAAACGTAAATTCTAATATCTGATCAGACAAAATTTATGAAGCTTTATTCTATGTGCAATCTATGTGATAATGTGCTTGTAAGACACTAGATGTAACATGGCATGGAATACGAGGGAAAGTGACGTGTCCGAAGCGTGGTGGATACACCGCTGATACTTCCTATATATAAGCGTTTCTGGCATGTTACCAACTTTCGTACCAAGTGCCATGCAAAATTTAATGTCCGGTATGGAATTCTAAAGCTATGGAAGGTCTATTCGGGTATTCTATGAGAAACATATGAGAAATCTATCGGGTGCTCTCGTGAAATCTACGTATGTGTAATCTATGTGTAAGCTGCGTACGTGTGGATGGAGAAACAAAATACGAAATGTAGCCTAGCGCCGAAGACGAGGGGGAAAGTGGCATGTCCGAAGCGTGGTGGATACGCCCTTGGTACTTCCTATATATAAGCATTTCGGGCATGCTACCAAACCTTCGTACCACGCGCTAAGTGAAATCCGTAGTTTTGTAGGCTCAGGTTTGAGTGATTGAATCTACCTTGTTAATCTATGTGGATGAATCTATCTGGTTAAACTATGTTTAAAGAAATGGTGGAATCGAAAGCGGTGGTTAACGAGGCATGATACCGATGACGAGACGGACGTGGCATGATTGAAGCATGGTGGATACGCCGCTGGTACTTCCTATATATAAGTGCTTCTGTCATGTTGCCGAACTTTCGTAACACGTGCCATGCGAGATTTCGTTGTTTGTGGATTGTTAGCATGAGTCTATGTGAAACTATGTGAATCTATTCGGAGTCTATTGAATCTATTTGGAGTCTATTGAATCTATTGAAACTATGGGAAACTATTGAATCTATTGGAATCTAATTGAAATCTACGTGAATCTGTTTGGAACTGTTGTAAACTATGAGAATCTATGATGATGATGATGATGATGAGTGTGTTCTACGACACGTAACATGACACCGAGTACGAGGTGGAAGCGATGTGCCCGAAGCGTGGTGGATACGCCGATGGTGCTTCCTATATATAAGCGTTTCTGACATGTTGCCAAACTTTGTACAACGTGCCATGCGAAGGTCGTGGGTTTTGTTGTATTGAAATCTATGAGAAACTTAAATCTTATGAATCTTGTGAATCTTGTTAAGTTTTAGTCTATTGTGTGTAAATCTATATTGTGAGGCTTCGTGAATTTAGACTTAAACGATCCTCTCATTGGATCTTTAGGATGTCTTCTAGAAAGCTATCCGACACTCTCAGGAGATCTAGGGAGAAGTCTCAGAAGAAGATGATGTCTTTCATGGCCGACCAGATTGCTCGAGTCGTGCCAAAGATCGTCTCTGAGCTCCAAGGATCAAACACACCTCCATCCTATGTGGACTCCAAGGCTGAGAAGCAAAAGCCTACTAAGTTCAACTATAAGCATTTCATCTCTTGCAACCCTAAGTCATTCACGGGCAGTGATCGGGAGACTGCTATGCTCGAGTGGTTCGACAGCATCGAGGTTACCTTCATTAACAGCGAATGCCCAGACCACTTGAAGAGTAGGAGTGCAACTGGAATGTTTCAAGGCAGAGCGCTGGAGTGGTGGTCGAATGAAAGAAACATCCGTTCTAATGAAGAAGCCTATGCTCTTCCATGGGCTGAGGTGCGAGAACTAATGATGCTTGAGTTCTGCCCTCCTCATTAACAACTAAAGCTTGAAGAAGAGTTTTGGCATCTGAAGTAGGTTGGTGATGATAACCTGGCTTATACTACCCGTTTTAATCAGTTGAGTCTTATCGTTCCTCACTTGGTCTCGACTCCTAAGCGAATGATAACCAAGTACATCAATGGTCTACCTCCTGCTATGCGTGATTCTATTGAAGCAGCTCAACGGGAAACTATTGAGGAAGTCTATTGTTTGGCAGCAAGTTTCAACAACAATCGTGTGCGTGATAAACAGCTCGCTACTCCTGCTCCCTCCAAGTCTGCGAATCAAGTTACTCAGCTCGCTACTCCTGCTCCCTCCCAGGGTTCTGGATGTAATGCTATTACTCCTGCTGCAAACCCTGCTGCTAAACCTGCTCCTGCTACTGCTGCTGCTAACCCTGCTGCTCCCGAAGCTAAGAAGCAATACACTGGGCCTCATACCAAGTGTGCGACTTGCAACTACCATCATCCTGCTACTTCTGCATGTCGTTTGTGCACCAACTGTAATCGCTATGGTCACACGACTCCTTACTGTCATCAAGCTAATCAAACCCAGCAAGCCCCAGCTCAGGCAGCTCTACCTGCACCTCCAGCACCTCTACAAAACCCAAGGCCAGTCAACGCTGTTCGTGCATGCTACAAGTGTGGAGATACTACCCATCTCCGTAACCAGTGTCCTCAGCTGAATCAGGACCAGCAGCCAGCCACTCATGGACGAGCGTTCAACCTTAATGCTAATCAGGCTCGTAATGACAATGACGTTGTCAATGGTATGTTCCTTGTTAATAACCTTTATGCTTCGGTTCTATTTGATACTGGTGCCGATAAAAGCTTTGTGTCCATGGAGTTTGAGTCCTTGATAAACTGTACACACTCCAAGTTACCTTAGTCGTTCTCTGTTGAGGTCGCTAATGGTAAGTCGATTCTTGTAAATTCTATCGTGCGTGATTGTTCCCTGATTCTTAACAATCACGTCTTCCCTGTTGATCTTATACCCATGAGATTGGGTAGTTTTGATCTCATCATTGGCATGGACTGGTTGCGTAAGAACCATGCCGAGATTGTTTGTCATAAGAAACTTGTTCGTCTTCCTCTTCCCTCTGGTGATACTTTGATCGTCTATGGAGACCGACCTTCAAAAGGACTGAGATTGATGTCATGCACACAAGCGAGCAGAAGCTTACGTAAACAGAAGCCTGCTTTCTTGGCCCACGTGGTGGAACAAAAAGGCAAGGGGAAGAACATAAGCGACGTTCCAGTGATGTGTGACTTCACTGATGTCTTTCCTGAAGATCTTCCTGGTCTTCCTCCTCCCAGATCCGTTGACTTTCGCATTGATCTCGTACTTGGTGCGACACCTGTCGCCAGGGCTCCTTACCGTCTTGCACCTTCTGAGATGCAAGAATTATCTAGTCAATTGCAGGAATTACTCGATAAGGGTTTTATTCGTCCAAGTACCTCCCCGTGGGGCGCTCCCGTTTTATTTGTTAAGAAGAAGGATGGTTCCTTCCGTATGTGTATCGACTATCGTGAACTGAATAAGCTTACCATGAAGAATCGTTATCCGCTCCCTCGTATCGATGACCTATTTGACCAACTACAAGGCGCGTCGTGTTTTTCAAAAATTGACCTACGTTCTGGATATCATCAACTACGTGTCCTCGAAGATGATATACCTAAGACTGCATTTCGTACCCGATATGGGCACTACGAGTTCGTAGTTATGCCTTTTGGCTTGACCAACGCACCTGCAGTATTCATGGACCTTATGAACCGTGTTTGCAAACCCTATTTGGATCGTTTGTGATAGTCTTTATTGATGATATTCTTATTTATTCTAAGTCTAAAGTTGATCATGCTCGTCATTTACGTCTTATGCTTGAACTTTTACGTGGTGAACGTCTGTATGCAAAATTTTCTAAGTGTGAGTTTTGGATTAATGAAGTACAATTTCTTGGTCATATTGTTAGTAGGCAGGGTATTCATGTTGACCCTTCTAAGATTGAGCCAGTGAAGAATTGGTGTACGCCTAAATCCGTGTCTGAGATTCGTTCTTTTCTAGGACTGGCGGGTTATTACCGCTGATTCATCGCGGATTTTTCTAAAATCGCCGTCCCTCTTACTACGCTAACCCAAAAGGAGAAACCTTTTGTTTGGGGTCCCAAACAAGAGGAATCATTTCAAACTCTTAAGAACCTTTTGTGTAATGCTCCTGTGTTAACTCTACCTGATGGCAATGGCAATTTTGTGGTATATTGAAATGCCTCGAATCGTGGATTGGGCTGTGTGCTCATGCAGTGAGACAAGGTTATTGCTTATGCCTCTCGTCAGCTCAAAGTACATGAGAAAAACTACACTACTCACGATCTGGAGCTTGGTGCAGTTATTTTTGCGTTAAAGATCTGGCGACACTACCTTTATGGTACAAGGTGTGTGGTCTTCACCGACCATTGGAGCCTTCAACATATATTTGACCAAAAAGAACTGAACATGCGACAGAGACGTTGGGTGGAATTGCTTAACGACTACGATTGCGAAATTCGCTATCATCGAGGTAAGGAGAATGTAGTAGCCGACGCCCTTAGTCGTAAGGCCCATTTCAAGGCTATTCGCATCTCTAGTGATCTGCATGCTTGTATTCGTGAAGCTCAGTATTCATCAGCAAATGAAGGAAGTTTAGAAGAAGAAATCCACGGCGCTAGGATGGACCAGCTCGAAACTAAATCTGATGGTCTGCAGTATTATTTAAATCGCATTTGGGTGCCAGACCGCGATAACCTTCGTGAGCTCATTATGACCGAGGCTCACAAATCCCGTTACTCTATCCACCCAGGTGCCGATAAGATGTACCAGGATCTACGTGCGACTTATTGGTGGCCTGGCATGAAGAGGGGCATTGTTGTATATGTGTCTAAGTGCCTTACGTGTTCGAAGGTAAAGGCTGAACTCCAGCGTCCCTCTGGACTCTTAGAACAACCCAAGATCCCAGTTTGGAAATGGGATAGCATCGCTATGGACTTTATTACTAAGCTACCCCGCACCTCTAAAGGTCACGATAGTATCTGGGTGATTATTGATCGTTTGACCAAATCCGCTCACTTTCTTCCTATTCATGAAGATTACAGAGTGGAGAAACTTGCTCGAGTCTATACTGACGAGATTATATGCCATCATGGCATACCCCTTGACATAATCTCGGACCGTGATGGTCGTTTTACTTTGCGTCTTTGGCAAACGTTTCAGTCCGCTATGGGTTCGCACTTGAATCTTAGCACGGCTTTTCATCCTCCATCGGATGGGCAGACCGAGCGTACCATTCAAACTCTAGAGGATATGCTCCGTTCTTGTGTCATCGACTTTGGTGGTAACTGGGATGTACATTTACCATTGATAGAATTCTCGTACAACAATAGTTACCATTCCAGTATTCAGATGGCTCCTTTCGAAGCTTTATATGGGCGAAAATGCCGATCTCCTCTCAGCTGGCACGAGGTTGGGGAAATGCAGTTCACTGGCATTAAGATTGTTCAAGAGGCAATGGATAAGATTCTTCAGATCCGTGACAACTTGATCAAGGCTAGGAGCAGACAAAAGAGCTATGCTGATAATAGGCGGAAGCCTCTGGAATTTGCTGTTGGTGATCGAGTTCTACTCAAGGTATCTCCCTGGAAGAGAGTAGTTCATTTTGGAAAGAAGGGAAAGCTCGCTCCTCGCTACGTGGGTCCTTTCGTGATACTTGAAAAGATTGGCAAGGTGGCGTACAGACTCAACTTGCCACAAGAGCTAAGCAACGTACATCCAATGTTCCACGTATCTAACTTACAGAAATGCCTAGCCAACGAGGGACTGCAGGTTCCTCTTGAAGACTTGCAAATAAACGAAGCTATTCAGTTTGTGGAGAAACTGGTCGAAATCATGGATCAAATTGTCAAGCGTCTGAGGCGCAACAAAATTCTCATTGTCAAGGTTCGATGGGAAGGAAAGCGTGGTGCCGAATTCACTTGGGAGTTGAAAAGTGATATGAAGGCCAAGTACCCGCATCTCTTCGAGCAGTCTTCTTTTAAGATTTCGGGGACAAAATCTCCTAAAGGAGGGGAGACTGTAACGCCCAGCGTCCCTAAACTTTTGCCTCTTAGCAAGATCAGTCCCTGAACCTTTACCTATTGTCAATAATAGTCCCTGTAGTTATGTGATATTGATACTTTGACACTTTTGGCATGAATCTTATTGATGCTTGAAACTACGAGACTTGATACTTAATCTAGATACTTGACTCTTGATACTTAATCTAGATACTTGACTCTTGATACTTAATCTATACACTTGATTCTTGATACTATGGAAACTAGATTCTTTATGATTCTTGATACTTGATACTTGGAGTCTTGATTCTTGATGCTTGAGAAACTATGATTCTTGACTCTTGATACTTATTTGGTGCTTGACTCCTTAGACTCGTGAAACTTGATTCTTGGTTGAACGAGAGATTGGAGCCTTGTCACTGGCGGAATCTATGAAACTTGGAAACTTTTGGTTTGTAGTGTAATCTAAATACTTTACATAAACTATACGTAACGCAATGCCTAACCTAACTCGCTAAATGAATAAAAAACGGAAACACGGAAGGATTTCATTGGCCAGAATGGCAAATCCGATCGGATTGTCATCCGACCGGATCGTCACCCTATCGGATGATTGTTCAATCGAACAGCAATCCGAACGGACTGCCATCCGACCCATGCGCACATACCTCCTTCACTCACCCTCACCCTATAAATAGACCTGTCACATCACCCTTTTCGGTGGTGTGACAGCTCTGCTCGACCAGACACGCTATTCTCCCTCTCTCTTCATTATCTTACTGATTTCGGTACGTTTTGCACTAGATCCTTGTACTTTCTCGCTCAACACATCATCATCTACGTGATTCTCACTTGAAATCACGCTTTTCACCGTGAAATCTCTCAGATCTGAGATCTTGAGGATGATGTCATCATGGGGGTTTGTACAAACTACCATATGACGTCACTCTTGGTGCGGTCTAGCTAAGATCTAAGAGATTCCATGCTTATTTCATTAAATCTAAGCTAAATCTAAGAGTTTTTATACTAAAACTTAAGTCCATCATCTTTTCTTCAAACTTTTGATTTACTTCGGTGATAAAAGGGACTGAACGGGCTGTAGACTTGATCGGTGGTCTGGAGTTGGTTTAGGAACAGATTGTTCACTGATTTAGACGATCACGAGATGGATTCTGGCATAAACCCGTCACTAACAGACAAACGGGTCGGACAGGGGCGATTCCCGACCGATCAGAATGGCTGTGAAACGATAAGTTACCGTTGTCGTAGTACGTGCCATGACATCACCATTAATCTTCAAACTTAGTAATTTTACAAAAAATGTTACACAAGAACAAGGGTCGCCAGATCGAGCGGCAACCCGATCGGATGACCATCCGATCGGACAGCCACCTTATCAGGTGACACTTGTCCTTGAATCTTGAAACTTGAAACTTCCCAACACTTAGAAGTTTATTCAAACATGAAACTTTGGAAAGCTTTGATCGAATGGCGGTCCGATCGGACTGTCGTCCAATCGAGCAGCCATCCTAGTTCCCTGCACTTATGAAATTCAAACCAAGTGGCAACCCGATCGGATTACCATCCGATCGGGCAGCCATATGTCTCTTAACCAATGTGCGTCTTCCGAACGACCGGTACTCCGATCGGATAGCCATTCGATCGGACAACCATCCGATCCAAAGACCAACTCGATACTTTGATCAACCTCTGTCACACCCCGACCACGTATAACATACAAAACGTGGCGGAAACATCGGGGAGTGTTGTAACAGAATTAATTGTTTCAAATCCATGGCAATTGAAGTTTCGTTTTATTAATCAAACATGAAAGTTTACATTGTTTTAAACAAGAACCAAAGAGTACATAACATAAATTAACTAGTTCTTGTCTCGTTTTAAGTCACTAAGGCACATGTTCGCCTAAGTATGTCTTGATAAGTCCTATGCATCATCTCCTGAAAACACATGTGAAAATAGGTACGTCAGCATAAAAATGCCTGTGAGATACATAGGTTTTGTGAAAACCGAATTCATGACTTATGTTTGAGAAAATGTTTAGTCATGAACCTTGTAATTTGCTTTGTCTTGTAAATCATTTGAAAAACGATAAGATCAGATGATATGTATAAATAAGAGAATAATGTATGGTTAAATAAATAACCATGTAAAATGAGTTTGTATAAGATAAGTTGTTTGTAAATCAATGTCTTGTGAAAAGTATGTTATTTGTATAAAATGTTATATGTCTCAAATTGAAATGATTCAAATAACGCTACAATATGTGATACCATACAAACACTTATATATAGGAAGTACCAGCGGCGTATCCACCGTGCTTGTATCATATTACATACGCCTCGTTACTTAAATCACTTTCTCAAACCAAACCATCAAGATGAAATGTTTAACAATTGTAGAAATGTTTATGTATAGTCAAATGTCTATTGTCAAATGTAAATCATGTCAACAGATACAACTGGTTCACACGGTTCAATAGTTACAAACGGTTCATATAATCAAAGGGTTACGACGGTTCACATAGTCAAATGGTTACAACGGTTCAAAATGTAGTATAATGTGTTCATATGCTGGATGAGCATATGCAACAGAAATGCAATGTAAAACAATGTACTAAGTATGAACGTAATGGACATACATAGTATAAGTGTAATGTAAAACAATGTACTAAGTATACACACAATGGGCGTACATAGCATGAAATGTATTGTAAAGTGATGTACTAAGTATGCACACAATGGGCATACATAGCATAAAATGTATTGTAAAGTGATGTACTAAGTATGCACACAATGGGCATACATAGCATAAAATGTAATGTAAAACAATGTACTAAGTATGCACACAATGGGCACACATAGCATAAAATGTATTGAAATCATGTACTATAAATGTACTAATAAACATAGCAAGTATATGATGTGAAACAGGAAAGCATGAAAGTAACAAGTAGGCACATGTGTTTCACCCCAAAACAGTTTGGAAAACAGTAAAAGAGGGGTCTATGTACTCACTTGAGATTGCTCAGAAGTCCTAAGATAACCACCAAGCAATGCTAGAGATCACGGAATCAAACGGCACCTAATATAGGTAACTACGTTAATTAACCGGACCTATATCGGAGGATTGGATAGAATGAGGGCTCGTAAACCAAATGAGTATAGAAACTCATGTAGTATGGTTTAACAAAGCCTACATACTAAATGAAACCTAACCTAAGTGCTTACGACCCATTACGACCCGCTTAGGTAGCTTATGCTACTTAAACGTGTCGGTCGCGTGAAACGCGTTCGGACCGCTTAACTAGTCCTATGACAAGTAATATATGCCTTAACATGTCTAATATTGTTGCTAAATCAATTTAGATACCAAAAGTTATGTTACATATGCTTAAAATGAATTTTAGCGTCAAAGGGGTATTTTGGTAATTTACCTAAGGCATATAAACTACCTATCATACAACTAACTAAACGTCGTGACCATAAGGTATAACCTCGGAAGGTTATTCCCTATATACTATGGTCACCTAATGTGTTTGGTCGAATCCTAATGATCGACCAAATGGGTCGGGTTCGAAGGTATAAGCGATTTATTAGATCGCTTACCCTTACGACCCTAGACAACGTGGTAATCAGTAGGCATAGTCACAAGGGACTATAACCATCGTGATTACAATCACGTTGCAAAGTTCAAACGAACTTCTCATTGACCATAAACTGGTCAACGTAGAAAGTCAAACAAAGTTTGACTTTCGGACTCGAAAAGCAATAAAAGAACGAAGGAATACTTACGAAGGGTCCCCGAATGCTAATCTTGATTCAAGTAGCTCAGGTATGAAACAAAGGTTTCAACTTAGAGCTTCTCAAATCAGATTCTTGTGAGTTTGAAGCAAATGGGGGTGGGTTATTTATAGTATTCGGAGAGCCGTTAAGATCGTTTCTTGGATAACGTGCTTGAATCACATCCCTACACTTGTTGGAATGCTCATATGCACTTATTGGCCCCCCATAAGCAGGAAACAACACTTGGAATCGGATTAGAAGTGCTTAACAGCTGTAATCTGCTGTCAAATTGATCTTATCTGGTCTGGGACTCTGACGCGGGCCGCGTAAGATGACACACTAATCTTACGCGGGCCGCCTGGCCTGACTAGTCAGAAACCGACTTTCAGAAATGACAGCTTTGGTCCCTGTTGTGTTTTAAAGCCTTTTCCGACACGTTTAAGGCCCGTTAAGCCAACGTTAAGGCCCTAAAATGATGCCTAAACATTGTGGATATGAAACATGCTCAAAAATATGTCAGATGTTGGTTCGTTTGGTCGTACGATCGCGATGTTCGCTTAATTACGACGGAATGCGCATAAGCGCGAAAAACGATCCAAATTGCGTGACGAATGGATTTTTCTTATGCCAAACACTAAAATAAAATATTTTAGTGCTTACATAAATTTTTGGATGTCCGGATGTATTCAGGACGTAAGTTATGCGCGAAAATGCAAACTTGTGCACTTTTTGACGCTTTTAGTCCCTGAATGCCCAAAAAGTTTATTTTAGCATACCGAACCCCTCAAAGCCTATTTCTAAGCTATGTAAAGGATATTTATGGTATGTTTAACTTATGGTAATGTTCCGGAATGTCTGTTATAGTTCAAATTGGCATACTTTCGCAGTTTGTCAACTTTAGTCCCTGTAAGCGATTTAACTTGTTTTTGCCATACCAAAGCCTTCAAAACTTATTTCTAAGTTATGTAAAGGTTATTTAAGGTATGTTAAGCCTATTTCACTATTACGGAGTGTTTGTTGCATTAAACTGGTTATATTTACGCATCAGTGCGCATCATAACCTTCCAAAAGTCGCTAGGCGCTCCCTAGTCGGTCGACCGGGGAGTTGAGAGTACTCGATCTAGGTGGAGAGTACTCGGGGAGTACTTGGACATGTTAAATTATAAAGAAATTACTTTTTGGAGGTTAAATATATGTCAAATAGCATAAATTTACTAATATTTATAACATAATACGTGAAAATGATATCCATTCTTTAATATGATGGGCATAGAAATTATGTTTTATTATTATTTAAGTCAAATTAGGCCCAAGTTGACCTACTAGATCCAATTCTAGCCGAGGTTGACCGCGTTTGACCAACTCCGAGTAATTAGGCGGAGTCGAAGAAAGTCGCCTCGGCAGCCTACCTTGTAGCGACTACTCGGAGAGTACTCGGCCTTGGAAACCTTGTTTTACAACCATGGTTGCAGGCTGATAGGATGCTTGGAAATGCATGGAAATTCAGCTAGGAGATGCTTAGAAACATCGCCTAGATAACTTAGAATCTTTTGAACAATTTGAACAATATTTGTTTGGGTCTGTATTCGATACTTGTGTTGGTTGTGTTTGCTTTGAGACAATGACATGATGAATTTGATCTAATTTCTATTGAAACAAGTAATGTTGTGGAATCCCATGAGCAATCCGAACGCTTAGTGCTCGCACCCCGATGTTTCCACCATCGGTTGGGGTGTGACACCCAGCAGCAGCCTCAGCAACAGCAACAACAACTAGCAGCCCGCGGTCATGCATTCAGCATTAACGCCCGTCAGGCTCAAGCAGACAACAATGTGGTCGATGGTACGTTCCTTGAGTATGGTATATATGCTATGTGTTTATTTGATACTGGAGCAGATAACTGTTTTGTATCGTTTGAATTTGAAAAGCTCCTCAATCGTAAGCGCGCTCATCTCCCCTCGACGTTCGATGTTGAAGTTGCCATCGGAAGAACAGTCGTCGTCAATTCTGTTCTACGTGATTGTACGCTTGAACTCAACAATCACGTCTTCCCTATCGACCTTATTCTGATGCAGCTCAGTAGTTTTGACGTCATAGTAGGCATGGACTTTCTTCGCGAAAACCATGCTGAAGTTATTTGCTTTGATAAGATGATTCGATTCTCGCTCGCTAATGGTGATCAATTGTGTGTTTACGGTGAAGTTGTGTCGAAGAAACTCCAACTCATGTCGTGTGTCCAGGCTAGCAAGTATCTCCGCAAGGAATACCAAGCTTTCTTGGCACACATTGTAGTAGCGGAGAAAAAGGAAGTTAAGGAGGTGGATCAGGTCCCTGTTGTTCGTGAATTTCCTAACGTTTTCCCTGAAGATCTTCCCGGATTACCTCCCGCTCATGATATCGATTTCCGAATCGACCTCATTCCTAGAGCAAACCCTGTTGCTAAAGCGCCGTATAGTCTCACTCCTTCTGAAATGCGCGAACTCTCGAGTCAGCTCCAGGAACTACTTGATAAAGGCTTTATTCGCACTAGCACCTCTCCATGGGGCGCGCCTGTCCTTTTCGTCAAAAAGAAGGATGGTTCGTTCCGGAAGTGCATCGACTATAGGGAATTGAATAAGTTGACAATCAAGAATCGCTATCCCTTGCCTCGAATCGATGATTTATTTGACCAGTTACAAGGTGCTACGTGTTTCTCGAAGATCGATCAACGCTCAGGCTATCACCAGTTATGCATTCAAGAGGAGGATATTCCCAAAACTGTTTTTTGAACCTGCTATGGTCATTACGAATTTATTGTCATGCCTTTCGGTTTGACCAACGCTCCTGTAGTTTTCATGGATCTGATGAATCGAGTGTGCAAACCCTTCCTTGATCGCTTCATAATCGTATTCATCGACGATATCCTGATCTATTCCAAGTCAAAAGCCGAACACTCGCAGCATCTACGTTTGGTTCTTGAGTTGCTCCAGGGAAACCGTCTCTATGCCAAGTTCTCCAAGTGTGAATTTTGGCTAGAGGAGGTCCAATTCTTGGGTCACATTGTCAATAGTCAAGGTATCCACGTTGACCCTGCGAAGATCGAAGCTGTTAAGGGTTGGGTTACACCCAAGAACCCATCCGAAGTCCGTTCTTTCCTCGGACTAGCAGGCTATTATTCCGTTTTATCGAAGGTTTCTTCTAGATCGATGTGCCGCTTACTTCTCTTACGCATAACGACAAACCTTTTGTTTGGGGAACTAAACAAGTGGAAGCCTTTCAAACTCTCAAGGCTATACTTTGCAATGCTCTCATGCTCACACTGCCCGACGGAAAGACAACTTTGTAGTTTACTGCGATGCCTCGAACCTAGGTCTTGGTTGTGTTCTTATGCAACGAGACAAGGTTATTGCGTACGCTTCTTGATAGCTTAAGATCCACGAGAAGAACTACCCCACACACGATCTCGAGCTTGGCGCAGTTGTTTTTGCGTTAAAGATTTGGCGACACTACCTTTATGGTACCACGTGTACGATCTTCACTGATCATAGGAGCCTACAACATATCTTTGACCAGAAGGAACTGAATTTGCGTCAACGCCGGTGGGTAGAACTACTCAACGCTTACGACTGTGAGATCCGTTACCATCCAGGCAAAGCAAACGTCGTTGCCGATGCTCCCAGTCGACGAAGCTACTTGCTTAGTGTTCATAATGTTCAAGCCCAGCATCATCTCGAAATCCTCATCCGTGACGCTCAGCATGCTTGTTTTACCGAGCGAACTTTAAAGAAGGAAAGGATTCTAAACGATGGCCCCCAACTCGAGAATAAATTGAATGGTATCTTTCATTATTTGGACCGAATTTGGATTCCCAAGCGTACGAACTTGCGATAACTTCTGATGGACGAAGCCCACAAATCTCGATATTCTATTCATCCCGGTGCTGACAAAATGTACCAGGACATGCGCTACAAGTACTGGTGGCCGGGCACGAAGAAGGATATCGCAATCTATGTTTCGAAATGCCTGACATGTTCTATGGTCAAGGCTGAGCATCAAAGACCCTCTGGTTTACTCGTACAACCCGAGATCCCGATGTGGAAATAGGAGAGTATAGTTATGGACTTTATAACAAAACTTTCGCGCGCTCAATCTGGTCATGATAGCTTTTGGGTTGTGGTCGACCGTTTGACTAAATCAGCTCATTTCCTGCCGATACGAGAAGACTTTAAGGTAGAAAATTAGCCCGATACTACACCGACGAGATCATTTGTCGACACGGGACGCCTCGTGACATCATCTCTGACCGCGATGGTCGGTTTACCTCGCGTCTTTGGGAAATGTTTCAATCTGCTCTCGGTACTACTCTTAATCTAAGTACCGCTTTCCATCCCCAAACCGATGGTCAGACTGAAAGAACGATTCGCACCCTTGAAGACATGCTTCGTTCATGTGTCATAGATTTCGGTAGTAATTGGGACGCGCACTTACCTTTGGTCGAATTCTCGTACAATAACAGTTATCATTCTAGCATCCAAATGGCACCGTTTGAGGCACTATACGGAAGGAAATGTCGATCGCCTATTGTATGGCATGAGATCGGAGACGCGCAAATTACCGGTCCCGAGCTGTTGCAAGAAACGACTGACAAAATTCTCCAAATTCGAGACAATCTGCTGAAAGCTCGGAGCCGGCAGAAAAGCTACGCCGATAGACGCCGCAAGCCCCTTGAATTTGACGTTGGCGATCACGTACTCCTAAAGGTTGCACCTTGGAAGGGGTGATCAGATTCGGCAAGAAAGGAAAGCTCGCGCCTCATATGTTGGACCCTTTAAGATTCTGGAAAGGATTGGGAAAGTGGCCTACAAACTCGAACTACCGGAGGAACTTAGTAATGTCCACCCGACTTTCCACGTTTCGAACCTCAAAAAGTGCTTGGCCGACCAGGAATTACATGTCCCTCTTGAGGATTTCAAGTGGACGAAACATTACACTTCGTGGAAAAGCCTGTCGAGATCGTGGGATGAGAAACCAAGATGCTCAGACGCTCACGGATTCCCATTATGAAGGTTCACTGGGAAGGCAAACGTGGTGCCGAGTTTACCTGGGAACTCGAAAGCGACATGAAGGCAAAGAACCCGCAACTGTTTGTTACGCCTACTTCTTAAATTTCGGGACGAAATTTCCTTAAGTAGGGGAGGCTGTAACACCCCGTGTTTCGAAAGTCAAAGGCAAAGTCAAGATTGAAGTCAAAGGGAGAAAATATTGCTAATTGCGATCTGTCACTCCTTGCTCAACTACTGTTTTGACTTCTTTGACTCGTAATCGATTCTACTATTTATTTGCTTTAGTTGTATTATGTGGAGGATCTATTAATAATTGAGGTTTAATCGCTAACCGACTTATCGCTATCGCATTCGCAACTCAAATTATGTGTTCTGGATATTGTTTTATGTGTGTGTGCTATTTATGTGTTACTTGTGCATGTTATGTTTATGTTGAGGTGTAAATCGCAATCGCAATTCTATCGCATCGCAATCAAATTGCAAACGCTAAACGCAAGTTATTTATAGTGATTGTATGTTAGATATAGTAGTTAGGTTATTTGTGTAACTAATGGGTAATACTATCGCATCGCTCGCTCGAATCGCATCACAACGCTCAATACGCAAATCGAAACGACAACACTTATTGCGCCGCACACCTTGATCGAGTGGCCAACCGATCGAGTGGCCATCCGATCGGGTTGCCATCCGATCGTGTTGCCATCCGATCGGACTGCCATCCGATCCATGACCAATCCGACACTTCAGCCCTTTCCATTTTGGGAAACCCTATAAATACCCTCTTGTCACATCATTTGTGATGTGACAGCTCCTCAGTCGAACCAGCCGCACTCAAGCTCTCATTTCTCTTGATTTCTCGCGATTCTTGTAAGTTTTCAACCCGAATCTTGTACTTCTATGATCTACACACACTTCTTTCAACTCTTTTACACTCAATGCACTCAAAACTGATAGAATCGGAGCTCGTTCTGATCTTCTACTCTTCCTTAGTGATGTGTTAGTTCAAGATCTGAATTCTATCCAAGAGACAACTGATGGCGGGTTAAACATGAACAACCATCTCGAACCGTGAACTGGTCGGACTAGGGTGGTTCCTGTTTGGTCGGATCACTTGGGTCAAGATGGGGATTCTGTTGTCTTGCACGATATCACACCGTCTCGATTAAAACTGCAAAGCTTTCAAAACAATCAAGTGTCAAAGACGATCAGGTCGTTGGGACGGATTTTCGTCCGATCGGATTGCCATCCGATCGGACAGCCATCCGATCGGCTTACATTTGGTTTCATACTTAAACATTTTTCCAAATTTCAAAGGACTGGACGTCGAACGGATTGCTATCCGGTCGGATTGCCATCCGGTCGGATTGCCATCCGATCGAACGACCATCCGATCGTGTGACGTTTGGGACTTTGGTACTTGGTCAATTTCAAAGGACAATAGTTCCAAACGGATTGCTATCCGATCGATTGCCATCCGATCGAGTGACAACCCTGCTGTGAACTTGTTCTCACTAAGTGCCCTACGAATCGGATAGCTATCCGATCGGACTGCCGTCCGATCGATCGATCGACTTGAAGGGTAGAGATACTTCTCCATTTTCAAAATGCTACAACGAAAACTTCAAAGCCATCGTACACAAACACATCCTTACCACACAAGATGTCAATCCAATCGAATGGCCATCCGATCGGATGACCATCCGAACAGATTGACATCCGGTCGATTGGTCATCCGATCGGATTGCCATCCGATCGGATTACCATCCGACACTTGGTACTTTTGCACCGTTTATCGCGCCGCTCATCGTTTATGCTATCATTAACTGTTCAGGCTAACCTCTCAAGTGCTCCCTTCAATCCAAGAGAGTGTTTACTTGTTAAGCACAATCCGTGAGTATACTCGATCCCTTTTTGCTTTATGCACTTTTGGGTGTTACATACATTACTTATTCTAAATCACATCAAACACATGACGCAAACACTATTTATACGCTGACCGTTAATGCATGCTATACGTGACTCGATGAATGCCTGTGTGTTATGTTTATACATTGATTGTTGTCTACCTGCCTTAGCAACGATAGTACTATAGTTTGGACTCAGCACCTGTTCTGTGACAACGCTCACAATTACAGGTATCCGTACAATTAATTAATATGAACTTTGTGCTTAATGACTGTGCTAGAATTACAACTGACGAATTAAACTGTTTTATGAGTTCTGCATCATACATACATATGCATCACATTCATACTGTCACTCCATTTATTACACACAAACTTTAGTAATAAACTTGATGCACAAAACACAGTTAGCACAGTGAACGGATAACTCAGAAACATGCTGACAATGCCAGCACATAGACAAACAATATGTTGAGGCCAATATGAACCAGAGTCAAGGTACTACACTAGTATGGAGTGTAGGGAAGTAGGGACTAAAATTATCATTTTTGAAACTTATATTATTAAAAATAAATATATACATTTAGTTTTAAAAGTCCAGGGTTCATTTGGTCATTATCTCAAACTTAAACTTTAGGGGCTAACTCTGCCATTTTAAAACCCTATTTAACTGAATTATGTTAACTGAGTTAGTGCTTATATAATAAATTCTTCTTTAAAACTTAACCCAGTTAGTTTAACTAACTGGTTATTACAGGGACCATTTGTGTCAACTTTCAAAACTTCAGGGACCAATTATGTATTTTATATGAAAGTATAGGGGCTGTTATTGCAATTTTTTGAAAGTTCAGGGACTATTTTTGTAAAAAAAAATGAAACTTGAGGGGCCAAAGTGTAAATATTGCAAAAACCGGTCTAAAGGGGGTCCTTCTGTATCGGACCGGCCCTTGCCGGGGATCGAACTCGCGTCTCTCGTGTAGAACCGTAATGCCTTAACCAGTTTATCCTCCTAGTAGGAGCTGTTAGAATATGAAACTTAATTCCTTTTATACACTATCTAGAATTAATAATATTTAATTTATTTTAATTCAGAATAAAAAGGATTTAAAACCCAATCAAACCGGCCACAAACCGACTCGAACCCGCGCCTCCCGCAAACAAGGCACGCGCACAAACCAACTGGTCTACCAGTTGGGTTGTGTTAGAATATAGTTTGCATTATATTTATATACTAATTAAAAACAGATCTGAATATTTATACTCATATCTGCAGGTCGCGGACTTCGACCAAAATCCACCAAATCCGACCAAAAATCGAATTTTTCCACTTTAAACATTACCCACGAGTCCCCAACCCCATTGCCAACTCATTTAATCATTCAATCGACACGAATCAGTGCCCTTTAGGCTGTAAACCAGACTTTTATAAAAAAAAATTAAAGTGGATCGATTCCACTACGAATTGTTGGATCTGAGGTCGATTTGAGTTGTTATATAAGTCCCTCAGACTCCCATTAAGCTCGTACACCCGTCACATCTCTCTAAAACATCGAAATTAATCCTCTGTTCGAACCTGCAACTTCGCTGGAACAGTCACTCGCCGGACTTTAGCCGATTCATCGTTTTACCCGATACCGGTTCGTTTTTATCCGTCCAATTAATTCATTTATGCTTATACAATGTTTCCCCAAAGTTAATTTGAATATAACACAGATTTCCCCGTTAATTTTGAGAGTTGACTTTTCTATTGACTCTGATTAAACATTTGGGGAAGATGACACTTTTGATTTCATCATTTATTTTATTCAAACTAACATTAAACACAAACCACCAGGCCTAGTCCAGTGGTTGTGTGTGTTTGTTGCAAGCATATTGACCCGGGTTCGATTCCGGGGATAATCAATCTTTTTATTTTTAACATTCCAATAATTTTTATAAGATTATTAACCACTGTTTCTTTTATTATAAACTTATTTATTGTTAATTTAATCATTTTAATTGAATTTATTTATTTAAAATGATTCCAAAGCCATAATAATTATTTTAAACCATCTAAATTAATTTATAATTTTATGAATTAATTATATCACTTGTACAAAATTTTGGCCAATAATCATTATATTTAATTATGTTATTTAATTATACTAGTTAAATATATTTGATTTATTATTACAAATGTTTACATTAAATCAATTGTACATTTTTGCAATTTTATTATTTATGATAAATAAGTATTTTTTTCATAAATAATTCATTTACATCATATTCACTTTTCAAGTCCTCTTGCTAGGTTATCCAAATCCCATAATTACCATTTAAACAAAACACTACTGAATCTTATAGATTTAAGATTTCCAATTATTCAATTAAACATTATTGTTGATACATATTTCATATTCTTGCATGTTCAATCAATTAGAGTGACGTAGAATCTTATTTCCAAGAACTCTCACATTTGCATACTTGTTTCGACTTACTCGCAATCAAGGTGAGTTCATGTTCCCCCTTTTCTCTTAACTGTTTTCAGTTTTATACTTCAGTGACAACTGGCACCAAACCGGTTATTTTCGTACACTTTAATTATTATTTAATGACTGCATTTATGTGCTTAAATGTCAACATTGTCTGATTACGTGATATACAAGTGAATTCATGCACGTTTTATACTACAAAATATTGCTTTATGCATTAACAAAAGCGTTGCGTCAGAAATACTAGTAAACTCACCGGTAAAACACAATATGTCAACAACTCTGCAGAAAGCAGTCAGACATTAGAATTGAGGCCTAGGTGTAGGTCCAATGACAAGAATACATTAAAACCCAAGAGTACATACAAGGGTTAACATATAGACACTCCGGAAGCTAAAATACGCACTAAAAAGCACTCGAAACGCACTTTAAGTGCAGAATTTTATTAAATTCAGCTACAAATCAGCTTTGAACACATAAATATTATGCAGAAAGTGTGATTTATCAGTCAGAATACTTCCCCAAGAGTTGGGAATTGAAAGGGATACAAAAAGACACTTAAAAGACACTAAACGGTGCAATTTAGCACTTTAACGGGCCGGTATCTAACCGAACAACCGGACATTACCCGGAACACCAAAATAATGCTAAAAGCATTGTTTTTATTTTACTGAGCTAGTTATGGTACCCAAACACCCTAACACACTATATATTACATAACACACTTAAACCTTTAACTAAACTACTTAACTTTCTAACTAACTAGACTAACTTACCATTGCAACACAACTAAACCAACCCCCCCCCCCCCCAACCGGTTATGAAACATGGGACACCCCCATGATTTTTTCTAATTGTTTATTAGATATGGTTTAGTACTTCACAAACATAAAACACATTGGGTAAAAAGATGTTCGAAGCTTATGTTATAAATCCACAAGTCCATAATCTATATCATCTTCATCACTCAACACAAAACATCACTCTCTCCCTCCCCATTGAAGCTTCAGCCGAACACCCCCTATATCACCATCACCATTTTCGATTCTTGTCCAAGCATTCCAAGTGTACAACAAGGTGCTACAAGGTGAATCACGAAGCGTGGAGCTCACGGATTGTCAAGGACCTACTCTACTTGCTATTAACCACCTCATTTATACTCTTGATCTTCCCTAGCTTAAAAGCTAGTAGTAAGTCTCTTGAATCTTCATTTGCTACATATTTAGAGTGGTTAATAGATTGTAATAAGATGATAACTCAAGAACCCTAAAAGATCATAAACAAAGTCTTGAACATAATGATGAAATAAGATGAACCCATGACAAAATGAAGTTGTTTTGTTATGTAGTTGATTACTTGTTGCTTACTTGATGATTGTTAGTAAACATCATGGATGAACTTGTTAAAACAAGATTAAAAACTTAGTTTAACAAGATTAGGAGGTGATTAGTAATATATGTGTAAAAGAATCACCTCCATGTTTAAACATGAACATGGCAACAAAATGTTTTCTTGAGAAATAAAGATCAAAGTAGAATGATAAACACGTAGATCTAAAGATCCATGAGTGGTTCTTCAAAAGAACCAAATATGAGTTTTATAAAAACCTAGATCTTACATATATTAATCACATTTTTGGTAGATAAACAAGTGTAGAAACACTTGTGTAATAAGAAAAGTTCACAAAGAAATATTTTTAGAAAATATGGTTAGAAGTTGTAAACACTTAAACTCTTTAAAAATAAAGTTTTTAAAGAACTAATCACATTTTAAAGGGTAACAAGACTTATTAAGTATGCTAGTAAGTTACTACATATTTTTATAAACTTTCAAGTTCATGAAATAGAGAAATTAATGTATATTGTTGATGATTGTTGTTGGAATTGATGGATGATGTTTTAAAAGAAAATAAACACATGTTTTGAAAACATGGGAAATCTCCATTTTTTGGGGAAACTCCGTCAAAATTTCTATAAATTTTGACACTTAGAAAAATATAAGTTTTGAGAAACTTATCCCCTAAAAATGTATCTAAAAACATTTACCAAGGTTTCCCAAACGTTTGTGTTAAGAAATGAGGATTTCTTCAAGAATAAAAATGGATATTAAGTATGTATATTTTTGAGAAAAATATATATATTTACTGATCACCAAATTTTGTGCTAAGTGTATGTAGTATGTATTATACTTAATAGTGTATTAGGACTTGAAAATACACTAAATACTCATAAGAAGTGAAGATACAAAATACACATACAACATACTTAGACAAATACAAGTGAATATATTTATGAAAATATATTACTTAGACAAGATACATAATTCGGGCGCAAAAATACAAGAAACTTATATTTATTTTTGAGAAAATAATATAAGTAAGACACTTAGTTAAAAATATAAATTATTTTTAACACAAGAATACGTACACAAAAGATAGTGACTTGTACTTGTGCGATACAAGTCTAGTGACTAACATTAATAAAACACGTTTAGGTCACGACGCTATATAAGCAAATCCGGTGAAGTTTACGACGCAAGGAACGCAAAGTTGTGAGTTCATGCTCCCCCTTTTCTTTAACTGTTTTTGGTTTTAATAACTTCGGGGGTGAAATACATGTTACAAATGTTACGATGTTTACAAATGGTGTGATGGAGTACAAAAACATTTAAGTGAAACATTCTAGATCATGTCTCGAATAGGGTACCATCAGCACCATTAATCAACGTATACATTCAGACCGCGGAACAAAAGGTTAGATCTAATGGGTTTCAGGCAACCCCACTCTTGGCCTACTTCTACCAATGAGTTCTTCTGTGTCTCAGTCAAAGTCAACAAAAATGCCTAGGTTTGGTGGCTTCCTATGTCGTGACACATGTTAGTGGCCTTGCAAACCACTAGCGATCTCACACATTCAAACATTCATAGTACGGAGTTACAGATACGTGTTACAAATACATTCAAACATTCATAGTACAGTTACAGATACGTGTTACAAATACATTCAAACATTCATAGTACAGTTACAGATACGTGTTACAAATACATTCAAACATTCATAGTACAGTTACAGATACGTGTTATAAATACATTCAAACATTCATAGTACAGTTACAGATACGTTTACAAGTTACATTCATACATTCCACAAGTTACATACCATGTTTTCATTCAAGTATTTAAACATTCAAAACGATCACTGCATGAATTCACACCAACATTATGTTGACGTTTTTCCAAATCTCACATGTATTTCAGGTAACTAAAGTGGATGTGCGCGTAGTCTTACTCATGCTCCTGGATTTCGTCTATGTTTACTTTTAAATAAAGTTGTAGACTTTCAGACAATATGTTGTCTCGTGATGTAAACACTTAAACTATGTTTTCCGTTATGTAATGTTAATGATGTTTGAAGTTATTTTTATGAGCATGTAGTATGTTTACCTTTCGTATGCAATGAGAACCTTTCATGATCACACCTCGTGCTTCCGCCGCAGAAAGGGGTGTGACAAATTGGTATAAGAGCTACGATTGTAGTGAACCAGGATTCCTTCTCGAGTCTAGTCTACAATCACTAGGATCCTTTCACGAAAACAATTTTTCAAAGAGTTTTCATTGTATAAAACTTTCTGCGACATCCACTACCTGAAACTGTTCACAAAGAGCCTAGAAAAGACACTACGAGACTTAGGGTGCATTGGGGTAGCACTTGTCGTTGATTAAGAATTACATGCAATTATGTGGGATAATTGACATATAAATATACTAGATGTAGAATGTCACAAGTATACATGACTTTACATGATAACAATGGCCTATCTGAAGGAAGAGATACGAGGATGAAACGAACTGTGCGGACTGTGCAATGAGTTACATAATTATGGATGCATACATAATTATGGAATTCAGTGCACAGAAATCACAACAAGTATTGTCACGTATGGATTCCCTCAGTACAAGGAAAGGTCAAACGTGAACACCAGCTCATTAAATACTCTGCTAGAGTAATAAATGTTTGATGTCACTTATGTGGTATATGCATGTGAATATATATACTACTACTGTCTAGTATGACGATATCAAACAAATGTCTAACCCTGTTGTGTTATGTTCTGTCAGAACATGGCACCCAGGAAAGCTGTGAACGCTCGTGATCAACCTCCTCCTCCCCCACTGCCAAGAACTGCTGAAGAGCTGAACGCTCTACTGGAAGAAAGGATCTCCGCTGCTATCGCCCAATACGAGGCAAACCGAACCCAAGACAGTGGAGGACCAAGCAATGCTAGGCGTAATGGGAATGGAGATTCATCTGGAGGAAACACAGCTCAAGGCTGCACTTTCAAGCAGTTTCTCGACTACAAACCAATGAACTACGACAACACAGGAGGTGCAGTAGCGTTTGTACACTGGACGGAGAAGACTGAAGCTACTATTCGCATGAGCAAGGGTACCGCGGATCAGCAAGTCACTTTTGCTACTGGGTTGTTTGTTGATGAAGCTCTGACTTGGTGGAACTTGAAAGTCCAAACTTTGGGTGATGATGCCGCGTATGGCATGACTTGGGATGAACTGAAAGAGAAAATGAGAGAGAAGTACTGCTCCCTCCCATGCTGAACTCCAAAGGCTGGAAACGGAGTTCTGGCACTTGACTATGGAAGGTGCTGACATTAATGGTTATACTCGAAGGTTCTACGATCTGTCTAGAGTAATTCCCTACATGGTGACTCCCGAATTTAAGCGCGTTGAACGCTACATTTGGGGATTGGCCTCAGAATTTCGTGGCATGGTAACTTCGGCCAAACCTCAAACAATCACTGAGGCTGTAACTCTGGCTGTCAGCCTTACTGAAGATTGTGTTCGTATGAAGAAGTTATCGTTGAACCCAACAGAGAAGACCGAGACGCATGCTGAGTCGTCCGGTGACAAGAAGAGAAAGCATTCGAATCTGAATCAAGCAACTCGCAACAACAAGGGTTCGAACAACAAGAAGCGTGACACTAACCCACCTATGGGGGCAAAAACCCTCGCGGTTGCAAGCAATACAGGGACTAAGAAGTATCAGGGCACTCTGCCCAAATGCAACCGCTGCGACTTTCACCACGTGGGAAATTGTCGCGTTGGGAAATGCGAGAACTGCGGGAAGCCAGGCCACCGTACCGAAGATTGTTGGGGAAAAGGTATTGGAGGCCGTAATGGTAATGGTAATGGAAACAATGGTGGTAATGGCAATGGTAACCGGAATGGTAATAGAGCTAGGTGTAACCAAGGATGCTTCAGTTGTGGAAGCAAGGATCACTTCATGAAAGATTGCCCAGGGGGAAACAACGCTCAGGCTCGAGCATTTGTGATTGGAGCAAGGGACGCACGCGAGGACCCTAACGTGGTAACCGGTACGTTTCTCGTTAACAATCACTTTGCATCCATATTATTTGACACTGGTGCCGACTATAGCTTCATGTCTGTGGAATTTAAGCGTATGCTTGGAATAGAATCTAGTAGATTAGATATTCCTTACTCTATAGAGCTAGCCAATGGTAAACTTGTTGAATCGAGCGAAGTTGTTAGAGGCTGCACACTAGAACTTGGTGAACGGAGATTTAGCATCGACCTCTTACCTATTCAATTGGGTAGTTTCGACATGGTGGTCGGGATGGACTGGTTGTCCAAGAACAAAGCTGAAGTTGTTTGTCACGAGAAAATCATTCGCATCCCTTTGGCGAATAATGAAACTCTCATCGTACATGGAGAAAAACGAGATACGCCTCTACGAATCATCAGTTGCATGAAGGCACATAAATGCTTAAGGAAATGATGTGTTGCCTTCCTAGCACATGTTGTAGATAAGAAGGCTAAGGAGCCGAAACTCGAAGACATTCATGTGGTGAGAGAATTCCCTGATGTTTTTCCCGAAGATCTGCCAGGATTACCTCCGCAACGACAAGTCGAATTCCGTATAGACTTGGTTCCAGGAGCCGCTCCTGTGGCCAAGGCACCCTATCGGCTTGCACCATCCGAAATGCAAGAATTATCTACACAACTCCAGGAGTTGTTGGATAAAGGATTCATAAGGCCAAGCTTCTCACCTTGGGGAGCTCTAGTATTGTTCGTGAAGAAAAAGGATGGAACTCTAAGGATGTGTATCGACTACAGAGAACTGAACAAGCTCACTATCTAGTATCGGTATCCATTACCGAGGATTGATGACTTATTTGACCAGTTACAAGGATCGAGCTACTATTCCAAGATAGACCTTCGATCTGGATACCATCAGTTAAGAATACAAGAAGAAAGCGTGCCAAAGACTGCATTCAGAACACGATATGGGCATTACGAATTTCTTGTGATGCCATTCGGACTGACGAACGCACCAGCGGTCTTTATGGATCTGATGAACCGCGTATGCACACCATACCTCGAAAAATTCGTGATTGTATTTATCGATGATATCCTGATTTACTCGCGAACGAAAGAAGAACACGAGAAACATCTCAGAACCATTCTTGAACTACTGAAGAAGGAGAAACTTTATGCAAAATTCTCCAAGTGCGAGTTTTGGATTCGCGAAGTACAATTTCTTGGCCACGTTGTGAATGAGAAGGGCATTCATGTAGACCCGTCAAAGATAGAAGCAATAAAGAATTCGGAAGCCCCCAAAACCACAACTGAAGTTCGACAATTTTTGGGCTTAGCGGGCTATTACCGACGTTTCATCGAGAATTTCTCAAAGATAGATCAACCGCTAACGACCCTTACACAGAAAGACAAGAAATACGACTGGGGTTACAAACAGGAAGAAGCCTTCCAGCTACTTAAAAACAAGCTATGCGATGCACCGATACTATCATTACCCGAAGGCACTGAAGACTTCGTGGTATACTGCGACGCTTCACGACAAGGTTTGGGTTGCGTGCTTATGCAACGCCAGAAAGTCATCGCTTATGCTTCAAGACAGTTGAAGGTACATGAAAGAAACTACACCACTCACGACCTGGAGCTGGGAGCAGTGGTATTCACCTTGAAGATCTGGCGACACTATTTATATGGTACTCGATGTACAATCTTCACAGATCACAAAAGTTTACAACACATATTCGATCAGAAAGAATTAAACATGCGAAGAGCGATGTTGGGTCGAGCTGCTGAATTATTATGACTGTGAGATTAAGTACCATCCTGGAAAGGCAAACGTTGTAGCAGACGCACTAAGTCGAAAAGAAAGGGGTAAGACCCTAAGGGTTCGAGCATTGGAAATGACTATTCGAACGAACCTCACCACACGCATCCGCGATGCATAACAAGAAGCTCTTAAAGGAGAAAACCGTAAAGCTGAATACCTCCGGGGTATGTTGAAATACATGGTGCCAAATGAAGTGGGAGCCTTATACTTTAAGAAGCGTACTTGGGTTCCGCTCTATGGTGGCATACGAGAAGTCATCCTTGATGAAGCCCACAAATAGAGATATTTGATCCATCCCGGATCAGACAAAATGTATCAAGACTTGAAAGAATATTATTGGTGGCCGAGACTCAAGAGCGACGTTGCTGTCTATGTTGGAAAAGGCCTAACCTGTGCTAAGGTTAAGGCTGAATATCAGAAGCCGTCCTACCTACTACAACAACCAGAGATACCCATGTGGAAATGGGAACAAATCTCGATGGACTTCATAACGAAATTACCCAGGACCCCGAGAGGGCACGATATGATATGGGTGATAGTTGATCGGTTAACAAAGTCTGCGCACTTCCTACCGATCCGAGAAAAAGACAGCACTGGAAAGCTTGCTGAGATATACTTAAAGGAAATTGTGGCACGTCATGGAGTGCCTATCTCAATCATTTCAGACAGAGATGGACGTTTTGTCTCAAGAATCTGGCAATCCTTTCAAGAAGCCTTTGGATCTCAGCTAGATCTAAGCACGACATTCCATCCACAAACAGAGGGCCAGAGCGAACGGACTATACAAACGTTAGAAGATATGCTACGCGCATGTGTCATGGACCTAGGCGGCAGCTGGGATACTCACCTACCTTTGGTTGAGTTTTCCTACAATAACAGTTATCATACAAGCATAAAAGCCGCACCGTTCGAAGCTCTGTATGGCCGCAAGTGCCGCTCGCCCTTATGTTGGGCAGACGCTGGAGATAAACGTATGGTTGGTCCTGAACTTGTAAAAGAGACAACCGACAGAATTATGCAGATCCGAGAGCGCATTAAGGTGGCTCGAGATCGACAAAAGAGCTACGCTGATCGAAGACGAAAACCATTAGAATTCGAGGTGGGAGACAAAGTGTTGTTAAAAGTCTCACCTTGGAAGGGTGTAGTAAGATTTGGAAAGCGTGGAAAGCTGAATCCACGATACATCGGACCATTCAGAATCTTGGAAAGAATTGGTACTGTAGCATACAAGTTGGAGTTACCGGAAGAACTTAATGGAGTACATGATACGTTTCATGTATCCAACCTCAAGAAGAGTCCAACACAGGAAAACGTGATCATCCCTGCGGATGAAGTACACATTGATGATGCCCTCCGATTTACAGAACAACCCGTTGAGGTTACCGACTGGAAAGTCAACAAGACCAGGAGGAGCACTGTCAAACTTGTAAAAGTACGTTGGAACTCTAAGCACGCACCCGAGTACACGTGGGAACGTGAAGACCAGTTCAAAGAAAAGTATCCCCACCTGTTCAAGAAGACTCCTGCGAGAGTTAGTTTAGCCTGAATTTCGGGACGAAATTCTTTTAACGGGGGGAGACTGTGACAACTGGCACCAAACCGGTAATTTTCGTACACTTTAATTATTATTTAATGACTGCAGTTATGTGCTTAAATGTCAACATTGTCTGATTACATGATATACAAGTGAATTCATGCACGTTTTATACTACAAAATATTGCTTTATGCATTAACAAGAGCGTTGCGTTAGAAATACTAGTAAACTCACCGGTAAAACACAATATGTCAACAACTCTGCAGAAAGCAGTCAGACATTAGAATTGAGGCCTAGGTGTAGGTCCAATGAAAAGAATACATTAAAACCCAAGAGTACATACAAGGGTTAACATATAGACGCTCCGGAAGCTAAAATACGCACTAAAAAGCACCCGAAACGCACTTTAAGTGCATAATTTTATTAAATTCAGCTACAAATCAGCTTTGAACACATAAATATTATGCAGAAAGTATGATTTATCAGTCAGAATACTTCCCCAAGTGTTGGAAATTGAAAGGGATACAAAAAGAGACTTTAAAGACACTAAACGGTGCAATTTAGCACTTTAACGGGCCGGTATCCAACCGAACAACCGGACATTATCCGGAACACCAAAATAATGCTAAAAGCATTGTTTTTATTTTACTGAGCTAGTTTTGGTACCCGAACACCCTAACACACTAAATATTACATAACACACTTAAACCTTTAACTAAACTACTTAACTTTCTAACTAACTAGACTAACTTACCATTGCAACACAACTAAACCAACCCCCCCCCCCCCCACCAACCGGTTATGAAACATGGGACACCCCCATGATTTTTTCTAATTGTTTATTAGATATGGTTTAGTACTTCACAAACATAAAACACATTGGGTAAAAAGATGTTGGAAGCTTATGTTATAAATCCACAAGTCCATAATCTATATCATCTTCATCACTCAACACAAAACATCACTCTCTCCCTCCCCATTGAAGCTTCGGCCGAACACCCCCTATATCACCATCACCATTTTTTATTCTTGTCCAAGCATTCCAAGTGTACAACAAGGTGCTACAAGGTGAATCACGAAGCGTGGAGCTCACGGATTGTCAAGGACCTTCTCTACTTGCTATTAACCACCTCATTTATACTCTTGATCTTCCCTAGCTTAAAAGCTAGTAGTAAGTCTCTTGAATCTTCATTTGCTTCATATTTAGAGTGGTTAATAGATTGTAATAAGATGATAACTCAAGAACCCTAAAAGATCATGAACAAAGTCTTGAACATAATGATGAAATAAGATGAACCCATGATAAAATGAAGTTGTTTTGTTATGTAGTTGATTACTTGTTGCTTACTTGATGATTGTTAGTAAACATCATGGATGAACTTGTTAAAACAAGATTAAAAACTTAGTTTAACAAGATAAGGAGGTGATTAGTAATATATATGTAAAAGAATCACCTCCATGTTTAAACATGAACATGGTAACAAAATGTTTTCTTGAGAAATAAAGATCAAAGTAGAATGATAAACACGTAGATCTAAATATCCATGAGTGGTTCTTCAAAAGAACCAAGTTAAAAATATGAGTTTTATAAAAACCTGGATCTTACATATACTAATCACATTTTTGGTGGATAAACAAGTGTAGAAACACTTGTGTAATAAGAAAAGTTCACAAAGAAATATTTTTAGAAAATATGGTTGGAAGTTGTAAACACTTAAACTCTTTAAAAATAAAGTTTTTAAAGAACTAATCACATTTTAAAGGGTAACAAGACTTACTAAGTATGCTAGTAAGTTACTACATATTTTTATAAACTTTCAAGTTCATAAAATAGAGAAATTGATGTATATTGTAGATGATTGTTGTTGAAATTGATGGACGATGTTTTAAAAGAAAATAAACACATGTTTTGAAAACATGAGAAACCTCCATTTTTTGGGGAAACTTCGTCAAAATTTCTATAAATTTTGACACTTAGAAAAATATAAGTTTTGAGAAACTTATCCCCTAAAAATGTATCTAAAAACATTTACCAAGGTTTCCCAAACGTTTGTGTTAAGAAATGAGGATTTCTTCAAGAATAAAAATGGATATTAAGTATGTATATTTTTGAGAAAAATATATATATTTACTGATCACCAAATTTTGTGCTAAGTGTATGTAGTATGTATTATACTTGATAGTGTATTAGGACTTGAAAATACATTAAATACTCATAAGAAGTGAAGATACAAAATACACATACAACATACTTAGACAAATACAAGTGAATATATTTATGAAAATATATTACTTAGACAAGATACATAATTCGGGCGCAAAAATACAAGAAACTTATATTTATTTTTGAGAAAATAATATAAGTAAGACTCTTAGTTAAAAATATAAATTATTTTTAACACAAGAATACGTACACAAAAGATAGTGACTTGTACTTGTGCGATACAAGTCTAGTGACTAACGTTAATAAAACACGTTTAGGTCACGACGCTATATAAGCAAATCCGGTGAAGTTTACGACGCAAGGAACGCAAAGTTGTGAGTTAATGCTCCCCTTTTTCTTTAACTGTTTTTTGTTTTAATAACTTCGGGGGTGAAATACATGTTACAAATGTTACGATGTTTACAAATGGTATGATGGAGTACAAAAACATTCAAGTGAAACATTCTAGATCATGTCTCGAATAGGGTACCATAAGCACCATTAATCAACGTATACATTCAGACCGCAGAACAAAAGGTTAGATCTAATGGGTTTCAGGCAACCCCACTCTTGGCCAACTTCTACCAATGAGTGCTTCTGTGTCTCAGTCAAAGTCGACAAAAATGCCTAGGTTTGGTGGCTTCCTATGTCGTGACACATGTTAGTGGCCTTGCAAACCACTAGCGATCTCACACATTCAAACATTCATAGTACGGAGTTACAAATACGTGTTACAAATACATTCAAACATTCATAGTACAGTTACAGATACGTGTTACAAATACATTCAAACATTCATAGTACTGTTACAGATACGTGTTACAAATACATTCAAACATTCATAGTACAGTTACAGATACGTTTACAAGTTACATTCAAACATTCATACATTCCACAAGTTACATACCATGTTTTCATTCAAGTATTTAAACATTCAAAACGATCACTGCATGAATTCACACCAACATTACGTTGACGTTTTTCCAAAACTCACATGTATTTCAGGTAACTAAAGTGGATGTGCGCGTAGTCTTACTCATGCTCCTGGATGTCGTCTATGTTTACTTTTAAATAAAGTTGTAGACTTTCAGACAATATGTTGTCTCGTGATGTAAACACTTAAACTATGTTTTCCGTTATGTAATGTTAATGATGTTTGAAGTTATTTTTATGAGCATGTAGTATGTTTACCTTTAGTATGCAATGAGAACCTTTCATGATCACACCTCGTGCTTCCGCCGCAGAAAGGGGTGTGACAACTTCGGGGGTGGAATACATGTTACAACTATTACAGACATTTTTATACATGGTATGGTTAGCTTAAGGAAGGTTTACTACTAGACTGTGAAGGGTGGGCACAACACTTAAGGCCATTAATCTTGTTCGTAGGACCGAGGGACATGAGTGATAGATCTATTTGGGTATAGCGAGCCCACACCCATGAGGCCGGGCGGCCCACAGAGGTGACTATGTCTTCCAGCTGGAAGCTCGGTACAAATTTGCTAGGTTTGAGTACTTCCTGCACCATTTTCACACAAACCAATGGCTTTGCAACCCATTGGTGATCTCTTTTTCCTTAATTGCTACATACCAGGGACATTTATACGCTCGAGACATATTTTAAAGGCTTATACACACAGACTTACACATGAACTCGCTCAACTTTTTGTTGATTTTTCAAACTACATGTATTTCAGGGAACTAGCGGATCTGGCAGAGTATGCATGTGTCTAGCTGCGTTGAATAAAAGATGTCATCCAGAGTTGTGGAGTTTGAGAGGTGTAACCTATTCCTGGACGGGTTACATATCTCTAAACCTCGTCTTATCTAAATTCTTTTGGTGTCTGATGAAAACGTTTTAAACAAGTTATGGTTTGTAACTTATTTCAAGTGTCGATGTTTCTAAACAATGATGTTGTGATATTTTCTCACTTAAATTAATGGATGTACATCTCGTATTTTTTTTATCATATAGCATTGTTATGATTGTTGCTATGGTATTAAGAAGTCACACCAAATAAACTCACGCTTCCGCAAAAGCCAGGGTGTGACATGTTCACTCAGGGGTTGTTAAGGACAATACTTCACGTGTTCGCAGTGGTGAACATGTGATGCGCACTCGCTACTCGCAGTCAAATCACAGTCATTGGTATTGATAGGATCTTTGTCGACAACTTACATGCTTCACATTATACGTTGTACATGCTGGTTAAGCGTAAACGATTTCGAACTCTATTATACTATTAAACTTGTATGCTCACCTTTACACTATGTGTATTGACCTCTATTTTAACGTATGCGACAGGTGCTTAGGATGTTTGCTTGATGTTTGATGAACCAAGCTAGGATGGAGTCTAGAAACAAACTAAATAAAATCTGAGTTGTCGGAATGGATATTTGTCTTTGAGAACAATGTCTGTAATAACTGTTTTTATTTTATATGTTTGTGGTATGGGACATGAACCTTAATATATTATAACGAATAGTTGTTATGGATTCTCCTGGACAATCTGTTTCGCTCAGTGCCATGCCCCGATGTTTCCGTCATCGGTTGGGGTGTGACAGGGGTGATGTTTATCCATTTGGAATCTAGCTTCGTCGCGCCACGCGACATCCATGGATGAACATGTTGCGACACGCGATGGTGTTAGTAGGCTGAGTCACCTACCACGTGTAATTTTGAGGCGACACGTGTCTCGCAGGAATCTTAACCAGTCGCGCCACGCGACGGACACAAGAGTCACTGTCGCAACATGCGACAATGACCAAAACTTGGTTTTCTCGTTTTTCGTGCTGGCTTTTGTCGTACGCTTTCGGGGTTTCGATTATGAATTCTCATGGGGCCTTTTTGAGGGTTGTTACATATCTTCTATTAATTGCCTTATATAAAATGTATTATATGGGTTAACTTTTTTGCTTCTTTGTTTTTTATTTCCTAACTCTTCTTACTGCCTGCCTTAACATAGAAACATCATCATCATTCTCACTGTTGGTGTTAAAGTTGTCTAAATCAACATTAATGTCATCCTCTAAATCATCACTATCGTCATCATGGAGGTCATTTGCTACATCATGATTAACTATTGCCTTGAAGTGGCTTGTGTCCACTTCAACATCCCTCCCGGGATTGTCTTCCACTACCATATAATCAGGGCCATCCTCCACATTATCCCTTCCTGATTCATGATCATCTGATCCATGATCACTTTCTAAACCCAATTCATCTAATCCATGATCACCTTTTGATCCTTCATCACCTTCTGATCCATGGTCACTATTGTCTAATTCTTTGCCAGGACTATAAGGAATAACTTCACTAGATTCAATTACAACAGATGATCTACATGGACCGACTACAACATCTTGAGATGGGATGGAATTTAAAACCACATGTGAGACCCAATGTTCAACATATATTCCAATTAACTTTACTTTTGCTCGTATATGATCAAAAATGTTCTCGAAATCATGATCAACAATCAAACTTCTTAAACCCTCATCCAAACACAAATTAGGAACTTTATAATGGTAGTAAAAAACCATATCATAATCATAACGAAGATACTCAACTATTTCTTCCAACACATCAACACCTAAATCAGCTATATCAACATTGTCAATGAATGAAGTGTTACCATGCAAGTATTTCTTATCGGTTTGCTGAGTAAACTCATTTCCATGGAATATCTTCAAGGAAAAAAGGTTGGGTTGCTCGGTTGTAAACAAAAAAATCAAAGACTTTAAAAAACGCTTTGAATTTTGGTAATATCAACGTACACAGGTTGATTTGAACTTACCATATATGTAGTATGGGTCGAATTGCTCTTGGTAGCCACGAATTCTCCAACATCCCCCTGCCATTACACGATTTGAAGATATTGAATGATAAGCAACACTTTCGGATAAGGGAGGATTGGTCTTGATCTCGTAGGGGTGGTTGGAGGAGATCTAGGAATAATAATTAGCAGATAATGTTATAATTATCTCAGTAGGTTTATTATTATTGTTTTAAGTATTCTAGTTAAAGTCAAATAGGTGTCCTAGTTTAATTATAATAAGTTAAGTTTTTGTAAGGGTATTATATAAACCCATTCATAGGAGTCAGTTTTATTATTCGTACAAGTGTGTCTTGTGTTTATTCGTGAGTCGAATTTAATAAGAAAAAGAGTCGTTCTTGTTCGGAACAATTTCGTGTGTCGAGTGCAAACTTCGGGTTTTGATTTCACTTGTGATTAAAGTTAACAAGTGGTATCAGAGCTTTCGGGTGTATTGATTCTCCAAGCAAGAGTCGATCAAGAACAGTAACGAACAGTCATGGCGGACTTTCACCTTGTTGGTGGCGTGAAGAAACTAAATGACACAAACTACAACACCTGGTCTACCTGTATGAGTTCGTATCTGTAGGGCCAGGATCTATGGGAAGTTGTACAAGGTACAGAAACCTCTCAACCGAGGAACGATGTTAATGGTGCAATCAACAAGTGGAAGATAAAAACCGGGAAAGCTATGTTCGTTTTGAAGACTACGATCGAGGAGGAATTGCTGGATCATATCCGGGATTTGGCGACCCCGAAGGAAGCCTGGGATGTTCTCGCAGCTTTAACTATTGGAAAACGAATTACTGTCGATGTCACAGAAAGAACTGACAATCCAGCAGTACTTCCACAAGGTGAAAAGATTATGCCGCGAGATAGGTACCCGTGATCCACAGGCAAAAATTGATGATGCAAGAATGAAACGGATCTTGATTTATGGTCTAAAACCAGAATTTAGAACGTTTGTCGCTGCAATCCAAGGTTGGCCTACTCAACCAACCTTGGCAGGATTTGAAAATCTTTTGGAAGCCTAAGAATCACTCGCCAAGCAGATGAGCGATGTGACGGTAACCGAACCTGTAAAGAAGGAGGAGTCAGCAATGTATGTGAACCGTAGCAAAGGCAAATTTCGATCAAATAAAGGGCAGAATGAGAAAGGGAATCAAGATCGGTACAAAAAGCAAAGGAATAGGTCTGAAGGTGAAACCAGTGAAGCAGGTGAAAGACGAAACCAGAAGACAGGCAAGAAGTTTCCGTACAAGTGTTATAATTGTAACCAACGAGGTCATATGGCTAAACATTGTCCCTCAAAGAAATCCGAAGAAGGCAATATAGCAACAACGGAAGAAGAACCTTGGGATGTAGAAGCATGTTTTGCCAAAGAAGAACATGTGCTTGCATTATTGGCAACAACAGAAACCAAAGGTAATAAAGTTAACAATTGGATATTTGATTCAGGATGTTCTAATCACATGACGGGGGAAAAAGAACGATTAAGAAACCATACAAAGTATGAAGGAAATAAGGTAGTTGTTATAGCCGATAATTCGAAGCATGATATTGTACATGTTGGGGAAGTTCGGTTCCATCCAAAGAAGCAACAAGAAGTTGTGTTAGACAATGTTTATCATGTGCCAGGCATGAAAAAGAATCTATTGTCTGTACCACAGATTACTGCATCCGGGCGGTATGTTTTGTTCGGTCCTAACGATGTAAAGGTGTTTGATCAGTTTGAAACAAAGTCTGTAGCAGTGTTACATGGAAAGAGAAACGAGTCAGTGTACGTTTTATCAGCGGGAACTGCTTATGTGAGCAAGACTAAGTCAAACCAGAACATCGATACGTGGCATCAATGTCTAAGCCATGTGGGGTACGACAAACTAGAAGTTATGATGAAACGAAGTCTAGTAGCAGGATTACCGAGTCTTGAAGTTCGCAAAGATATAGTATGTGCTGGATGTCAATATGGTAAGGCACATCAACTACCATTTGAACATTCTGAGCATCGAGCAAAGAAGCCGTTGGAGCTCGTGCATACCGATGTGTTCGGTCCAGTAAAACAAGCATCTATAACAGGTAAAAAATACATGATTACCTTTATTGATGATTTTTCAAGGTATCTCTGGGTATATTTTATGAAAGAAAAATCGGAAGCTTTCAGCAAATTCAAAGAATTCAAAAGTGAAGCTGAACGAGAAACAAAGTGTCTGGTAGGGTGTTTAAGGTCAGACAACGGTGGAGAGTATACGTCAAAGGAGTTTGATGAATACCTGAAACAATGCAAGATCAAAAGACAATTAACGTGTCCGAACACTCCTCAACAAAACGGAGTTTCGAAGAGGAAGAATAGGCACTTAACTGAATTGACGGGTAGCATGATACACAGTAAGAATATGCCTGGACGTTTCTGGGCAGAAGCGATGCAAACGACAGCATATGTGAGTAATCGGATTCCACAACAGAATATGAAGTATGTCTCACCATACGAAAAGCTATTTCGAGTAAAACCAAATGTAAGTCACTTTCGAGTTTTTGGGTGTGTGTGTTATGTATTTATTCCAGAGAATCAAAGGATCAAACTCGAGAAAAAGGCTATTAGATGTATTTTCGTTGGCTACGATAATCAAAGAAAAGGGTGGGGATGCTGTGATCCGACAAATGGTAAATGCTATGTATCAAGGAGTATGATTTTTTATGAAGCGTCATCATGGTGGTCTTCAAGTCATGAAGCTCTACCAGATACTCAAATTCTAAAAGAGGAATTAGACAACGTGGTGAATCTCGGATGGGATGAAACTGAATCTGAAGAAGTGTATGTTGAAAATCTCGAACCTAGTGGTGAATCATCAGGGTCCGGGTCTAGGGCTGCTCCGTGGCAAACCGGAGTGGCTCCAGAATCACAAGTCCAAACAGGAGGAGATGAGCCAGTTGTCAGACGATCAAGTCGTTCTAAGAAACCGAATCCGAGGTATGCTAATGTTGCCGTAGTAGCTGAAAAGTGTGAAGTTGAACCAGAAACGTTTGAACAAGCTTGTAAGAAGGAGCATTGGAATGAAGCCATGTCGAACGAGATAGATGCGTTGATCAAAAATCAAACTTGGGAACTCGTTCCTCAGTTTAAAGATGTCAAGCCAATTTCTTGCAAATAGGTTTACAAGATTAAAAGAAAAGCCGATGGATCGGTAGAAAGGTACAAAGCACGGTTGGTCGCTCGAGGGTTTTCGCAACAATATGGGCTCGATTATGAAGATACCTTCAGTCCGGTGGCCAAGCTTACTACAGTTCGGGTATTACTTGCCATAGCATCCAGCAAAAGATGGGATTTATGGCAAATGGATGTAAGCAATGCTTTCTTATATGGCGGCATAGATCATGTAATATACATGGAGCAAATGAAAGGTTTTGTGAGCTCAGAATATCCAAACCATGTTTGTAAGTTAAATAAAGCATTGTACGGTTTAAAACAATCGCCAAGAGCATGGTTCGGTAAGATTGGAGAGTTTCTAGAGCATCACGGGTTCATATCTACTATGGCGGATACTAGTTTGTTTGTACGGACTAACGGGAATAAGGTGGCCATTGTTCTTGTTTATGTGGATGACTTGATTATTACTGGGGACTCGGTTGATGAAATTAAACAGTTGAAAGAAAATCTATGTGTTAGATTTCATGTGAAGGATCGTGGACACTTGAACCATTTTCTTGGTTTGGAGCTTAAATATGAATCGAAGGGGATTTTGTTACATCAAAACAAGTATGTTGTGGATATGTTAAGTAAATTTGGTATGGCTGAGTGTAAGCCGATAGCAACACCGATGGATGAGAATTTACAGCTACGAGCTAAAGATGGAAAGGAACTTGAAGATGCAACAATGTATCGGAAGATTGTGGGTAGCTTGATCTATCTCACTTTGACGAGACCCGATATTTCATATGTTGTGGGAGTTCTCAGCAGGTTCATGCAAAATCCTAGGAAGCCACATCTCGATGCGGTAAGACATGTGCTTCGATATGTGAAAGGGAATCTAAGCTATGGTGTTTTATTTGAGAGGGAGTCCAAGATCGAGTTAACCAGGTATTGTGATGCTGATTATGCTCGTGATTTAGATACCGGGCGTTCAACGAGTGGTTATGTGTTTATGATTGGTAATGGAGCGGTCTCCTGGTGTAGTAAAAGACAACCTACTGTGTCTTTATCAACAACTGAAGCGGAATATCGTGCAGCCGCATTAGCAGCACAGGAATGTACATGGTTGGTAAGATTATTAAAAGAGCTGAATCAAGAGGTAGATAATAAAGTCGTAGTATATGGAGATAATATTTCGTCCATTCGTTTGGCTGAAAATCCGACGTTTCATGCTCGTTCTAAACATATTGAAGTGCATTACCATTACATTCGAGAGAAGGTGCTAAATGGAGAAGTTGATATGAAGTATATAAATACTGAAGAACAACTAGCTGACATGTTAACAAAAGGGTTGTCAAGGAAGAAGATGGCTAAGTTTTGTGAAGGCTTTGGAATGGCTAGTGCAAGTGTTGAGAGGGAGTATTGAATGATAAGCAACACTTTCGGATAAGGGAGGATTGGTCTTGATCTCGTAGGGGTGGTTGGAGGAGATCTAGGAATAATAATTAGCAGATAATTTTATAATTATCTCAGTAGGTTTATTATTATTGTTTTAAGTATTCTAGTTGAAGTCAAATAGGTGTCCTAGTTTAATTAGAATAAGTTAAGTTTTTGTAAGGGTATTATATAAACCCATTCATAGGAGTCGGTTTTATTATTCGTACAAGTGTGTCTTGTGTTTATTCGTGAGTCGAATTTAATAAGAAAAAGAGTCGTTCTTGTTCGGAACAAATTCGTGTGTCGAGTGCAAACTTCGGGTTTTGATTTCACTTGTGATTAAAGTTAACTGAAGATGGAATCGATTTTAAACGAACTGATTTTGGGGACAAATGGGGTCGCATCTGGTCATCTGAGCTAAGAAGGGAGGTTTGGGGGGCTGCGAATTGACAATGTTACCCCTGAGTTGGACGGTCAAACAAACGTTTGACTAACGGCTGATGGCAAGGTGTGATGATATGAAGACACAGGGAGCCATACCCGAAACAACAAAAGGGCAAATTGTAGTTTACTTCTATTATTATTATGGTTAACTAACGAATTTAAAGTTGTGATCGTTTTAACTCAAACTACTTTCTAGTCCTTTTGTGTGAATTGGTTTATACACTCGTTAGTAGTATACTAATTCTTAAACCAAGCGAAAGTCAAACAACAAACATGTGAGACACATAATCTATAACTTAGGGTTTTAGTTGTATAGTGCTTGTCTTTCACAAAAGTGATGATGTGTTCAAATCTTTGCAATATTATATGGTATTAAGATGTAAAAAAATTGTTGTTAGAAAAAAACCGTAAGACCCAAAAAAAATATTTTTAATTGGTTATCACAATCATGTTCCAACAAAATCTTGCATTGCGAAATTCTCAATTTGGATTGGACTCTTTGTCTCTATATCTAACACCTTACCTTATCTCCTAAACTTGGATTAGACTTTTCAATACCATCATTGTAAATAATTTTGACATTAAAAAACCTTATCTCCTAAACTTTCTAATAAAAAAAGTATTCATGATAATATCCAAAAGCTAAGACTTTAGGTGTTTACCAATCTTAAGGAGATAGTGGCCAAAGCATTCTTATAATTTGCTAATGGTTTGTGGAGGAAGGATACATAATGGTTTAGAAAGTGGTCATGACATGATTTTGGCACTATGTTTGTAATTGTGTCCATCTATTGCTTGTGTAGTTGTGTTAATGTCAAGTGCTAACACCTGCAACAATATCTGCCACATAGAAAAGTGAACAGTTTGTATGGGACCAAGTGATATTTTCTATTAAATTTACTATTTAAGTTTGGTTTGGATTGTACATAGGCTAAAACATATATTTGTTTAAACTTAAAAACATGTTTGGAGAAATATTTTTAGAATTTATTGTACTCAAGAATTGATATAGATATAATTTTAATCGTGATGGATATTGGATACATACTAAAGTAATATTTTGATCGATTAATTGTTTGTGGCTAAACCAAATCTACTAGGAGATGACCAAAATAAAGTTCTAGTTTTCTTATCCATTCTTTTCTTATCTCTTTATCTCATACTGATGTGAAGCAAATCTTATAGTAGCATAAGACCATCGGGTGTGGGGTCGTCCCTCCCCGTCTCGGGTCGTCGGCCACGTTGCACACCGCCCCCCCCCCCTCCCCAGGTCGTCGCGTCCTTCCCGGCTTCTCCAAGCCGTTGGAGACGAGGCAAAACTTGTGGGCCCCCCTCTGACTTCTCTCTCCCCCCTTTATTATATTATATTGGTTGGGTAGTCCTTCACACCCTGGGGTAGTCCCCAAGGGGATGGTCCTCCACCCTTGGTGAGGTGACGCCTACGTGACGGGTAGTTTCTTTCGGAACTAACCAAACCACACCCAATGGTCTAATATTTAATGAGAAAATAAAAGCATAACACTTGCAAGGACATTAAAACATACGTGATGTGTAGGGAGACAAATTTCCAAAAACTTAATGACATGACATGTACTTTGAAACCCTACACATTTAAATAGTGTGCAAGTTCATTATTGTAGGTTGAACATACAAATGCCGTGATTTGATATTAGAAACCCTACACATTTAATGCGTGCTACTTCGCGTTAATTAGTTAACCTTTTAGTTTTAGATGTCATCATGAAAACATTAACAAGTTTTTCCTTTTCTTGAACAGGCGTGTCATGGGCTGGCCAAGGTCGACCACTTGACCGCCGCCAGCCCATTGGCTATCCCAGATGCGCGGAACCCGACATCCACCCGCCCGAAGGCACAACAGTGGAATAATAGTAAAACCTCGGCTCTCATCCAAGACGAACCAGCGCCACCTATATTCGTCATTCACCTGGATGCCGCAGAAAATAATGGGGAGAGTGGGAGTCAAACCTGGGTCATAAGGAACACCAAGTTTTTTCCCCAACTACTCCGCTACTACCTCATTGGCACAAAACGTTAACAAGTTACAAGGAAAAATATCTACAACTTAGTTTTAGATTAATATCGTTGAATGTATTCTAAGTTTCTTTTAAAAAAAAATATTAAATAAACTAGGTTAGAAAACAATGTATAACACGAGTTGAATAAATAAAATAAAAAATAGTTTTTTCAAAAGATTTTTTATTAAATAGTTAATAATGAAGAGAAGCTCTTAAACTCACAACATTGTGATATGAGGTAAAACAAATTACTTATCTTATCTATTAGGAACAAATTTTACTCCAATGGTTTAGTCACTACCAACCTTTTTTTTTAACTGCAAATTTGGATCACTGACGGATTATTGGAGTATCATCGTGCCACCAGAGGAACCACCCGATCATATTCATCTCCACTAGGCATAATGTCACACAAATTCTGGAGGTAACCCAATAAACATGGGAAACCCCCCTTGTGAGAATCGAACCCATGACCTATTGGTCTTAAAGCCTTATCCCACCACCAAGATACCACTAGGCTATAAAACCATGGACAATCACTACCAACCTCCCTCACACACCACTAGTCGTATAACGCTACTTGTCTCACAAGTTCACGATTGCTACTACCACCACGTGTACCATCTACCACCTTAAAAATCAATAATCCAATCAAAATTAGAAATGAACACACATATCACATTTATAACTCTAGAAATGGACATGTCTTAAAGCAAACACATATGTCACATAGGGATGTATAAAACACACATGTATCGCTTATATGCACAAAAGCATACATTAAACACACATCACATGTAAACCACGAACTAAGACATGCGTTTATACTCATTTACACATATTAACACACAAAAACCATTTTCAGTTAACCTTACATAAGACATGCGTGTATATATACATTCTGAACCATCACTTCCAAACATCGTAACGCTTGGTAGACACCGGTATAGTTCGGCTCTCCTTCGATCAATTATTTTCTTCCTTTTGTGATCCGATCATAATAGCCACCAATTTTTGTCGTTTTGCCTATACCCAAGATTATTAGATCTTCATCCCACGACTTTCTAAACATTTCTAGAATAATGCACAATAAGTAGGAAAAACATGAAAAGTAATGAATAAAAGGGCATTAAGAGTCCTGATCATTACATGAGGCGTTATGATGCTGACGTGGCGAAAAATACCCCTTAAGGGGCATTAACCATTACAGATAGTCTTAAGATCGTGTTTTCCTTACATTTTCAAATGTGGTCTTTCTGAATTGGAAACCACTTTCTAAATTGAATTTTTAATTTTTGCAAAACCGCCAAAATCAATTTTTGATCTTGGCAAAAACAAGCCAAGATTGCCAGAATCATGTGGGGAATTTGCCAAGTGTAATTGAATAATTGATTTTCCAGGAAATTATTTGCACCTTCAATTTTTTTTTTTTTTTGTTTCTTTTATGAGTTTGCCTTGGAAAATCATTTTCTAATATGCCTATTGATAAGGAGCTCCCAGTGAGAACTTCTCTCTTTCGGCAATTGCGTATATCCTCCTATAAAGTTTATTAATCGCACATTTACCTGATCCAAAATTAAAATTGTATATATTTCCTTAAAAAAAAAACCGTAAATTTACCCATTCTGATTTATTTTATTAAAAATAAATTATATTTAATAACTATTTTACCCTTATATTTACTAAAACTATTTACTTTATTAAAAAAATGTTATATGATTAGTATTTTATCCTTATAATTGCTAAAACTTTACTCTAAGTGTGTCAGGATATATGTGTGTGTGCGGTTGGGGTGGGGGGGGGGGGGGGGGGGGGTCGTGTTTGGATTCATCAACTTCAACCCTACATCATCTTAGGTGTCAGTGACGTCCATTTGCCACTGCCCTAAATGATTAGTTGCCAATTAATTTTAGTTCCAATTAATCTAAGTTTAATGCAGCGACTTTAACTATCTATGTAAATCCGCCAGGGGCGTTGCCGCTTTGACCCATCAGGATGCCCTGCTCCAAACCCTGCTAGGGTGCTGCCCAAAACCCCACCAAGGGAGGTTGAGTCCCTTAGATCTTCATGTTCTAGGGGCTTCGCCCCTAAAAACTATTGAGCTCCTGCGTTGCTCAAAATTTATAATACTCTTGACTGAGTTTGTGCTGAACATTTCTTACCTTGTATCATATAATATTTTCTTATTTGTTTTTTAAGTGACCCTAATTGCCCAAAATACATTTTTGACACAACAATCACCAATAATTAAACCATTTAAGTTTTACATAAACAAAGAATGATAATTCACTAAATATAATATAAATAATTACTAGGATATATTCAATTGGAATTGGATTCCACATGCCATTCAACCCTTAATAATATCTATATCTACTAGTCAACTTTGTGTACAAATTGTTCTTCGTAACACACGTGCTTCCAAAAAGGTTATGACGTACTATACTACTATTCACATGGTGCATTATTGCACTATATCATCCTTCTACATGATGCTAGCCTTGCATTTGAATGACGTCATATGCCAAACTTTTAGGTTTCTCAGTTCTCACATTGTTAAAATCATTTGTTTTCGATACTACCAAAGTTCTGATTTTTAAGTTATTATCATATATCACACTTACCCGTTTTAGCGACATATAAATCACTCTTGTTTTAAGATTTTCCAGCTAAAAGAAACTTGACTGTCTTTATATGTTTGTTTCTGCCCAATTTTGTGTCTTTAATTTCTAGAATAATTTAGAAAATACTATATATGACTATATGAGATTTTTCAACGACCCTAAATGTCATATGTTTTTTAGAATTTGGGGCCTTAATAGTAGGGGTCCAAAACATTTGCTTTATTTCATTTCTCCTTAAACGACCCTGTATATAGTGTATGGACGGTAATCATACCTAGCAGTAGAGGAAAAAGGGTGACCGCTAAAAAACTATGATATTTGTTACATCTAAGACAATTAGCATAAGTGTGTATGCAGTTTAATACCTTTATTTATTTAAAAAATATATCTTATTAAGTTACCTTTATTTATTTAAAAAATATATCTTATTAAGGTAATTTTGGTGTTTATGAGAGTCAAATATGCTAGAAACGGTCAATTCTGGGAAATTAGCATAAATGGATTGAAAATAAAGAAACATGAAGTATAATAACTAAATTGCTAAAACCATTGTGTAATATAATAAATAAAGTATTATAACTTTATTTACTTTCCCTATACGTATACTTTACCAATATTTACCTTTTTTTTAAAAAAAATAAACTTTCATTAACAACCGCCTCCGACCCAAACGGACAAAATGCAAATACAAACCAGGAGCCCCGACCCAAACGGGCAAAGGCCAAAATTACAACATGTACATAGGATATTTACACCACTCCTTCCAACTAATATCTTTACATGATCACCTATTTTTGATCCACCCAAACCCTCTCGATTTAATATCTATCAAAATCTCTTGAGAACTTCTCCTGACTTGATTAAACACCAAATCATTCCTAGCCTTCTAAATACACCAACACGCGATAATAACCAATCCCCGTAATATCCTCTTCATTTTTTTCCTTTATTGGCTGAAGATATGAATATCCATCAAGTCTTTGTATTCGAAAGCGAAAATCGGAGGAATGTTGCACCAATCACTGAAAACTGCGCAAACACGAATCGACGTTGAACATGCAGTATAATAGATGATCCAAAGATTCCTCATACTCGTCGCAGAAAGGGCACATAACCGATGTTATATCAACGTTCATTCTTCTCAGATTTACCCTACTAACAAGACGATCCATGTTACCTCTCCACGCCATGATATTGCATTTAATAGGGACCCATTCGCTCCATTCAAAAGTGGGAGGGTGATTAAGTCCCCTATCAGAGATTAACGTCATTCTGACTGATTTCACCAAAAATCCATCCTTTCTGTCGATGTTCCACATCCATGTGTCCTTCTCGTTTGACAATCTCACCATGTTAATGACGTCTTGACATTCCTGCAATTCCTTACGCTCCATATCAGACTCAGGCAATCTATCCCAGCTCCAATAATGTCCGTCGTTTCCTTGACCCCTCCTTATTCTCTTCGAAATCCTACAAGAGTTATTAGAATCCAAAGCAAAAAAGATGTGGCCATCTTTCCAAGAATGGAAGATCTCCCACCCATGTATCAATCCAAAATCGAATGTCCTCCCCGTTCCCCACTTTTCCCATAATCACCAGATTAACATTTTTCCCATTTAATTTTAATTTGGAAACCATTTTTGCTATATTATTCCAGCACCCCGTAAGCTTTCCGTTTAAAGGCAATAAGCTCCTTTGATTGTTATTCTTATGATATGCATTCACAACTTTCCTGCATAAACTTTGTTTTTCGATTCTATATTTCCAACCTCACTTATAAAGTAACGCATCATTAACTTCTTTTAATCTGTTAATACTCAACTCCCCCCTTTTTTTCTTAGGCCACGTAATCCAATCCTAGGCCACCTAATTCATTTTGTTTTTATCCTCAGACCCCGCCTAAAGGAATTTTCTCATTTTAGCTTCAAGGCTTTTGATTATACCTGCTGGAGCTTTATACAGAGAGAAGTAATAAATAGGCAAGCTCTCCATAACAAAGCTAATCAAAGTTAATCTACCCCCTATATATAAAGTTTTTGCTTTCCAAACCGATAATCTTTTATCAAAAATTTCAATAACCGAGTCCCAATTTATTATCCTATTCATATTGGCTCCCACCTTAATACCTAAATAAGTTAACGGGATGTTATCAGAATTACACCCAATCACATTCGCCATATCCTATTCATATTGACCCCCACCTTAATACCTAAATAAGTTAACGGGATGTTATCAGAATTACACCCAATCATACTTTTTAGCGTTTTGTTTTAATTATGTGACAGTGACTCGATGTAATTTTTTTAAGATCCTGTTATGAGGAGTATGCATAGGTAATAGAAACACAGATGTACATGTTATGGGAGAGAATTATTTGACTTATTGCCCTCCAACGCGGGCTGAGGAAAAACTAGTATCATATAAATTACTTAAAATGTTTAATTCTTGTTTGCAACTTATTTTATACGGTTTAGACTCACTTGCATTGCATATATGATATCATATATCCCTTCCTCGTACAAAGGAACACAAACACCCCAACCTAAAATGTCTATATATATCACCATCTAATTTCATTCATCTCCTCACCTCACCTCACCTCTCCCTCCCTCTCTCTCTCTCTCTCTATATATATATACACACGTATATCTTTCTCTCTAGAATGGAAAGAACACCACATATAGCCATTGTCCCAAGCCCAGGAATGGGCCACCTAATCCCTCTTGTTGAATTTGCAAAAAGATTAAAAACCAACCACAACATCTCAACAACTTTCATCATCCCAAATGAAGGACCTCTAACCAAATCTCAACAAGCTTTTCTTGACTCTCTCCCCATTGGTTTAAACCATGTCATCCTCCCCCCGGTCAGTTTCGACGATTTACCGAATGATATACGAATGGAAACCCGAATCAGCCTCATGGTTACGCGCTCTATCGATTCGCTTAGAGAAGCGGTTAAATCGTTAGTTGTTGAAACAAACATGGTGGCTTTGTTTGTTGATCTTTTTGGCACGGATGCCTTTGATGTTGCTATTGAATTTGGAGTCTCACCTTATGTGTTTTTTCCATCAACTGCTATGGCTTTATCTTTGTTTCTTCATTTGCCTAAACTTGATCAAATGGTTTCATGTGAGTATAGGGATTTGCCTGAACCGGTTCAGATCCCTGGGTGCATACCGGTTCGCGGAGAAGACCTACTTGACCCGGTTCAAGAAAGAAAGAATGATGCATATAAATGGGTGCTTCATAATGCAAAGAGGTATAGGATGGCTGAGGGTATAGCGGTAAATAGCTTCAAGGAGTTAGAGGGTGGAGCTTTGAAAGCTTTGCTAGAAGATCAACCGGGCAAACCAAGGGTTTATCCGGTTGGACCGTTGGTACAGGCCGGTTCAAGTAGTGATGTTGATGGGTCAGGCTGTTTGAGATGGCTAGATGGTCAGCCATGTGGTTCGGTTTTGTACATATCTTTTGGGAGTGGTGGAACCTTATCTTCTAATCAGCTTAATGAGTTAGCCTTAGGTTTGGAATTGAGTGAGCAAAGGTTCATATGGGTGGTTAGAAGCCCGAGTGATAAACCGAACGCGACTTATTTTAATTCACACGGTCACGAGGACCCTTTGGGTTTTTTACCGAAAGGGTTCTTGGAAAGAACCAAAGATATTGGGTTTGTGGTACCTTCTTGGGCACCACAAGCCCAAATTTTAAGTCATAGTTCCACTGGTGGGTTTTTAACCCACTGTGGGTGGAACTCTATTCTCGAGACTGTAGTCCATGGTGTGCCGGTTATAGCTTGGCCGCTTTATGCAGAGCAAAGGATGAACGCAGTATCTTTGACTGAGGGTATAAAAGTGGCGTTAAGGCCCAAGGCCGATGAAAATGGCATTGTGAGTCGTGTGGAGATTGCGAGGGTTGTGAAGGGTTTAATAGAAGGGGAAGAAGGAAAACCAATTAGAAGTAGAATTCGGGAACTAAAAGATGCAGCTAGTAATGTTCTTTGTAAGGATGGGTGTTCTACGAAAACCTTAGAGCAATTGGCTTCCAAGTTGAAAGCAAAGAATAATATAAGCATTTAGTTTATCAAGCGTTGAAATAAAATTGTTAAATATTTTTGTCCTGTGAGTTGTTTTGTTTTGTGAATTTATTTAGTGTATAAAAAAATATCTAAAGTTAGACATGCGAACACGTATACGAGAATTGTTTTGTATTATGATATATTAAGATCATAGCTAAAGAGTAAAATAAAATAAAATAAACGAGTAAATTACGTTTTTGGCCCCTGTGGTTATATCAGTTTTACTATATTGGCCCAAAATAAGAAGTTTTAACGTTTCTGCCCCCATGGTCCCTATATCTAACCATTTTGGCCCCTAATTCTAACCAAACCCTAACTCAGGTTAATTATTAAGCACATAAATTGCACATGATGGGTAATATGGTAATTTCACCTCCCCTTTAATGAGTTTATAAATAAAACCCAGATCTTCAATAAATCATCATCATCTGCATCTCAGATCTTCAACAAAACATCATCTGCAACCCAGATCTTCAACAAAACACATCATCTTCAAACCCAGATCTTCAAGAACATGACCACCTTCAACCATCATCATCATCCCCTAACCAAATTAAATGCAATGATACAGAAAAGAAAATAAGACTATGATTATTTCTTATTAATATCAACCAGGTCTTCAATTCAAACACAAATCAAAACGAACATCATCATCTTCAACCATCATCATCATACACCACATAAACCCCTAAATTCCCATCATCTTCTCCATGAAAACCCCCAAATTTGCCATTGGAATTCCATTCATCAAACAACATCCAAACACCACCTAAATTCCTAACACAAAATTGTCAAAAAAACATAACAAAATACAAACCTGAATATGAAAATCCACATAACAAAATACAAATCTAATATCCCAAGGTGCATAACCCAAAACAAAAACTTACTCGTGTCCATCAATTGCTTTATGGGTATTATCATTATGCAGTTCAAGAACAATTTTTTGAGTTTTGGTTAACACTTCTACTTCAGATGATGGTTTTGGTGATGATTCTTGTTTGTCTAGTGCACTGATCTTACCATAAATCCCCATATCTTACCATCAATACTCAGAATTGAGTGAGGGGAAATTATTGGCCACCATTAATCCGTCACCCGCCATACCGTCACCAAATCAAAACCTTAGTCGTCACCATATTAAAACCCCACCCTTCACTCCTCTCACCAAGTCAGATCTGTATTGCGTCGACAAAGAAGAAAGCTTCAATTTGTGAACCGAATGGCTTGATCTTGTGATTCGATCTGTTTTGCGTCGAAGAGAGAGGGGTGTTTATGAGAGAGAGATGGTGGTGATGATACGGTGGAGGAGGTGGTGGTGGTAGGTACGGTGGTGGTGGTGATGATACGGTGATGGTGGTGATGATACGGTAGTAGAAAGAAAGAGCAGAGAGAAAGATGAGAGAGGGAGTGTGTGTGTTCTGTATGTATGTGTGTGTTCTGTATGTATGGTACGGTTGATTGATGGTATGGTGATGATGGTATGGTGAAAGGTCTGGTATGAAAGTAGGGTTTTGAAAGAAAATGGAATCACAGAGAAGATGGAATCAGGAAGAAGATGAAGTGGGCTAGGGTTTTATTTATAAACTCATTAAAGGGGAGGTGAAATTACCATATTACCCATCATGTGCTTAATAATTAACCTGAGTTAGGGTTTGGTTAGAATTAGGGGCCAAAATGGTTAGATATAGGGACCATGGGGGCAGAAACGTTAAAAATTCTTATTTTGGGCCAATATAGTAAAACTGATATAACCACAGGGGCCAAAAACGTAATTTACTCTAAAATAAACATATAAAATAAAAACCATTAGAACTATTGTAAAATTTTATAAATATTACTTTGAGTAAATTACATTTTTGGCCCCTGTGGTTATTTCACTTTTACTATATTAGACCAAAATTAGAATTTTTAACATTTCTGCCTCCATGGTCTCAATAACTAACTATTTTGGCCCCTAAGTCTAGAGATCATGGGGGCCAAATGGTTAGTTATAGAGACCATGTGGGCCAAAATGGTTAGTTATAGAGACTATGGGAGCATATATGTTAAAAATTCTTATTTTGGGCTAAAGTAGTAAAAGTGATATAAGCACAGAGGCCAAAAACGTAATTTACTCTATTACTTTACTAATACTAAGATTGGGTGTAGTGGGATGGCGTCTCACTCCACCTCATCCTTTGGCGCCCTACACACCATTAAACTCTTTTTATAACGGGCATGAGCTCCTCTCGGCGCAATGCATTAACGTCTCTACCCACTTTTTCTTTATTATTTATTTATTTTATCCGATCAGAGAATTCCACATCGCCCAATTTTGTTTTAATTTATTTACTAGGTTTGAACCCCGTGTATTACACGGGCTGCATAAATTTAATTTTGTATAATATATAATAAATAATAAAAAAAAGATACATCTTTAAAAATACTCGTGTATTGTACGTGTTGAATAAAATATAATGTCATATGTTAACACATACAACGGTCAAAATTTATCTTTTAAAAATAAACTTTAATGTACTATTTACTTATTATAACATTTTAGTTCATCTTTATATTTATTATTAGGTAAAAAAAACACATGTATTACATGGGCTTGAATCCCGTTTTTATGATACATTCAAGAGATACAACGATTTTAGGGGTTGTTTGTTTAGCTGTTAAAAAGGCTCATAATGGTTCAGACCTCTTACTGGTTCAACACTTAATGGTTCAGAGCGTTTGTTTTGCGAGCAGACGTCTAAATGATTTAGACATTTGCCTCTGAATGAGTAAGCAATATACCAAGCCTGAATGGTTAAGGCCTCTTATACGAATTGGTCAAACATTTGCCATTGAACGGTTAAGCATTATACTGGCTTTTAATGGTTCAGACCTTTTATTTGTTCAGCATTTATTGGTACATACCTCTTACTGGTTCAGCACTTATTCAGAAGTTGCCAAACAGCCCCTTAGTTAGTTTTATACACCTTCATGCTTATTTGTTTATTTTAGTCATAAAACACTCATCTAAAATTTGTATTCAATAGAGTTTACAATACAAAAACGTGAAGATTGATCCCCACGGTTTTATATATTTCATCAACCATAAAAATAAATACCATTATCATATGAAGACATATTATAATCAATATTTAAATAACATATACATATGCCTATTTCGAATATTTGACTTTGATGTTTAACCGAATTTTTTTAATAAAATGCTAATCTATATATTTTGAATGAATAATTGTATTCGAAACTTTGGTTATACTTACATTGAATAATACATTAAAAACATAATATCCGGCATAAATTTAGAAGCTAAAAAGTTAGTTTGTATGTAGCAAAATGAATAATGAAAAATTAAAAAGATATGAAAATAAAAATATTCAATGATATTAAAACAAACATTTATCATTATCTAAATTTTTGTTTAAAATAATTTATAGAAAAACAAATATTTATTCTTATCTAATTTTTGTTTGAAATTATTATTATTATTATTTAATATGATCATTATCTAAATTTTTGTTTAAAATTATTTATACAAAAACAAATATTTATTCTTATCTAATTTTTGTTTGAAATTATTATTATTATTATTATTATTATTATTATTATTATTATTATTATTATTATTATTATTATTATAATTTAATATGAGACATAAATAGAAAAATAAGGTGAGAAAGCACCAGAAAGTGACACGTGTCACAAAAAGATTTTCATTTATTAGTATAGAAAGATTTAAATATTATTCTAATAAAGTAGTTACTTAAACTACTACATCTATGTAAATGTATGGTTTAATTAAAGTCTTCGTTGCTTATATGACACCAGGGGCGCAGGATAGAAGGGGGGAGGGGGCATCCGACCCCCCGAACTTTTCGCTCAGTAGTGTTCGGTACGTAGTTTTCGTATAGAATTTTTTAGGTATATACGTTTTCGACCCCCTGGTTTTATAATTTCTTTAGGTAAATACGTTTTCGACCCCCGGTCGAAAATCTCAAGCTTCCACACACTAATTTTTCACTTTTTAGTTATTTCACGTAGTGTAATAATTACAAGATGAATTTTACGGTAAATATGTTGATTTGGTCCACCCCTGCTTGGGATTTTGTGGGTAAATACCTGTTTTTAGAGCTTCAAAAGTCAAGCAATTCGGTTATTTGTTTTTAAGAATAGAGAAATAATCCAAAAGCAAAAGAACCTTTAGATGGGCCGAGAATTATCCAATGGACTGAAATACCGAAACATCAAAAGGAAATGATTGGGATCACACATAAGGTTGTATGGACCATGGGAAGTCTAGATGCAAAAGCCATTTATACAATATAAATTAACTGTGCATTAGAAGTTGTACTCCTAGCTTAGGGTGAGTTTCAAATTTTTTTTTGGTTTTTCACTTTTAACCCAAGTATTTTGATATTTTGTATTTTAACCCTTTTAATTTTTTTACTTTTAACACAAAGCTTTCATCTTTTATAATTTAACCCAACACTTTATTATATACAACTTTGGTCCCTCATACTTTTTATCTTTCGCAAGTTTTTCGTTTTACGTTTCGTTCTAAATTTTGCGAGTTAACACGTCGTAGCGTGCATGTGAGGTTCAACGTTTTTTGCTCTATTTTTTCGAATTTGATAGGCCCGTCGCAACGTGTCCATTTTTCCCCTTTTGACAAGTTCGCCGCAACAAGCGGGTCCTTGATCGACTAAGTTATTATTTTCTACGTTTTACGTTTCTGTTTAATTTTTTCGCATTAACACACTGTAACGGGTGTGCGTGGTTCAACGATTTTAAGTCTTTTTTTCGTTCGGTGTAATTTTTTCCATTTTATCTATTTTATTTTTACGAGTTTTTCCGATGTTGGGAGTCGATGCCGGTGTGGCATTGGTGCTACTTGGCATGGTTTTACGAACGTTTTTAACCTATTAAATTTTTTACTAATATTTTGTTTCAGTTTACCCTTATACTTTCTTTACTTGAAAACTATTTTTACGTGCATATTTTATGTACGGGTAGGTATAAATATGATTTGTTATACATTTCGACGTAAACTTTTTTTTATAAACAACTCTAGGTCAAATATAATATGTTTTCGTTTAAAGAAACCATTTTTACGTGCATATTTTTATGTACGTTTCGGTATAAATTTAAGTTGTTCTACGTTTCGACGTAAACTTTTCTGGGAAATGATTCAGGTCAAATATAATATGTTTATGTGTTTATTTTATGTATGTTTCGTAAAGTTTGTTTCGAACCGAGTGGAGTCAAATTATGGTTTCTTTTTTTCCCTTTTATTCGAAAACTCTAATTAGTCCCTTTCGATTACATGTGTCAGATTCTCCTTTATACCTGTTACGTTTTTTATGTATGAGTTGGGTCACACATAATACGTTATGATTGTTTGATATGAATTTGATTTACTTTATGTTTGATCCAATCACAATGCTTATACAAGTTACATTGAGTTCAACTGGATACGTCGAAATACGTGGTTTCATATGGTTAATGCATTATATAACCTTTGGACTAATCCATTCAATGTTCACGATGTACCCGCGCCGCAACGCGGGCGGGTCTTAATCCTAGTTAAGATAAATATAGTTACAAATTCTTGTTACATTTTAAGGTGAGAGATGATGTATAAGAGAGATTATTGGTACGAAGTGTAGGAGACAAATATAAGATTGACAAGTGTCCTTTTCAATTTAAGAGGGAAATGATAATATGGTTATTCTCCTTTGAGAATTTGCACTGCTTGAACATGATTTGGGTATTCATTGGTCACTTGATACGTGATTATAGATGTAGTGTTACATTGAGAATTTGCACTGCTTGCAGATATGATACATGATTTAGGTATTTATTGATTATGTTCCGGTATGTAACTAAGTACTGGAACATAATCACGCAATGTTACACAATCACGTAACTTAATAGCTTGTAAAATAAAATTTTTAAAAATTTAAGAAAACTATAGTAATAGCCTACTCAAATAAAAAGAATGAAATGCTCGTTAATACGGTGTAATGTTTAAAAAAAAATATTATCGTAAGAAAAAGTTATAGTCGTTTGAAAACCCTAGAGAAATGAGTTTATGAGTCACAAATATTAGATTTTCTTATTTTGCCCTTTTCCCTACTTGTTTTCCTTGTTTTCTGTTAAGTGAATTCTAAATTTGAAACCACTTAATCATAACCATTAATCTTGAAAATTTCGTAAATGATAATTTAATACTTTTGGAAATCAATTAAGGTTGCTAATGCCTCTCATGCATGGTCATGTTCTTGCACAAGCAAAAAAAAGCTCAAGAGTAGGATAAAAAGAGGAAAAAAAAAAACAAGTTCAATGAACATGTGTTTGTTACGATGAAAAACCAATCCTAAGAACATGTGTAGTGGGGTGTTTTTTTTTTTTTTTTAATTTCAAAAATAACGCCCAAAAACGTCCCCCTCTCATTACATAGGGCGTTGTTTGGCGTTTTTTTTGAAAAAAAAGTGAATTGGCGTGGTTTAAAAAACGCTCTCAAGGATTGTGTTTGGCCAATAGCATTAACTCTTCCCTTTTTTAATCCAACAGGTGTTTTTTGTTGGTTTTTTATTTTTATTTAATTTTTTAGAAAAACGCCCAATAATGCCCACATCACCACTACACCCATTTTAGAAAAACGCCCAATAATGCCCCATGCTGACTGTACTGACACGTGGCGGAAAACGCCCTACGATAAGGGCATTATTCACCCAAACCACTACACATGGTCTAATGCTAGGATTGCTAACACCCCACCCCAGCTACTTCTCACACACTTTATGGAACCCCCACCACAGAAAGGGGTACGTTTAGTGTTATGAACACATTTGGCCCAACCCAAATAGACCCATAAATGCAGCCCAATTCGGTGTTAGTAAAAGGCCCGAGTGTTTAGGAACAACCAGCATAGGTTATAAGCACAACGAGAGTAGAGAATAAGGCCCAAGTGTTCAGTGTCACTTTCATTCATCTCTTATACTTTAAAAAATATATACCTTCAAGTAACTTTTCTTCTTTTTTGGTCGTTATAGCAAATACCGAACCGTAACGAAGCCAACCGATGTCAACCAAATTCTCAGTGTGTAACGTGGGGAAATCGCACTAGTGCACATGCACATTTATGAAATAGTTAATCTAACCCCATCATCACCTTATTATCAGTTGAGTTAAATGCCATTTTAGTCCTTGTGGTTTTGGTCATTTTGCCAGTTTAGTCCAAATGTTTCATTTTTTATCTGTGGGTCTAAAAAGGTTTCACCGTTGCCATTTTAGTCCACTGGATTAACTTCATTCATTTCTTCTGTTAACGAGAAGGGCAATTCGGTCATTTTATATGGCCGAATTGCCCTTCTAGTTAACAGAATTACATATAAAATGACCGAATTGCCCTTCTCATTAACATAAAAAATGGATGAAGTTAACCCGGTGGACTAAAATGGCAACGATGAAACATTTTTGGACCCACAGACAAAAAATGAAACCTTTAGACTAAACTGTTAAAATGACCCAAAGCACAGGGACTAAAATGATATTTAACTCTTTTAAGGAAGTACTTTGCCCATGTTTAAAAGGAACAACAAAGGGTCTGATTGATGCACAACAAGTAAAAGGCTGAGCTGTACATTTCATGAAACCGAATCAATACCAAAGTTTTGACTTTTAATTGAGGCTACTAGAAAAAAAAAAAAAAGCAAAGTAGCAAAAAAATTCTTCATATTTATGCAGGCATGTTTATGATACCCTCATCTATTGACTTTAATTTCCATGCCTGATATTAACTTATAGCTTAGCACTGCGGTTTTTAATAAATGGTCGAACTTGAGGCTATAAAAGAAAAGGTAAGGAAGAAAAAGGGTATAATTGTTTTCTTGAATCTGAAATGAAATGGAGCGCAAAGTTTGTGTGACTGGAGGTGCTGGTTACATTGGTTCAAACCTGGTTCGTGCACTTCTACAGAATGGTTACATTGTCCATGCAACTCTAAGAAACCTAGGTACGATTTCTTTCTTCGCATTTGTAAACATGTAAGCCGAACCTTGAATCAACGGTAAGGTTACTGCCATGTCACACGGAGGTTAAAGGTTTAAGTCGTGCGTAGTGATGACAATGGGATGTGTATTGGTAATCCTAGTCTCATACCAGGTTATAAAATCATATCTTATACTCGGCTCAACACATGTCGGTATTTGTCGTGTAATTACCCGTCGAGTATCGGGCATAACTGCGGGTATCCGGACCATCCAGTATACCCATTGATTTAAAAAATATACACGTTGATATTTTCAAGTATATTTCTTTTTCTTTCCCTTCTGACTTTAATATAAATTTTATGTTGTTAACAAAACAATAATCAAAACATTATAAATTTCATACATATCATCATTACCATGAAATATTTTTTTCAATCTCATACATGTTCCAATATCTATAACGCAAATGCGGAAGCCTCCTTATTATATTTGTATATCAGCATATATGGTAATGTTTTTTCAAGATATAATCATATATAATTTTCATGGAAGGTGATGAATCCAAGGTGGGACTTTTAAAAGGTTTCCCAGGTGCAGAAGAAAGGCTTCATCTGTTTGAAGCTGATATATACAAACCACAAGAGTTTGAAAAGGCAATACAAGGATGTGTCTTTGTTTTCCATGTTGCAACCCCTTTGTTTCACACCACTGGCTATAAGGTGTTACATTACATACATCCTTGAATTCACAACTAAAAAAACAAGATATCCAAAAGTGAATGTTATGATATTATATATGTTGTATATTTACAGTATAACGACGTGGTTGAGGCAACAATTGGTGCAGCAAAGACGATCGCAAATGCTTGCATAAACTCGGGAACAGTGAAGCGGCTCATCTACACCTCTTCTGTTGTTGCAGCTTCGCCTTTGAAATATGATGGGAGTGGTTATAAGATCACCATTGATGAAAGTTGTTGGACCCCACTTCATCTCAGTGTCCCGTTTGCGGGTGATTCTGTGCAGGTTAATTTTTTTCTATAAAAAAGTCACTTATATATTCTTTAATTAGGAAGTTACTCAAATGATCCGTAAGGCCACATCAACAGGTTATTTCTAACAAAATCATCATACCTGCATTTCGTATGATTTGAACTCACAACCATTGGGTTGGATGGCACACACTTTACCTCCGGGATTTCTCACCGGGCCGGGACGTGTGTGTATATATACACACACATATTAACTTCTCCATTTATTTACTTTAAATTTAAATTTGTGTGCTTTGTTTTAGAACTACACACCAGCAAAAACAAAATCAGAGCAAGAACTCTTGAAAATCTTGGAACAAAACCCAAATGGGTTATAGGTGGTGACATTAGGTCTTGGGCTGGTTGGTGGCGGAGTCCCTTCAACAACTACACTAGTGATTGTATCACCATTAACCAATGATGTGAGAAGGTACCAAGCACAAAGGTACTTAGAAGCATTGCTAGGAAAGGTCCCCATCATACACATTGAAGACGCTTGTCGAGCTCATATCTTTTGCGCAGAAACGCCATCATTAAAAGGGAGGTTCTTATGTGCTAGTTCGTTTGTTTCATGTGCCGAAATCGCCAAATACTATCAAAAAGCCTATCCACAACTGAACCATGAGTAAGATTTTGATTTAACAACTACTTATAGAGAAGTTACTGGTTTGTTAAATGTTAAAATATCATCGCGGTTTTCTTGTTTTAGATACTTGGAAGAACATGGGAAAGAAGTCAAATGGGGATCCAGAAAACTTGAAGATAAAGGTTTTTCTTACAAATATAGTATGGAGATGATCTTAGATGATTGTCTTGAATGTGCCAAGAGATCAGGCATTGTCTAGCAATAATTACTTTTAAACTGTATGGTGTTTGTTCAATAAAGATTCATGCATTTGAACCTTTGATGAACGAAAGATTCATGTGTGCTAGTTTGCTTTGTGAAAACTTTATTAAATGGCAATAGTATCCCCTTCAGCAACCAATACAACTCTACTTCAATTTTAACGAGCTTTGGGTTTGGAGTTGATAGAGCAAAAGTTCATACGGGTTGTTAGAAGCCCGAATGATAAACCAAATGCGACTTATTTTAATTAACATGGTCATGAGGACCCTTTCATCAATTAGCCGATAACACTCCTAACTTTCGGTTTGTACACCAGCACTCCCAACTTTGAAAGTTGGGAGTACAAACCGAAAGTTGGGAGTGTTATCGACCAATTGATGAAAGTTGGGGTTATTTAAATCCGATATCCCAAAATATAAATACCATATTTGGAGTTTTACGCATTTAAGGTACTAGCTTGGTCCAATATAAAGCAGCTTCATGCGAGTCCATGAACCACATTCACTCGCTTATTCTGCTTCCAATAATCAATCCTTGAGGCACAAAAAGATACAAAAATGGTGAATGTTGGGCAATGCTTCGTGATAACCCCTGCAAGACCAACACCAACTGCACCTATGTGTCTCTCCGAGCTTGACCAAGAAAAAACTGTAACTCATGCACTCACGGGCTACTTTCATCGCCCTTCCTCGGATTCAATCTCTTTTGCAGCAGCCTCTCAAGTACTCCGAGACTCTCTGAGTCAAGTGTTGGTGCACTTCTACCCTCTCGCGGGACGCTTGCACTTCATCGCAGGTACCCGTGGTCGTGTTGCTCTCAAATGCAATTCCAACGGCGCGGTGTTCTACGAAGCTACTTCAAGTGCGAAAATTGAAGATTTCAAAGACTTTGCACTCCCAAATGAGCTGCGGTCCCTTGTGCCCGTGGTCGGTTATGGTGCATCGGCTTTGCATGAGCTGCCACTTCTTATGGTGCAACTTATTGAGTTCAGCTGCGGTGGGATCAGCCTTGGCATTGGAGTATCTAACATAATGGTGGATGGTACATGTGCTACCCATTTTATGGACGAATGGCTCGTGGTGATCCAATAGGAAACCAACCGTTTCTTGATCGTAGCGTGTTGCTAGCTGCAGATCCAACACCACCTCCACGGTTCAAACACGAAAGATTCGTACCAAACCCACTACTAATCGGTCAGTCAGATGATCACGAGGAGCGTAATAAGGAAACAAAGATTGTCATGCTACATCTCAGCAAAGAGCAGGTCCAGAAACTGAAAGATATCGCGAACAAAACACGACCAGCATACATTCCACGTCCATTTAGCCGATTCGAAGCTGTGGCGGGACACGTGGAGATGTGCAAGTATGGCATGGGGACACCACCCTATGCAACCAACAAAGTTATTTATTCCAGTGAGTATCCGAGGCCGGATGCCACTACCAAAGTGGTATTTTGGCAATGCGATTATGAAACAAGCCGCGTGTAGCCACTCTGGTGAGTTGGTGAAGTGGCCCTTATCTTACGCGTGTGCAGTGGCGTACCCAAGAATTATTTCCTGGGAGTGCGGATGAGGCGTTTAACCATATTTTCAAGGGGTGCGGTCGGGTTTTTTTGCCTAAAATATAGACTAAATTATTTTTTTCAAGGGGTGCGGCCGCCCACCCACGACTGTGGGTAGGTCCGCCACTGCGCGTGTGGTAAGATAAGAGAAGCTGTGGAAATAGTGACCGATGACTACGTGAAGTCAGCCCTGGATGATACAAAACGGAAGCCGGATCTAACCCCTTTCCGAACATCTCATACCATCGGGTCTACAACAGGTTGTTTTGATGGGAACCCAAATATGGGGATTATAAGTTGGTTGGGCATACCCTTTGAAGGACTAGATTTTGGGTGGGGAAAGAGTGTTTATATGGGTCCTGCAACCATTAACGTTGATGGCAAGGGCATTGTTTCTTCCAATGAGAGCGGAGATGGGTCGGTGTCGGTTGCATTGCGGTTTCAAACTGCCCATGAAGACAGCTACCAGAACTACTTTTATCAGATTGATTAGATCCTTGTTCTTTGTTCACATAGAATGGGGAGAAACATAATAAAACCTCCTAGTTCAAATGGTTATGCAGTAAAGGTTCTGGAAGATGTATGTAGCTAGTTTATTTATCCATATGTATTTGTGCGTGAATCAAGTAGGGTGAATTGTTGTTTGTTGTTAATGTTCGTTCCTACAAATAATGGTGAGCCTATGTAACGACAGATGGTATCTTCGATCTGGACTGCACAATGAGACAGCTTTAGCTTTCACCACATGGAGATGTAGGTTTCCCTTGGTGATGCGTATCTGGATCAAAAATAAAAGGCAACGTACTGAATGCAGTAAATGTTCTCACAGTTTGTTGTTATTGTTGTGAATGTTCGTTACTTAGAGCACCCGTAGTGGGGCGTTTTCTTTAAAAAATTTTCGAAAATAACGCCGTAAAACGCCCCGGTCACCATTACAGGGGGCGTGAGCGGGCGTTTTTTTTCAAAAAAATTCAGTTTGGCGTTTTTAAAATAACGCTGAAAGTTTGCGAGGATCGAGGAAAAGGACCGTTGGCAAACGGTCAAAACTTGTTTTATTTTATTTTTTTTAATTTAATAAATTACCCCACTATATATATCAACCCATTATTTATAAAAAAACCCACTTTATCTCCTACTCTCTCCCACTTTTCTTCTATTTTTTATAAAAAAAACACCCACTTTCTCCTACATTTTTATACAATCATGCATCCATTTCGACCACCTTTTGGTGTCCCCGCAAGACCCACGAACCCGAACACAACTCAACCGCAAAACCCCTATAACCTTCAAGACATGGACCCGAGCTTTTTAACGTACGCGGCTTACTTGAGTGGCGCCACTCCGTTTGTGCCTCCCACTTTCCCCTATGGTCAAGCAGGCGGGTCTCAACCGTCACAACCCGAATCCGAACCCGATGTCGAAGTCGTGCCGGAGACGCAACCCGAAGCGGTGCAAGAAACATCGAGACGCGGCAAAAGGTCGCATAAGAAGAAGGAAAAAGACGCACCACGGCGTACAAAAAATATCATTAAATGGACGAAGGAAGAGGAATTCACGTTGACTCGGGCGTGGGTCGACGTTTCGGAGGACGAAGAAACGGGTAACTCTTTTATTATTATTATTTTTTTTTACTTATTTTTTACTTTTATTTTTAACATACAACTTATTTGTTTACTTTTTTTTTAATTTGTAGCAAACTTTCAAACGGGTCCCGTTTTTTGGGATAGGGTTCGTGCACTATTTTTTAGCACCTTTGGTGAAGGCGAACATCGGGACAAAGATTCCATTTCTAGCAAATGGACCGACATCAACAACAAGTGTCACGCGTTCCAAGAAGTTTACCAACGTAACTACGATAATCGCCCGAGCGGTGAAAGTGACGTCGGGGTTTTAACGAGGACTTTGGAGGAGTTCGATAGGACGAAATGCCCTTTCACGTACTATAAGTGTTGGGAACTATTACGAAAAAGTCCAAAGTGGGCGCTAGTTAATCCAATGACGTCTAGTAGTAGACGTCGAGCTAAAAGGTCAAAAACATCATCCTCCGTTGACCCTTCAACTCCGACATCGGATGCCCGCAACGTCGATTTAAATGAGGTGGTGGACGTTGACGAGGAACTTCAAGAAGAGTTGAACCGACCACCCGGTAGAAGAAAGGATAAGCGAACCGGGAAAAAAACGGTCGAGTCGTCTTCCGATCTCGAGTTAAAGGATGATTTCGAGTAGATGAACCGTCGTCTCCAAGACATTCGCGACCTCGGCCACAAACGTTGGGAGATTATGCAAGAACGAGTGGCCGAAACCAAAAAGTTTAACGAGATGCAAGAGGCGAGGCAAATGGAAAAGGACATTGAGTTTTTGTCCAAATCAATCGACCACCTCCAAGGCGACGCGTTGATCCTTGCGCAAATGCGTCGACAAAAAATTCGAGAAAAATATGGACTCTAGATCATATTTTTATATTCGGTTTTTTTTTTCTGTTTTTTTTATATTCGGTTTATTTTTTCTGTTTTTTTTATTTTCGGTTTTTTTATTTTTCTATTTTTTTATTTTCTGTTTTTTTAATTTCAAGTAGTGTAATTTTTTTTTTTTTAAATTAATGAACTTTTTTATGTTTTAAATTAAAAAAAATAATTGTGAAATGATTGAATTGGGGGTTATTGGCATAATGCCCCACTACGCCACTTTTGCTATAATGTCCCAACGCTGACTAGGATGCCACGTGTCGGATAATGCCCCATGGTGGGGGCATTATAGCAACTTACCACTACACATGGTCTTATGTATGTATTTTTTAAGTGGTAGGATCTGTTCTCAGGGTTTGTAAGATAAATATGGTTTGTACTATCAACTTTACCTGGTTGTATAAGTGTCCATTCTCGGTTGCTTTCTGACAACAGAGTTTTTAGCAGAATCGCTACTCCTCCCCCCTATAGCCTGTTATAAAATCTACAAAAACGAAACACAGTCAAGAAATCTTTGGGGATTTCCATTTCATAAGATTCAAATGAATGTATAGCTTTAAAATAACAGCCTAAAACGGGTACAATCGTTACACTTTTATCAAAAACGAAGATATAAGTTTTGGCGTTTTTAAAACCCACAAACAAGATCGAACAAATGCATTTGAACATCAACTAAGTTATTGGGCTGGGCTAGGCTGTTTACTAATCTTGGACTGAAAATGAATTGGTTCAGCTGATGATCATTTTCGTCAAGTATTCGCTGTGCTCAGGGAAGTACTCCAACAACTCATCCTTGGTTACCCACACGAAATCTTTGCATTTGATATTCAACTTATTTGTTGCAATCACTTGAGATTTAAAGAAAAACCTCTGCAAGCATAAACAAATTCAAAATTACAAAATCTTGTCAGCGGGTTCGTGTACACCAAACCAGAAAAAACAAACTGATAAATGAAAGTAAGGGTGCAAACGAGCCAAGCGGCTCACGAGCCGCTCGAGATTGGCTCGAGGATAAGCTCGAAACGAGCTGAGCCTTATCGAGGCTGAGCCGAGCTTGAGCCCAAAATAAAGCTAGTTTATTTACGAGCCCGAGCTCGACCCTGGCATGTGAAGCTTATCGAGCCTTAGTGTGATATTAGTTTTTATTAATATTTAAACATTTACCCTTATTTAAAGTTGTCTAGTAAACGAGCCTAGCCGAGCTTTCTTAAACTTGTTTTCGAGCCGAGCCCAAACCTAAAAATAAGCTTGTTTAGTAAACAAGCCCGAGCTTCACTTATCGAGCTCGCGAGCCTAAACGAGTTGAGACCAAGCCAAGCTCGAGCTTGAGAAACTACCAACGAGCCGAGCTCGAGCTTCAAAGCTCGAACCGAGCCGAGCTCTAGCTCGAGCTCTCATAAGTCAATCGAACTCGAGCCTGGGGAAGCTCGGCTCGGCTCGTTTGCACCTCTAAATGAAAGTAATCAACTTGTCATAATTTGTATAATTCACATGTATTTTCCAATATTATTAGTAAATTTGGTGGTTGATGTAGATTTGCATATGATTCAACTCTATACACAAAAACAGAATGGATGGATGATGGATGGCATACCTTGAAAGATTCATTATCCTTGTTCTTGTCAGTAGGTGGCATCGCAATATGGCCCATTGGAGCATTTCCAACAAAGTACGTATGAGATAAATCTCCAATGACAGATTCTAGTGCAGATTCTGCACACTGAACGAACAGTTTATTACAAGAAAGAGTACACAACAATAACGAAAATACGCAAGTTCCAAAACTACCTTGCGCAACGTGTCTTCAGACTTGTAAACTTTTTCAGGGAAGTGCCATACGGGTTGGCCTTTGGGAGTACCATATGCATCACCATAAAGAAGAAGATAAAGCCTTCTGTCAAGAGCTCGTTTCAATGACCTTCAAGAAACGAGTGCAAGTATTATTACATACTGTTCATAGATCAATAGGATAGGAAATATCAAAAGTTGGCCGAAATTTGGTACTTTTTATCATTGGTTTTGTCAGCTTCAGTGATCCTTGGAGCCGGTTCAAAATCAATTTGGTATTCGCCCTTACCCCTGAGATAATCACAAACGTAAGGGCCATTAAAAATGAGATCGTTCGGATATGCCTTCATAAAAGAAATTAGAAAAATTTATAGCATATAAGAAACGTCAACCACTGCAAATAATATTACCTAGCATCAGATTTTTTAAGGAATTCTTCAGGATATGCCCGACGAAACTGTTGCCTCCAACGAAAGCTACACGTTATCATGATGATATACACATTAGTCAAGAAAAACACAATCAAATAGTGAATCGCCGTATTATACCATTATCATCTAACATAATCAAAAGTGGTAGCTAGAACCACTAACAAGCAGTAACACAAGTACACAACGATGACAATGTCCTGAAATGAAAAGTATCGAAATTTACAGATAACCTGTAATAAACTTCAGGGCCATAACTATTTGAGAAAGTTTTTGTATAAAATTCTATAAGTTAAGTTGCATATATGCATGAAGCGTTTGCTTGAAAGTGCCTTTCATATAAACAATAAGCCAACCAGCAGCTTCAAGAAAAAAAAAGTTTAAAAAAAATGAATGGTCCAAGCTATGTAGTTAATATCCCGACATATCACCGATATATCAGTGATACATCGGTTATCGGTCCCCTGCCGAGATATCTGTGCAAAATATCATACCCATAATATTAACAATATTGACCGATATTTGGCTGGTAATTTACCGCATTAACTACTTAGGTTCCAAGCATATCGACTTGATATCTGTGCAAACTACCAGTGATATATCGGTCCCCTGCCGAGATATCTGTTCAAAATATCAGTCCTTGACAGATATCCGATAATTTACCGCATTAACTACTTAGGTTCCAAGCATAGCGACTAGATTTCATCAAGAAAACAAGCCGCAACTAGTGACAATACAGCATACTGCAATTCGTTCAAATCCCGGTCACCCGCCGCATTAGACCGCATCATGTGATGCACGCTTTATGCGCTCCTAATGTGTGCGTTTTAAAGCCAACATGTGTTATCGGTATTCTGTCCCTATTAATCAGAACCAAAAACTGTGTACATTTCTTTTTCTCTTTGTTAACAGACTTCAAATTCAAATGTGCATCGATTAATCAATTTCTTTTTAGTTTCTATTAATCATAATCCAAATGTTTTCACTATCCATTAATCCAAACGATTCTACAGCTTATAAGTATAACTAAAACATTTAACTGATCCCTAAAAGTCAAATAAAAACCCTAATTTCTCACTCACTTAACACATTTTTCCTGATAATAATATACACATAAATAAAAGGATAGATATAACTAACGAGAACTCTTGAAACGCGTAGACGACTGGATCAATTTTGGGAATAATAACCGGAAGCCGCTCGAACAGCACGGAAGCTACGATCTTTTCATTATCAGCACCTTTTATTGATGTGCAAAACCCTCGATTTGATGTGAGAATTCGCGAGAAGCTTCTACACGATCTCTGCATAGCTTTTTGTCTATATTTTTAGCACAAAATGGTGAATGGTCGATTGATTATGCGAACAGTGAGTGTGTGTACGAATCGCAGATTTTGGTAGAGAAGATGAAGATCAAGGGTTTTAGAATTTGGGCAAAAGGCTCGGCCCATTAGTGGATTACAAATTTGGGCCTGGGTCACAGGCCCACTTGGCAATTATTTTTAGTCGTATTATTACGTAAGGTGTTAAAAAAATTCGGATCCGAAACCCAATCCAAAATATCGGATGATCTGAATTTTTGGATTTGGATCTGGACATTGATTTTTTAAAATTTTGAATAATCGGATTATCCGATATCCGAAAACTAAAAAAACTATGAAATATATATTATATGAACACTGTGTTTAGTTTGAAATATAGTAAAAAATGTAAATACTCAGACTCGGATGTGGCTTTATGAATGTTTTTTTTAGGTAATGTCGGAGTTCGGTGGGGGTGACGGTTGGCGGTGGTGCACATGCTACTGGCTAGTGTCTGGTGGTGGCCATCGTTAAGGGTGATAAAATCCAATAACCCGTTATTGGTTGCTAGTGTTATATACGTACGTATCCAACACTTGTACAAAAATAATCTTGGAACCGGCATTGTTAGCATGCACTTTTTTTTCCTTGGAAGAGTATGATTATGTTTTTACTCATTCATGCTATAAACTGTGAAATGAAAATCTTTATTATTACTTTTGTGGGATGGGACCTTTGTTGTGAGATTTTCGCCAGAAAACCTCAACAGAAACAATGTGTTCAAAAATGCCCTTGAATTATTTTGAGGTTTAGATTGATTCCCTTATATTATGATTTGACCACTAAAAACTTGAAATCATTGTTTTTTTGTGGCACAAAAATATCCAATTGTTATTTGTGCTACAGTTAGAGGTTATCGTCCTATTGTTATTAGTGCTACAGTTAAGAGGTGTTATTCATACAGAATCTTCACTTATTCTTTGCACTTTAGAGAATACTTTTTAGAAAATTATAAAAGTCCATTAGCATCAAGATTGTTTTTATTATTATTTAAAAAGGTTTTCATCACTCTTGTCCATATTCTTCAATCCTTAGACCATCCGTAGTGGGGCGTGATTTTTAAAATAAATTGAAAAAAAACGCCCCTCCCCCCACTACACCCGGCGTTAGCCGGCGTTATTTTCAAATAAAATGGAAGGTGGCGTGATTTTTAAAACGCTGAAGTTTACTTAATGTGACCAATGGGAGTCTGACAACCCCACTTTTGCATGTGCTTGTGTTTGACCAGCCAATCCATTTGTTTCCTTTTTTTTTTAATGATTGAATGGGGGTTATTGGCATAATGCCCCACTACGCCACTTTTGCTATAAGCCTATAATGCCCCAACGCTGACTAGGATGCCACGTGTCGGATAATGCCCCATGGTGGGGGCATTATGTTTGTTCACCACTACACATGGTCTTACAAGGATTTTTTTTTTTTTTTCATTTATTCGCCTAGTACACTAAAAAGGCTATAATTAGGTATTCACCGGTTTAAGTTTCATTTCCGGTTTCCTCAATTTTAATTATTTTTTGTCACAGCCGAATTCAAAGTTGATAAAATCAAACTGAATACCGAATTTTTACAAGATGGATGTTCAACCGTTTGGATTCGGGTTCCTTGGTTCGTTTTCTCCGGTTTTGTAATAAGCTATATATGTTTAATGGGTTGTACAAGTAAGAAGAAAAAAACAATATACAGGCTAAGTGTTTAATTTTTTTAATAACAATTTAATCCGCTTTTAATTTAATCACATGAAAAGAAACACTTATTGCTAAACTATATAGGCTTTTGTATAAACTTTTTAATTAAAAAATAATAATATAAACTTGTGGATACCTTGGATTTGTAGCACTAACAAGGTTCACATGTACCTCTTTGTTCCCCGTTATAGGGATGAGATGCAATTCTTTGTCCCACCGTAGCCTAATTGGACGATGTTTCTTTTTTCTAATTTTCCCTTTCTTTTTTATAATAAATCATCATAATATTTTTATATATTCTTAATGCTTTTTATTTTTTATTCATTACTTTTCTAAGAACACTATTAAGCAATGATTTAATGTATACCTCCTCCCAGCCCAGCTGGGTAATCCCATGGGGTTTGGTTGGGCCGGTCTCCGGTTCGATCCTCGGTTGTGGCATTATGGGGGGGGGGGGGGTCCCAATGATAGATCGTATCCTACCGAGGCATGGTGCGGTCTTGAGGGCAACCCGGTTTTACCTAGCTGTTACCCCAGCGAGTCTCTAGTGTGGGGGCAGTATGGTTTCCGGGCGGAAGTCAGCTTGCGCGGCGGCCGGGGCACGATCGAACATCGCGTCCGAGAGTGCGGGGCTGACGGGGGAATGTCTTTGACGTGAACCCGGTGACCAATAGGTCCAGTACATAGAAAGTCACATTCCAAAAAAAAAGCAATGATTTAATGTGATTTTTATAAAACTGTATCTCTTTCGAAATTTGAAAGGTCATAATATAACTTTTTATCAACCCTTGGGATCTATATTAGAACTTATATTCGGTTTTTTATTAAGTTTATAAAACTTAAATCACAAAGGCCAATTGCGGTCCTACATGAGACCAATGTTTGTTCCACTGTATCGCACTAAATAGAATATAATCTTTACTTTGGGTATTGAAATAACAATCGATATCAAGATGTTACAGATTCCTTCACTTCTTTACACGGATTTAACTCATGTTGTGTCTAAACTTGATTGGTTCTATTAACACCAGTTCAAACGTATCATCGAGAATAGGTTTATTCTACACCTCGTTTGGATACAGAAAACACCACCAAACAAACAATAGGGTTGCAATATCAAATCGTAATTACAGACTCACCACTATGGTTGGAAGATCTAGTTTAAGATCACCACCCAACGTGCCATGATTAAGCTAGCAAAGCATAAATAATTTATAGGACAGACGTGAAAGAGGTGCAAAATTAGGAGTGGAACGTGCAATGGAGATTAACAAGAAAAGAAAGAACGAAGTGAACAAACATGCTAGGGTAGCTTATGCCAGCAGTGTTTCATCCAACGCAACATAGAGATGTTGGAAGGTAACATTCACAACCAGCATAGCTTACATTGGGTCGGCGAAACATGCGCGAATATATGGATTTCCGCCGAGTATTTATGCGATAAGTAAGGGTTTTTTTTAAAATTAGCACCCTCTAGATCTTTAGATTGATTCTTATGCAAAAATTAGTGATCAAGTAGCTTCAATTAAACAATCTGATCCACAGTTGATTCCGGAACTCAACCAAGGTTAAAAATCAACATGCATATGAGCAACTAATTATGCACCGGTGATCAACCCCGGTCTAGGGTTTTTTGTTAGCAAATCGTATTCAATATGATTTGTATTTGTGTTGGACATGGACGAGCTTTGAATCATTCATTCTATGATGATTAGGGCAAACTTAGTGTATGTGATGTGTTAAGGTCTAATGAATAACTATCCTTCTATCAATTCTCATTCAGTAATTTGTCACTCGTTGATTTTCTAATCATTAACATGAAGACGTTAACCTTGAATTAATGAGATACAGGTCAAAACGGATTATTATTAATTCTTGATGAATTATTTATTGAGTCTTTTATATCTTAATTAGGGATAATTGTTGGTTTATTATGTTTATCTTGTTAGTTATTTTATAATTTAAATAGAGTCTGATTTTAATTAGGATTAGAATGAGTCTAGTATAAATAAATGGTCAGGGCTATTGTAATTTGGTGTGTTTTTCATTTATAAACAATAAAAGAGTCAAACGAGTTCGTTCATACCATGTTTGTGTGTTTGATCAAGGGCCTGCTTTTCCAACGTTACAATCATGACAACATGTGAGTTAAGAAGATTAAGGTGCTGTTTGTTTTTTCTGAGGTAAAACGTCTGCAGTCTGCGGACCACATCTGCAGACATCTGTAGCAGAAGTGCTGGACCAAATGTCTGCAGTCTGCAAGAAGAAAACTGTTTGTTTTTTTACTTCTGCAGACTGCTGAAATAAACTGAAATATAAATAAACTGATTTATTAAACTTAAAATAGTTTTTCAACATTCAAACTTAAATAATAGTTAAAAAATACTTAAATAATATCCATAAAAAAGACAATAACATTTTTTTAAAGCATTGTATCCGTGCTTTGCATTAACTGCTCAGCAATCTCATCTCGTAACTGATTCATATATTCTCGATCCGATGCAGTACCATGTGCTTCAACCTCGTCTTCACCAGCATTAACGTGCACTTGCCTATTATGCACCGAAACATTGGGTTGATCGTATCTGTAAACAATTCATCGCTCAAACCCTCTTTCCTTATAAAATTATGTAGCGCGAAACATGCAATGGTAATGTTCCTTTGTGTAACCAATAGAAATGGTGTCATCCTCTTCAAAATAGGGAATCTTGCTTTCAAGACACCAAAAGCACGCTCAATTACGTTCCGAAGTCTTGCATGAGCATGGTTAAATTTCTCTTTATTAGTCAATGCACGTCTTCGGCGAAAATCTCCTAGCCAATACCTCACATTACGATATGGAGCCATAAAAATCATGTTGAAGTCGCATATTGCTAATACGTTTTGATAACAATCTCCTTTTCCTCTTCCTCTATATAAATTGCGAAAATTATATTCAAACAAACAAAATCCTTAATTAAACAATTCAGCCAAGAACTAACTATACGCATAACCGAAATCCAGCTAAGAACTAACTATACGCATAACCGAAATTCAGCCAAAACATCTATAAGCATCTTGTACTAAAACATATTTAAGTTGATCTATAAGCATCTATGTACCAAAACATATTTAAGTTCATGTAATAAAATAAAAAAGAAGAGTCTAACTAGAAAAATATATATATACACATGACTGAAATCAAGTAATTACAAAATAAATCAACTGAGTTTGATAGCATCCATGTTTGATTTCTTACCTTTACCTATATAATTCAAGGAAACAACATGTTTCAAATATTTAAAGATTTAAAAAAACCCAACTCAATTCAGTTTAACAATTGATAAAATCAATGTGTCTTACAAAATTAACAGATCTGGAAAAAAACATTGAAAGTTGGGTGAAAACTTTCAGACGCAAATTACCCATTTGTTATAATAAATTCAGCCAATATATTAGCAAGAACAAATTACCTTTAGATGTTGGAGGATGAGTGTAGATACAAGGGGGTTGCGGCTGTGGAAGTGGAAGGTTTCAGATCAGCGGTGGTGCTCGACACCCTACTTGCCCTAACTAGTTAAGGTACTTAGGAACACACACACACACTATCTCTTTGCCGATCAATTTGTAAGTAACCAAAAGAGTTATAAATGAAACTGAAAGGAGTGAAAATTGACTAAATACCACATAATGAGATCATGAAAAAAGAGCGAATAAATGTGAATTGGGTGATTATATAGCAGGCTGACGATGTGGATCGGGTAAGGCAGGTCTCCGGCCATGGTAAAACAAGCGACCCATTTAACAGACTTGCTCTCCTCTAATGGGTCGTGGGCACATTTAACTTGGCAACTCATTGACCTGAATCTATAACAATACGACAATTATGTCACTTGAACTATAAACATCTAACAACCAGCCCCTCATTCATATAAACTATTATTGTCCATGAGCTCAAGGATTTTTCTTAACCGATTGAAGGCTTCTCACAAGGTCACCAATCTTGGGATTGTTTCCGCCATAGTAAATGTGTTCAAAACACGTTGTTGGTACATCATTGATATTTGATGCGGGCCTTATTTATGAACTCAACATCTCTTGTCCACAATTGATGTGAGATTTTCGTTGTTTGATATTCATTGTTTTGGCATGGAAGCCGCGATATCACTGTGAATTCATTCCTAATTTACACATGACATCCCCGGTTTGCAATCGCAATGAGTCTCAAATTTTCATGTTTTGTCTCAAGTTTAATTTACTGTTGTGGGCATGTGTGAATTTCATATTGGTACTCTTTATTGTTGTCAATGCAATATTGCAAGTGAAATCAATGGTTATAAGAATGTTTAACAGTTGAATCTAATTGTATATATTTTTAAGTGTGTATGTTGGCATTTATAAATATAAAGCCCGTCAATTCATTGCAACATCTGTGAGTTCATTGTATTTATATCAATTTATAGGTCTCCCATGACGTTAGAACAAAACAATAATCTTTCCGTCACGTACCATGACTGAAATACAGTAAGAAGCGTGTCTATACTGCTCGAATCCCATACCTAAGTGTCACGGGCAATCATACTAGTTTATGATTAGTTTGAAGTACTTATCTACTTTTAATTGTCTTTTAATTAAAGCTAATTATCTTATTTTGAAATACGAGTAGATCCTAATAGTATCCTAAGTGATGATTCCATGTCAAGATATGAGGTAGGTCCCTTTAGATACACCCCACATCAATATATCAAATCTCCTATACGAGTACTTGTCACTCCTTGTTGTTTTAATATAATCGGGTTTATGTTAAGCCCCGCCCACTTTTTATTTCACTTTCAAATTAAAGAAATCTTTCAAGATCTATAAACTTTTTGATTACCTGTATTTTATTAAATGTTTAAGATATTATTTAATAAGAGTAAAAAAAATACTTATATATATATAGAAACAACTAGCTTTAAATTGTTTCAGTTTTGATAAACTTTTATCAAAATCTGATAAGATTTTATAAATCTCCTATCGTTTTAGTATCATTAAATAATTCAACAAACTGGAAGCTTTGTTAGAAATATATTTGTCAAGGATTTTATAAGTAGTTAACAAATCTTATTTTTTCGTTAACTATAAAAAGATAGTGTATTTAAAAAAGAAAAGAAAAGAAAAATCATGCCTCATTCCGGCACACAACAATGTGATTGCTCAAATTCACGAAAACCCACCAAATTATTTACCTGAAAAAACTTTTGACAACTTTATTGACGAGTGAATCAATGCCCCTTCTCTTATGTCGGTGTTACTTTCTCCAAAATTCTTTCTTACATTTTATTTTCTTACTACTTAGGATGGTGTCAAAGCATTAAAATAACTAGGTTTTTTTCGTGTCATCGCGTTGCGGCTACTTAAATTGAATTATTGCAAACAATAGGAGGATTGAACCCGAACATTGTAGCTGGAGAGATCGGATGTATCGACGGAACCTGCCACGTGGGTGTTTGGCTTGGTGCTACGACACATTATAAGAAAAAGCATCTGTAGATAGATATAAAGATTCTACAAACTGCTTTAATTTTGATACCTTGAACAAAACAATTAGCAATCCAACGACATACAACATATAAATCCTAATGAAAACCACTGCCTTTAGAATCAAATCAATTATATAAATCCGAATGTGTACCACTGCCTTTAGAATCAAATCAATTTACTGGAGGAATGCAGAACAATAAGGATAAAACCTCAAAAGTTAAATAAAAATAACCAAAAAAAATAATTTAATTAATATAATAACTTGAAGCCTTTAACTAAAACAATTTCTAAAATTTAGAGTCAAATTAAAAACACACACACTCAAATTGTGAATCATGTAAACCCAATCTGACCCATCCAAAGATATACATAATTTTTACCTGAACTTGTGTTGACATTTTGGACTTTAGCCAATCCATCCAACTTGTAGTATTTGTACTCTTTGAAGTATTTCACTGTGAAAAAACAATACAACACTCTTAGCTTTTTTTTTTTCTTTCTGAGTCTTGGAACTCGGCATGCTTTCTAGCTATCAAGGTCCAACCAAGTGTCGGGCACATGCTCAGTAGCCAAATCAACTGATACTTTGTTATGGATATCAAATTCATATTTTTTAAGTGTATGATACTTTGTTTTGGATATTAAATTCATACTTTTTAAGTGTATCATAGTGCCACATGTACATCACAAGCATGAAAATGAGCAAGAGTGCTATCAGGACCCACGCCCCTTCTAGAAACTTGAGAAGAAAAGCCGAAAAGTACAGTGCTTCAATCATCCTAAAAAACACCACAAAAGCGATTGCAAGAATAACATTTTGGTGCCAGCGTAAGACGATAATAAGAGACATGAAGCAAGTAGTAACCAACATGATCGTTATAACCGCCAAACCTGATCACGATATAGTGAAATCAATTAAAGGTATATTAGGCATTTAACAAACTGTTTAATTTTTTTCTTAAAACACCATACCTGAAGCATTACCCATGTGTTTGGTATCTCTAAATCTGATGATAACGGCTAAGCATAAGGTCATGAAGATTCAGTTGATCTCACATCAGCTAAATATAGATCATTAATAATCCTCTTTTTCTATTATGAATAAATAATACAAAGGAAAATTGATAACTACATTTACTCAAAAATCAAAATCAAAATAAAGACCAACGCGAAATTCGTCCCTGCCATCAATTACTCAAAAATCAAAATGATATTTTTGATTTAAGATCTGATTTCAGATTAATGGGTCCACTTGTGCACCCAGAATTTTTAAACAATAGATTATTGCATCTTCGCGGAAAATGGTCCCAAACTCTTGGAGGTTTTTCTTCTAAGATTAACAATTTTAGCTCATCATCTTTGTCAGACGTAAACCTATTTTAACATATCAGCAAAACACTGGTTTTCAGAAAATTTCTACATGACTCATTCTTAAAAAGAGAAATCTTTTTGAAATAGAACATGTTTAAACAATTAAGGTTTAAACTCAACACAATAATGACTCAATTGAAACATTCACATACAACACCAATTTGAAAGTTCTTGGCTAATTCTATGAGATAAAGGTTTGACCTAGGTTTCCAAAAGTCCTGTACATGTAGTTTTCAAAAGACGCCTCAGCTGGCTTCATTCTGCATGTGGCTTCGCCACAACCATGACCACTGACCGTCATCTCCCACCACCACCACGACTTTACGTCATCAACACCCGCCTATGTCAACCGTCAACCACCACCATACACCTCCCTAACCAATATCATGTGGTTCACCATAAACACCACTTCACTATTAACAACAACCATCATCATCATCATAACCGTAGTCCACTGACAGTCCCCAAATTTTTTTTAATGTCAATCTTAGCCAACTATGACTAAATTTGAAAGGGATACACTAATAAAATTAATAAGCCAGATCTTGTCTTGAGCCAGCAGCGGATGAAGTGTTAATTCAGATTAACACAAAAATGCATCAAATTTAAAACTAAAGCATTAGGAATAATACATAAAATCTACAACAAAAATATTTGAAAACTTCAGTTTCATAGAAATGCATAAAAGTTTTATCATTATAAAAAGTATATTTAGCCTAACACCACAGTGCCCTCTCTAAACATCTCAAAATACCACTGGTAACAGTCATCACCGTTTACCGATTCCGGCACAAACGTTAACATCTACGCTTACGAAAAGTAAGGGTTTTAAAAGTTTACCTCGTCAATGATACTCGTCGGAATATATTTGTGTCATCTTCGCCACTCACCGTTACAACCACAGTCGTTCACCGGATTTTGGTCGGAGGTCTAGAATAACCCTAAACAACTTGCACCATTAGAATAGAGATCGATTTAAGTAATTATGAGACATGCGATCGAATCGAGGCTTACCGGAATATTGTCGGGATCTAGACCGGAAAACACCTCGCCGGAATACCAAGCCTTCAAACGGCAGTCGTCACTCCTCTGTCAAAACCCGAACACTTCCACCGTTTTACATCAACCCAAATCGCTACCACCACTGGGCTCGCGGGACCGTCGGTTGTGGTCGTTGCCAGGTCCAACAGCCGGAACCCTAGAGCCAGCACCTCTCTTTGTCCGAAAACCTTTCTTATGCTCGGGCTTTCTTCTTATACCCATATCGTCGCTGGTTGCTCACCACCACAAATCATCATCTCCCGCTCATGTACTTTGTCTTTCCCGTGATGAATGCCACCAAAGTTTTGATCGGAAGAGCGACAATGTTTGTGGTGTTCGAAGGCCTGCTGTGTGTCTCTTGAGAGAGGGTTTTGAAGGAGAGAGACAGGCTGTAAGGTTTTACCTCTCTCTCCTCTGGTAGACCTAAATGGCAAAAAAAAAAGATTGTTAAAAGAGGGATGGTTAGAGTCGAACCCAAGTTCCCCAGGATACAAAGAGACATAACTAACCAGTTTACTAATGACAAATATATTTCATAAAGCCAACATAAATTATATATATATACAGTATTGAAAGTGTTGTATGTTACTATTCACAAGCTTCTGTTTTTAATATATATATATATATATATATATAATGTAATATTTGTTATAGATGATCTCCAACCAAAACATCTAATTTGTATAATCTTATAACATTATTGACCAATTACTTTTTACATGAATTATGATATGATATTATTCATCACACCAACTTTGATGTAATGTGGTTATCTCATCTAAGTTTTATATCTTTAGTTTTATTGAATTTTTTGTATTTATTAAGTACTAAATATATATAATTCATGCAAAATTGAGTTGTAACAAATGGCCTTTAAATGGGTGGGTTTACTAAAGTTGGTATATAAGTTATAGATATATCTATAAGTGTATTTCATGTTAATAAATTCTAAAACTAAAGATGGATAATTATAAAATGTGTAGTCTTTTCAGACAGCTATAATAACATGTAGAGCGGGTCAAGTAAAACACAAGCCGTTCTAAAAAGTTTTAAAAAAATGAAGAAATAAAACACATAAACTACCTCGAGCTTTCATGTTGTATTGTTGTGGGGTTAACTCCACGTCTCCACCTATTCACAACACTCAAGTGCTAATGCCTTTAAGTTTGAGATGATGCAAAATTTTTAGAAATTTTTATGTTGTTGAACGATAAACGTGACACCCCAACCTAAGACCCAAATGTCGGGACACCACAAATTGCATCATACACTTGGAATAAAGGAGTGCTCAAATTAAAAAAAAAATGTTTCAAACATTATCCAAAAACAAGGAACCACATAATTATCCCATAGTGTATATTATTAACTAGCTAGGAAGTTGGGGGGAACATAGGTTAAAATAGCATTGCATAGTACAAAATGATAAACAAGTTTGAACCATACAAGTAATTAAATTTCATACATGAAGTCCATAACCAACCCTTGGTGACTGTATAGTGTGCATCCTAGTGTTTGACTCCCTGACACGGGGATGTTAAACTTCTTGTTATTGTGTGTCGGGTTTCGGACATGCAGACCCCTACCAATGAACATTGTACGGTTTGTCAAACCAAGAGATCCACCAACGTACTAATGTTGGCTTCATAAAGTGAATGGTTGTGTAGTGTTGTAATGAGGAGGACTTTTTTAGTGTGTCAAATGTACCATAGCAACATGTAAGGCCATTTAACTGATTACAAGTATGTGAAAACCATTATTTCATTTTGTATAGTAAGCCGTTGTTTATTGTTATGAGTATGTTTTCCACCCCCAAAGTTGTAAACATAGTAAAAGATGTGCTATGAACTTACCCGATAGCGTTGTTCGATGTTCCACACAAAGTTCACAAATATGTTGCAAGAGCTGTCCTTCGTGAATGCTACAAAATAAGAGTCAAGTATAAGGACTTTTTTCATGTTAACGAATAAGCATTGTGATGATTAGCAATATTTTAGTAAGTGTTTAAGTACCCAATATAAAAGTTTACATGTTATATTCTGTAATACATGATCACTTAATGTCATTTGGGGTAAATAAGGTTTAGATATCAGTTATTGGGGCTAGGATCAAATACAACGTCTTCTAAAAATAAGAAGTCGTAAGAGGGGTATCAAACGGACTCCGATTGACCTCATTCAAGCGGCATTGGAACCGTCTCATTGTACTCTACAATATGAGATTTTAGGTTGGATCTATAGCTTGTAGATTTTAGATTTTAGATTTTTTGTTTATATTGTGTCTTTTTATTTAGCATTGTGTATTTTTCTATATTTGCGTCATTATGTCTTTTTTGCGACTCATTGTGTTATATTTCGCTCGATTTTGTGTTATATTTTCCGATCCATTGTGTCTTGATACACTTCTTACATTTAGAAGACTTTGTAGGATAACTTTACCTCAATTATTGGTCAATAATGATCAAACAAGTAGAAAAAAGTTGATAGATAATCAACTTTCAAGTAATTAAGTTTCAGGGTGGAGATACAATAGGAAATTTATTTTGCTAGGAAGGCTAGGAAGTAATCTTGACCATCAATTTGATTAATCAATGGCTGAGATTAAATGGGTGAAATTGAACAAGAAAAAAGAGGCGCGTGAGTTAGTTTGAGGGTATTCTAGTCCATTCAAGTCAATAGTTTCTCTCTCCTCCAATTCCCCATCGTTTTTAAATCGTTAATAACTTTTTCATACGACAATATTTTTTTATAAAAATTACACCATAAAAACGAGCGTTTTTTATCTTTAAAACGAGCACACTATTGCTATACTTTTGAAAAAAAAATTCGAAAACCCAGATGCGTAAAACGCAATGGATAGAACAACACACTATAACCCAGGTTCTAAAACGCAATAGGTTTTAACATGGTCATGTTTATGTTTTAACATGGTCATGTCTTTGTTTCAACATGATCATGCTTCCCTTTTAACATGATCATGTTCTTTGATGTTATTTTACACTCCAGTTCTAAAACGCAATGAAACCCAAAATCAATATTTTGCACTACATATTCTAAAAAGCAATGAAGTTTTAACATGGTCATGTTCATGTTTTAACATGGTCATGCTTTTTTGTTCCAACATGACCATGCTTTTATTTTGGCATGATCATGTTCTTTGCACCCCAGATTGTAAAACGCAATGAAACCAAAAATCAATATTTTGCACAATGAACTTTTAACATGACCATGTTTAAGTTTTAACATGGTCATGCTTTTGTTCCAACATGACCATGCTTCTATTTTAGCATGATCATGTTCTTTGCTTGTAAAACGCAATGAAACCAAAAATCAATATTTTGCACTGTAGTTCTAAAAAGCAATGAAGTTTTAATATGGCCATGTTTATGTTTTAACATGGTCATGCTTTTGTTCCAACATGACCATGCTTCTGTTTTGGCATGATCATGTTCTTTGCACCTCAGGTTGTAAAACACAATGAAAACAAAAATCAATATTTTGCACTGTAGGTTCTAAAAAGCAATGGAGTTTTAACATGGCCATGTTTATGCTTTAACATGGCCATGCTTTTGTTCCAACATGACCATGCTTCTATTTTAGCATGATCATGTTATTTGCTTGTAAAACGCAATAAAACTAAAAATCAATATCAATGAAGTTTTAACATGGCCATGTTTATGTTTTAACATGGCCATGCTTTTGTTCCAACATGTTTCTACATGTTCTTTACACTCCAAGTTGTAAGACGCAATGAAACCAAAATTAATATTTTGTACTACAGGTTCTAAAAAGCAATGGAGTTTTAACATAGGTTCTAAAAAGCAATGTAGTTTTAACATGGGTATGCCTTAGTTCCAACATGATCATGCCTCTGTCCAAGCATCATCATGTTCTTTGCACTGCAGGTTGTAAAACGCAATAAGTTTTAACGTGGTCATACCTTTGTTCCAACATGATCATGCTTCTATTTTAGCATGGTCATGTCTCTATTTTAACATCCAGAAGAACAAAATGAAAAGAACTCTAACTAAAACATAATGATGTGAAAAACGCAATTGAGGTTTGATAACTAAAACGCAATGAAAATAAAATATAACATAACTTACAAAAGAACTCTGATTAACGACGGTGGACGGAAAAAGAACTCTGATACACCGTGGGGAAACTGGTGGCGGTGGATGGTGGAATGATGGTGTTAGATCTGAAAAACCCAACAGGTGGTTGAAGGTGGTGGTTTCAGATCTAGTTTCCGGCAAGATGGTGGCGATCGTAGGTCGTAGTGGTGGTGGTGGTGGTGGAGGTGGTGGTGGTGGTTGTGATGTGGTAGTTTATAGTTTTGAAAATGGTGGATTTGAGTATACGGGTAAGAGAAATGAATTGCTGATGCTGGGTTTTTTTTTAAGATGGTGAGTTTTGACCAAAATGCCCCTCCTTATGTTTTTCATCTTTGTCACATGTCAACCTCTTATTGCTTCCTATCCTTCCTAGCGAAATTAATCTTCCTATTTGATCTTTTCCCTTAAGTTTCAAGTCAACTTTTGGGTTATGTTTACGATTTTATTTACCACCAAACAAAAGAATTAAATTTTGGAAATGTTTGTGCAGTGACTTATATGTTTTGTCGTTCTAAAAATACTTTTTTCATATGTTTTAAATATGTCTAAAGGTTCCAAATAATTAATTTATAATCAAAAGTAACAACTATTTTTCGGAGTTGTAAAATGTAAAAAATTGGGAATATTCAGACAAATCATGCAAGACCAATTGGGTAAGTTTCTAAACTCATAAAATTAAGTTTTGCAAAAAGAATCAGGTCATTTGGGTAAACATTGAGAGAGTTTTTCAAAAAGGATCAGGTCATTTGGGTAAACATTGAGAGAGTTATGCCCTCGAGAAGTTGACCCAAAATATGCTACCCGAAGATAGTTTAGACCTTTTGTTTGGTTTTACACTTTTGGTTGATCAAACCTTGTTGAAAATTGAGAAACCAATTGGATTTTGGAAAACCATGTTTAAGTATTTAGGGTTTAGTTACATTCATATATTCGAAAAATCACCAGTAACATTCATATATTGATGGCTTCTAGATGATTGATTTAAGGTTTTGGGATCATAAATGAGATTAAAATCAGACCCTAAACAATAAAAGAAGGAATTGAATAATGGTTTGAAAGGTTTTGCTTAACGTTCTTGATGAAAGCCACTAATAATATTCAAATATCTAGGAACACAGTTTCTAAAAGCTTTTACATAGCCGAAATAATATTCAAGATCGTAATGAACATGACTATGAAGATTTGATCATGTCGGCATGTCAGGATGAATCATTTGTATCATTGCCTACACAAACAACATATCAATTCAAGGGTGTCATGCCTAGTAAAAACTTAATTACTAAGTATGTTATTAAAGAATGTTCAAAAGATAACACTTACATATATTTTGTATGCAGATTCAAATGTTGAAACTTTATAAGAACTATCATTGGTATTTTCAATTGATTTAAATGGAATGCTACATACTTGGTGTAAAAGATAGCCTTTAATGACCTTGGACACAAAAAGAAAAGAAAAGAAATTAGTTTGTTGTGTGATTCATATATATAAATAAGATTTCACTAAAACTACGTTCTAATTAATAATGAGAGCTTCTTTTATTTTTAAATTGAATCTAATAGTGAATAGCCAGGATATCCATATTCAAATTGTTTCATATGGAATAATGTTTTTAGAATTTTGCCTTGATATGATTTCAAATGCTACATGCTTTAAGAGTATTTTTTTTTTTTTTTTGAACGTTGAACTTCATTAGAAAAAGAGCGCGTCTTCAAAACGAAGACCGCTCAAAAAAATACCATTAAAACCTAATCCTTCCAATAGTGTCTTTATATCTAGCCCTATGTTTCAACCATAAGAAAGACATAGACTTAACACTAGCCACAATATCTTTCGAAAGCACCTAATAACCGTTAAAAGATCTTGTCATTCCTCGCCTTCCAAATAAACCACATAGTAATCATCACGATCCCTTGGATAATGGTCTTCCCTTTTTTTCCAACCTGCACCGATTTGTGAAGTAAAAGGAGGTCTCTAACCTGAAAGCGAACACATTATTGATTATTCAAATGATAACGATCAATTACCACTCTTGAATGTTTGATACATGGGTTACTCTTTAACCAGATAATAAGAAGGATAATGGCATCGGTTACTCTTTCATAAGCTAAAATGATAACTTTAATGACAACATCTACTATTTAGGGCTTGTTTGGCTAAGCTTTTTTAAAACAACTTATTGACTTATTGGCTTTTTGGAAAAGTCAGTATGGAGTGACTTTTTGGAAAAGTCACTTTTCCCCTCACATACAACCTCATTGCCAAACATCATTTTGGAGCTTACAACTTTTCAAAAAGCCAATAAGTCAATAAATTGTTTCAAAAAGCTTAGCCAAACATGCCCTTAATATCTGTTTTTGGTGATAACTGACAACTCTCCCCCTCACTTCCATGTGTGTATCAATCCTCTCTTCCCTTCAAATCGGCATTCATGGGTCAACAGACTCTATTACAGATGCTCTTACAAATTTACTGATTATTGTAATTTTAGATATACAAAGTTTACAACATTCTAAAAACTTTTATGAATAAAAGCAAATTATTTAGTGCAAAGGCATCATGAACATAGGTCCCAAAGGAGATGTTTTCTATATCTAATACATGTAATACACACATTGAAAAACACTAGAATATTATTATATACAATCAACTACTAAAATATACATAAAGAAGTTATAATAAAATATAGTATAATACATGCTTGCTTCTTAGATAAAGGAATCAATCAAATCTTTTCCTTCAAGACTCTTCGATTGTTATAATGGAGAATTATACTCTTCTACCATGTACAAAAGTTCCTTGTTATTGGACAAGATTCTTCAATCCACAAAAAGGGTTTGATACCCATTTGCTTGAAGAAACAAATAGAAATTTGCCTATACAAATGTACAACTCTCAATGCACATAGTACAACCCCTGTAATGCCCTCAACATTATCTTGGGCTGGCAAAAGCCTATTTTTCCTCTATTTTCTCTCTCCCCCTAAATAAAGTAAAAAAGAACAAAAAGAAAAGTCAGCAGCAAGTAATGCATAATTGCATATCATCAACCGTCATGCTAACGTCACTCTAAAAAGTCAACCTTCAAAAAGTCAACTTCCACCGGCTGCGGTGACTACGTTGGTTGATAACCATGACGGAGAGTTATTTCCGGTGAATGTTGCCGGAGAGTTATTTCCGGTGACGAGTTCGTCTAATCCTTCGAAGAAATCGTCGTCCATTATCATATCAAAGTTGTCTTCGTCCGTTTCGATATCGTTGTCGTTATCTTCGGTCTTTTCTGTGGCCGGAGATTGGGTTGTTGGAGGAGAAACCGGCGGAGATGTGGTGGGTTTGGGTTGTTTTGTGGTGTCGTCGTCGCCGGAGGTGGTGGGTTTGGTTCGGGTACTTCCGGCTAAAGAATTCCGGTGAGTTGGAACCGGGTGGCTGTGCTCGCCGGTGTAGGTGACTATGAACATATCCGGGTCGGATCTATTTCGCTCCACTTGTTTTCGGGCCAAACATCCCTTTGAAGTACTGCATCTATAGTATCCCCTGTTCATCGGTTTTAGTAAGTAGTGTTTTCATTGTTAAAAAAAAAAGTTAATAATTACTTAATTTATTTTTTTAACGGCAAATTTGGATCATTGACGGACCAGTGTGTCACCAGCTGAACCGCCCGATCATATCCATCTATACTAGGCAATAATGCCTATACAGTATACACCAATTCAGAAAAAACCCAATAAATCTAGGATTATCTGATTATTTATACATTTAGTGGATTAATTTCATTAAATAAAAATTATAAAAAAATTAAAATAATTATTTACAAACCTTGGATATGGAGAGCCTTTGATGGGCTTTTGACCATATTTTCTCCAAGACCATACATCAGAGGATAATCCCTCAGCAGGCACTTGACAAACCCTTTTCATCTGATTCTTTCTGTAAAATAATTAAACCCAATAAATAAAACAAAATAAAATTTATCTTTTAACAAATAAAAAAATATGGACATTTAATTTTTTCTTCAGGAGTAGTTATCAAATCCAAATATAACAAAAACCCAGAAACAAAATGTCAGAAAAACATGTTCTTTACCTTTTTTTGGACCTTGTACTCTGTGCATTAGAAGTTGTACATCTAGAAATAGCAAAAGCTTGCTGTTTGCCCTGAACTTGTTGTTTCTGGTGGTGATGGTGGTGGTGCTGATAGTGGTTCATGGGTGGATCTTGTAACCCTCCAATAACAGAGAGGGGTGAGATTGGCAAACTTTGAGGAGACTGGGGTGGTTTCTGTAACTTTGGAAACTCCAGGGGAGTGTTTAGATCATTCAAAAACTGCTCAATACTGTTGTCATTTCTAGTTTGAAATGGATCTGGAAAAAAGCCCATAAAATTCTCATTTTGTGAGTATCTTTTTTGGTTATTGTAAGCATCTAGAGACCATGAAGAAGCTGCTCCGGCGGTGGTAGCGACGGTGGTAGCGACGGTGGCGGTGGTTGAAGCGGTGGAGGAGGAGGAGGATGAGGTGGTGGTGGTGGAGCAACAGGCTCTGACCACCGCATGTAAGTCCCAATCAACCTCCATTGGTTGACTTTTGTGCAAGATTTTAGTGAGAGAAACCAAGGCGCTGACTTTTTGAGAGAGGGTCTGCAAGAGATTTTGGGTTGAAATGGAAAAGGGGGTCAATATATAAATATATTTTAGAGTGTGAGGAAAACTACGGGCAGGAGTGAGAAAGGGGTACGGTCATGAGAGAGAAGATGGGCAGGAGAGAGAAGGGCTGCTCACAAGAATCCTAGAGAGAAATTTTAAAAGGAGAAAATAAGTGATTGGCGACGTATCCAAGGACTTATCTTTTGCTTTATTTCTTTTTTGTAGAATTTGTAGAATTACATTGGTCATGCTATTTACACACGGAGAAAATTATTTTCACACCCCAAAGCGCCGCGCTATGGCCAAAGCTGGGCGATTTGGTGTAAAGTCAGCCGACAAGGACTGACGCGGTCAGACCTTGTCTGTTGCTTTACATCAAAGCGCCCCGCTATGGCCAAAGCTGGGCGCTTTGAAGGTTTTTTTTTTTTTTTTTTTTTTTTTTTTTTTTTTTTTTTTGCTTTACGTCGATAATAGTATAAATTTTACGATTTTTCCATTATACATCATTTTTTAATATATATGGACTATACTGCAAGTTCCGGATCAAATCGGTTACGTGTGATGTCGTATTCCATTATATCGTACTTGTGCTTTCAAAACAAAATGATACGATATAATGGAATACGACATCACACGTAACCGATTTGATCCGGAACTTGCAGTATAGTCCATATATATTAAAAAATGATGTATAATGGAAAAAGCGTAAAATTTAGATTATTATCGACGCGTTTGTGAATTAAAAACATCGGTTCCAACCCGAAATATGGATTTAAAGTCTTGATTATGTTACCGTTGGAATCGATTTCTTGCCGTTGCACGCCATTTGATCTTTGAAAATAATCAAATATGGATTTAAAGATATTTATGAACTTATTTTTACATAATAAAGTTTCAAAATCGTATTACAACAGAATAAAGTAACAAGTTTCAAAATCATTTTTTTTATTGAGTTTGAAATTAATACTTTTGTAATTTTTTTTTTTTTTATATTTGAACTATTTTGATCCTCTTACTTTTGACAGTAAGAAAGAGTAAAAAGGTATGCAAAAATATTATTTCTAGTCTTAGGAGTCTAAACATGTAGAGTAGGTCTTTGCATATGGAGTGTGGAGGTGGTTCACCAAGTCAAAAGTGTTGTCATTTCTTTTGTTGGAACCATGCCCCTTCGACAAAAAAGAGGACAAGTGATAGGACTTGCAAAATGATGGTTTTAACTTGCTTGGTGTGGTTCCCAAACAATATACACCATAATACTACAATTAATAAAAAAATACGTCATGTACATGTACGGTAGGCGGCTGATACACATAACACTACTCATAGGAGTACTTGTGCTTTCAAACCAAAATGATACGATATAATGGAATACGACATCACACGTAACCGATTTGATCCGGAACTTGCAGTATAGTCCATATATATTAAAAAATGATGTATAATGGAAAAAGCGTAAAATTTATACTATTATCGACGCGTTTGTGAATTAAAAACAATATTAAAAAATTTAAAAAAGGCCCTAAGCGCTGCGCTTTGACCTAAGAGGGGCGCTTTGCCCGAAAATTTAAAAATGTAAAAAAAAAAAAAAAAAAACTTCAAAGCGCCCAGCTTTGGCCATAGCGGGGCGCTTTGATGTAAAGCAACAGACAAGGTCTGACCGCGTCAGTCCTTGTCGGTTGACTTTACACCAAAGCGCCCAGCTTTGGCCATAGCGCGGCGCTTTGAGGTGTTTAAATAGACTAAGGACGTGTGCGAATAGACCAGGCCATTACATTTTGGTAGATAAAGTTTCAATTTATAGGCAAAGTCAACCCAATTATTTTTTATATTTCTCAAGATTATTAAATTCTTTAACCATGATATTTAATATTTGCTATAGCATGATTATCTTACTCATAAACCCCATAGGCATATTCATCTTCAAAAACATATATGAAACACATAAATATTTATCACTAATGTTACATTATTTTTATGTATTTACTTATTCGACAGAACTCACGTGTTTTATATCAGTATCGGAGAAACTTAGTTTCACATGAAGTTATATCTGAAATAACTATGTTTATCCGTTTTTCATAACATAAATGCGATCATAGTTGGTAGATTCCGTCATGATTGTATTTATTGTTTTTTCTTTGAAAATATGTACGTCATATGTGTAACCTCTACAAATATAGTACTTTACGTAAGATCATGGTCTTAACAACATTATACGCACTCTTGACAAAATTGATATCGATGTATTTACCCAAATCATGCATGTTAAATGCGTATTATTTAATCTCGAATGAACCATTATAATAATTTGTCTAGTTCTTTATACGTTTTCTAGATAACTAGTGCATGATTAACTACAAATTTTATAGATAAAACTTTTAATAATATAAATAAGTGTTATATTTGTTGATAGCATGAGATGACACATGAAACTTCTCCACAAATGACATTTTGATAAATAATGGGGTGTCTTATTCCCACATGGTTTTCACTCTATCTCTCTCTAAATCTATCTATGTATATATAATGTTATCTAAGTTGTCTTTAAATATGTGCATGTTATCTAAGTTGGCACATAGGGAAATAATTATGAAAGACAAAACGCACAAAACTTATTGAATAGTGACGATGGTGTTGCGCATTGAAAGTGACACTCTCTAAGATAGGGCTTGTTAAAGATCAACTCAAACGTAACATATGTAGGCACTAGTACAAAACCATTTTTTTGGTGGTGTCAAAATCAATTTTTGGTGGTGTTTTAGAATACAAAGCACCAAATAACAATATCACCACACTAATAAATAAACATACCACCAAAAATTGATTTTTTGAGGGTGAAGTTGTTAATAGCACCATTAAATTGATTTTTTGAGGGTGAAATTGTTAATAGCACCATTAAATTGATTTTTTGAGGGTGAAGTTAATAGCAACAAAAAAGTGAACCAATCAAAACATTTTGTTAGGCATCACATGGATCATAATCCTACGGTTTTCAATTGCTCTCATCCTATTCAATCAATGGATCGAATTAAGTCTACAAAAACACAACCTTTATACCCACATATATATAGACATAGTGTTAAAATCAAAATCTTTTTCAGAGAGAGAAAAATGTTAAGAAAGAGCAAAGCATCACCGGAAAGTTTTCCGGAACGGCTTCCACACTATCAAGAAACCGGCGATGTGGCGTAAAGCTTAACAATGGCCTTATCTACGAAGAGACACGAGATTTTTGAAGATCTTTCTTGATGATTTTATGTGTGATGCCATCAAATACACCGAAGATACTCGCCGGAAAACTATTATGGCGATGGACGTCATTTATGCTTTGAAGTGCCAAGGATATACAATTATACACTATGTTGATTTGGTTTGATTGTATGTGTTTAAATTGTTGTTTTAGGAAATGACTTTATAGAAATCTTGTTTGTATCTCATTCTTTGTAGCTTCCCATGTACATGTAATTTTATTTTATTATTCTTTGTAGATTTTATACATTTTTTGTTTCTATAGTTTTTTGTTTTATTTGCCTTTGTATTAGATCTTGGATGTTTTGTAAATCAATCATTGATTTTTTGGTGGTGTTTTTAGAGATTTAATGGTGAGCTAATTTGGTTTCCATCATTGATTTTTTGGTGGTGTTTTTAGAGAATTAATGGTGAGCTAATTTGGTTTCCATCATTGATTTTTTGGTGGTGTTTAGGGATTTAATGGTGGACTGATTTGGTTTCTATTATTGATTTTTTGGTGGTGTATTTAGAGATTTAATGGTGCTCTTATTGAGCAGCACCAACAAATCGCATTATTTGGTGGTATATTTGTTGGTGCTCTCTCAAAATGCTCTTATCCTAGCACCAAAAAACTGATTTTGTACTAGTGAGGTGTTAAAAATTGGTTTTGTGTGTGGTATTGACCTTATGCGAGCGTGGTATAATTTTTAATATATTTTTAGCACTTTTTTCTCGTTATCTAGCCAGTGGCGGATCTAGGATTCCGACCAAGCGGGAACGTTTTATAAATAAGCGGTAACGAAATCGAAAAAACGTCAATTTTTTTCAAAATTTACACTAAAAACGTCAAAAATTTTCCGACCAAGCGGTAGCGGAGGCTACCCCTTGGTCTAATATATATCCGCCCCTGTATCTAGCTTTAAATTTATAGAACACGATATAATACAATCACTCTCCACAACATGTTAGGGCAAGTGCACCAATCGTTGGCGTAGTATAGTGATGGTAAGATATCGAGGTCGCCCAAGGACACAAAAGCTTTTAATACCAAAATATCGTCAACGTCTAATCGTTGGCGTATAGTGATGGTTTTTACCGTTAATTTGTTTCTTTTGTACGTTTAATTAAACTCATTTAGTCCTGAGAATCAAAAGTATACAAAGAAACACACTTTTTCTAATATTAGTACACAAAATGGTTGATTTTATGCCTTATAAGACATAATTTATATGTTTTATTTTGTGCATATCAGGTACTATTATTGTTATTACATATTATAAGATAAGATGCTAGGCTTAGCCACTTTTCAATAATCATCTCTGATAATCATTGTGTAGAATGAAGTAGGTACTTTCTTTAATATCATTTATTCTCTTAAGTCATAGAAGAATATAATTTGTTTATATGAATTGTGACCATAAATAAACAGTAGTTATGTTTAGTAATTTAATATAAGATTTATTCCATTGCCAATGTTTAGTAATTTAATATAAGATTTATTCCATTGCCAATCAACTTTGATTTTTTTTCTTATGATCGTAAAAACTATATTTTAAACTAGAGGGGCAGAGGAGTTTATTCACCATTCGGCTGGTCAAGTATTTCTAGCTAATAAATGTATTGAACATTATTTTCCTATAGTGTGATCCTTTAGTTGTTGCATGTAGGTTGGTTCATGTGAATATAGAAGACTCATTAACTTCAACTAGGTGATTGAATTTCGAATGAAAACAACAAACACGGGAAAAATGTACAAGGAGGTACTAAAGGAACCGGAAAGAGCATTCCAAATTCGCACGGAATAAGACATCATCACACAGGGCCTCACAGTCAAGTGGAGAACTTACACCCACATCCTATTAATTAGTGATAATACGTGTTGTGATACCTAAAACCAACGTTAATCGTGAAAGATAGAAGGAGATTGCCTGGTGTTAAGCGTACAAAGAACTTAAGCGGCGTGGAAAGCCTAAATCTAACCAATACAACTAAGGGGTGATATGTTAAATGTAACTTAAAAAGGGCAAATAATATAGCAAAAAAATGGTATACCAAGAATCGATGGCAGTCATTGAATGTTAATAAAGGTAAAACCCCAACCGCCACACCGGTGTGGCACTTATAGTCGAAAGCAGTTATAAAACCGGCCGTTGAAAATGCGTGCATTAAAAAATAAAGCAACAACGTAGAGCAATGACATCCAGAACTGTTCAAAATTCTTTACTTTAATAAAGAGATAATTAATTATGACCTTGGTTATAAATGTCTTCTTTTCATACTAAAAAAATTATCTGATATCATCCGAATATTACATTCATATCAAACTGTATTACAATTTTAAAACGATAAGAAAATTATAGATACAAATCACGAATAATGATAATCACAAAGAGACAATCGTTGCTTTTCCTTTCCGTATATCACTCTCCATTGAAAATTGTCGGACTTTACATTTTGATATGTCTAACTAAAAATGCAACATCTCTTTAGAACTTTTCAGTAATGATCTTTTTACTCATTATCAATTCTTTTGAATGTCTCACTAAAAATACAATAATCTTATTTTGTAGCACAAAAATGGATTACAAAGTTTTAGGGCGAATTTCAAACAAACAAAAGCCAGTAGACTAAAATGTTAAAGTACCAAAATATGGAGACCTCAAATGTAATATTGGAAGATTATTTCTCTCTCCAAAAGACTAGTGTAATGTAAGGCAGGTGTATGTGGCATTGACTTGTTAAAATGTCAAAGGGGTGTCGGCATCAATTTTCTTTATTCAAGTCCGTATAGAAAAGGTCAACACGTTATTTTTGACATAACTTTTATAACTAACTAGTAAAATTCGTCCCCGCAAATGCGCGGGAATTCGATTGTACAAAATCGGTCAGCATTCGGTTGCGTACAAAGGTGAGAATTTGGTCCACAATACAGAAATTCAGTCAGCGTTTTTATGATTATGAGATTGTTTATTATTGTTATAATATATAAAAAGGTTAAAATGTCTTGAGAATTTGGTCCAGTAGTAAAGCGGTCTGCCCTCCCTAGTGGAAACGTATGTTTGATTACCGTTTGGGCCTTTTTTGAAAGACATATGGGCGAAGGACAAATTTGGGCTTTAATCCCGAGTTTGAACCTAACGGAGGAGAGTGTTTACGGATTCCATCCGTTTCACGCGCATCAGGTGGCATAAGGGTTCACGGTAGTCGAGGCTCTGGACATAGGCCCGATCATAATGGGTTGACACATGAGTTTCTTTGCCGTTAGAAAAAACACAAAGTTAAAATAATAGTTCCTTTTTTTTAAAAGGTAAAATAATAGTTACTTGATATACTGGAATAACGATCCATGTCTACAAAGGTAAAATACTTTCATGAAAATTAAATATGGTAAATACTAGGGGGTTCACGATCCGATCCGATCCGATCGAGGGTATGCTCATGCTCGGATTGAATTACAACCGATCCGATCTAAGCGGATCAAAATAAAGCAACACAAAATAAAGTGCGAATACAAAAGCAACACAAAATAAAGTGCGAATACATAAGAAACACAAAATAAAGTGCGAATACAAAAGCAACACAAAATAAAGTGCGAATACAAATTGTCATTTAGTTCAAAAGCCATAAACTTCTTCTTTAAGCTTGTTCATCTTCATCCACAAAATTCAACTTCAAATCAACATATAACCTATAAACACATGCATTAAACAAAACCATTAAGTTCTACACATTACAAAACAACTTTTAGGTTTTGTCAATTATAAAAATACCTTTCAAACAGAAACGATTTAACAATTAACAATTTAACATAAAGAAACAATATGGTTAACAGAAGCAGAAACAGAAACGATTTAACGATTATTGAAGAATGAACAGAAACAGTTTAACATAAAGAAACAATATGGTTAACAGAAACGATATGGTTAATTAACAGAAACAGAAACGATTAACAATTTAACATAAAGAAACAATATGGTTAACAGAAACAAAAACGATTTAACAATTAACAATTTAACATAAAGAAGCAATCTTTAACGATTAATTAACAAAAAAACATACAAATTGAAGCCTGAAACAAGTCCGACGAGGCGATGAATGAAGACTGGAGCGAACAGAAACAAATATTTAACGATTATTGAAGAATGAACAGATACAGATATTTAACGATATGTTGCAGATATGTTGCAGAAACAGAAACAGATATTTAACGATTATTGAAGAATGAACACAGATATTTAAACTGAAACAGGAGCGACTAACCTTTTATGAGACACTTGAGCCGATGATTGTCCGATGAATTGAGTCGGAGACACTTGAGCCGATGATTGTCCGATGAATTGAGTCGGAGAGGGAGAGTGAGAGTCGACTGTCGAGACACTTGAGGTTGAGCAGTTGAGACTTGAGAGCGGCGACTGAATTATGTTTTAGCCTTTTAGGAAATAGATTTAGGGTTAGATTTGTATATTAAATATTGACTTGGGCTAATGTTATTTGGGCTTTTAATTTTTTTGGGCTATTATATTTTTTGGGTTTTTAATCTATAAAATATAATATATATATATTAATTATTAATAAAAAATAATTCGAGCGAAACCGAGCGATCGACGAGCGAGCGGAGCTTTGCTCATGCTCGGATTGAATTTGAATCGAATCGATCCGATCGGCTCATTTACAAACTGAGCAGGAATCGAACGAGCATTTTTCGAGCGATCGTCGAGCAGTTTGGACAGCCCTAGTAAATACATTTTCAAGATTTCTTAGCAACTTGCACTATCCAACATCTCTAATCTCGATACACTCACTTTTTCATACGCATTTAACTCCACCGGCTCCAACCATTACATCCCCAGCTTGCATCGATTGTTGATTTGTTGCGGCTCCACTCTATTGAGCCTAGGTATCTTGACACCGTTCCGTCCAGATCTAGCATCTTTGCAGATCCAACACCCCCGTCGTGCACCGCTTTACCGTTCCGACCATCAAACCCAAGTCACCGGTTTAACCATAAATAGCCACAAGGAATCGAACTGAACCGGTGAAGAACCCCATTCCCCTCTTTTACCTCCACAGTCCCGATCTCCTGTTGCGTGAAGTTTTCTCAAACCGATCTGTGTCGGCTAGGGTTTGACGGTAAGGTTCCCGACCTTTGTTCCGGCGTTTAATGACATTTATGTTGATTTAGGGCGATGATGGATTTGACGGTTGCAGAGTTTGACGGTGGTTACAGCTTTGTTTTGAGGACGAAAGCTAAAAAAATGAGAAAGTATAGGGTCTAAAGATACAACAAAAAAACATAAAGGACTATATGTATAGACATCAAAAGTCTACTGTTTCTCCAGACGATATGAATTAATACTATATATATCAATTTCAGTAATCCTATTTTATTTTTGAAATATGTAAGTCAAAAACGAACTTCTCAATTGTTGAATCGGTTCGATATCCATCAGAAAATCGTTCCTTGGTTAAACTATCTTCATGTTTAATGTGGTGTATTGTATAACACTAATTTTTGAACCCGCATAAAGGAAGTTGATTTATGACTGTTAGAAATTGAAAGTGCATATTCTTGTACTAGTTAATGGGTTAAAGGGTAAACCGTAATTTTTTATTTTTATTTATAAATAGGTTAGGTAGGTTGGAAAGGGGAAGGTCTTGTGTTCAAGTCCCACAGACAACAGGGGATTAAAAAAACTAGCCGTTAAAAAAACAATTTAAAAGTGTAATTACGATATATTAAACTAAGACAACCATTTACCCACTATAATCTAACTCGCATTATATCCATCTAAAACTATATTTATTATGTGATCATCATGGTTTTAGTTTGTTTATGTATTAAACGCATGCCATGTCAACTAAGAGGGTGTTTGGGTTGAGTTTTGAATAATCAGAATCAGATAATTAACTGTAACAAAACGTGATGTTGAAGATAGTGTTTGGATTTGATTACGTTGCTTGATATCACAATAATCAGATAATCAACTATTTGAGTGTTTGGCAAATATATATTTAAAAAAATAAACAAGTGAAAATCCTTTTTCTAAACGCAAATAATCAATTTTCGAAAAACTGTGTTTTGTTGCAGTAGGGAGGGAGCTGCTTTTGGAAAACTGCGTTTTGTAACTTTCTAAACGTAAATAATCATTTTTTTAATTTTTTTACCCAAACACTCAAAACTGATTATTTACAATTTCAAAACTCAATAATCTAAAAATCACCTTCAAAACTCAACCCCAAACACCCTCTAAATATCTCAAAGTACTTTCAAACTCAAGTATAAACACCTTTTAGTAATGCATTTAATGGGCAAACTTGTAAATTCATAGTCATGTTAAAGACAAATTTAACACAATATTAATTCAATTACCAATTTAATAGATTGAAATTAAATAAAGTTGGACTATTAATTAATTATCTATATATTATTATTATTATTATTATTATTATTATTATTATTATTATTATTATTATATTTGTTGTTGTTATTATATACAACTCAGTTGAACTATTAATTAATTATTTATATTATTGTTATTATTATATTTGTTGTTGTTGATATTATTATATACAACTCTTGGGATAAAAATATAATGTCCACACGATATTAAAACGATGCGATATATTTGTTATAAAATGAAATCTTAAAATTTAATACGCGAGATACTAAGACGATACACTATAATGGTCAAAAAGTGAAAGTTTGAAATTTAATTCTATATCATCTTAACCCAAAGACCGGTCACTCCGTTCACTTCAATGTAGCGGTTGTTTAACATCCTTATAATGACACCTTCATGTTTTTTTTTTAAACCTTATTTAAATTTTATTATTGCAGTGAAACTGACCACTTCGTTGAGTTACTAAACAAAATTTAACATAATTTACAATGCTTGTAAACTAAATTAGTGTCTTATTTTATTTTAGTGGTAGTGAAGGATTAACAAAATACAACGTTAAATTAATTGTTGATAATTACTTGAAATTTTCCTCCTGCGTCGTGTCAAATTATTTTTTTAGTGACGCTTTAACCGTTATTGTGGGCCACGAGTTGATGAGGCCCGTGTTTACTGGGCTCTATGTGTTATACACGTTGTCACGAGTTTTATCTACTGCCTGTCTATTTGTTAAAAATATATCGATATAAAAGGTTATTGGATTTTATCACTTTCAAATATTGGGTATTGGCCGCTGCCACTCCCAATTATCATTTTAACTCCCACCACTCCCAACTTAACACTTTGTGTATTGTGTCACTCCGCAGGTGAACATTTCTTAATGTTTGACTTGTGTTATTGATGATATTAGGCTAACACTTTATGAATTACTAATAACTGCAGTTGAATCTGTTCCTAAAAGACAAAAGGGGAGCATAAAACCACTCAACCATAGTGACAAGACACACAAAGTGTTAAGTTGGGAGTGATGATAGTCAAAGTGATAGTTGAGAGTGACAGCGGACAATACCCAATAGTTGAATGTGATAAAATCTAATAACCTATATAAAAACATGCATTAACTATACATACGTCGTTATGTTGGCACAAACTTTATATTCAGTTGTTTTATAGAGAATTGCAAAGTATTATATTATTATATATATGTTTTATATTTGATTATCCTTATCTATACTATCTATTAAAGGAGGTTAGATGCTGACCTAATTTTGTATACGTGTCATCTTATTAGCTATGCCACATTGGATCAGCTGATGTCATAATTCCGATTTATCTATACTATTATATAATGCATGAGGGAAGGATTCCCAAAAGTTAAGAACTTCTTCACCCCAATATTTATAAATAAACCCCTAAAATAAGGGTAAAGTGGTCTTTTAAACCATAATTATTTTTTAGTCCCTCAATCTATTACATTTAAATCCTTGACATTTAACATAATTATGGGTAATTAGTTACACTCCCCCCTCATCTTTAATTCTTTAATGTATTCCTGCGATATCTTACAACCTGTAATGTTTTAAAAAAATCCGAAGGTACCATGACGATCGGCACATTTTTTTTAAATGTTTCGATAGTTGTCTTTTTTAGTTTCGCCGTGCGTTCATAAAGTACAAATAGCCGATGCGTAAATGTATAATTGATTAAAGCCAACATTTGTTTTTTACCCAAGCCCGCTTTGACCATTACCTAGCTACCGTGCATTAACAAACTGACTCTGTACAAGTTTTTTGTTTTGAACGGCATTAATAAACTAAAATATTCCCTAATTTTACTAGCTGCAATATTGAATGTTTAAGTGACTCTGTACAAGTTTTTTGTTTTGAACGGCATTAATAAACTATAAAATATTCCCTAATTTTACTAGCCGCAATATTGAAAAGTTACCAGCCGCTATATTGACACGAGACACAAATTTACCAGCCGCAATATTCCTCCAAGTTTTCTGGTACATGATAATCAAATTGAGAAGATTGAAAAGAGAATTTAATTTTAAAAGTATTACAACTATTAATTTTTTTTTTGACAAGCAAAGCAAAAATCATTCATAAAAAATAAGGCTCTCTTAGCTGGGAGCTAAGAGAAATGTTACAGACCCCAACAGAAAAGAAAAATAAACATACTCAACTTTTAATTAACATGTTACTAAAGAAGAAGGGTTAAAGTTGAGTACTTGCTCTTCCTCAGATCGGATAGTGCGAAGAAAAATGGGCGCTCAAATTTTGAATCTGCTCAGTTTCTTCAATCTACGCTAAAATAGGAGATCCATTCAACGCATATTTCCCATCTAACTCCTAAATCTCATTTAAAAATTCAAACCCGCCTATCTCATTCTTTGTTCTCTCCCTGAAGAAGATCCCTTTCAGCCTCTGGAAACCCTAAAATCAGATCAAACGAAATCCGGCGACTTAATTTTTGTTCCGATCAATTATTGACACAACAGAGGTAATGATTCATAACATTTTATTCGTTTTGTCGATGTTTAATTTGACCTTACGTTTCATTAGGACCAATTTACGCGAAACAATGATAATTTTGCAGTTTTGAGCATAAGCTGTGTTGTATCTTTTGAATGAAGTTGATAATAAAATCTTTATTTTGTGTTATTAAAGGCATTGTAGTTCTTCTAACTTTTGTTCATGATTTGATAGAAGTTCATCTACTTTGGTCGAAGAATCGTGTAGGTCAGTAGATGGACCTTTTGTATCCTGCAAAATTTGATAACTAAAGTGGTTTTTTAATTGAGATCCAGGTATATGAAGATATCAACTGAAGCAATGGATGTCCCGAAAACTTGATTTAGTTTCACCCGGGTAGGAGAAACGAGATGATGACAAAGAAAGGATTAATTTCTCTGGGTATCTTAAAACTGGATAGGGTTTTGTACTCACGTTTCGGATTTGTTATTCAATCTGTTTAGTTCTTGTAATTGTTGAATGAATTTTAATGAACAGGGAGGATATACAAGTTCCATCACACCCTACTTCCCAATATATGCACAAGGTCAAGGGCCACCGACGATGATGCAAGAACGGTTCCAAAGTGTTATCAGTCAGTTTTTTTTAATACGCGGGGTACCGTATTTTTTGTGCTTGTGATTTTTGTTTGATATGTTTATTAGTAGTTATACGCGTGTTTGGCTGTGATTATAGAAAATCATACGTTCTGGTGGTGCGGTTGATGATGACACGGCAAACATTATAGTTACTCTTGATACTGTTGATCCAAACAAGGTTTGATCAGATCCTTACTGATTGAAAGTCATTCTGCCATGCCATCATTGCGTCTAGCTGTCGCTGCAGCAACCAACAGGTTAGGTTTCATGTTGTTTATTGCAAAGATATTTGTTTGTTAGGGTTAAATTGATTGGATAAAAGGCCTTGATACCATTATATGGCAAGCTGAATGGTGTTTATGGATTCTTTCTTTTTGTGAAACATTTGAAGCCAACTGAAATTGCAAAGCTCAACTTCACAGTTGATCTTATGCCTGATGTTGTTGATTGAGTTCATACATCTAATTGTTTGGATCACAATTCATGTTTGATGCTAGAATAGATTAAACTGATCTTTTTTGTTATTATTGGATATAAATAGTTTGAATTTGGGTAATGTGGAATATATGTGTAACTGTTATGTGAATTAGATTTAAACCTTTTTATTTGAGAACTAATATAATAATTCGATTGAGTGTGCCAAATCAAGAGTCCTAAAAAGGAGGATGGAGATTTAGTGAATGATCAAGTGATCAACCATGCATTAAATGTGAACCTGCTCCTTTTGGATTTGAATCAGCCATTCTTGTCATCTAAGGTGTTGTTAGAAGATTCTTGGTATGCGTTTATTATTTTATTTGTTTCCATTATGTGTTTTCTATCTTAATTGTGTTTGATTTCAGGCTGAGAGACAACTGGTTAGTATCTTTTATATGAAACAAATTTAATCTCAAGTAGATTTAACAGTAAGCTGCTATCTTAAAAAAATACACGTAATTTTCTTTCTTTCTACATTAGTTTAGTTTTCTAGACATTTTTATTTGGAATGTGTAGCCATTCAGCTGACTTGGGTGGCAAGATTTATGAGATGATGGCAATTGCTCTTGGTGAAAAGTGGGGGAGTGTCGAGGAAAGTAAAGTTGTTGCCACCACTTGTTCACCTGAATCGAATGTAGACCCGACATATGAATCCACTACCAATACAAAAGTTGTGGAGCCATCTGAAGTTACTGACCCGTTTACATATTCAGGTTTTTTACCCATGTCTCATGAAAGAATTGGTGAGGAAAGTAAAGTTGTTGCCACCACTTGTTCACCTGAATCGAATGTAGACCCGACATATGAATCCACTACCAAGACAAAAGTTATGGAGCCATCTGAAGTTACTGACCCGTTTACATATTCAGGTTTTTTACCCATGTCTCATGAAAGAATTGGTGCCTTCGAACCAGATAGTATAATAGTGGTTTGGTTACAAACCGGATCATGAACTGGTTTGTGCATCCTTAATTTCAAGTCGAATATGTTTTGTTCAACTTTAGTTAAACAAGATGCCACAACACAATCTCTAATTCGGTACCATTTGCTTGATGTCATATGCGCAAGAATGCAAATGGTTAGCTGGAAACATGCTGCCTTCAGTTAATTCATTTTATTTTTGTTTCTTGTTCATTCTGGCATACATATTGGAAGGCCAGAGGTTATTTTAAACAGAAAGCATTCCAAATTGAGTCAATCTAGCCTTATCCGAGTTTAATGTACAAAAATAGGTTTTTAATTACAAATAAAATATGGACTTTGAAAATAGTTTTGAGATTTACAATTGTGATCATTTAAACATCCAAATTTGCATACCGAGGGATGCTAGCAGTTGATGACTATGTACTTTCAAATTTCATCTTTTTTTCGATGTAAATGTAATTATATAGGATTCCTTTCCTTTTCTTATATGCTATTGCTAGCGATTGATGACCTATAAGCTTTCAAAGTTTCATAGTTTACACCCCCAACTTGTAGATATGAGCAAAATTATTGTTTGTTTTATACGTCATTTATACACATACTACAAATTCACACAAATATAAACGGTTTTAGCGTTAAAAATAAAATATTTTTCTCCACACATCGTCTTTTATAAGTTGAAGTGGAAAAACAAGACGCTAATTTAATTTAATTTTTATATCTCGTAATTGATATGACCAATGATATATTTTGTGAAAGCATCTTTGGATGGTCACAAGTCAAAAATTTTCAAGCCTTACCTTTTATAAAGGGGCATCCCAAATAAATAAGAAGAAAACATTGTTTTAAATCTTACCTTATAAATAAATAGAGGGACCAATGAATTCAAACCCAAACCATTGATGTTGAGGTTTTCTAAAGAAGCCAATTTTTCGCCTACGTTAAACTTTTGTTGGCCCTAGCTAATTAACCCACATCAATTTTTAGCCTACGTTAAACTTTTGTTGGCCCAAGCCAATTGTTTGGTTACGCATGTTATAACATAGTTTTCAACTTTGTGTTTTTTTTTTTATATTTTTTAAATGCAAAAAAAAAAAAAAGTAACATAGTTCTCTAACTTTGTTTATATATATACCGTTGAAAATGTAAGGTGTGATAGTTCAAATTTATGAATATTATGTATAATCGATTCGGTTAAATCGGTTATATCATAGATAGATAGACCACACTGATGCTACGAATAAGAAAACATACTATATATCATGAAAGGATAGATAAACTAAGAGAATATGAGTATGGCGTTGTAAATTGTCACCCCCGCTGCATCGCGCGGGTTTCCTACTAGTATTTATAATATTATGTATATAATATATAATCTCTAATAAAGAAGAGTTGCAAAAAAAACCAGGTGTTTCAAATTTCAAATTTTGAATTCATTTAACTCATCCCAAGACACCATATATCTGCACAGGGATAAAGGAGATTCAAACACACCGCCCTCTTTCCCTTTCTTCTTTCTCTCTCTCTCAAACCTGATTAGCAACCATTGAAGATGCACAGGGATAGATCTGGGGATGGAGATGCAACCATCTTCAAATACAATATCATAGTTTGAAGTTTGAAATTTAGCAACCACCAAATAGTTTCCATCTTCGGAGATCTCACGACACAGATCATCCGGAAGAATTTCGATTTCGTCGATTCGAAACCTACTTCCAAGATCTGGATCGGTAAAGCACAAGATGAGTTCTCTTTCAAACCCTAGGTTATCTCGGTTCCACTCCGAAAATGTTCCGCCTGTCGGTTTCGTGCAAGGAAGTTACAGGATTGGAAACTTCTGTAGATCCGCATGTTAAGGTATGGGTTAAGTGATTGATTTGTGTGTTTATGGTTTTTAGATAGTGTATTTGGAACAGGAGTTGATTCTTGCAAAATTTGTTAGGTTGTTGCAAGGATTAGACCTCCTAATTCTCATGAGAAGAGGGATTATACGGTTAGGAAAGTTTCGGATGATTCGGTGGCGGTAGGTGATCGGAAATTTACTTTGGTTGCGATCCTCGATTCGAAATCTAGCCAGGTTTGTTGAATTGAATCTCCTATGTTTTTGCTAATTTTGTTGGATAAATAGTGCTTGATGTTTGTAATTAGAGATTTATCTATATTACTTTGATGCATTTATAAGAGGATATATATATATATATATATATATATTTATGTGTACATTTGTCATGGTATTTATTAATACTAGAGGGTGCAATGTATTTGATAAAAAAAAGTGCTTGATGTTTGTAATTATCCATCCTGTTGAATTAAAGATCTCTTAATAACTACTTTGATGTGTGTGTGTGTGATAGTATTAAATCCTAGAGGGTGTCAATGTGTAATCTAGATGTGTGTATATATAGGACCCTTGTATATTGAATTATCGAGAAAAAATCGTTTATTTATAACATTACACATCAAAAAATTTAAGCTGGAGAACAGTTCGAGTGTGTTTGTTTCTTAATTGGAAGATTGATGTGAACATAAGGAATTATTATTGATTTTTAAGTTAATTGGTGTTGTAATAGGAGGATGTATGGATGAGCAATGTACCCGGTACCGGTACCTTCGAGGATGCATTTCAATCAGTTGTTGTCTCGATGGTTAAGAGTGCAATGGCGGGTTACAACACGTTGACATTTGCCTATGGACAGGTACATATTCCATTATTTAGTTAAAAAAATCTATGGAAACTATTTGGTGGTAATATCTTCAATGGTTGTTAATGTCCTAATGATCAATTTATACGCAGCTACCTTTCAAAACAAAAACTTTACTCAACCATCTGTTGTCTATCTCCCCTGTTCGCTTACTCGCTCCATCTTCTAAACCTAAAAAACAACCGACAGATCTTCTTTCATTCGCAGGGAAGGTAAGGTTCACTCAGCCAGCAGGTAAGCTTCGATTCAGCAACTTCGATTAGCCCCCATTTCTTCTCTATTACATTTGAATTGTTCTTTCATTCGTGAGCTACCTTAATAGGTTGAATATGCTTGGTATTTGTTTTAGATGCACACATTTGTTTTTGTTTTAAAGCTAGGTGAAAGTTGTTATACAAGGATAATATATTGTGAGAATAATTAGGCTTTCATTATGTTGTGATATTTGTTTTAGATGCACATATCGTTTGTGTGAGACTTGGTTTCTTAGGTGATTGGTTAAATCTATAATACTATATAAAGCATCTCCTATGTACTAAATAGTAATTTTCAACAAAACTTTAAGATGGCAGTCTAAAAGGCAAGAAGAAATCTCCATTTTTAACACATTTTCTTCCCATCATGCCCCTCTCTCCCTCAACCACTGTAGTCCTATTAACAACGGCATTGAATATCATCTCTTCCACATCCCACGACAACGCTCATCGATCCTGTTAATGAATGCGAAAGGTAATCCCCTTTTAACTTCCCTTTATTAATTCAGTCATCCCCTTTAACTTCCCTTTTCCTTTTCCTTTATTAATTCAATCATCCCCTTGATTTTGATGTATTCACTTGAAAGATTGAAAGAGCTATCGAGAGGCAAAGAGTCATCCGAGAGCACCTTCATCTGTCGTCCTTCGATTCTTCAATCTCTGTAATTTTATTCTCACCAAGCTGCTTCTTATATGTTGTTATTTGATTCAGCAATTAGCATATACGTTTGGGGATTTTGCCCTTTTCTTCTTCTATTGTTGATGATTTTCTTCGTTATCACCAGCAAAATATGTAGCTTCTATGCATTCAAAGAAAGAAAATATGGTCACTCCAAAAACCAAAAACTCAAATACAATCGATTCCATCGATCAAAAGAAATCAGCCCCAAGATCCTGTACACGTTAATGAAATCCGGGTCGGTTAAAGAACCAGTCAAGTTAAACTCCCCAGCGGTTCGAAAGACGAAAGTACAAAACTTGCTCCCGGTGCACATTCGACACCGAAATGCTCTGCAATGCCTTCTAAGGTAATAAAATTATCTGAATAAAATCGTTTATTCAACTTAAACTTATGTTAATCTCGTATTGCAGGTTACAAATGCAGTGAATAAGCAACTGTTAGCAACCCCTTTGGTAACAAGAAGGTAAACGATTCAAATTATTTTGTGAAAGTTATTAGGCAATTGTCAAATTCATTTTTATATAAATTAACCTTTTTATATACATATTGAAGGATGGAAACACCGGTTCATCCTTCAGTTGTTGGAAGCAAAACACCTGGCCAAAAATGGCGTATTTTCTCAGCTGTGTAAGTTGTTCCGCTAATGAGTAATCATACCTTAGTTCTTGCCTCATATGGGCTAACAAACACATCTAAGTTTTGTTATTTTTGTTTTTCTGTGTACCGATAGCTCAAAGTCCCTTAGCGCATATAGAAACAAGTTACAATCACCAACCGTATCATCCGCGTTCACCTTGCGAACAGAGAAAAGAGCCGCCCGAAGAAAACAAGCAAGAATTCGCATTGGTTTCTCTTTTAATGAAAGCACAGGCCCGATTTTCTTAATTTGTATTATGCGTTTGTTAATTTTCAGAAGCTCAAAGAAAAGTTAAATGAAAAAGAAGTGAAGAAAGTGCAGCTGCAAACGACATTAAAGGTAATAATAATATTATGGGACTAATATTATTCCCATTTTTTTATTTTTTTATTTTTTTGCATTCATTTATGACAAATTTAAATACGTGATAAATGCATAAATTGACACCTCTAGCATATAATATTGCAGGAGAAAGCAGAGTCTGAATTCAGAAGACTGCGACAAAGCTTTTGCTTTAAAGCTCGACCACTACCTAGCTTCTAGAACGAAAGAGAAACACCAAAAAGCTCAATAAAGAAGGTATAACGGGCCGGACCAAGTTGACCTGAATCACCTGTTGTCCTTTTCTTTTTAAATAATTAGTGTGTCAAATATGATTATAAAGTTATATAACGGGCGGTGGGGGGGGGGGGGGCATATTTTGTATAAATGTTGAAAACATCAAAGAGGAAGAGGTGCGGAACCAACTGAACCAAGGCACAGTACCTGAAAACATCGAGGTTCATTGCCTAGCAAGGCTGATTAAAGCATGGTTGCCATGTGGTGTGCTTGATGGGCTATCTCCTCAAGAGGTGTTGCACTGTAACATACATGATTATTTAAGAAATGATTATATTTAAAAAAAATATAATTTACCTAGAAACTGTGCAAAGGTTGAAACCAGGAGACATCCATGGCTTTTTATTATTCTGATACTTTCACATGGATGATGACTTTATAGATAACTAGTTGATGCCCCACCCGAGTTGCGGGGCGATGGCCGAATAATGAGTGAGTGTTTGGCAGCTTATTGACACGAAAAACAATTAAATCGAGTCAACCAATTAAAAGAAAACACTTTTATAGTTTTGATAAAAAAAAACTAAAACAATGGCAATATTGTAATTTTTAACCGAGGGAAAGTTGTATTTTTTGACTGGGGTAAAATTGTAATTTGCTAAAAGCTAAAGTGATGGCAGTAATGTAAATTTTCACAGGGGCAAAATTGTAAATTTTCACAGGGGCAAATTCGTAATTTTTAACTTGGGGTAACAGCGTAATATAAATTTGAACTAAGGGCACAATCATAAATTTAAGCTGGAGGCAAAACCATAATTTTATTTTGAACCAGGGGCATAATCGTAATTTTGCGTTGGGGGCAAAAGCATAAATTTATTTTGAACCAGGGAAAAAACGTAATTTTGAACTGAGGGCGAAATCATAATTTTTTAAACGGGAAAATCACATTTTTGAATAGAGGGCAAAATCGTAATTTTTTTGCTGGGGGGCAAAAACAGATTTTTATTTTGAACTGGGGGCGAAAAGGTAATTCTGAGTTGAGGGAAAACTACAATTTTATTTTGAACCGAGGGGAAAATTGTAATTTTGAGCTGGGTACAAAAGCGTAATTTTATTTTTAGCTAGGGGCAAAACCATAATTTTAAAGAGGGGCAAAAACGTAATTTTAAAATGGATATAAAATAATAAACTGGTTGGTCCAATGCGGGAGTGCCAGGAAAAATCGTAATTTTGAATTGAGGGTGAAATCGTAATTTTGAGATGGGGAAAAAACGTAATTTTATTTTGAGCTGGGGGGCAAAACGGTAATAAAACGTAATTTTAAAATGAATATAAAACAATAAACTGGTTGGTCCAATAGGGGAGAGGGGAGTGCCAGGCAGCTGCCTGGCACTATTCCCCCAGTTGGTAATGGTAATTGTATTATAGGAAACTAGTGGATGCCCCGTCCGCGTTGCGGGGCGATGGCCGAACAATTCTCAATCAATTAAAAAAACACATATAATTTTGCTAGGAAAAAAACTAAAACGATGATAAGACCGTAATTTTCGGCTCAGGCAAAACTGTAATTTTTCAGGACTAATGAGCGAGTGTTAGGCAGCTCTTTAACAAGAAAAAAAAAATAAATGGAGTAAACCAATTAAAACAAAAAACTTTTATAGTTTTGCTAAAAAAAAAAAAACGATGGGAAAAGTGTAATTTTGAACTGAGGGTGAGATGATAATTTTAATTTAGGGATGAAATCGTAAATTAAAAGCACCAACGGGGGAGTGGTAGGCACCTGTCGGCATGACTGAAATTTTACATTGGGGGCAAAATTGTAATTTAACCAGGAAAACAAATAAAAACGATTGAGAAAATGTAAATTTAAGTTTAGGGAAAAATCGTAACTTGGCTATGAGAAAAAAATACTAATGGCAAAACTCTAAATTTAAACGGGGCAAAATCGTAATTTTTAACCGAGGGCAAAATTGAATTTTTTATCTGGCAGCAAATTTTAAGTGGGGGGTAAAAACATAATTTTAAACTGATGGCAAAATCGTAATTTAAGGAAAAAACTAATGGTAAAAGTGTAAATTTAAACGGGGCAAAATCGCAAATTTTTAACCGAGTGCAAAATCGAAATTTTTAGCTGGGAGCAAAATCGCAAATTTATTTTTAAGTGGGGGTAAAAACATAATTTTGAACTGATGGCAAAATCGTAATTTTAAGAAAAAAAACTAATGGCAAAAGTGTAAATTTAAGCAGGGCAAAATCGTAATTTTTAACCGAGAGCAAAGTCGAAATTTTTAGCTGGGAGTAAAAGCGCAAATTTATTTTTATGTGGGGGCAAAAACATAAATTTATACTGATGGCAAATTCGTAATTTTAAGGCGGGCTAAAATTGTAAATTTATTGGGCCAATTAGAGAGTGTCAAACAGTTGCCTGATACTATTCACTCTGCTGCCTGTTTCAACCAATAGGGGCAAGTCACTATTGCCGCTCATATGTTTTGTAAGTATTGAATATGTGCAGGTTGTTGACCAAAGACCTAAAACCTCTTCAAAATGTTGGACCCTTGATTAGTCGTTTGCATCAACAGATCTAGATAGATTGTCTGCACGAGGGGTGGTAAGCATATGCTCCCTAATCCTTTTTTTTTTTTTTTTGAAAATGATGATACCTGTCTTATGTTATAAATGCTCTCTTCTTGCACTCCACATGATAATAATATGATGAATGATGCTAAACTATGGTAAAATTGCACTAATTATAAGGATTGGCTTAAATTGATTCTATATGTGAATTATTTCTATCCAAGTTTTTATTTATGGTTTGTTAAAAATCATCATGTTCCCCGCTGCGGAGCGCAAGTCCTCTCGGCTCTGGAAATTCCGAAAATAGCGACCATTGGGAGGCTTGTATGAGAAAATGGATGAACAAGTTATAATAGTTTATAGTCTAATATGTAAAAATGGCTAGAGAGATGCAACTTTTAGTTATACATAAAGCTAATTTGCGACTGTTTGTCTTCAATCATGCTTTATTTATGTAAATATTTGTGCTCAAACTTCTCAAGCTCCATCAACGTATGTTCTACATGAAAAAAATATTATTAATCTTTCTCAGGTATTTACTTTGTGCACGCACGTTTTTGTAAAGAAACAAGGTTCAAATTACCATTTTGCACCCATGTTTTTGTAAAGAAACAGGCTCCGGCTGCTGTGGCTGCAACACCGGCTGCGGTTGTGGTGGATGGACCGAGGAAGGTTGTTCGACGCCGCATGCGAAGAAGCTGGCGAATCAGCATAAGGTTGATATTATATGAATACGAATGGATAGTAAACCAAGATATGATCGAATTTTGTTAAATGATTTCGATCATATCTTGGTTTCTTCATGTGAGAATTTCATTAGAAGTTAAAGATAATCTTTTAATCAAATTATAGAAGTTTTGATGTCAGATTCTTGTGAAATTTGGCAGATTTGCATACTTCCGCCATCAAAAGTCTGGAGTGGTCTACATACTGTCTTTAACATTATTTTATAAAGATATGTAACTAAACGCAAACAATTTAAATGATATATTATAATCTGTTTTTAGTATTTGATTTCGATTGTTATTAAACATACCCGTGTGTTCACACGGGTTTTACAACTAGTAAGTTATAATGAGAATAGTATACTAGACTAAAGGATATGGTGAGGGTCATTCCCATGAGGATGGGCCGCCACGTAGAACGCCACATCACCATCTTTCATGGGATGGCTCTTCTAGCAAAATGAAGGGGGTGGAGGATGGGCCTACCCGTGACCAATTATTTTATAATTTTTTTTAACTTTTTTTGGTTAACTTGATAAAAACATCTTAAAAATTAAATAAAATTAATACATAAAACAACATAATTAAATCCATTACATAACATAAAAAATACATTTCCTAAAAATTAAAATTACTAATCCTAGAAACGGAAAACATAAAAGCGAAAAAAAATAAAAAACGATACAACTAAAAAAATACGAAACAACCTACGACGTCCATTTTTTCTTAACTTTCTCTTTCATCATCCGGTAAACCTCTCGTTCATCCTCCGGAACCGAGTCGAGATCCAACCTCATAATCCTAAAATCCTCCACTAGAGCATAGCCGGCCGACAAGTTTTTCCTATAGCTATATTTTTCCGCCTTGAGCTCTTTGAACGAACGGAATTTCGGATATCAACTCGTCCATTTTCGAACCCGCCCTGGAAGACGTTTGGATCGAGCCGCCCCCTTTTCTCTTTCCGGTCGCCTCTTTTTTTGCTTTGTCCCTTCCGGGGGACGTTCCGACTCGTGAACGGCCAACACCTCCCCGTCAAATTCCGGGTCGTCGTTTATGTCGATGTGACAACGAGCGGTGGAGCCTCCCACGCTATAACTTCCGGACTCGGAAGTTTTACTCCGTTTGGCGGTTGCGACCTCATTTGGAACATGCCTCCATTTGTTTTCTTTCTTTAAAACGTTCCATGCTCGGAGGTGTTGGAAAGGAGTTGTATTCTTAGAGTCCCATTTAGCCAAAGCAAGGTTGAGAATGTCCTCGTCGTTACTCCCACTAGGAAGATTAGTGTAAATTTGGTTATAAAACCCGCTAAAGGTGTTGATGGCTTTGCTCATTTTACGCCACTTGCCAGAGACGGAATCGATATCACGCATCGGTCCTTGCTCCATAAGCGCGTTAAATTTATCCGTTATCGCCTTCCAAAACCGGTACCCGTTTGGTTGTTCCCTAAATTAAAAAAAAATGCCTTAGTAAAATAAAAAATAAATCTTTTTAAATTTAAATTAAAAAAATAAAATTTGGTTCGTACAGACAATCGGGCAAGTTGAGGACTTAACCCACGCAATTGCTAGCGCCTCCGCCTCTAATTTGTCCAAGGTCTCAGCTTTGGTTTCGAACCGCCTTTCGTTTCGACTACGGTTTCAACCGCCTTCCCCTTTTTTTTGCGCTTGAGATTTTGAGGTGGCGATTCGGGGACGACTTCTTCATCATCGTCAAGTGGGACCGGGGATGTTGCCGGTTGCGATTGGAATTGCGCTTGAGATTCAAACGAGTTGCATATCATCATTTGTTGGAGTGCTTGGTAATGTTGCATACCAAATAATCATTTGAAAGAAATAAACGTTCAAGTAAGGAAATCCATCTCTCTACCCGCGGGTACGTAATGTATCAAACGAAGTTAGATTCAATCTAACTTTAAAAAATTAAGCTAAAAATAAGGTAAGGCATCTAAAATTTGTTGAGTTTCGAATCAAACCATATACCAAGTAAGATGACAGATGTTGAAATAAGCGATTATGGGTTCTATAGCCCAAGGTTCGGATCAAACCATATACCAAGTAAAATTGTCCATGATGAAAGGAATCGTCGAAAGTTGACGGCCTATGATAAACATATATCTTAACAAAGTGAGATTCTATAGCCCAAGGTTAGGATATGACTCAATACATGGACAATCTTGTAAATATGACTCAATACATGGACAATCTTGTATTCACAGCACGCTGAGGTGAATGAAGTTATATATTTAATCCTTCCTCCTTTACCTGTCTTACTTTGACTATAAAGGTCAAAACAATAGTTTTAATTCATATGTTTCATATATTATAACTCTCTACCTCTTTTGCACATTAGTGTCCATCAAATCAAGTTCCCAAATCGAATCGATCAAAAAACAATTAACAAATTAAACTAAAAGAGCATCAAAATCACATGGATCATTTATAGTACATTAGTAGTCCAAACAAAATAATCACCTTTATGTAGCAGTCTTCATGGATAATTTATAATACATCAATAATAAAAACAAAATAATCACCCTATCTTTTCATTATCCTCATCACAAAGCCAAAAGAAGGAAACAATATTTTTATGTTGGAGACTCTTAAGCATTAAAATCTCCGTCTCAAACTCGTCTCCTTGCCCGTACTCACGATCTAACCTTCGTACGGCAAAATTCACCAAATTCCCATACTGCAAATGTTGTCCTTTGTACACCTTTCCTAATCTACCTTCCGTAATGAGATTTCCATCCGAAAAGATGTTGGTGGCAGATAATATCTCTTCTAATCTGTAGTTCTACGTAATCGCAGAGCAAGAAGATTATATATTATAAAAACAGTATCTAAAAGTTAAATACAAAAGCTAATAAACTAATGAAGAATGACAATAGCGTATCGAATATACCACTTTTGAAAAATAACAAATAATAATTAATAAATATCTAATTAATTAGTCATCCACTCTAAAACTGCAGGTTTAAACTTAATAGGGTAGAGCATATCTTTTAGTACCTGGTTACAAACTGGGCTAAAGTGATGTTTATGAAAATACATATAATAATATTTATTTTAAAGTATGTTTATCAACTACAAAAACTAGGCATCACTTTTTATACAAAGAGAAATGATATATCCCGATACAAATCCTTAATCATACATACTTATGACTATTAAGGGCATACGCTCTCACATTCTCATGAATTAATGCCAATTTTAGTTCGGATAGATAATTTCTCGTATACAAATGTATTTTTAAAGTTGAAGAGCTTTAACCGGTTTGTAAATCAATAAAGCCCTTTATGCCTCCGATCGATTTCCCAGCTCAAATAGCATGTAAGTCTTGTCTATTTAAGGTAGCAAGAGTTAAAGGCAGGCACCAGTACCTGTATGCCTTCTAAAAACTGTAGTGCCTCCTTGTGTGCTAAAAGTGAAGCTCCTACCTTTTCCTGCAAAAGCAGGTTAGAACCCCATGTATTACACGGGTTGAATAAATGTAATTTTATATATTAAATAATAAAAAGTTAGATCTTTATGAACCCCGTATATTGTACGGGTTAAATAAATGTAATTTTAGATATCAAATAATAAAAAAAGTTATATCTCTCAAAACCATGTGTATTAGTCTTATAATAATCATAAAAACTATGTCTTTTTAATGCTAAAAATACTTGCAACTTTTGCCATAGAATGAATACCTGCCAAATCCCACTTGTTCATCTGCCATTTGTTGCGCTAACGTCCAATGAGCATTAAATTTGCCAAATGTCGGTTGTCATGTAAAGAGTATTACTCCGCCTCATCAAGCAACTTATAACTGCCATATCACAATTTGTAATATTCACACCATGGTGGTTGAAGTCTTTCTTCTAAAGCTGAGTTGTAGTGCAACAAAAGTAGAACTTGAAGAGAATGCACCACTTGTCCTTCTTGCAATATAATTGCTTAACAATCCCAGTTATATTAGCTGCAAAACAAATAGTAAAATCAATTTATATTAAACATGAGATATTTACTCAGTAACATCAAGTGTTTAAGAACCGGACATGCTTATTAAGAAGTGAATTACTTTCCCGATACATAAGTGAATTACTTTACTCAGTAACAAAGTTTACTCTAGTCCTCTGATCACTATAAAAAAAAAGGGTAAATGCACGGTACCCCTGACCGCGGGAGGGATCCCCCTCCCCAGTTTGCTACCCGACCAAGCGCCCTGGCGGTGAATTCCCCAGTCTGCTCAGGGTAAGAATCGAACTTGCGACCTCCCCCTTGCAGGTTTTAAGATGGGTGTCGGTGGCCACTGTGCTGACACCCAGTGGTTTCCTCTGATCACTATAAGTAGTACTAAAATTTGAAATTCCTCCACAAAAGCTAATGTAAAAAAAGTTACCTCTAGGTCAAGATTTCATAAAAATATGGTAAATGGGTACACCGATATCAAAGTTTGATGAAGGTGAAAGCATTTCAAGGAATCTTCGAACTGTGTTTTTCCTAAATAAAAGTAGAAGAATACTTACCTTTTTCATGTATAGATACTCAATATCAACATACACAAACCACATGAAGATGAACAAATAGGTATGTACACGCAACAAATCACTATACGAAACCCAAAAATAAAGAAAATAAAGACAATGCAAACAATCGAGGAACAACACAAACTATAAGAAAGAAAAATTAGAGACATGAACAAAGAATAACAAAATCGACATTGACGAACTCACTAACATTAGAAGCTGCAGTACATAATCGACATTTTGCGATGAGTATGATTATTGAAGGATCTGATTAATGTGTAAACGGGTCAAAGAACAAATACAGATCCCGATTTTATCCGAAAAGTCCTTTAAAATGTCATAGAAATGAAACAACTTTTAGCATATAAACCATGTATGCAGTCCCTTCAAAAAGTTGAGTATCATCCAATTAGTGGTTCTATAGATAGGCCCATTTACTTGGGCTGATCCATGATTCGTTTGCTTGATGTCCATCTGTTTTTTTTTTTTTCATTTCACCTTTGTCTCCCTCTCCATAGTCCACAGTTACACACAAGTCAAAAGAGTACATTACTTGATTAAAACACTTGTATCGTCTAACATGAAATAAAGTGACTATAGTTTTATTTTATTTTTTTTAACACGCCACTTAGATTATTAAAGTCTTTTTTATCCCCATTTTGTAAAAAATAAAATTAACTTATATTGTGCCTATAAAAGAACCGGTAACTTATATTGATGCTCGTTCTTCTCTGCCTGTCGGTATTGGCAAGTCATAAGAGAAGCATTTGTAAGGATTTCTCTATAAATTTATTATAAAAAGAAAGACGTTAAGCAAGTTCATTTAGTATCAATTATGCATATACGTGTACTTACCTTCAATGTTTTAATTTCTTTCAATAGTAAGAGATAAAGGAAGAAGATAGGACAACTGACTACATCTACTCACATCATCTTCTTCTGACGGTACACTCCATAACGTTAAGTCGACAAAGTACCACGTTTACCAAATGACGATCAAGTAACAGACAAGTGAATTTTGTTGACATCAGTTCAAAACAAATATTGTCAGTTTCGACTGTAAACATAAAAAGACAAAATAAATTTTCTTTTCAAAACAATTTTGCAAATACATAAAAACGTATAAAGAGCCACCAGTTTAATGAAAACCCATCCAGTTGACCCGTTTGCCATTAAACAGTCTGTGATGGAATGATGGGTTTAACTTGATAATCAAACACATACTATTTTTTGGACTTTATTGAAGTGATAATGTACTTTTATTGAAATATTACTTACAATTTTTGATGGGTGGTATAGAAGAAGTTTGCTGGGTTTATTTTGATGCAGGGGATACGAGAGATGTGGGACCAATATGAGCCTCTTCTACTGCACCTTCCTTCTAGCTTTGGGCGAGCGTCTCCCGATGTGGTGAATTTTGCTACTAGTCGCTTTCCCTACTAAGCATATCTATGTCCCTAAAAATAAAAATAGCAGAGTGATTAAAACACAATATCAAGCTAAACATATCTATTTACAAAATACAATGAGCTAACAGTTACCCAACTCACACATATTGACACCTCTAGTTTTCAATGTCAATCTAGTAAAGATAGAACACATACAATATAAGATGTATTGGCCGTTCACTATACTCTAAAGGAAAAGGGCCTGATAAATTGTTATTGTAAAGAAGCCTGCAACATATGTCATGTCAGCAAAATGCGGGATAGGTTAAAAGTAAACTTATAAAATAATAACCATAAACAACACCCACAAAATTCAATTTAAATCCGAAAAATCATGAAATTGAAACAGTTTTGTGCTAATTTGTGCAAACATAATGAGATCGGGCGGTGGAGCAGCAACGCAGGTGGCCGGTGTGAAACATCGGCTGAATTTTCCAGCAAGCTCAACATATCTGCGGTGGATGTTACTTGACTTCAGAATTCATTGCAAGCCTGCAAGCAACAAACATTATTTATAATATAAAAGAAGGAAAGAAAAGAAACAAAACTGATAAATGATTCTTGACAAAAAAAAATCCAGATCCTGTTCTTTACTCACCAAAACCTTAATAGCTCGACAAAGTAGGTACCTTTTAGTCTCAACCACTAATCAACAATGTCCATCCGAGTCAAATTTGAAGCATAATCAGAGTCAAACTAACAAAAACAACTTTAATCAAGAAAATTTAGGTCAAGATAGATACATTAAAAAGAAAAAGACACTGAACCAGTTACTAAGCATCTAAAAAATGTGAGATTTGACTTTTACTTCCTAAATCGAAACCAATTGGCTGTGACTTTAAAACTCGCACCATAAGTTCATCAGATTTCTCTATGGGTTCTTCTTATAGAAGGTTCGTTACACTCGAAATAAGAAAAGCAAAGGACAGAGATTGTTGTGGTCACCAGTGGTTCATCCTCAGATGCCTACTTAATTTACAATTTCTGTCACATGCTAGCTTTGTTTGCCATGCTTTAGCCATATAATGTGGTTCTCCCAAGGCACTACTTGGACCTATAATATTTACTTTTCAAGATCATAATACTCACTTTGAAAACAACAGGTGTTTAGTTCTACTTAAAGATCTATCAACAAAAGAACCATCTCAGGTCCAATTTGAGCCTTAACAATCTGCAACAACAAAAACACTAATCCAATGATTTGAAATTCCTTCATATTGAATCAAATAAAATTAAAAAAAAAAAACTTATGATGTGGAGGTGATCCGAAACAGAGGAGCCAAAAGTCGCTGAGATTGACAGAGTGCTAAATGCAGCTGGAATCAAGGCCAAAAGGCGCAATCTGAATTTCACCTAAATTGTGAAAGAAAAAAAAACCCTAACTTGTAAATTGAACAAAGAGAAATCCTAGATTTCAAAATCACATAAAACCAACACACAAACAAAAATAACAATTCAAACAGACATAGTACAATTCACAATAGAACAAAAAGATGGATGTAGGAATCATAAATTAACATTGAACGTACATTAAACACGATTCTTCAATCGCTAGCCCTCTTTCCTTTTCAAAATTGATATCAGTCATGAAGCATTAACCTATGCTTACCATTAACATCTATGAATGATAATCACAATTAAACACGAATCACGAAAGAATGTCAGTTTAAAGAATTAAAGATGAAGAGGAAAACAAAACTGCTACTTAGTTTCCTGTAGTTGAATGTCACTATGCCTGATTGAAGGAAGAACATACCGATCGAAGAAGAAATCGTTCTAGCTGATGAATGCATCAAAGACTAATCGCTAAAGGGAAGATCGACTTAGATTTAGGGTTTTTGATTTGCAAAATAAGATACAAAGGAAAGGTTGTATTCATTATGGAAACTGTGAATTTGATTGAGAGGAGCGCTTGATTGAAGAGATGATTTTGAAACGGTTGGATATTAATTAGGTTTTAGAGAATAGGGGAAAAGAAGAGAAGCGTATGAGGAGAATGGTTTTGGTGGACAATTGAAAAAAAAAGGGTCTCAGCATATGCCACGTGGCATAAGTTATTTTGCTTTATTAGAAGTAGTAGATAATGAGAATAAAATAATATAAAAAGTATGAATGTACATAATCAATGAAACACGGATAAAGACTATATAAACATAGCATTGATCTTAAATATATGGATAACTGATATATCCTCATACTTATTTTGCCTATATACGATGACTTTATAGCCTAGTGGTATTTTAGAGTGAGATAAGGCTTTAAGACCAATAGGTCATGTGTTCGATTTTTACAGGGGTTTTCCCATATTTATAAAATGCAATGGATTAAAACCATAAAACAAATGTATTTTTCATTGTGTTATAAAACGCAATGGACAAAAAACACAAAAGAAATGTTTTGTTTCTAAGACGCAATGGACAAAAAACACAAAAAAAAATGTTTTTTTTAAACGCAATGGGCTGAAAATATAAGAAATGTTTTTTTTTTCTTTTCTAAAACACAATGGACAAAAAACACAAAGAAATGTGTTGTTTTTAAAACGCAATGGACTAAAATACAAAAAAAATGTGGTTTTTTTCTTTCTTGTGTAAAATGCAACGACTTAATTCAAAAACTCATATCGTAAAACGCAATTCAAAAGTTTCTTATACAGATCGAAGCCAATCTTTTCGAATTTCTTCAACGATTAACGAAATTTGAATGTTAGAAACACTTATCAACGATCGAATCGAACGAATTGAGTGATTCACTTCAAAATCACAGAAAAAAATTAGAAATTGTATAAAATTAAACTGGGTTTTCTTCAAAAAAGTTGAAGAACACGTTGATTGAGTATTTGAATCGCTGGTTGATAACGAAAATCGCATTATGATGTAGTGATTATTCAGATAGAAAGTGAAGAAAATGTTGAAGATGATGGGCTTTGAAAATGATGAGTTTTAAAGTTGCATGGAAAGAGAAAAAGAAAAAAATGATATAAGACTGACTAAAATATTCTTCCCCTTTATTTTTCAATTATGCTACATGTCATAACCCTATTCCTTCCTACCCAAACTATAATACCTATTTGATCCTCTCCCAATAAAATAATGGGATATTGAATTTAAATAACCCTAACTTTCATTAATTTCACTAATTGGCCGATAAAACTCTTAACTTTCAATTTGTACAACATTACTCTCATCTTTCAACTTATTTTCTGATATCACTCCCAAATTAACCCAGTTAGTTTTTTGTTGATGTGGCACTTGTGTGGTGATGTGGCAACTAATTTGGCTTTTTGATGACGTGGCATCTTACTTGGCTTTTTATGACGTGTCAGCTGATGTTGCACTTGGATTGGTGACGTGGCATCTGACGTCAGCAAACTGCGTTAGTGTTGGGTTCGTTTGAGAGTGATGTCGAAAATAAATTGATTGGGATTGATGTTGTATAGATCGAAACTTGAAAGTGCTATTGATCAATTTGTAAAAGTAGAAGTTATTTAAATCTAACTTCCCTAAAATAATGGGTGTTCTCTAAAATTTATGAAAAGAGAAGCCAAGCAATATAAGTAAAACTAATAATTTGTCATCGAAAATAGTCTGTTTATAAATAAAAAATATTTATATAAATTCCAATATCATGTGGGATTAATTGCACCAAAACTCAGATACATCAACACATAAAATCATGTGGGCTGAATTGCACCAAAACTCAGATACATCAACACATAAAGCTTGACTTGACAATGTGACTATTTTTGGTTAGATGTGATCCACTCCTATTCATATAAATGTATGGCATTGGCAACACGTTGATAGTGAGGTTATGCACTCACATTTTTTTGGTCCCATCCCCCAACTTACCAAACCCATTTTCTTTTCAATTTTCTTATTTTTGATTTTTTTTTCTTTTCTTAACATAAGACCAGTAATGAACTCAGAAATTTTTTCATAAGGGTGCGTACTTTTTTTTTTTTTTTAAATTTAGGTCTTAGGTATTTTAAAAAATTCGGTTCATATCGGGTCAGTTGGGGTCATGTAAAACAAAAAACATCAACCTAAAATTTATATAATAATCAAAAACATATCAAACGTCGTTACAAACATATTTAAAATGTCGCCCTACGTGTTTCATTTTTTTAAAGTCTATCCAAAACATCTAGAACTACTTATCTAATCAAATATTTCTCTATATAACATATACAACTAATTTTCAACACTAAACACTTAAACAATCATCACCAAACTTTATAATTTTCAACTTTAAAATAAAGCCATGGTTTTAATTGTTGATTCCTTCTAACAAAACATTAATCACAATAAACTTTAACTAAAACAATAAAATCAGCCAACTAAAGTTTCGAAAAACAACAAAACAACTAAAATTTCAAACTTTTTTAACAATTTTATTTTTCCTAAAAATCCAAATAAAACAGGAAAACAATAAAATGATTGAATCATACTCGGAAAGAGTGATGAAGATGTTGTTTTCGTAAGTTTGGTGGCCGTAATTGCGGTGGGTTGAGTTATTATATTTTAATTCAAATTAGATTATTAAATTGGGTTGGGCTTGGGTTATGGTGTGTTATTAGGTTCAACGTTAAGAGAAAGTTAATTGAGTTAAGTGAAAGTTAGTTAGGTTGTATTTAAAAAAAAATCAGTGTTTACAATATTTTTTTTGTATAAATTTATGAGATTTTTTTCCTAAGCGGGCGGATGAAAATTTCCAAGGGGTGTGGACGAAAATGTTCAAGGGTGCGGTCAGGATTTTACCGGGAGTTTAGCAATATATTTTTTTTTACAAGAGGTGCGCCCGTCCACCTTAGGATACAGATGGGTACGCCCCTGGATAAGATACATGGTATTTGTAGAAAACTAGTAAAATTTTCCGCGCGCGTTGCGACGCGGATACATAGAAGAATTCTAAGTTGAATGTAAACTAATTTGAGTTCATAACGTCGACGTTCGTGATCCTTGTAAATATCAAACGGGCAGGTATCGTTTGCTTTGTATGTGACGATCCACACGCTTTCAAAGACATTGAAAAAACTTATTATAATAACGCTAATTATATGAAAATGATTATTTTTGACATGCAAAGTAAACTTAAAAAATGGTTCATAGTTAAAGTGTCGTAGGTTAGAATGTCTCATCTTTTAGTAATATTAAAAGTATATATATTGCAATTGAACGATTATCATAACCAAATATAGTTGTTTAAAACATAAATGCAATAAATGCCAAATGAGGGATTGATAATAAACTTCAAAGTATAAAGCAACATAAATAGAGGACCAAATATGTAGTAAATAAACAAATAAGAAGTTATAGTAAAATACAAAAGGAGGATTGATTTGGTAAATGTCACCGACATTTATGTTTCATATATAGGGGCTGTTTGGCAAACCTCTTAATGATTCATTAAGAGGTGGACCTCTTATTCGGACAGAGGTGATGGTGTTTGGTTGTGCCTCTTAATGACAAATCTCTTAATGAATCAGTCTGAATCATTCAGATATAACATGTTGCTGAATGAAAACAAAAGACCTGTTACCCTTTCCCTTCTCTTTCTCTGTAAACAAGAAACCCTACCCTTTCCCTTCTCTTTCTCTGTAAACAAGAAACCCTCCTCCTCCCTCTCCTCACCACCTCCCGCCTCCTGCCGCCTTCCTCCTCCCTCTCCTCACCACCGAACGCCTCCCGCCGCCATCCTCCTCCCTCTCCTCACCTCTGTCGCCGCCCCTCCTCCACAGCTCCGCCTCCTTCTTTCTACCCTCTGCAAAACGACAACACAGGATTATGGGTGCTTATGATTGGTGACTACGGGATGGGGGTATGTGCTTATGATTGGTGACTACAGGATGGGGGTGGTCCGACGGTTGTAAATAGCGATGGTAGGTGGTGGTCCGACGGTTGTAAATGGCAATGGTAGTGGTGGGTTATATAGTGGTTATGGGTGATTTCCGGTGGATGTAACCTGGGTAGTTTGAAGGTAGTGGTGTACAAGATGATGATGGATGGTGTTCAAGACGGTGATGGTGGTGTTGGCACGGCGGAGGTTGTTGACGGTGGTTGATTGGTAGTTGATGTCGGAGAAGGTGGTGGTTGAAGGCGACGATGATTGGTCAGGGAGAGAAAGGGGAAGAGGGGGGAGGGGGGGTGATGTCTGGATACTGATGAATGATGATGATGATATTGGGTTTTATATAAAAAAATCTATAAAAGGTTTATTTTGTGGGGAGGGGTAAAAATGTCATTTTACACTGTCATTTAGATATGTAACCAAACAGCACTTTACTGGTTCAGCACTTACCCATTCAGACCCTCTTACCCATTCAGTCATTCAGACCTCTTATTCATTCAGCACTTATTGGTTCAGATGTTGCCAAACAGCCCCATAGATAACTAGTGTTTGCCCTGCCCGCGTTGCGGGGCACTTAGCCGCCGATTTTTCTCTCTCATAAAATGTACGTCTGTGTTTTTGTTACTTGCACATACTACTCATAACACGGTCTCAAAAAAGTTACATCGAGTCAACCATTATCATATTTTTGCTAAGAAAAGATGGAAAAACTAAAATTTTAAACTGGGCGAAAAATTATAATTTTTCAGGACAAATGAGCGTGTGGCAGGCAGCCGTCTGACACGAATAAAAATTACACCGAGTCAACAAATTAAAACAAAATACTACCACAATTTAAAAAAAAAAACTAAAACAATGACATGACTGTAATTTTACACTGGGGACAAAATTGTAATTTAACCAGGAAAACAAACAAAAACGATGGAGAAAATGTAAATTTAAGTTGTGGGCAAAATCGTAACTTGGCTGAGAGAAAAAAAAAACTAATGGCAAAACTGTAAATTTAAACGAGGCCAAATCGTAATTTTCAACCGATGGCGAAATTGAATTTTTTAGCTGGGAGTAAAAGCAAAAATTTATTTTTAAGTGGGGTAAAAACAAAATTTTGAACTCATGGTAAAAACATAATTTTGAACTCATGACAAAATCGTAATTTTAAAGCGGGATAAAATAGTGAATTTGTAGGGCCAATAGGAGAGTGCCAAGCAGCCTGACACTATTCCCTTTGCCACCCATGTAAGCCAATAATTTAAAAACACAAAAAGCAAAAAAATAAAAAAAAATAAAGAGGGAAAGGCCAACCGCTTTTTTCCACCAGTATCATTACACAACTATTGCCCTCATTGTTTTTGTAGATTTAGGTAATTATACATATATTAAAAATTGAATGAAATGAAGAGTGACAAAAATTTTTGTCTTCACCTAAAAAAAATAAGATTATGGGGTATGGGACGTGAGTTGGGTACAAACGGCTAAGTCATCACCCCGTGTGGACTTGGGTTTTGGCATGGCCCCTTGGGCGGGGGTTTCAGCCCGGGTGTTGGGCGTGCCTAGCGGTCTTTCATGGCCGGCTCTCATTGGCTGGTTGGCTAGGCTATAGCGGCTAGGTTTAAAATTTAAAAAATAACCGTTTGGCCAAGCCAAATGGTTCACCAAACTCCTATACGACAGCGTCCCGGGCGGTGATATAAGTCACGAAGACCGGGTGGCGGTGGCCAACATCGAGTTCCAGGGCAAGGAGCGGAAGCGTTTAACAAGCTCGCCCTGTTCGAAATCTACCTAACGCTTAATTAGGCTTTTTTTTTAATGTGTAATCCTTTTTTTTTAGGATTTTGTAATTTTTAGGAAATATTATTAATAATTTTAGGTTTTTTTTTAATTTTGTTGTATTTTTTAATTTTAAACTTTTTTTTAATTTTTATAACACTGGCCAACCCACGCGGGCTAGCCACACCCCGCCATACCGACCCAACACGTCACTCACCAGCGGTGCCCCTCGAAGTCCACGTGTCAACTCATGCCCCAAACCCCCGCCCTACCATACCCCCACGGTCTAACATATTTTCAACATCTACAAACAACAGTGTCGGCGGCAATAGTTGTTGGCCTTTATTGGTTGACATGGGCGGCAAGGGAACAGTGCTAGGCAGCTGCCTGGCACTCCCCTATTGGCCTAATTAATTTATGACTTTATATCCGCTTTAAAATTACGATTTTGTCATCGGTTTTAAATTACGTATTTTCCCCCAGTTCAAAATAAAATGACACTTTTGCTCCCAGCTAAATTTCTCAATTTTGCCCTCGGTTCAAATTGATTACGGTTTTGGCCACAATTTAAAATTACGCATTTGGCCCCAGTTAAAAATAAATTTATGTTTTTGCCCCCAGCTAAAATTTACGAATTTCCTCTCGGTTCAAAATTACGATATCACCCTCAATTCAAAATTACGTTTTTGCCCACAGTGCAAAATAAAAATATGGTTTTCCTTAGCTAAAAATTAGGATTTTACCCTCGGGGAAAAAATTGATTTTTCCCCCAAGTAAAAATAAAAATATGACTTTGCCCTCATCTAAAAATCGTGTCAAAGAGCTGCCTAACACTCTTTTTACTTTTTATTTGTAGCAAAACTATAGTACTGTTTTTTAAATTGGTTGAGAATTATTCGGTTATCGCCCTGCAACGCGGGCGGGGCATCACCTAGTTCGGTAAAAAAACATTATGAGCACTCCTAAAATGATATTTTCTTAAAGATATTAATAAGATTATAAAACTTACGGATAACAAGAAACTTTTTAAATGAAACCATGTCTTGAAGTTTGTGAACGTGTTCTTATCTTAAAAAGTGTTCACATGATCCCGTATGCTTATTTATGTATACCGTGGGCGTGAATGAAGAAACACCAAGTTAATTCGGAGATTGACTTATGGTTTTAGTTTGTGTCTCGTCCAAATATGATTAATCTTCTTCTAAACTCGACGAACAGTTTCTTCAATCCTGCAAAACAATCAACACAGCGTGAAGCTCGTTACAAGGAGGGAAATAAGGGGGTTCTCCTTGGAACCACCCTCCAGCGTGAGAATAAGTATCGTTTTTGAGGATAAAAGTGTGTGTACATAGTGAGAGAGCAAGAGAGCGATCTTTAAACTTGGAGGTGAAGTTCTCTATTTATAGCCGAGGTGATCTGTGAAGAAGATGGGCTGATGGGCCTTGGGCCTGCGGTCGACAACAAGGAATATCCATTATGTCCCCTCTGTCACGACTGTTAGTGGTTTCAGATGAGAGCGTAGTTGGCGCACGTTGAATGGATCCACGTGTCCTGACGATTGTCCTTGTTGTCTGGTCTACCATCAGCAGGTGAGTGGAGATCATGGAGCAGTGGTTGTCGCAAGCCGATTGGTGCCACATATGTGTCCTTGTGTACTTCTTGTCCCCTACATGATTGTTCATCGTGTGGCATGATCTGGTACAGCCTGTTGAGCGTCTATTGGCCTACTGCTATGCCACTTGTAGCTTCTGTACTTGTCCGACGTTACTTCGGGGCAAGTCCGTGTAGCCGGCGCAAGCTCAAGGAAGCTAGGTCTTTTGTCAAAGGAACTAAGTGTTAGAAATGGTTCAGTCTTGGCCCTGACCTCGCGCGCGGCTGGGGGCACACCTTGTTGTCGGCGCAAGATCGAGGAAGCCAAGGCTAACTCATTTGATCGGCGTAGAATTTGGAACCATATCCCTTTATGTATCATACATTATTTTTCAAAGGTTTCATTATTTTCAAATTAATATAAACTCAAAAGGAATTGAGTTATGACTTATATGTGACAAATCATAGGAAAGTGGAAATAGATTTTAACAAAACTAGTATAAAGAAAGAAAACACATTTATATGTGTTTTAACGACAGAAGGGATAAGTAATGGAGTAAAATGACATGAGCCATATCACATCAATTAGATTTATAGCACGAAACCATTGTAGAAGAGTTCAAATTGCATTCTAAACATCATGAATGTAGAATATTCTAATTATAGATTTAAAGAAACTAAACGAAACTAATACAAATTATAAATAGATAGATATAAAGGACTACTTGTCATATACTTTTTATCCTCCACTTAATTAACTGTGATAGTTTATTCTCTTATTTATTTCATGATCATATACTAGAAAAGTAGAAAGTAATTTATCTATTTGAGTATGTATGTGTATCTAATATAGTTAAACACATTAACAATCTTGTGATCATCTTCATCTAGGAAGGAATTCCACTAATTCATGACAGAAAGCGACTAGTCTAATGGTTTAACCCACCATGAGGGGCTTTTCTTATTTGCTAGTCATTTTCTTTCATCTTTCATCTTTCAAATTCTTTTTGTCGAATGTCGAAACGACATTCTATCTACTACATGCAAGTCTTTTCCACATGGTAATGTAAGGTAACCGGCGCCCAAACTAGTCTATTTCTCCATCCAATTTTCCCTACGCTGTAACCGGAGAAACTCAAATTTGTAACGTCTTCTCCATTAAAAGTGTGAATCATTCTCGTTTTAAAATCTCTCACGTTTAAAACAAGATGTTGGATTAAACAAGCTTATGGGTTACATGGGCGTGCGCCAAGTTGGCCAATCTTTATGTTTTACCAGTCTTGCCCAAATAAAGGTTGCCCGATTTGCGGCTCTGTCTTTAAATTATTAAATGTGTTGTTCTCTCAAAGTCTGGTATTAACTAAACTATTCCTTTGTTTACTCTTGATTATAGTAAAGATTATTCATTATAATTGTGGATTTGGACTTGGGTTGACAAGCTTAGGTGGGCCTGGCCGGTCTTTTTGTTTATCTCTAGCCTACCAAGCCCAATCCCACCTACAAAAACAAATGATGGTTGATCACAAGAACTTTTGGGTCTTTAGATTTGAATGTTTAACCATTTGTATGCCTAATCAATCTCACAGCAGATGTTATGAATCAACGGTGACCCGCACACAAATAAAAATCATACAAAATCATATATTAGTAAACAAAAGGATAATTGGATTTTAATAATCTCAACTTTGACATATTGACCTGCAACAATCCCACCTGATGAAATGTTTTGCCAGAGTTTTAACTTTTAACTTATTTTATCTCAGCGATCCTGTACTAACTAAAAGTTAACATAATTAGTTTCCGCTAACGTTGAATGCCACATAAACAATCCACGTCATCAAAACTTTGCCACATAAGCAATGCACATTTTTTACTTATTTAACACATAAGCTGTCCACACCAGCAAAACTTTGACTTTTTGCCACATAAGCGGTCCATGTAAACAAAAACTAATTGAGTTAACTTTTAGTTAGTATGGGAAAATAAGTTAAAAGTTTGGATTGCCACAAAATATTTCTTTAGTTGGGATTACCGCCAATATGTCAGGTATAGGATTATTAAACAAAACCCCTTAGGACATTTCTTTATTTGGGATTGTTACCACCAATATGTCAAATATAGGATTATTAAACAAAACCCCTTAGGACATTTCTTTAGTTGGGATTGTTACCGCCAATATGTCAAATATGGGATTATTAAACAAAACCCCTAAGGATAAGATGTATACTATTCAGTAAAGCAAAAGCTTTGTGCTTTGGTTCACTAATAAATCCAGTGTTGCAAAAATCGCGATTGCTCGGCGATTAATCGCCGACTAGTCGCTAGTCGGCCTCCCACTGAGTAATTTTTCACTAATCAGTCAAAAAATCGCTAGTCGGTCAAAGCCGGTCCAAGCCGCCCTAGTCGGCCCTAGTCGCCCTAGTCGGCCCATTTGAAATCCTTACAAAGCAGACCCAAGATTACAACTTTAGCCCATTTTCCTTATCCCTTACCCTAATATGACGAAGAATTTGAGTCGGAGAAAGAGGATGAAGTAGACGAGGAGATTGAATACGAGTCGGATGGTGTCGAAATCATTGAACACTACGGGGATGACAATTACATTTGAGCTATTTGTTAATGTTTGAATTTTAAGTACTGAGACTTGTTATGTTATGACTTATATGTAAGTTTAGTTTGAGTTTGAACTACTTTTACCTTTTTAAGTATTATATTGATATGGACGTGTGAGTATATATATACATATTTATAAAAATAATAAAATTTTCATATAAAATTCCAATCCGATTAATCCCGAGTAATCTCGAGTAATCCCGAGTAGTCGCTAGTCCCCACCTCACCGGCCGACTAGCGACTACCGAGTTCTCCAACCTTGAATAAATCAGCAATTCATATAAACAAAAGGTGATGAATAAATGAGGAAACAAAAAGATAGTCACCCACCTTACAAAAAACATCTACAAACATGCCCAAAAAATTAAACTCTTTAAACTTGAATATCAACTTATTAGCCCATAGGATTATAGCCTAATGACATCTTGGGGTGAGATAAGACTTAGGTACTATTAGGTCATGGGTTCGATTCTCACAAGGGAGGTTTTCCCATATTTATTGGGTTTACTCCTGAATTGGTGTATATGCATTATCGCATAGTGGAGATGGATATGATTGAGTATTCTGTTGGTGGCACGATGATACTTCAGTAATCCGTCAATGATCCAAATTTACCGTTAAAAAAGGATTTAAAAAAGATATAAGAAGAAACAGTACCTTTGATTACTAAGATGGATGGTGAACTAATGATGAAACGAAAAGACAGTCACCTACCTTTATAAGAGCATCTACAAAGTGAAGGTACCTAACAAAGATCGATAAATTTATGAGCACATTCCAATCTTTTAACTTTAATATAAACTTATTAAGTTTAAGAATCACCTTCACTTTTGTATGTGTATAGACAATGCGATCCAAATCAGCATGGGTGTAGCATAATTCGTGGACCCGTAAATATAGCATAACATAAGCTAAAAACAAGCGTTACTTTCAAAAGATTAAAATGAATGATGACACAAAAAGATAATCACCTTTAGCATCTTACCTACAACAAAAGATCAAAAAAGTTCATTAGCATCTCACAATCTTTTAACTCTAAATGTCTAACTTATTAAGTTTAATAATAATTACCTTTACTTCTATAGTGCGTATATATATATTTTTGAACGGCAAATTTGGATCACTGACGGACCACTGGAGTATCATCATGCCATCAGCAAAATCACCCGATCATATCATCCCCACTAGACTATAATGAATATAAACCAATTCAGGAGAGAACCTCATGGTCCCTAAACTTTATCACACCCTCAAGATGCCGCTAGGCTATAATGTCATGGGATATAGTGTGTATATGGTGAAATACAGATCAACATGTGTGTTGAATAACTTGCAGACCCATAGTATTGTATAAGGGTGAACGGGGTGGAAGCGGCAAGGGGTGTGACAAGCCTCTTTGCCGATCGGGGAACACCGCGCTAACATCTTTTGCCGCGCGGGGAGGCTAATTGCGGGGACTGTATGCCACATGCGGGGAGATGGATAGTGGGTTGATTATGACCGTTGGGAGAGGGGTAGTGGTGGGGTCCAGTATCTTTCAACCAATCATGTGTTGCTTTTTTAAATGATTTGAGGGAAACCACCACCTATGTTTTTTGGGCAAGAGAGGAGAATGAGAGGGGAAATGACATGACATATTGTGATTGGGTGGGTGAAATTTTCCCCCAAACTCATGAGGGGTGCACCCCTTACACCCTAACATATTAACATAAGCCAAAAACAAACTTTATTTTAAAAGATATAAATAAAAGTACCTTCGAAGACTAAATTGGGTCATAAAATATAAATGAATGAAAAAACAAGGATATAGGCATCCGCTTTTTACAAAAACCCAAAAATATTTATGAGCATATTACAATCTTTGAACTTAACATAACTATTTTAATACCCGTTCGGTGGACGGGTTACGCAAACAACGTAACAAACATAGATAATCTACATTAAGTGGACACAAATCTAAACAACATTACAAACAAAAGGACCAGTCTTTAATTTATAAAAGGTAAACGAATGTGAACAATTTACAACCATAAAACGATATAAAATAAAACTGATAGAGTGGTAAAACATGAAATTGTGTCATTTTAATGCAAAAGTAAATGGTAGGCAACATTGGGAGAAAGTGTAATAACATTCAAACATGGTTTACTGCCTCAACTTTTTCGGTTTTTGGATCGTCCTCTTTGACCTCAAAGGGGGTCTCTTTTCATCCTGTTTACTTGATGTATGGTGCCCATGTGTCAAATTTGGTGTAATTTTGGCATCATCTACTGGGGGACACTTTGAACTATCAGAGGCAACCTCGTGTTTCACATCAACAACCATCTGACACTAATGTACCAGAAGCCATTTAAAAAAAAAGTCAATAGGTATTAGAGATTTTCAAATCTTAAAGCTTGATCCATCTTAATTTTTTGAATCACTCTCACTTTTTCTACAATCATCTCATCCGTTTTGTTCATCATCTTTTTGGAAAGAAAACTAACATAAAAGGTAAAAATAAATGCATGATTTTATTTTAATTTATTATATAAAAATAATAGTATAAGAAACACATTTAAAAAAATTAATTAAAAATGTTTGTGCATACTCACATTATGCTTAATGGTTGGTAGAGAGGATAATAGTAGTATTTCCATAACATAACACAAAAGCAATTGTATATCACATATCTCACAACAGCATCTCCCACTCACAAATAAATAAAAAATAAACAAAACTTATGGATCTTTGATATTTTTTTAGTATGCATCCAAACGTAATATGTAAAAAAATGAAATAGAAACTGTGATGGTACTCTTGACCATGTTTTTGTGGCTGCTTTTCTTTTTTATTCTTTTCGTTTTCATGGTTAAAGCATTTGAGACAGTTTGCCCCTCCAACCTCTTAACAACACGAGTAGTATACCCGTCCAGTGAGCGGGATTTTTAGTGTTGTAATGCCAAAAGTTTTTATTACATTAATGGTCAAATACGATGTACTATGGGCTTCAAGGAATAGAATATTTGCTAATGTTAACCATACACCTTGATCACATTAAAAGCATCCTAGCTCACGAGCCAAAAATTGTTCATAAATTTTTAACATATTATGTTAATAGCATTCAATCTATATTTAAAATGACAAGTATATGTATATGAGTGAAATTAACTAAACTTGTGACCAAAGTATATGTATATTCAAAAGGGGGTAGCGGCGCAGCTTGTTGCCCGCTTACCGGCTATCTTGGTGTAATTTGTTTGGCCTTGTATATAAAAGTTTAATCCATTTGTATCTATTAAGGTAAAAAAAAAAAAAAAAGTGGAACTCCTTTCTTGTAAGTACGATAAAGCATGTTTGAACAACAACAACAACCATTAAACACTATAGTATATGCATTAGGTACCGGGCTTTGCCTTACATACAAGTCTTCAATTTTCAGTGCTTCTATTAACCGACTGGACAGTTAAGCGATGAAAGAAAGCTGAAAGAAAATTAAACTTAGCATATTACCTCAGAAGAAATATATGATCAAATAAGAAAATTGGTATATTGTATTCTAACATATCAAGACAAAATGCACCTAAGACTGAAGGGAGTGGGGCGACCTTTAGAGGGGGCGTCTTGCGACACGTGGCGCCACGTCAGATCAGAGGATTTTGAGCAAAAAAGGGGGCGTGGTGTTTGGGGCAACTCAAGATGCCAAAGAAGGATGTGATTGGTTGTTTGAAAAGTTAAGGTTTTTTGATTGGTTGTTTGAAAAGTTGGTTTTGAAAAGTTGTTTGAAAAGTTGGTTTGGGGCGTTCTCTGGAAGACGGGCAGGCCAAAATTTTGAAGGAGGTTGCCATAGGGGGTGGTGTAGCAGGCGACTTGGGGGGCGACTTGGGGTGGGAGTCGCCCCACTCCCCATAGTCTAACTTTCAAACCAAATATTTTCAACTTTTCACTGTTTTGTTGGAATTTGAGATTTCTAGGACAAAAGTAGACATACTCCACATACACTAACTAAATAACATCAGGTACACTCTCAAATGTTCCCAAAGAATTCCACATACGAATCTTTATCACTAAGAATGTGGGATGTAGTCTGCAAGCACCTTCATATTAAAAAACACCATAAAATATGTTTCCTTGGATTTGTAGCCTAAAACAACAAAGAAAGTTGAATAACAATAAGATACCATGAATGCAATATATTTAATCAATCTTGTTGGTCACTTGAAAGGAACTGGGAACATGAGCCCTGCTTCTTCAGCTCATCTACACAAACAAATATGAATATGGATACGTATTCTGAGTTGAATTGTTGCATTTTCGCTTATATCAATGAAATAAAACAGAACTCTATGATACATTCTCCTTAATAAAGTAAATGATAGTATTCAACTATTACCGATATATAATGTTAAAAAATCAAATGATGATTCTAAGATTACTACAAAATACCATAGTTCTTTCATGCATAACTGAAAATCAAAATTATAATTTTTTTTGGAGATTTGTATGAGTTTAAAACCTCGACAACAACTATTTGGCCCACATAAGTATGAGCAACATGAACTTGTGCAAGTGAAGCGCTTGGTACTGGGAAAAGATCAAACTCGGAAAAAAAATCTGAAAACAAAGGGTATATATAAATGACAAGATTTACAAAAAAAAACATGAAAATGATGTGATTAATGTACCTCTTTAGGGGACTCACCAATCTCTTTCTTCACAACTTGGCACACTTGATCATATGTTTCAAAAAGGTTGAATTTTGATGAATTAATCTTCATCATCATTGATCTTCGTGCCAAGCCCCTTGAGTCCTTTTGCTGGGATCTCTGCAGCAATCACAAGCGAGTAAAGTTCTTCCTTAACATCCTCATCATGGTTCCTCTTTCTGGCAAGCCCAAACATCATCCTCACAAAATAGATTCTTGATACTATAATCAGATTAGCAATAAGTGCCTACAAGTGAATAAAACTCATATAGCTATGAAAATGGCTACGCAAGCAACTGATCTCCAATGTTTCAAAACTCTACTGTGAATACCAAACCTCTACTGCAAATAAAAATCGAAAGAAATAACACCACGTGGGCATAGTTCTCATATGATATTATTTCAGCAATGAAGTCCTCTCCTTTAAAAATGGTACTACCACTTCCAAATGTTTAAGCCCATCATCATCAATTAAAACCCCCATGATATTTCTTTGTAACACGCCATTCTTATGGCAATGTTCAAACCCTGAAAAATTAACCATTAGATGAAGCACTTGATCTGTAATATCATGTTCTATGTATTCAATCCTTCAAGCTTACAGAGAAGAAGATGGCAGTTTTTGAAGATTATGCTCGGATGCCAGTTATACATAGCGATAAAATATGGCAGGGTCAAAATTCATACTTGTATTTTTCAGTAGCCCATGGTTGGAGAAATTGAACTTGAAGAGCTGCAAGTTTGTTTTCTTCATAAACAGCCAAGTTGAGTTCTTCTACTTTGGTCCACCAAATTAATGAGCATAGCACAGATACAAGAAAATAAATATTAACAGATCAAAGGATTTAGTGCGGGAAAACACTCAAAATACATTAAGAAATAATAATCGAAAGTAATTAAGTTCAAAGGAGAAAATGCAGAGGTTAACTTAAAATACTATATACCTCCATTATTGGATCATCATGTTCAGAGAAAGGTGTAATCACAAATATCAATAGGAAAAAAGAAATTAAAGGGACAATATATGAAAAATTATCATCAAGTAAAACCATAGAAATTGGGATTACTTCACTGACCTAATTTGCACATTGCCTTCTAGAACATCCATTCATCTTAATGATATTATCATACAACTCCTCTAACTCAGCAGTGTAATTAGGAGCATATGACCCCCTATCAAACTCTTTAATCTCCCAACATTAAACCCTTTGTCACACAACAATCCAAAATAGCAGACGATGGTAGGGAAATCGGGGGGGGGGGGGGTCACGGTGGAGGTGATACTGGTGGATCTTCTTCGGGTGCACCAGGAGGTTCTAGACAAGCAGGTGCTGCTCCCAGACCAACTGGTTCAACTCAGCAACCACCAGTGCGTGATCCTCGCACAGATTCTGAAAGACGTGCTGCCTCAATTGCACGATTTGAAGCTGATCGTCAAGCCAACATTGACGCTTATATCAATACTGCTGCGATTACCAAAGAACGTAAAAGAAGTATTCTGATGTGGTGACAGGAGTTTTCCAAAAAGCTATCTGAACAGGCACCTGAAGCTATGCTGATTCTAGTTGGTGAGTACAAGTTCAACAAACGTAGGAATCGCTCACGTGTCAGTGTGTGGGGTTATGATGTGGATGCAAGAGTTTGGTTTGTGAAGCGGAAAGATGGTGAAGTTGAGTACTATGGTTCTCATGCAAACTTCACTACTTTTACAAAGATTGATCTGCAGGATCTCGCTTGTGCTGAATTCTTCAATCTAACCAATGATCCCCAAGGGCAGATGGCTTGTGATCGAGTCCGCAAAGAAGCTGAAAAGGGATTCCCGAGAATGAAGACTGCCACTTCGAAGGTGAAGAAATCCAAGTTGATCACAGAGAGCTTTCAAGGAGAGAACCTGAAGTATGTTGAGTGGCCTGCAACTGATAAACTTCAACAAATTCCAATAGGTTCACGACATCTTGATAGATGCCTTGATGATTTGGATTTCTGGATTCAAGTCTTGATCGGGTGTTTAGTTAAGTGCAAAAGTGGTCAGACTTATTCACTTTTTGAAACAAAGGGACTGCTGAGATTTGGAGAGAAAGATATGAAGCATTTGGAAAGAACACAGATCTTGACTGATCCTATTTTTGAACACGAGGGCAAGAAATGGATGACAACTCTTCGATTGTTCATTGGACAACGTGCATGGGCTGGTGGTGAAGATGTACTGAAACAGCAAAACTAAGGGGGAGATTGTAAGATCCTGCTAGGATATTAGTTTTGTGTTTCTTGTACTTGAAACAATTTGTAATTGCATTTTGGGCTCAGTTGTATAGGACTCGAAATTAGGATTTCGAGTCTGGGCCAGTTTGTTTAAGTTTGTATTGGTTTTGGTTGTAGCTAAGTGTTTTCGAGTGGGCCAAGCCCAGCTTGAAAACCCACCCAGTTCTTTGTGTTTTCTAAACTATATAAACCAGTTTTCAATATGAAAACTGGTTACATGCTTGGAAGCAAGTCAAGAATAGCACATTGAGATCGGGTGTTCTTGTGACTTCAAGGTACCAGTCGTAATAATACGAGTGCTTTTGAGGTTAGACTGTGTTTCTATTCTTTACTGTTTTATCATTATAACTGCGTGTGATTGTTCGTGATTAAATTGATTCTTCTACCCTTTCTACCGACTACACACGAGTGATTCCGCCACTACGTGTATAGATAACTGATATCACACTGTCAGATCCTATCTCAGGACCTAACAAACAAAAATTATAATTTACTCTAAATCTATAAATAAATTTGATAAAAATAACAATTGAAAAGGAGAAATAAAAAAGGTAAAAGAAAGAAAAGACAACATTACACATTTTATCCTTTATATTAACTGAAAAGTTAACACTAGTAATGTGCAAAAATTGAAGTTTAAGGATGGTAGATGCAATTTTAGATCAGAAATAACAGAATTTGCAAGTCACACAAAACGTAAAGGACGAAATTTGTAATTCACTCTCGACTAGATTGTATGTATTCATGTGGGGTGGAATGTGTAGGTAGCTTTTAGAAGACTTGCTGGGCTGGGCTTAGTTGCTGTTGGGCTGGATATTGAAAGACCAGACCCGGTTTGCTGACGCGGGTTAAACCCATATACATATTACCCGACCCGCCACAAAGAAACAAACCGCCTCGTCTCCGGTCTCCTCCTTTATTCAATTTGGGGATCGATCTTCAAAACAAACCCTAATTCGCTGTGATTACGCGTCGGCTGCGATATCAGGTATCATCAACACACGCCATGAATTACATGATGATTGAATTAGGTTTCAATTCAAACGTATCAACTGATTTCGTTTCACAGTAATCACAGATTTCAATGCACAATAGGTGTTTGATAAAATGCCTGAATGAAATCTATTAACTCTAGATTGAGATAGTTATATCTGCTATTAGCGAGTATTCTTAAGATTCACATACATGATTGAATGCGCAGATTAGGTTTCAAATCCATATTGTTGCTTGTATTTGACAGATGTTAATATTCAATGCACAATAGGTGTTTGATAAAATGCTTGAATGAAATCCATCAACTCTAGGTTGAGATTTTTATATTTGCTGTTATCCAGCCAGTAATTCACATGATTGAATGCTCATATTAGGTTTCAATTCAAACGAATTCGTTTCACGCTCTAAAATCGAATTCATATTGCTGCTTGTATTTAACAGATGTTATTATTCAATGCACAATAGGTGTTTGATGAAATGCCTTGAATGAAATCTATCAACTCTAGGTTGAGATTGTTATATCTGCTGTTATCCAGCCAGTATTCTTAAGATTCACATACATGATTGAATGCTCAAATTAGGTTTCGATTCAAATGTATTCGTTTTGCACTCTAAAATCGAATCGATCGATATTGCTTGCTTTCTGGCGTTTGATCTATCTCATGCTGCACAATAGATGTTTGATAAAATGCTTGAGTGAAATCAACTCTAGGTTGAGATTGTCATATCTGCTATTAGCCGGTATTCTTAAGATTCACATACTTAATTGAATGCTCAAATTAGGTTTCAATTCAAAGGTGTTCGTTTCACACTCTAAAATCGAATCGATCGATATTGCTTGTTTTCTGTCATATGATCTATCTCATGCTGCACAATAGATGTTTGATAAAATGCCTTTATGTTGAGATTGTTATATCTGCTATTATCCAGCCAGTAATTCACATGATTAAATGCTCAAGTTAGGTTTCAATTTAAACGTATCGCTCTAAAATCGAATCCATATTGCTGCTTGTATTTAACTGATGTTATTCAATTCACAAAAGATGTTTGGTAAAAACCGTAAAATGCCTGAATGAAATCAGCTCTAGGTTAGTAGGTTGAGATTGTTATATCTGCTTGCTTTTTGAGACTTGATGACCTCTCTTTTTTAAATCTTTGCTAGATTCATGAGCTTATGCCTATGCTGCTTTCGTCTTCCTACTAATTTATTTTCATTCAACAGTCATATTTCAAAGATCTTAACTGTACCTTTTGCTCTATGCAGTGTCACTTTTGAAGCAGAAAATGTTGCCTGCAGAAGACGATTCGGATGGTCAAAGGTCCCCCACCCCTGCATCAACCTAATTCCTCCCCCCGACATCAAAAGAGCGGTGGACGGTGCCGCGAGGTTTGTCGCATCAGTCAGGCCTAAGTATGAGAAAGCAATCATTGCTGAGAATGCTGCACTGCCCAAATATAGTTTTCTGAACGTTGCAGATCCGTATCATGCCTATTACCGGCAACAGGTGTCTGAGCTATGGGCCCAAAAGGCGGTCGAGAGAAAGTGTGAGTGGTCACGAGGCCATCGTTAGTGAACGGTTGAGGGAGCTGGAGAAGAGGTTTGAAGAAAGGCTCGAGGAGGAGCCTGATACCACGATTGCGTCACCGCTTACTGGTGAATTGATTCCGGTCCACAAGTTGTCTCAACATATGGAAGACCCCGAGTATAAACAGCAAAAGGAGAGACTGTTTGCCAAGATTAGCGAGACTACGCATGCCCAAGATGACGAGATTTTTGCAAGCATTGTTCGCCTTGCTCGGATACGTCCTGATATTTTTGGGACCAAAGAGGAAGAGTTTGTAAATTCAGTCAATGAAGAGATTCAACGCACTCTGCTGAATTGGGAATTCGATGTGGTTCCATACTCGCCTCCGCCTAACATGAGGGATGATGCTAATCTGCCACAGCATGGCGTGCCTGAAGAACCTGAACCAAAGAGGCAGCGGCTTCTCCGCGAGGGTCCGTCCTTGGCTCAACTTCCGGTAAGCAAGCTTAATTGCTTTAATCTTTTGTAGAGTTAATTACACGGCTGGTACATGAGGCTCTCATATCCTGCAAGTATGATCCTCAAATTTCTATATTTACACCATTGGTCCTGGTGGTTGTAAATTTTAACACGGGTGGTCCTGGTGATTGTAAACTTTAACACGGGTGGTCCTTGTGGTTACCAAATGTAACAATGGTCGTCCCTAGATGTTGTAGACTTTAACACGAGTGATCCTTGTTGAAATCCAACTCTAGGGACCACCCGTGTTACGTTTGGTAACCACAAGGACTGCCCGTGTTAAAGTTTACAACCGCTAGGACCAATGGTGTAAATATTAAACTTTGGGGATCAAACTTGCAGGATATGCAAACCTCAGGGACCAACGGTGTAATTAACTCTTTTTTGTATTTCTATCTGCTTTAAGATTCGCGCCTTAATTGGTGTGGGTTGCGACAGGAACCTGATGAGGAAGGGCAAACATTTGGGGAGTGGTGGGCTGAGAGTGTTAGAAAGAGAGAACTGAGGCTGGAAAGGTTGAGGTGCATGATGCAATTAGACACAAGCTGAAACCGAGTGGGAAGTGCTGTCTCTGTTGTCTGACCACCGCAACATTGCATTGGATTGTCAAGTAAGGAGTGCTGCTTATACATACTAACTAGCCTAGTTTACTCTTTCTTTTTTTGTGCTTTTTCAGGTTGTATGTATACTTGAAAGCCTTAAACATTTGATCGGCTTTTAGATCTTTTAAGTTTCAACATAACCGGACTTGTTCTATACGGAGCCTGCACCACAAAATTAAAACAAACTTGTAGACAGTGTTGTAAAAATCGCTAGGCGATGGAGTGGGGACTAGGATTAATCGCGGCTAGTCGGGGACTAGTCGGGATTAATCGGATCGGAGTTTTATATGTATTTTTACATATTTAAATATATATATATATATACACACATTTTTATATGTAATTTTTATAAAAATGTTTAGTTATAAATATTTTATACACATTTTTGGTCAAAAATCAAAAGTTTTAGCCGGAATTTTCATGATTTTGCCGGAAGTTTAAAAGATTTCGACAAGTTCGTCGGAATCTGACCGGAAATGTAAAAAATTGGCTGATATTTCCCGCCTAGGCCCGATTTTTTGCGTAATGTGGACATTTACCCACTCATCTCACTCATATATTTGGTCAGAGTTATTGAATAGGAGTGTCTCTAACCACCCCAATCTCTCAAAAACAAAATCACCTTAACTGCAATTTTCATAAAGCTGATTTTTGTCTAGCAACACTGTAGGTGTACCATCTCTTTAAGAGAGAGTTATCAACCATGTATGAATATGATGATCAAGCAATCCACAATCTGTGTTTGCACTTATAGTTTCTACAAAAAAAAAACGGGTTCCAATGACACGTCCTCCTGCTCGAAAATCGTTTTATTTCGAGCGACCCATATTCACCAACTTGTCATTAGAATCACAGCGTAAAATACCTTCTACTTCCTCCAAACTGGCAATTACCACAGCAACACAGGAGTCAAGACAATTAGTTTTTAGGGTATACCTTTCCTTCGGGTACTCCTGAAGGGTACTCCAATTAGGGTATGTAGCCGAGCGGGTACTTGTGCCGCCAACATTTCGAGTAGCTTGTTCGGGTATCAAACCAAAACCGAATAGGTTCCAGGAGCCCGATTCGGGTGTGACATTTTGTGTGGGATGTGTGTTGGTTTGTGTGTATTTAGGTGTTTAGGGTAGTTTGAGGTATTAGGGTAGGTGCCGCCATCAATTAGGGTACTTTAGAGTGAATTAGGGTACTTGACATGTGGCAAAATCTGATTGGCCAGTCAAATTAGGATACTTACTCTAAGTGAATGGGGTCCAAATAAAAAAAAAGTTTTCTGTTTTTATTTAGGGTTAGTTTGAAAAGGTGACATGTCCATTTGCAAAGGGTTATACTTTTCATTCAACAATACAAGTGGGCACTAGGGTGACCAACATTTATTCAATACATGTAGTTTTTAATTTTTTATTAAAACCTTGAGAGTCCAAAATAAAAAATAAAAAAACAAAATATTGATAAAAACCAAAGAGTAATAGGGATAAACTGAATTCTCATTGTTTCATTACAATATATAGATAAACAAAATTGTAAACCCTAAAGCCCATAAGTAATGGGTTGGGCCTAAAATATCTGGTTTATAACACTCTCCCTCAGACATTTAGAATTACACACAGTTTAACAACATACTTCAGGATGATGTTAAATAGGTACTTCAGGACCTGAATAAATAAACTGATACTACTGGATCAGCTATGCTGCCTCATTAAAAACCTTACTAAGAAAACCCAGTGGGACAAAACTTAGTTAAGGGAAAAAGAGTACAACGTGCATAATTCTCCCCCTGAATTCAACAAACATCTTTCAATCTACGAAGACCGATCTTGTGTGATAGCTGCTCGAAACTGCTTCTGGGTAAAGATTTCGTGAACAGGTCAGCTAGATTTTTGCTTGACTTAATCTGGCGAACATCAATTTCCCCTTCCTTTTGCAAGTCATATGTTGAGAAAAATTTTGGTGAGATGTGCTTTGTTCGATCACCCTTGATATAACCTTCTCTGATCTGAGCTATGCAAGTAGCATTGTCTTCAAAAATAATTGTCGGCTCCTTCTTGATCTGTTCTAATCCGCATGTTTCTTGTATGTGATTAATCATTGATCTCAACCACACGCATTCTCGACAAGCGTCATATAGTGCTATCAATTTGGCATGGTTTGATGATGTTCCTGTAAGTGTTTGCTTAGTTGACTTCCAAGAAATTGCTGTGCCACCGTATGTGAATACGTAGCCTGTCTGAGATTTTGCTTTGTGAGGATCTGATAGATATCCGGCATCAGCATACCCAACAAGCTAGGACTTTTGATCTTTCTGATAGAAAAGACCTAAGTCTTGTGTCCCGCAAATATACCGGAATATATGTTTTACACCATTCCAGTGTCTACGTGTTGGATTCGAACTGTTTCTCGCTAGCACATGTACTGCAAATGCAATGTCAGGTCTTGTATTATTTGCGAGATACATAAGGGCACCGGTCGCGCTTAAGTATGGTACTTCTGGACCAAGTACTTCTTCGCCTTCTTCTTAAGGGCGATAAGGATCCTTGAGTGGATCTAGCGGTCGGACAACCATAGGTACGCTAAACGGATGTGCTTTGTCCATATTGAAACGTACTAACATCTTCTGGATGTAGTTTGATTGATGGACAAATGTGCCATTGCACAGATATTCAAATTGTAGTCCGATACATAATTTCGCCATACCAAGATCTTTCATTTCAAATTCCTTCTTTAACAACTGAGCAACTTTCTCTATCTCTTCAGGAGATCCGATGATGTTGATATCGTCAACATAGACTGCTATTATAGTGAAATTTGAGAGTGATCGTTTTATAAAGACACATGGACTGATTACATCAGACTTGTATCCTTCCTTTTCGAGATATTCACTAAGTCGATTGTACCACATACGACCAGATTGTTTGAGACCATATAAAGATCTCTGGAGCTTTATAGAACACATATCTCGAGGTGTTGATTTTAATGCTTCAGGCAATTTTAATCCTTTAGGGATTTTCATGTAGATGTGATTTTCAAGTGTCCCGTATAAGTATGCGGTGACGACATCCATTAGTCTCATATGAAGTCCTTCAGAGATTGTGAGGCCGATTAGGAACCTAAGGGTTATCGCATCCACTACAGGGGAATACGTTTCCTCATAATCAACTCCTGGGATTTGGGAAAACCCTTGTGCTACAAGTCGAGCCTTATATCGTACAATCTCATTCTTTTCATTTCTCTTTATTGCAAACACCCATTTATAACCTACTGGTTTGACGTCTATGGGCGTTGAAACTACAGGTCCGAAAACATGTCGCTTTTCGAGCGAATTCAATTCGGCGTTTATGGCTTCTTGCCATCTTGGCCAATCATTTCTGTGCATGCACTCTTCTAAAGTTTTAGGTACGTAATCATTTTCATTGATTACATCCGTTGCTATAGCATATGCGAATATATCATCAACACGTGTTTTATTCCGGTTCCACATTGTACTATCTTGTACATAATTAATAGAGATCTCATTTTCGTTCGGTACCGGTGTTACTTCTGAAACTTCATTTTCCTCTGGAATTATAGTTGTCTCTTCTGGGACATTTACCTCTACTGGGGTTTCATTTATAATCTTTTGTGAGTTTTCACCAACTGCGTTACTTTGCTCTTTTCGCTTTCGTGGGTTTTTGTCTTTGGAACCGATTGGTCTCGCACGCTTTCGTTGTATAGTAATCACTTCTGGGATTACTTCGATTCGAGCAGGTGCATTTGATGCTGGTACATGTGACCTTGTCACTCTATTCGTGTCTGTGAATGCATCTGGTAATTCATTCGCTATTCTTTGCAAATGTATGATCTTTTGGACTTCATATTCACATTGACCACTTCGGGGGTCAAGATTTGATAGCAATGATGTATTCCACGTTATTTCGTGTGTTACCAGTCTTTCTTTGTTTTAAATGCATGAATCTCTCCTTTTAGATAAAAATGTCGAACTTATCAAAGCTTGAATTCACCGCACTTGACATCTCGGGTAACAACTACCTCCCATGGACTCTTGATCCTAAAATTCATTTGACGGCAAATAATTTGAGGAGACAATTATTGATGGTAATCAAACTTCACCTCAAGATAAAGCGAAAGCTATGATATTCCTCCGCCATCATCTTCACGAAGATCTAAAGCGGGAATATCTAACTGTTGAGAACCCCCTTGAATTATGGACAAACATCAAAGAACGTTTTGACCACCAGAAGTTGGTCTTACTCCCCAAAGCCCTCTATGAACGGCTTCATTTACGACTACAGGATTTTAAGACTGTCAGTGAGTATAATTCTGCCTTATTCCTCATTACCTTTGAGTTAAAATTATGTAGTGAAAAATAACCGATGAAGAATACTTAAAAAAAATAAAAATTCTCAACGTTCCATGCCTCAAATATGCTCCTGTCGCAGCAATATAGGGAACGCCAATTTACTAAATATTCCGAACTGATATCATGTCTTCTGGTCGTGGAGCAAAACAACAAGCTCCTACTACAAAACCATCAATCGCGACCCGTCGGTGCAAGCCCATTCCCTGAAGCGAATGTGGCCAATTCTCAAAGCGGACGAGGTAGAGGTAGAGGCTGCGGCCCCAGCAGAGGTCGTGGTCGAGGACGAGGATATACATGGCATCGAGAGTCCCATAACACTAAAAAAAATAGCGGTGGTGAATCGAGTCGACATAATACGGGGCGACCTTCAAACGGGAAAAGTAGCGGGAACCAAAGCAACATTTGTTATAAATGTGGGATGTCAAATCATTGGTCCCGCACATGTCACACCCCTAAACACCTCATTGAGGCATATCAACACATTTGTTATAAACTCTTGCAATGTTTCATTTTACTTCTTTGAATTAACTTTTATTTATTTTTATTTCCAGAAGAAATATGTATACTAGCTCCAGTAGAGCTATTATTGGTGATGAATGTCTGGCAGATAGCGGTAGTACTAACACTATTCTCAAAGATATAAAATTTTTCTCTGAGTTGTCTCCAGCAGAGACATCGATTAGTACTATATATGGTGTCAGTAACCTTATAGAAGGCTCCAGCAGAGCACAAATAACATTATCTTCGGGTACCCAATTAACTATTGATAATGCATAATATTCTAGTAAATCCAGAAGAAATTTACTCAGCTTTAAAGATATTCGAAAAAACGGTTACCACCTAAAAACAATATCTGAAAATAATATTGAATATCTTCAAATTACTTCAAACGAAAATGGCAAAGAAACAATTGTTGAACAATTAGAAGCCTTATCCTCTGGATTATATTGTACTAATATCAATCCTATCGAATCATACATGGTGAGTAACCAAAAGCTATTAGATAAAGACACATTTAATATATGACATGACCGTCTAGGTCACCCTGGTAGCATAATGATGAGACGAATAATTAAAAGTGCAACTGGGCACCCTCTCAAAAACTTAAAAGTTTTGCTACCAAAAGACTTATCATGTGCAGGATGCTCTCTGGGCAAACTTATAACTCGGCCCTCACAAACTAAATTGATACATGAAATCCCATCATTTTTAGAAAGAATCCAAGAGGATATTTGTGGGCCTATTCATCCTCCGTGTGGACCATTCCGCTATTTCTTGGTCTTAATAGACGCATCCTCAAGGTGGTCACATGTGAGTCTTTTAGCTACTCGAAATGTAGCATTTGCCCAACTTTTAGCTCAAATCATACAATTGAGAGCCAATTTCCCCGATAATCAAATTAGAAACATCCGGATGGATAATGCAGGAGAATTCACATCTCAAGCTTTTAATGACTATTGTATGTCAATTGGGATCAATGTTGAACATTCAGTACCTCATGTTCACACACAAAACGGTTTAACAGAATCTCTGATTAAACGATTACAAATAATCGTTAGACCACTCTTAATGAGATGTAAATTACCATCTTCTGCGTGGGGTCATGCTATTTTGCATGCCGCTGCAGTGATTAGATTGAGACCAACTGCTGATCATGAATACTCCCCATTGCAACTGGTCTCCGGACGAGAACCAAGTTTGTCCCACCTTAGAATTTTTGGTTGTGCGGTATATGTACCAATACTGCCACCACAACGTACTACAATGGGACCCCAAAGAAGACTGGGAATCTATATTGGTTTTAACTCCCTGTCCATAATTAAATATTTAGAACCAATGACGGGAGACATGTTTACAGCACGGTATGCTGACTATTATTTTGATGAAACAATGTTCCCAGTCTTAGGGGGAGATAAGAACAAAGAAAGACTGGTAACACAAGAAATAACGTGGAATACATCATTGCTATGTGTGACGGTAGGAACCATCGTGTGTTTGAAAAAAAAAACTAATTTAATTGTATTTGATTCCGTGATTATTGATTTCGATTCTGGATTGCCGGAGATTAAAGAACTGTTTTTCGTTTTGGTCCTAATACACAAAAACATAAAGTTAAAAAAAATTGCAGAAAAATTGATAATGTACCCGGATTTGATGAACGGAAATTATCTGAATCCAAGCTGGTAAATTCCCTGATGAATAGAGCGATCGTGCTGATAACGTGATAAAAACCAAAGAGTAATAGGGATAAACTGAATTCTCATTGTTTCATTACAATATATAGATAAACAAAACTGTAAACCCTAAAGCCCATAAGTAATGGGTTGGGCCTAAAATGTCTGGTTTATAACAAATATAAAATTATTATGGTTTTATTTGGGGTTTGTTTGAAAAGGTTACATGTCAATTTGCAAATTAAGGGTACAAACAATTTAACACTTTTCATTCAATAGGTTTCCATTTTGGATAATAAAATTACTATATATTTTTGTTTCGACTCTAAATATACATGTTCCTCCCTAGCTCGAAGGAATATCTTGATCCGTCACTAGTTTGCAAATTATGTGAGCTCGAGGAAGAAACCGTGGAACCTTTACTCATCACAATCAGCACGGTTCGTTGCGGTACCGGAATATATAGTAATGACACACACTTTAGCTTATGATACTTAAAAAATACTCATGATGAATACAACTACGTTTTCAGAAAGAAATTATACTAGAATATTTGCAAAAATACTTAAAAGAGAGTCACGCGCTACGTTTTTTTTAAAGCAACACACAAAAGTTATCAAGGAAACAGAGTTACTAGAAAGTTAAAGGGTGAAAACATAAATTCTATATAGATGAGGGGTTGAAATGGCAAAAAAGTATGTCACAAAAATGAGGCTATGTGTATGATTATTATTCCCAGAATTAGTGTTTAATATATAACGAGAAAATTAGCCCGCGTCCCGTGGCGGGCGTTTGAACTTAAATTATAAAGGAAAATTGGTTTTTAATAAACCAACCTTTGCCCCATTGGTAAATAATAATGCTACCTACAGATTTGGTAGTTAATAATCCTACGTTTCAATATGTTGGTACTCAATAGACCTCCGTTAGTTTTTTTTAACTGAAGTTAGTTTTTAAGTTTTATTTATTACACAAACAGTCCCTGTAGTTATAATTAACTAGTTTTAAGTTTTATTTATTACACAAACAGTCCCTGTAGTTATAAAAAAAATCATAAAAATAAAAAAAAAAATCTAAAAATTCAAAAAAATCATAAAAATTCAAAAAAAATCAAAAAAATTCTAAAAAAATAAAAAAAAATCATAAAAAATCATAAAAATTCTAAAAAAATTCTAAAAAAATCAAAAAAATCATAAAAAACCATTTTCGACCCGGACCGTTTCGACCCGGACCGTTTCGACCCGCCACCACCACCACCACCACCACCACCGCCACCACCACCACCACCACCGCCGCCACCACCACCACTACCACAGCACCGCCACCACCACCACAGACCGTTTCGACCCGCCACCACCACCACCGCCTCGACCCGCCACCACCACCACCGCCACCACCGCCACCACCACCACCGCCACCGCCGCCGCCGCCGCCACCGCCACCACCACCACCGCCACCACCACCACCACCGCCACCACCACCACCACAGCACCGCCACCGGTACGGTACGGTTCGAAACGGTACGGGTCGAAACGGTCCGGGTCGAAACGGTCCGGGTCGAAACGGTACGCGTCGAAACGGTTCGCGTCGAAACGGTTCGAGTCGAAACGGTACGGGTCGAAACGGTACGGGTCGAAAACGGTACGGGTCGAAAACGGTTCGGGTCGAAACGGTACGCGTCGAAACGGTCCGGGTCGAAACGGTACGGTTCGAAACGGTACGCGTCGAAACGGTACGAGTCGAAACGGTTCGCGTCGAAACGGTCCGGGTCGAAACGGTCCGGGTCGAAAACGGTTTTTTATGATTTTTTTGATTTTTTTAGAATTTTTTTGATTTTTTTAGAATTTTTATGATTTTTTTTATTTTTTTAGAATTTTTTTGATTTTTTTTGAATTTTTATGATTTTTTTTGAATTTTTAGATTTTTTTTTATTTTTATGATTTTTTTTATAACTACAGGGACTGTTTGTGTAATAAATAAAACTTAAAACTAGTAAATTATAACTATAGGGACTGTTTGTGTAATAAATAAAACTTAAAAACTAACTTCAGTTAAAAAAAACTAACGGAGGTCTATTGAGTACCAACATATTGAAACGTAGGATTATTAACTACCAAATCTGTAGGTAGCATTATTATTTACCAATGGGGCAAATGTTGGTTTATTAAAAACCAATTTTCCAATTATAAATTATTGAGTCAGTGACATTAAAACGATTGACATTAACACAATTAGGCTTAAAAGAAACATGGTTTGCTACATAAAACAAACACATGAAATTACGATGAGTTGTTGTGGACATCGAAGTTATATAACAACACCGATGTTTTTTTAGTCAGTGTTGGTCTTATTTTTTCACGGTAGCAACACGTTATAGTTAGTAGATATAACTCACAGTATTAAAAAGCACTATATTGTGAATACAACACTGGTTTTACCCACACACCGTCTTGTCTTCGGGCGGTTGTTCACGGGCTTCTGCCTTAATGGGGTTTTATGTAGGGATTGGTGCGTAGGCCTGGTCACAACATGTTCAGCTAAGATGCATGGGGGATCCCGCCCTCGGATGGTGACCCGGGGTGGTTTGCTTTGTCTTTCTAAAAAAAAGTTAACCAACAATAAATAAACACAAAAATAAACTCAGGAGTTGACATAAGTTACAAAAATACCACTAGCACGAATAACAATGCCGGTTTAGATAAAACCCATGCCGAAACGATGGTTTTCGTTAATTGTCAGTTCGGTTCAACACATTACAACAATGGTAACCGAACTCGTCGCAACTTAAGTTTGGTCATTATCGCTATCGGAGACCGATAAAGTGAATCCCGATACTGGTCCTAATTATACCAACGCAGACAACGATGATGTTTGCTCATAGTGGTTTCAGTTCAACATAGGACCGTAATGGTAACCAATACTGGCAACGATATTTTCACTCGTAATCGGTTTGATTCAACATGGTACCACAAGGGTAACTGTACTCTCTATATATATATAGGTAGAGGTTCCTGTAAAAAAAAGTTTTTTTTGTGAGAAAGGTAAGAAAGAATCTACACCATTAGATCTTTGATCTAATGGTTGAGATTATAATGGCAAAATTGTAAATAATGTTTACTATTAAACATATTAATTTTCAAGATTAAGGGTATATAGGTAAATTTAACATTTTTAAATTAAGAAACTAACATTAATGCACATGTAACTTCCCCCCGTCTTTTTTAAACGTCATTAACTTTTTATACGTAACTTTTTTTTAAAAAAATTACACCATAATAACGAGCGTTTTTTAATCTTTAATATGAGTACCATATTGCTATACTTATATAGAGAAGAAAATATGTTTCGATCAGATGTTTACTCCATGAATGGTGTTATATACTTACTGAATGGTGTTATATACTTACTGAATGTTGTTAATCTGTTATATACTTGCTGAATAGTGTTATATACTTGCTGAATGGTGTTATATACTTACTGAATGGTGTTATATATTTGCTGAATGGTGTTATATACTTACTGAATGGTGTTAATCTGTTATATACTTGCTGAATGGTGTTATATACTTACTAAATGGTGTTATATATTTGCTGAATGGTGTTATATACTACTGAATGGTGTTAATCTGTTATATACTTGCTGAATGGTGTTATATACTTACTGAATTATGTTATACTTACTGAATGGTGTTAATCTGTTATATACTTGCTGAATGGTGTTATATACTTGCTGAATGGTGTTATATACTTACTGAATGGTGTTATATATTTGCTGAATGATATTATATACTTGCTGAATGGTGTTATATACTTACTGAATGGTGTTAATCTGTTATATACTTGCTGAATGGTGTTATATACATATTGAATGGTGTTATATACTTGCTGAATGATGTTATATACTTACTGAATGGTGTTATATACCTGCTGAATGGTGTTATATACTTGCTGAATGGTGTTTATAGAGATCTTTTAAAAAATTACAGTTCCTATAATTAAGGTGGAGGTTATGGAAAATTTTTAATTAATTGAATTAATGATAAAATTACTTTTTTACCCTTTTGAATTAATTTAGATTTAGGACACATGTCATCTCTACAATATTTCTCACCTTTCTCACACTTTTAACCGTTTTTACAATAACCTTACCCTATATATATATAGGGGAGGGATCCGCTACAAAGGCCCAGAAGTGTAAAAAATGTAAAAAGGAAACAAAAAACGTCATAACTTCCTCAAACGAACCCCGATTGACCTCATCTCAGGGGCGTTGGAACCGTCTCGTCAAACCCAACCAAGAACCTAACCCCAACCCCCACTCACCCAAAAATGCTAAAACCCCAAAAACAAAAAAAAAACACCAAAATACACCCTAAAACACTATACCTCCTAATGTTAAAAACTAAACCCTAAAAACTAAGATTATAGAGCTCAATGAGACAGTTTGAATGAGTGAACTTGGAGTTCAAACGCTCTGTTTATGAACGTTTTAAGATCCCTTTTACACCTTTTAAAGTTTTTTTCCCTTTTTAGTCTAACCTTATACTATATATATATATATATAGTGTGGGGTTCATTGGGGAACCCCAAAAAAGTGGGGAACAGGGGAACACCCTTGGATTATGTTAATCAAGGGCTGAGATTATAGATCAAATTTTTTAAGTCTAAAAAACGCGGAGGGGCATTATTGTCATTTTGAAAAGTTTCAATTAGGTCGTTCTCATCTCCTCCACCGTCCCTTTCCCCTCTGCCTTCCCCACCGCCGCCGCCACCACCTCTCGCCGCCGTCCGTTCTTCATGTTTTCTGTTCAAATACACATGATGTGTGTATTTAAAACCTGATCTGCACCACTGAAATCACGATCTGTATAGCCATAACAATTACACAACGAAGGATTATGCTCTTTGTTAATGTCGCATGTGAATCGGTGAGGTTCATTCTACACTTCATCTTGCTCGTTTTAGTTTTAATATTGATTTCAAATTACCTTATCTGGATTTTGTAGTTTATAACGAATTCATCATAATTCTGATTGAATATCCATTGAGTTTTCTAGTTAATAAGCATTCATAGTTGTTTTACGTGAATTGCCAATTTGTTTTATGTAAAAACTTTTTTTTTAACATGTTAAATTATGTCAAAATGAGTTTTAGTGATGCGGATTCTATATCTTACTTTGTCTTATGTAAAAACTTTTTTTTAACATGTTAAATTTTTTCAAATGAATTTTAGGTCTTGATTTTGTGTTGTGTTTAGGTCAAATTGTTTGAAATTATTTGAGTTTAAGGTAATTTCGCATCATGTGCATACGCCTGCCAAGTGTTTGATAAATTGCCTTAATGAGCAGCTTTAGCAATTAAACTTTAATTAATTGTTCTTGGCTACTTGTTGGTTAAAGTGCTTCATAATGTTGTTTATATTTACTGATTCTCACATGATCGTAATACTATATATAGACCTATAGGTATGTGATCACAGACTGCATTCATGTCACATGTTTTAATGCTTGTTCTACATTTGTCATGTCACATGTTTTATATGTGTTCCCTGGTTAGTGTAATAGGTCTGTGTTAATCTTGATTGAAGGCTTGGTACTTATAAGCTTTATAGAAACATTTACTTAGTTTGTGTCTGTTTATGTTTATGTTGGCTCATCTATCTCTCTCCGGTCACCAGTAGCCAGCTTGATGAACTCACTGCGGAAACCGCCCATGCGATGACTGCTAATATTGTATGTTTTAGGTAAAAATCCTAAAAGTTACAATTGTTTATTTCTGGTTGTTTTCTACACCTCGATGATCTGCGATTCTGCATGTCGATGATGCGAGGCCGAGAAGTTTTGGAAGTTTATTGAATTGAAAGTGTAAATATTGAATTTTACTTTTGAATTGGATGTTAATTTCAAGTAACTGAAAGAAACAGAAATTAGGAACTATTGGATCTTAATGAACCAATTTTCAGGATATTATACAGATACAATGTGCTAAGACCTTTTCTTTTTGAGGGGCTGCATATATTTTCGGTATTTTCTAGATTGTGTGAGCAAATTGGTCTCAAATGGAAGATATTTATTTCTATGAATTGGCTGGTTTTGTGCGAGAGTTATACTTGTCACAATTTGTATATACTATACACGAATGCCAACATGTATGATCCTGCAGTTTGAAAAAAAACTATAGATTCTAGATGTTTGTAAAAATATGCAAATTTATTTTCAATATGGGAATCTTTAGCTTCAGTTTATAATGCCAATACATATTTCAACTGTGTTTGATACGCTAGTTGTTTATCTAGTCTGTTTTCTGTTAAGAACTTAACTACGCTTGGTTATATCATAACCACATTATGTAATAATAATTGTTTGCAAATGATTTGAAACAGGTGGTTTGCAGTTCTGATTCGCTAAAATGGGAGCTGGTTTTAGAGTCCTGCATCTGGTGAGACCATTTCTCTCGTTTCTACCAGAAGTCCAAAGTGCCGACAGAAAGGTTCCCTTCAGAGAAAAGGTCATATACACTGTGATCTCTCTTTTCATCTTTCTGGTTTTGCAGTCAGCTTCCCCTGTATGGCATTCATTCGACAACCGGTGCAGACCCTTTTTACTGGATGCGTGTGATCCTAGCTTCAAACCGTGGAACTGTCATGGAACTCGGTATCACCCCCATTGTGACTTCTGGACTGGTCATGCAGCTGTTAGCTGGGTCGAAAATCATTGAAGTTGACAACAATGTTCATGAGGATCGCGCACTCTTGTAAGCAACTAAACATCTACTTTTCGACCCAGTATATAATTTTTTTGGGTGACTTACAGTTTTCATCCTTTATGTTTATACTAAATTTCAGTGGATATCCTTTACCTTTAAAAATGTTAGGAATCATCCTTTACGTTCTAAAAGCCTTGCACGGTTTGCCCTTTGATACTAACCCAGTTAAAACTTTTAGTTAAGATTGGGCAGTTTAGTCATTTTATTCATTTATTTAAAAAAGTATATTAAAATAAAACAAAAAGAGTAAAAAAAATAAGAGATATAAACACCCCTTCTCTCTCTAAACACCATAAAAAAGACTAAACTACCCTTATATTATCATACTTAACTGAAAGTTTTAACTGAGTTAGTGTCAAAGGACAGACCGTGCACGGTTTTTAAAACGTAAAGGACGATTCCTGACATTTTTAAAGTCTTCTTTTCTTTCTTTTTTTCTTATGAAAAAAATGAATTTATGTTACAGATGGAGAAAAGTGTCGTGCTTTTTAGGCCAAAATTAATTGTAGCCGGTGCAAGTGCCTATGCTCTAGTATATGATTATGCTCGCATGCACAAGGTAAATCTTTTTGTTTTAATGTAAAATGTCTATTCTAGATTCAAGATAGCACAGTTTGTTAGGAATTTAATCATGGCCAACATAGTTCTTCTCATCTATAATATGTTATACTGCGGTGTTGTCTCATATATGTTTGGGTTTTCAACCATAACATCTCAGTTTCCTTTTTTCTCCCTTTTCACGGGTTTGTGACAAACAAAAAGCTATTATATTAGCTGACATGGCACACATCAGTGGGTTGGTTGCTGCTGGTGTTGTACTGTCATCTTTTGAATATGCAGATGTTGTGACAACCACAACACACAAGTCACTGCATGGGCCACGTGGAGCAATGATCTTTTTCAGGAAGGGGCTAAAAGAGATCAACAAGAAAAGCAAAGAAGTGAGTCTTTTATAGTTAATATGAACAAACAAAAGCTTTATCAATGTATTTGATTTATGAATTGGAATTGTAGTACGATATGAAAAGGAAGAAGCACCTTTGTGATCTCTAAATGTGGCTTTTATAAGGTCAGATTTGATGTATGTTGCCTGACTGATTGATGGTTGTAAAATCTTTAATCATGTTTCTTTTGTTGAGATTAAAGAGGCAATAAGCAAGTGGCATGCAGTTGCTTATTATTACAGATTTTAGTGCATGTTGATAGAAACCATTTTTTATCTGTTGGCATTTCTTTTCTAAATAAAACTTAATGAATATGCCAAAACAAGATTACGACAGTAGATAACAATAAAAATTGTGCTTGCACACCTACTCTAAGGGTTTAGGGGATTCCGCCCTGCAAAAAAATAGTGTATCTTTTAGGTAAAAATCCTAATCGTTCCCTTAAAAGTTTAGATAAAAGCCCCCCGATTGGCCCCCCAAAAGATAAATCATGGGTTCCTCCTAAAGGGTCTAAACTACCAAAGTTCACTTTAAAAACTAGGTTTTCCGGACATTTTTATGATGCATGCAAGCTCATTTCCATAAATATATTATGTTAGCTTGCATTGGGTATTTTTTTAGGAGCTAGTTTGGTTTAAAATGAATTATAGAACGGATTATGGTATATGTTTTAAGTATATAACGATGTAGTACAATTTAAATCATGATGTAATTATAAATAAGTGGTCACATGTTTTCATTTTCTTAGAAAATTATTCTCACAAGAGTAAAATATGTGCAAAGGTCAATCATTCTTTGTCCATATTATCGACAGAATAGGAGAAAGCAAGAACAATGAACATTTACTGTACTATTTTTGTACATTTTTAGTAACGTTACTTTTGGTAGTGGTACTTGTTCAATATTGTACTAGTAATAACAAATTTTACCTTCAAATAAAGTTACAGTACTATTTTTGTACTGTTCAAATTTGACCATCTTGGTAGTTTAGTCTAATATATTTTTTTGAAAAGTTAATTATTAAATTACTTCAACTCAACTATATTTATTGAAGCTCAAGTATTATCTTTCCTACCTTTTCTTTCAAATATACGTATTGCATTTCAAGTCTAACATTTATTATTACTTTTTCTTTCAAACATGAGTTGTAATGAAGCAACTTCAAAACCTAAAAGAGGAAGACTAAGAAAAGAAGAATACATATCTAGTAAGAATGTTATTATGCTTTCTATTTATGTTGTTTGAGATTATTTCTAATTTTTAATAATTTCGATTCTTTTCATTTTTGTTTAGGTGAAGATAATGAATTATCATCTGATTCTACCTCTTCCAGTGTCAAAAAAATTAACATTGTTAAATTAGGTATAAAATTTTCTTTTTCATTATATAAAGTTTGTTTCCAGGTGTCCCTTCTTTTCTAATCCTTATTAAAGGTAAAACTTTTTTTTTAATTTATTTAACATGTTAAAGTTAAAAATGTAATATTAATTATATTGTATTTTTTTTTCAATTGTATTATATTGTATTTTATACATTTAGTATTAATTATTATTATTATTATTAATAACTACATTTATTAGTTTCTTGATAAATAGCAAGTAATAAAGTTTTGTTTCTTGAAATCTACATTTGTTATTAATGATTTTTCTTAAAAGCTACATTTGTATTAAAGTTATTAAAACATACTACACTAAATATTTAAATGAAAAACATATATAAGAGTTTTAACTTTTAAGATACAATTAACTCTTAAAACACACGATCTTTAAATAAAAGAAGTATTTTTTTTTTTTGAATGGCTAACATTACTCACCCAAACTACTATATTTACAAATAACTCACCCTTGCTTGGGATTGAACCCAAGACCTCCCACTAAGAGGCAAGAGCCTCTACCAAGTGACCTAGCCCCACTAAATAAAAGAAGTATTTGAGTGTTTCAATTTTAAATAGCATGCGTGTTTGTTACTTCAATTTACTAAAATTTGTATTTATAAAGTTATGTAAAGATTTGCATGAACAAAAATAAAAAAAGGCAATTTAATATATTCCCTTTATAAGATATTTCATTAAATCATTTTAGAGTATTGTATATTACGTAATATGTTAAAAAATTCATATAAAAAGCTTATTTTTTCAAGAAACATGTTAAAAAAACATTTCTTTGGGCCATGTATTTAATAGTTAAAAACATTTATTTAAAACTCTCCCCTATATATATATCGAAATGTACTATAATATAAATCGGGCTTAAAGCATAATTTACATATACATAGCAAGAAAATTGAAAAAGAAAAAAAAAAAAAAAAAAAAAAAAAAAAAAAAAAACCTTTCAAAATGAATAATCATCTGATGCCATTGTAAGTCCTTTCTTTCACTATTCAATCTCACAAGGCTACAACCCTTAAATATATAATATAAATAAATAGATATAATAACATAACAATGCATATATATACAACTCGGATGATGAGGAGGAGGGAACATTTCAAAACGAACCAGGGAAGTAACAGTTGAGGGTTTTACAAAGAAATTGAAATATTCTAAAGAAATTGACAGATTCCAAGGTTAGTGTACTGTAGCCCATTATCAAGTTTCTTTCCAATCATTTTCTCAATTTCTTTTTAAATATTCAATACATATTCAAACTGAAAGAAAGAGAGTGATTTTGTATTAAAAAGAGGGTTTTTAAGGAAAGCGATTTTGCTATCTAATTCTTAATATTCGCTTTCATAAAACCCTAAAAAGAGGGTCTTTAATGAATGTCGTTGTTCATGTGATATTAAATGTGCATGAGTGGAAACCCATATTTTTACGTCACAAGAAATCATCTTTTTTTTTTTAAGATTTGTTAAAGATATCACCGAATCATGTATTGTCCTAACAAAACTAGACATTTTTTTAGATTAAAATACAAAAAAATACATTTTTGAACTAAAGTGTCAATTTACTCTGTTTGGAAAGGGGATATATTTCTATTTGGTTATGAAGATAGTAAGTTTTGTTATAAAATTTTTACAATGTGGTTTAACTTTCCCAGATCGATCACAATGTCGAACGCACCTCCCTTTGACATGTGGAACCCGCTTGAGGGTGGTTTCACTGAAGGTTTGGTTGAAGTATTTTGCCACCAGAGAAGCTGTGGGTGATCTGTTGGAATTTCTAGACAATGATGGAGGTTTGGTAAACGTCGTATGCGTCGAGTTAAAGAAGACATTCTGCATAGGTGTTGTGACGCTGCTAGGGCGTTGCCATGTGAACTTCGTTTCACGCTACAAGGAGTACTTTAGAAACCAAAAAGAGGAGTTCAAGACGAGGTGTGGCTTAACGGGGCACAAAGGTCTTACTGCATTGGATCGTGCTTTTGAGCATCGTTCGGAGATCATGCGATCTACTGAGAGTAAGTTTCTGATTGAAAGTATATTAATTAATAGAATTAAGTCAGAATTTAGTCCTTGAACTATCATTGCAATTTCCCTTTTAGTCCCTAGGTTTCAGTTTTGGACATTTTAGTCCCTAAACTATTCTTAGAGGGTCAATCAAGTTGAATTTAGTCCCTAAACTATCGTTGTAATTCCACTTTTAGTACAAAATTGGACTTGATTGACCCTCAAAGAATAGTTCAGGGACTAAAATGTCCAATATTGAAACCTAGGGACTAAAAGTGGATTTGCAGTGATAGTTCAAGGACTAAATTGATCAACATAACTAACTTTTTGTAAAAAAAAACAACAAACAGGATTTAGGATGCTAAAAGAGGATTGCCTAGAGAGGATTCGGAGTTTGGCAGTTAATGAACAGTTTACAGAAGGAATATACGAAGCAGCGAAGAGTAGTTTGAGATCACAAGTCGTGGAGATTAATGTAACAAATGGCGCGTTCATCAGACTGATTAGGAGGCAACATGTGTAGTATGCATGGGGTGAAGTCACCATATTGCAACAAGAATATGATAAAAGTGTGAACTATCTCAAGCTTGCAACTGAAAGAATGCAAAGAAACAAGAAAGTCGCGTATAACGAATTCTCAGATAACAACAAAAGGTTTACTGCATTGATCGATGTCGAGATTCATGAACTACCCATTCCTGCATTGAGTGGCTTTAGGATGAAACTGGAAAGCTTCAAGCTTCGCGACAGATTTAACAAATATGTTGACATATACGTAAGCTGGAGAGTCCTTAGACCTTATTGATGGAGAGGAGCAAGGACTAGAGGCGACATGCAAGAGGTTGTATGAAGCAGAAATGGCGGTTAACTGCCTGCGTCTGCAGGGCATTTCAGACCCCAGTCAGGTCCAGCGACGTTGTATGAGTAAGGAATTGAAAGACAGTGTTGGATTGGCTGAAGGAGGTTGTGGTCAGATTTGTGTAAAGAAGAATCGAAGATCATAAGAAAGGTGGAAGCTGCTGAGGAAGAGCAACAGAAGAAGGAACGGGATAGTTAGAGCAACAACCTCATCATGATTTTACATGCTTTTTTCGTATAGATATGTTTTTTAAATAAATAAAAAAGCCGTTCGTATTTCTTAAAATCCTTCACAAGCATTTGTTGCATAGAGATCAAACACAATTAGTTGATGTGATTGAAATACTTTAGACAACATGTGCATAAGGGTTATCGAGTGAGTTTTCTGGTTGAGCGTAGCTCTATGACTTTTTGTATTGAAGATTATGAGTTTGAGTCTGGTTTACAGCAAATTGTTCCATTAAGCAATCGGGTTTTTACCGGCTATAGGTTTCCTCTTAAGTGATATGGAGCCCGAAAGGATAATATATTTAGCAAAGTAATTCTAACATTCGAGCCTTTGCTATTAAGAAAAAAAACAATAAAAATAAGAAACATGTGCACAAGGCTATTACTATATGAAACCTACAACATGTGCATCAGCCTTCAATTACTAAACAAGTAATATATGAAATCTAGACAATTAATATATGAAACCTTCACATGCGGTCAACAAAAACATACACCTCCTGGTTTGAATATAATAGCTGGTTCATTCTTGAGGTGCACCGTCGGGTATACTTAAGAACTGGTTCCGGTTCTGGAACCGGTTCCAGGTATGATCGGTTTCAGAAAAAACGGGTATTAAAAGGAACCGTTCCGGGTCTGGTTCTTGGTTGAAAAACCATATCCTATGTACCCGGTTCTGGGTATTCAAGAACCCCTTCCGGTTCATGTAAATTTTGTTTTCTTTCTTTTTCAGGAACACAAAATATCATTTTTAGCAGTCATGTGTGTAGATATAGAAAAAAAATTGCAAAAAAGAATGATCAGTAAAATAAAATAAAATTTTGGTTTTCTTATCTTTAGTTTGTTTTACGGATTAAAGTTTGTATAATATTCATATGAATAGTTATTAGTATATTTAGCCTATTCTGGTTTCCTAGTATATGAATAGTTATTAGTATATGAATAGTTATTAGTATATTTAGCCTATTAAAGTTAGTATATATTTAGCCTATTCTGGTTATTAGTATAGTTATTAGTATATACGCCCCGCTTGCGGTATGCTCATATAATGTATATATGGGTGGGCGCTCGGGGGGCAAAAGTGAAAGTGCACTAATTTTAACGTTATTTTACTAATTTCGTGAAAATAACGTTAAAAGAGGGGGATGGTTAATCATGCATCATGTGGTGGCGTTGATAGCCGAAAGACAATGGGGTACATGCACTAATCGGCGTTTGTCTCAATTGCTGAGTGTTATGTGCCTTATGTCCAAGGCTTGATGCAAAACTACAATCGAGCCGGGGGTCTCATTGGAAGCAGCCTCTCTATTCCTACGGGGTAGAGGTAAGGCTGTCTACATCTCACCCTCCTCAGACCCTACCTTAGCTTTGCTATTGGTGGGATATACTGAGTATGATGATGATGAGCCTATTCTGGTTTCCTGACTTTGTAACAATTTGTTATGCAAATATAGTATTCAATTTTTTTTTTTATTCCAATTCTCTAAAAAGTTATTATAAATTAGATATTTTCAAATTTTGTAGTATATAGGTCTTTCTGAACACAATCACAGATTTGTCTAACATAGGTCGACACACTCGGTTCATAAGGTCCATAAACGCGGCTGGCGCGTTCGTCAACCCAAAGGACATGACCAAGAATTCATAATGTCCATACCGAGTTCTAAATGCAGTTTTTGCAACGTCCTCCTCTCGCACCCTTACTTGATGATAGCCCGAACGTAAATCTATCTTTGAAAACCAACTCGCCCCTTGCAACTGATCAAAAAGATCATCAATTCTGGGTAAGGGATAACGGTTCTTCACGGTCAATTTATTCAGCTCCCGATAGTCGATGCACATACGCATCGACCCATCTTTCTTTTTCACAAAAAGAACGGGTGCTCCCCAAGGTGATACACTCGGACGTATAAAGCCTTTATCAAGTAAGTCTTGCAGTTGGGTCATTAGTTCCCTCATTTCGGTGGGAGCCAGTCTATATGGGGCTTTAGCCACCGGTTGCGCACCCGGATTTAATTCAATACGAAATTCTATTTCGCGTTCGGGTGGAAGCCCCGGCAACTCCTCCGGAAACACATCCGGATATTCGTTCACTACTGCCACATCTTCGAACTTGGGAAAGTTTTGATGAACATCAGCTACATAGGCTAAAAATGCCTTACCTCCATTACGCACGTACTTGAAGGCTTGGACAATATTGCATAACTTTGCTTTTACATTTCTCTCTCCTTGAACGCTTAACCATTTCCCACTCGGAGATTGCACGCGTATTGTCTTACTTTCGCATTTAATCTCCGCATGGTGTCGGGCCATCCAATCCATACCTACTACTACCTTGAATTCTCCTAAGACCATAGGTACGAGATCAATATCAAACTCCTCATCCTCTATCGTGAGCTTACAATTTCTACACACTTCGTGCAACAGATAATTCTTGCTATCAGCTATCTCTACCTCTAATGGTATTGACATTCTTTCAATCTTAAATGAGGGGTGATTAATTACATCACTCGAAACAAATGACATAGTAGCCCCGGTATCGAATAACACATACATCGGCAAGGAATTTAGCAAAAAAATACCTGACACAACATTCGGATGAGCTTTAGCCTCTTCAGACGTAATTTGAAACATTCTTGCTTTTGCCTTAGGATTCTCCTCCTTTTTGCCTTCCTTCTTCATTCCTGATTGGAGCTTGGGACACTCCGCCTTGATGTGGCCCTTTTGGAAACAATTATAACATGTCTTCGTATTCTTAGGGCACCTGTAATGCGGATGTCCCTCTTCCCCACAGTTATAACATCCCTTCTTGCCCAACAGGCACTCCCCAGAGTGAAGCTTTCCACAATTTTTGCAACGGGGAATTCCACTCTTTGCTTTCTCTTTATTAGCTTGATCTTGAAACTTGCCTTTCTTGAAAGGAGTTGGGTTAGACATCTTCTCTGGCAGTCTCTTTTCACCTCGCTCCACCTGTCTCTTGAGTTCAATCTCCCTGTCTCGCGCCCAGTTTATGAGTTCGTCGAGAGTTTCACACTTCGAGGGCGTAATAAACTCTCTAAACTCCGCCTTCAACATATCATGGTATCGATTGATTTTCATTCTTTCTGAATTCACGAACTCCTTGCAAAACTTCAGCTTATCCAAGAAAATATTTGTTATCTCATTGATTGTTTCATCGTGCTGTCGGAGGCGCAAAAATTCCTCCTGAATCCTATCGATGGCGGATTGAGGGCAATGGTATTTTAGAAAAGGCTCTTTAAATTCCTGCCATGTCATCACCTGAAGTTTATCTTCACCTATTTCCTTACAATAAGCATCCCACCAATCTTTAGCTTGCGATTGCAGTTGACCCGTAGCAAACATTACTTGATCTTCCTTTTCACACCGACTCCGAATAAACACGGCTTCTATATTAGAAATCCATCTTTGACATACAATCGGATCTATCTTTCCATCATACGGAGAAGGGCTACACGCCATAAAGTCCTTATACGTGCACCTTCATATTTTGCTCTTGCTTTTAGATTCTCCAATCATCTCCTTTAATTCATCCATTTTGCTTGTCATTATTGCATCAATCGTTTCCAACACACGACTCTCCACCTCTTGCACCATTTTCGGAAGTTTGGATTCAAAAGTATTATCCATCATTTGCGCCATCTTTTCATTTAATGCATCTTCCCGTGCCATATCGTCATCATTCGAATCCGCATGTTCCGACATCTACACAATAAAGTTTCTCGATGATTCTTAATAAATTCACATCACTTACTCTTACGGTTCGTTATAAGTTATTCCATAATATCGTAATAACTTTCACGACCCTAATTACATGATTTATAACCTTCCTAAACAAGTTCGTTGGCCAAAATCATCAAAAAAAAACAATTTCTGCACGTCTGAGGGCGTCGCGCGACGCTAGGGGGGGCTCGCGTGGCGCGAGGGTCCCTAGCGCGACGCGAGGGTACGATTTTCACAGACAGTTCGTTACTGGTTGCTGCATTTTTTCTCAAAATCCCATTTTTCACCTAAACGATCATAACTCACTCAATTTTCATCCGATTTATGATCCGTTTCTTCCTACACGATCGTAATTCCATCCCCCTTCACATAGAGTTAAAATCCGGCACCCGGATTAACTATTTTCGAAATTTTTAAACTTTCGGCCATTTTCTTGCTTATAAACTTTCATCCCATTCATGGTTAATCAACCAAACTTATCCGTTTGCATACCAATTCTTGCCAATGCCATGCCATACATGTTTTCAATCACCCAAGATTCAATTCTTGAGTTCTATGCACTCGTAACCCATTTCGACACATATCATTATTTTGACCCGTTATAAAATTTAAAGCATCTTAGACCCTTACCTTATTTGCGATCTTGGAGCGAACACACCCATTGCGCGAGCTATCGGTTTGAGCCCAAGCACTTCAACTCGTGCTTGATTCTCTCAAACCATGCTCTGATACCAACTTATTACGCCCTTTTTTTTTCTTTTTCTTTTTACGAAAAGACCGAAATACAAAGGGAACATTTAGTTTGCGACTAGAAGCATTATATTACCAAAATACCCTTGTAGCTAGTTCGAGATCAACACCTTCCCTAGTCTAGTTATGGGTGTTAATCCGAACTACCCTGTCAAAATGCAAGTTCAACATACCTAGTTACAACCGACTAAGTTTCTAATCCATCATTTACATAACAAAAGACAACTTTTTAAGAAGTAAAAGTTTCACAAAAACATTGTTTCAAAAGGGCGACCACTACTACTACGGAAGCGCATAGACCATGGTGTGCATGTGAGTGTTCGCCTCCAAGTTCGCCACGCCACCTAAATCACGGATTTTCCTACATCGCAATTCAAGTTTAGCTAGTCAGTTTCTTATAATATAATAATAAATAACAACTAACATCCATTCGTATCATCACATAATCATGTCATAATTTCACTTTCATCGACCCGTTGAACGGGTCATTATCTATCATTTCCACACGAGACAATACATAACCTTCAATAATCCGTTAATCTCGGATTAAACATAATCACAACATAAACACCATACCAAATCCGTTCATGACAGATTTAACTATTCCATTACCTTCCTTCATAAACTTCCAATGTACGGCTAGTTCAATACCAACCGACCATGACATAAACTTTTCATCTTTATCGTATCTTACGACCCGTTCATGACGGATTAAACTATCAACTATACATCATTTACGGATAATCATATCTACGGTTCTAATACTACAATAACAATTAGAAAGTAAAGCTTGTATGCATAAAACAACATACCTCGATCATGTGAGCTGTCCGACCTCCTAGTACTTGAACCTTCTTCTTTTACACCTACATCGACATATTCATTCATTTAGCCCGACTACATAACATTTCATTCTTTTACACACTTTTATCAAACAACATCTTGTTATTTGTTCTTTTAGGCATTTTATCAAACACTTGGCGGGTTTCACCTTTATAGGGCATTTGATTACAAGTATCTTCACACACTAATCTACAAGTTCATAACAATCAAGCAAGTTAATGAGATTCTCTCATCCTACATCATTCATCTATGTTCCATCCCTCTAAACAAGTTAAATCACCATAACCCGAACATCAATCAAGTTCTAGTTCATAATCTTAACTTCTATTGGTATATATCACCACATTAATCATAGTTGGGTAAAAACCCATTTCCTAAAGTTCATGATTCCAAGAAATTCAACTTACCACTTTGTTAATCACACCTTGATGACCAAGGATTTGCGTTCCTACAATCGTTCGACTTGAAATCACCTTCAATTTGATGGAATTAGTGAACTAGGGTTTTGGGGTGTTCTTTTCTTTTCTCCTGGACAAGATCACGCACACACTAGAAGTGTCTAGTGTGTGTGTTATCTCATTTAACTAGTCTTTCTTTTAATTTTTCATGTTTAGTCCCTCGGTTCCTAACGTTTATTTATTTTAGCCCAAACCTTCCTTTCATGAACTATTTTAGAGAAAATAATTAGATTACATATTTTTGGGGTGTTACAATTGTGTTATACGTTATGGTCATTGTGTTTTAGTATGTTGTCCATTGTGTCTTTATCTGTTGTCATTGATTGTGTTTTTGATCTACTTTACATTGTGTTATACATCATGTCCATTGTGTAATATGCAACTGGGTTTTTGAATTTTTTTTTTTAAAATGTAACAATATGGTACTCATATTAAAGATAAAAAACGCTCGATTTTATGGTATAATTTTTTTAAAAACAAATTATGTATAAAAAAGTTACGGACGTTTAAAAATTGGGGGGGGGGGGGATAACATGTGACTTGCATGTGCATATTCTCTTTCCTCTTGTAGACAAAATTACTCTTTTCATTTAATTCCTCCAAGGACACTTGTCACTATCTGGTGGCTTCTTACCCTTCTTATTTTTAAATACTTTGTATTTTAACTTAACCCGATTTTTATTGCATTTATATGAACATTGTAGTTTAGCTCAGAAACAGTGGTGGACTCAGAAATTTTTTTTTATTTGGCGGAAAATTTTATGGGTCGTTTGTTTATTGCTATATATAAAAATATCAATCCGGTTTGGGTCGAGTCGGATCGCCGGCGAAAAATGTTTATAACGATTCTCGTTTAGTTAATAACTCAATAAGATATCTCAATATCACATATTCACATATTCACTCACAAGCCACAACTTAACTATTTAACAAGGATTACACATAATCATATTGGTGATTTGACTCAATCATAACTCATAACTATTCAATATTCAATGTTCAAAACTTATAATCTACATTAACTACTCAAGCATTCAATTAGTCAATCTAAATTCATAGCCGTTGCATTTGCGTTCTTTAAACTTTACTACGAAACTAGGGAAAAAGCCCGTGCGATGCACGACATGCATAATAGCTATTGTTTGTTCGTGGTAAGACGTCTGACACGGCCGGTGCATAACATGTAAGACAATACACCTATAAAGGGGCGTGCTTAAACTTTATAAAACCATGGACCATAAGTTGTTTCCTTGGCAAAACTTGTCGGCCAAAAAGAAGTGAAAAAAGATGTCTTCCAAGGAAAAAAAAAACATGAAACAGAAAAAGGAAAAACGCATAAACTCTCGCACGCCTTCCTATCTTATTGGATAACACATAGACCAAACTTTAGCTAACGCATGCCACCGTCATCCCCAATCCCATCACCAGCTAACTGACTGCAGTGAAATAACGAAAAGAAAACTATTAAAAATGGTATACTATGTTTACGTATATATGCATCGAAAAGTAGTACGGGTTTTCATTACTAACACTAAGTGCAGACGGTATACCTTTCATGTGGGTCACTGTCAGCTGTTTCTTCTGAATCCGAATCTGCATAAGCAGGCCTGGGAAGGAAAAGATTCATAATGACTTCCTTATATTTATTGATTTATTTATATATAAGTATCTCAGTAAAAATAACATATAAAAAATAAATAAAATATGTATTTATTTAATTGTTCATCACTTATTAATAATAATAAAGTAATTAAATTTACTATTTATAATGACTTGCTATTTATAATACCTTTCATGTGCAGACGGTATATTTACAACTAATTGGATGAAGGATTATAAATTTCTTGATTTTATGATATAACTTCCTTAAAGTAGTGAAGTATATAAAAAAAAGGTATGCATTAGGTGTTGCTAAAGGTACACCACCATTTCCACCGCACCACAAACACTAACCCGATTCCATTTCCACCACCACCTACAACCATCCTCATTACCGCCGCCATTAAATCTGGAAAGAAATCATACCATTGTCGTTGTACACCACTGTCTCCCTTATCAACAGTCAACAGTTGTTCATCACCATTGCTCCCCTATTTTCGAAACTGAACTACCATTGCCACCATCATTATCAATTCGAGACCCAAAAGGGTTTTGAGGTTTATTAAAAATATATATTAAGTAATGATTTAAAAAGACCAAAATACTCACAAATGCTTTGCATGTGAGTTGACTTACCTAAGAAAGCAAGCTGAGTTTGTGCCAAAGGCTGATTCTCGCAACAAAAAAAAGCAAAAGGTTGATTAGAATATACATTTTTTAAACTGAAAGGTATGCAAGTTTAAGCATACATGATGGTTGGTTTTTATAATTTTGTTTTTTATATAATGTTTAGAATATGGAACAAATAAAAAACAAACAAACATTATATGAATCTAAAGAGAGTCATTCACGAAAATGAATAAATACATAGATGAAACTCTTTTTCTTTTTTAGAACAAAACCTTTTCATCGATCATATCTTTTAGATTCTTTTTTTTAGAACAAAAACAAAGGCATAAATACTTTGTTAGAATTATAATAACTTTTAAGTATTAAGAGTTGTCGATCTTGGAGTTGACCACTCTTATGACCATGTGTAATAAAAACAATTATAAAACTTTATCGCATAACCATATATTCACCACATATTTCTGCCTTCAATATAATGTGTCAATCTAGTTTCCAAATTCTTTTACAAATCGAGTACACAAATTGAAAGTGTAAAATTAACAAACTTACCAAGACTCTGAAGAGCATCAAAAACCTCAGATCCATGAAAAGAATCAGCAGTTATACTTTTGAATTCATTGCATAGTTCTACCTGTTCTTTTCTAAAATTCTAAAACAAAATAAGTGCAGAGTTGTTAATCAAGAATTAATCAACCAGGGGTGTTCATCGGTTCAGTTTGAATATTTTTTCGCTGGAACCAAACCAAACCGAATAAATATTTTTATCAACTTTTACCATAATCTGTTATTGGGTTGGGCTAAATAGACTCGGCCAAAACTTTGGGCTGAATAAAATAACCATTATTTGATTGATATTTGGTTTATTCTATTCAAACAAATGCCAAAAACCAAACCGAAAACCAAATATGTAATTGGATTCGGTTCTAAATAGTTACGCTTCACCTTTCAATTTAAAACCGTACAATAAACGCACCTAAATCAAACCGTTACAAAACAAACCAAGTTTTTGTAATGCATACCGTTACTCTGTTGCTCAATTTTCAAAAATAGGAAGAATTTGCTCTGATTCTTCTACTGTTTTTTATCGGGATCAGGGTCTAAGAGCTTTGTGTTCATGGTTAAGGTTTCCGGTGCTTGAATTTTATCTGAAAATTTCAACATAAACTATCAAGTATTCAGCATTCTATCAATATAACTGATACAAACCCCAAAATAATCGAAAAAAACAAATATTACCTTGTAGTTAGAGAGTTTAACGTACCAGTCTGGGGTGCGGGTGTTGAGAGATCGCCGACAATCAGGGAGAACAAAGAACCCTCTACAGTTTCCTGTATTAAAAACCTCATTATTGGGATATTTTAAGCAACATGGTATCAGTTGAACTTCAATCGCCATTCAAGAGTCGCAATTATAAAGTCTCAAAACTTCTTAATACTGATGATGGCGATTAGTTGGAGCATGGGTGAAATCCCTAAATTTTAAAAGACGATGGTTGAAAGGGGGATGAAATTAGCCAAGAGGCACAAAAACAGATTCAATATTATCAAATATACACAACAATTGCATCAATAAACAACCTCATATTTATATTCAATAACATCAATCAAATTCAAAATAGTATAAATCAAAACAACAATGTGTATAATTCGATTAGCAATCTTACATGCCATAATCATCAAACCTATCATACTCATACTCTCCATATAACTTAACAATAACAATAAATTAAACACAACTTATATCTAACCAAAACTCCTTCTGAACAACAACGCCCCTAAATAAAAAATAAAGCTTAAAACGTACTTGTCACCATTCCATATCGGCATATCTTAGCCCATCGGATCACCGCCGCACTCCACCACCGCTGCCCCTCCGTTGCCGCCACCATCTCCTCCGCCACCCTCCGCCTGCTACTCATTCTCACGACACCCTCCAACCGCCGCCCTCTCCGTCAATCGTCGCCTCCCTCCGTCGACCGGCCACTCTCTTCAATAGGATTCCACCTCCCTTCTGCATGTTTGCTCACATAAGGAGCCAATTCAAGATCTTAATTTGAGTTGTAGGGAGGAAAAAGGATGGAGGATATTGGAGGTGTGGATGAGGCTAGGGTTCCAGATCCAGAGGAAATAGGGAAAATAAGTGATCTAAATTTTGAAACGAAAGTGATGATTAAGATCGAATTGATGAGGGCGAATTAAATTCATGAAACTCATGAAGCGATTTGAGGCCTTGTAAGTTGTAACTAATACAAGTGAGGAATGTGATTGAATTGATGAGGTCGTAGGCATTGTTGTTGAGTGATGAAGAGAGCAGAGGTAGTTATGGAAGAAAAGTGTAGAAAAAATAGGATTTCTTCTTGAGAGGAAAGATGAAAGGTCATGAATTAAACGTGCTCATCAATATTTCCATTCAAATGGTGGTAACTGCTCATCAATTTCATAATGTCGACATAGTAGTTCAGGGGTCTTCAATTAAAGTAAGGTTAAAGGTGGAATTGATGTTAAACAACTTTGAAGTACTTCTTAGCCTTTGATTACCTGGTCATGATTCATAGATTAGAAAAAAATATAAGCCAAGAAGATCTCAACCATCAAAATACGATCCAAGGGCAAAAAAGTGGTTCCTAATTATGCAATGGTTATCATTTGAACCTTATTCCATGAGACTTGAGGTAAGATGCAAGGAGCATTCTTTTGAGTTTTAAACCATCTATAATTAAGTTCATTATTTAATCATTATTGTTGCAATTATTAGGTATTATAGATAATAATACCCCATGAAATTACCTTTTAGTAATTTTCGTTTATAATTGGTTAGCATCTTTTAAGTTTTAAAACCATTTATAGTTATAATTAAATTCATAATAACGTTGATTAAGTTTTTTTATATTTAATTACTATTATTATTATTATTTTTATTTTTATTTCATATGATGTTCATCAACTATGTGATAAAATTGCATAAAAGGTTGTAACCTTATTTGTATGATGTTTAGCAATTACTAAACCAAATAATAATGACTTAATTATAAAATTCAATCAAGTAATCGGTTACGGAGAACTTGAAACGGAAAAGCAATGTAAATATGAGGAAGGTGATGATGTTCAACTAAGTCAAATGATTTAATTCTTTATCAAGTATTTAACAATACTTAATTTATAAAGTTATCAATTTAATTGTATTTATCAATTTATACTCATGTAGAAAGACTAATTTGTCCCTTTACTAACTTCATTGAGTTGTTGTACTATAAGCATAATATGTTGCAATTATTTAAATTTGGTTGGAACCCTTGTGAAATGCTTTATACGATAGTATAGATAAACGCAATCAATTTAAATCTTTTGCGCGGGTTGAAAACATCCGAGCCCTTAAAGTTTGCTGCCCAATCCTGTCAAACAATACCTCCTCAAATATTTCCTCTGCATCTATATTGCCTATATATAGTATCAATTAAATCACACAAAAGCATCATATGTTTAAAAAAAATTAGTAAAGTAGAAATTAAAAAAGGAAATACCAATAGGCCAAATAAATGTCTATCTCCAAATGAATAACTTTTCTCGTACCCACCCTTTTACACCTCCATATACATGAAGCTGCAAAAAAGGAAAAAGACTATAAATTTATGAACAATTAAACAATACATTGGTAAATGGTTCCAGATACTATAGTCATGCAAGGGTACCTTGATGAAGTATGAAGTGTCTGTCTTTTTGTATCCAATAACCTGTGTGTATACTTTATATGTAATATAAAATCATAATTTGAAAAAAAACCACTAAATCACCACAAACATAATAAAACATCAATATAAACTCATAGATTATGTAAAAGAAAACTGTTATCCCATTTGAATATTTTAAGAAACAAACCAAAGTTTTTTCGAATAAATGTTGAAATGGGTATAAAAGAACACACCTTTCCACCAAGATAAATAAATTTCATATCAACTTATCTCTTTCTTTTCGACTCTAACTCGCACAATAGTAGACAAAGGAGTTGATGTTGAGTGAAATGGTGAATTTATAGCAATGATAGGAGATTCCTTAATCGATCAAATTTATTACATATTGATTGAAATTGGACCTTTGGAGTGCTTTTGCGGTTTATCCCAATAGGTTTCGTTTATTAATTGCATTTAAGTACCGAACTTATTATTGTATTATTATAATTAATTGTGATTATATTCTCATTTAATTATTTTTTTATTTTTTAATATTAATGTAGAAAGACCATTTCACCCCTTACTAACATCATTAAGTTGTTGTACCATAAGTATAAAAGATTGTAATTACTTAAATTTGGTTGGTATCCTTATGAAATGCTTTATAATATAGTATAGATAGATAGATATAGATATAGATATAGATAATTATTTTTTTTATTTTTTAATATTAATGTAGAAAGACCATTTCACCCCTTACTAACATCATTAAGTTGTTGTACCATAAGTATAAAAGATTGTAATTGCTTAAATTTGGTTGGTATCCTTATGAAATGCTTTATAATATAGTATAGATTAGGTTCTAGCATTAATGTACTGTACTATATGTTAATATGGTGTTTCATGCATTGCTTTGTTGCAAATTGTGTTGTTTTATTTGTAAATTATTATTATTATTTATAATAATCTAATTAATTTAGCCAAAATCTTGTTAATAATATATTAGAATATATATATATATGTATATATATATATATAGTTATTTTAATACTTTTATTATTTTAATATTATAATAATAATTCCTTTTTTTTACTGTTTAACTTTAATTTAATGATTTTTTAGTATCACGGGGTGGGATAAGCTTGGTGTCAACCGGTACTGGTATCGAAAATACCGGTACGGTCTTGTTTGGTATCGGTACAAATAGTAATTTTAATATTTTAATAATATATATAGTTTTTTAAATATTTTTATTATTTTAATATTATAATAATTCTTTTCTTTACTTTTTAACTTTAATTTAATGATATTTTTATGATACTTATGATCTTTCGGTTTAAATTTTATCTTAATCTATTAAATTCTGATACTAATATCATGGATAAGTTCTTAATATTTGATATCATTTGGATCCCTTTACCTATTTTTTTTATTATATGTTTTCTTTGAAAATATATTGTTGTGTTTTTATTACGAATTATATTTGAGCTACTTTTAATATATTAGTTACTTCGAAATTTAAATTTATGGTTACCTTGTCAAAGATCATTTTATAGAATAATCATAAGTTTGGAATAATTTGTCCCTTTACTAACTTCATTGAGTTGTTGTACTATAAGCATAATATGTTGCAATTATTTAAATTTGGTTGGAACCCTTGTGAAATGCTTTATACGATAGTATAGATAAACGCAATCAATTTAAATCTTTTGCGCGGGTTGAAAACATCCGAGCCCTTAAAGTTTGCTGCCCAATCCTGTCAAACAATACCTCCTCAAATATTTCCTCTGCATCTATATTGCCTATATATAGTATCAATTAAATCACACAAAAGCATCATATGTTTAAAAAAAATTAGTAAAGTAGAAATTAAAAAAGGAAATACCAATAGGCCAAATAAATGTCTATCTCCAAATGAATAACTTTTCTCGTACCCACCCTTTTACACCTCCATATACATGAAGCTGCAAAAAAGGAAAAAGACTATAAATTTATGAACAATTAAACAATACATTGGTAAATGGTTCCAGATACTATAGTCATGCAAGGGTACCTTGATGAAGTATGAAGTGTCTGTCTTTTTGTATCCAATAACCTGTGTGTATACTTTATATGTAATATAAAATCATAATTTGAAAAAAAACCACTAAATCACCACAAACATAATAAAACATCAATATAAACTCATAGATTATGTAAAAGAAAACTGTTATCCCATTTGAATATTTTAAGAAACAAACCAAAGTTTTTTCGAATAAATGTTGAAATGGGTATAAAAGAACACACCTTTCCACCAAGATAAATAAATTTCATATCAACTTATCTCTTTCTTTTCGACTCTAACTCGCACAATAGTAGACAAAGGAGTTGATGTTGAGTGAAATGGTGAATTTATAGCAATGATAGGAGATTCCTTAATCGATCAAATTTATTACATATTGATTGAAATTGGACCTTTGGAGTGCTTTTGCGGTTTATCCCAATAGGTTTCGTTTATTAATTGCATTTAAGTACCGAACTTATTATTGTATTATTATAATTAATTGTGATTATATTCTCATTTAATTATTTTTTTATTTTTTAATATTAATGTAGAAAGACCATTTCACCCCTTACTAACATCATTAAGTTGTTGTACCATAAGTATAAAAGATTGTAATTACTTAAATTTGGTTGGTATCCTTATGAAATGCTTTATAATATAGTATAGATAGATAGATATAGATAATTATTTTTTTTATTTTTTAATATTAATGTAGAAAGACCATTTCACCCCTTACTAACATCATTAAGTTGTTGTACCATAAGTATAAAAGATTGTAATTGCTTAAATTTGGTTGGTATCCTTATGAAATGCTTTATAATATAGTATAGATTAGGTTCTAGCATTAATGTACTGTACTATATGTTAATATGGTGTTTCATGCATTGCTTTGTTGCAAATTGTGTTGTTTTATTTGTAAATTATTATTATTATTTATAATAATCTAATTAATTTAGCCAAAATCTTGTTAATAATATATTAGAATATATATATATATATATATATATATATATATATATATATATAGTTATTTTAATACTTTTATTATTTTAATATTATAATAATAATTCCTTTTTTTTACTGTTTAACTTTAATTTAATGATTTTTTAGTATCACGGGGTGGGATAAGCTTGGTGTCAACCGGTACTGGTATCGAAAATACCGGTACGGTCTTGTTTGGTATCGGTACAAATAGTAATTTTAATATTTTAATAATATATATAGTTTTTTAAATATTTTTATTATTTTAATATTATAATAATAATTCTTTTCTTTACTTTTTAACTTTAATTTAATGATATTTTTATGATACTTATGATCTTTCGGTTTAAATTTTTATCTTAATCTATTAAATTCTGATACTAATATCATGGATAAGTTCTTAATATTTGATATCATTTGGATCCCTTTACCTATTTTTTTTATTATATGTTTTCTTTGAAAATATATTGTTGTGTTTTTATTACGAATTATATTTGAGCTACTTTTAATATATTAGTTACTTCGAAATTTAAATTTATGGTTACCTTGTCAAAGATCATTTTATAGAATAATCATAAGTTTGGAATAATTATCTTTAAACCAATTATTAAAAAAAATTAAGATCAAAGTTAACTTTAAACTAATCTACCTTTATCTATAATATATTATTTAGTATAATGTGTTATTGATTGATATTAATTTTAATGATTATTGATATATAATTATTTTATTTTATTTTTTATCTTATCTCTTATTTATTTAATGTAAATTAAATGCAATTAATAGGATTTTTATAGGATGATGCATTTAAAACAACCATAAATTTTGGTTTTAAAATAGAACATATAACTAAACTTTAGAATATATATAGATATTAATAAAAAAAACTTCTAATTTTAAATATAAAGCAAAATAAATGTAAAAGAAAGATACATGACCCTTATTTTCATACTAAATTAAACAAGTTGATATACTAAAAAAAATATTTTAATTCAATGGAATAATTACAAATTTGCAAGTATAATATTAATTCAACTTTTGATTACTCACTTAACCAACATCGACAATTCGACATGCTCCACTAAAGTATATTAGAATTTTCTGAAAAAAAAACAAAACGAAACGAATATGGGCTTAACTTTTAAAAGGCCCAAAATAACCCAATAAAGACCTATCTTTATGTTATCCTAGTGGTGCACAAAAAAACCCGAACCCGGACCCGAAAAAAAAAACCCGAAACCGGGTATTATAAAACCCGGGTTTTTTATACCCGAACCCGGCCCTACCCGTAGGGTAGGGACCGGGTATGCTTAGCTGATCTAAAACCCGAACCCGGAACCGGGTTTTTTTTATACCTGGTTTATACCCGGAACCGGTTTTTATAAATACCCGGAACCGGGTTTTATAAATACCCGGAACCGGGTTTTATAAATACCCGGTTTTATAAAGGCCCGATTTTATAAATTTAGCATGGGGCCTGCACGTAGTATGTTTATATTACAGTTTTGAATCTAAGTTTAACAAATTTAGCATGATTATGTTGAATACCCGGTCTGGTTTCTTAATACCCGGTCGGGTTTTTTAATACCCTGTGCGGGTTTTTTCCCAACCCGATACATACCTGAACCCTACCCGATGCATACCCGAACCCGGAAATAGGGTATTATAATACCCGGGTTTTAGAAAACCCGACCCGGACCCTACCCGAACCCGGGTGTATAGGGTATACATTTTTAGTATAAAACCCGGACCCGGACCCGACCCGGTTTTTCAAAAAACCCGATTTTGTAAAACCCGATCCAACCCGAACCCGGTTCCATACCCGGAACCGGTTTTTCAAAAAACCCGATTTGTGCACCACTATGTTATCCTACTTTAACAACCTCAAAAGTCTGATATCAAAGGGGAGCGATAGCAAAGTTTCATGGGGAGCATATAGGATTTTAACGGGAGTATATCACTAAAAAGAAGGGAGGCGCTCGTCCACCCTAGCCAGACACTAAGTTAGTCCGCCCCTGCTTAAAGACCAAGTAAATTTGTATAGACGTTAGAAATGTCTAAATAGTCACTAAAAATACTAACAGATCACTAACACGATAAACTCCACAAATCAACTAATAACAATATTTTCGAAAGACGATAGCAGGTTTATATAAAATATGAGTATGTGTTTTCCATATAGTGTGACTTGCGTATTGTTAAGGTAGTGTATCATTCCTAAAAACCGGGCACACTTCACAATTTCAGTTTTGTAATCCACTTTATAATGTTTCCCATTACTCACTCTTAATGGTACGTCGCCCAATTTTGTATCTTTGATTCATTATTTTACATTATGCAAGTTTATGCACATGTTCAAGGCTGTTTTTGTCAATCCGTATGACCATATGGCTTGCTTTCTACTAAAAAAAAACACTAAATGAAGTTTGCATGCTACAGCCCTTTAAGAATACAACAATCAAATATACAATAATTCTTGATATTACACAACAAATTGTGTGCAGAAACTGACAATTTAACAATCCATGTTATTTTAACCGGTTATGTTTTTTTAACGACAAATGTTACACACCAAATACACCTCTCCTTTAATAGGCAAGTGTATCTACCAAATGAGTTACCCCATATTGACAAATGCTTAACCAATGAGTCATTTAATCATTTTTTAAAAAATAAAATATTTATATAGGGCCCAACCGGATTCGAACCGGTGACCTATTGATCTGCAGTCAATTGCTCTACCACTGAGCTATGGACCCATTTGTGTAAATTAGTATCGAGAAAAAATAAATTTTCACAATTAGATCACCACAGATAACAATCTAGATTGAAAATATCAAACCCAAATAATTCGTTACCAAACAACCATTGCTGATTATTTACTTACATAGTTTATATTATTATTCTATATATGGTTATGTTACATTTCTTTATCTTCTTCTCTAAATTACAAATAATATGTTACATTTCTTTATCTTCTTCTCTAAATTACATTACAAACAATTATAACAGTAAAGAAATATTATCTTAAGTCAACCAATTTTGACACTCCCACTATATTGCTTTTCTATCCAATTAGTAGTCGGATGGTTGATATTTTGGGGTTGGTGAGGCGCGGTTGGTGAGGTTGTTGGTTAAATTTTAATTTCATTTTGGTCCCTATGTTATTTACACTATACAGTTTTCCCCCAAAGTATGTATTTTAGGCTTTTAGCACTTTATATATTATTTATCTGAAACAGGAATTACTTTCGACATCTTTTAGATCAAGCCCAATGTCTCGTTTTTGTTGGAAATCACAATGTGTCATAGGCAAATTGATATGCATGAATAAGGACAAAGTCGTACAGTAACTACCAAATAACAAATATTAAAAAGTATTAAAAGCACTCTGATTATCACTAAATATATTGATGGGTGGAGATACAATAGGAAAGTTTATTTGGCTAAGAAGGCTAAAAAGTGATCTTCACCATCCATTTAGTTAATCAAGGGCTAAGATTAAATGATGGAAATTGAAAGGAAGAAAAGAGGCGCGTGAGTTTGTTTAGGGGCATTCTAGTCAATCCAAGGCAATAGTTTCTCTCTCCTCCAATTCCCTCACATTTTTTAAACGTTAATAACTCTTTCATACGACATTATTTTTTATAAAAATTGCACCAAAAAAACGAGCGTTTTTTTATCTTTAAAACGAGTATACTATTGCTATATTTTCAAAAAAAAAAAAAAAAAAAAAAAACCCAGTTGCGTAAAACGCAATGAAAAAAAAACCTAAAAATGACATTTTTCTAAAACGCAATGCACAAAAAAACACAAAGAAATGTGTTATTTGTAAAACGCAATGGCCAGAAAACACAAAGAAATGTGTTATTTCTAAAACGCAATAGCCTAAAAACTCAAAAGAAAGTGAAGTTTGTAAAACGCAATGGACTGAAAACACATAAAAATGTGTTTTACCTAAAACGCAATGCACCAAAAACACAAACACATGTCTTATTTCTAAAACGCAATGGCCAGAAAACACTTAAAATGTTTGTTTTCTAAAACGCAATGGACTGAAAACACATAAAAATGTGTTTTACCTAAAACGCAATGCACAAAAAACACAAAGAAATGTCTTATTTATAAAACGCAATGGCCAGAAAACACTTAAAAATGTCTCATTTCTAAAACGCAATGGCCTAAAAAAACAAAAGAAAGTGTTCTCTGTAAAACGCAATGTACTGAAAACACCTAAAAATGTGTTTTACCTAAAACGCAATGACTAAAAACACTTCAAAAATGTGTTTTCCTAAAACGCAATGACCAGAAAACGCATAAAAATGTATTAGTTTTAAAACGCAATGGCATATAAACACCAAAGAAAGTGTTCTCTCTAAAACGCATTGAACCAGGACAATAGTTGTCTGTGAATTGTTTGAACCAGGAATGCAGTTCTAAAACGCAATGGCATAAAACTGTCTACGAATGCAGTTTTCCAGAGACAAATTTATAAAACTGTCTAGGAATACATTCTGCCCCTTGGACCCCGCCAGAGGCTGCCGCCCCTGGGACCCTGCTACTAGGGGCTGCCGCCCCCGGACCCCCGCCAAAATCGTAAAACGCAATGACTAAATCAAAAACCCAGATCGGGAAAATGAAATTAAAGAATTTCTTACATGGATCGAAGCCGATTTCTTCATCGATTGACGGAATTTGAATGATAAAAACACTTATCAGCGATTGAATCGAATGGATCGAGTGATTATCTTCAAAATCACGGGAAAAAACGAGATTTTGAATGAAATTAAACTGGGTTTTCTTCAAAAAAAAAGCTGAAGAACACGTTGATCGGGTGTTTGAATCATTGATTGATGACGAAAATCGCACTATAATGTAGTGATTATTGAGATAGTAAGTGAAGAAAAGGTTGGAGATGGTGGTTTTTGAAAATGGTGGGTTTTGAAGTAACTGGGGAGAAGAAGGAAGAAGAAAGGATGAGATTGACTAAAATACCATTTCTCTTTATTTTAAAATTTGTCACATGTCATAATCCTATTGCTTCCTATCCTTCCTAACCAAAATAAACTTCCTATTTGATCTTTTCCCATATATTGATTTAGAATTATAAAATTGAAAACAATATTCTTAAAAATATTACAAAATATAATGTATTATTAGAGTGGGGTTAGTGTAAAAAGATGTAGTTTTGTAAAAAGTGAAAGAAGTGTTTTAAGCCCTTAGATCTTGTAGTTAATGGTTGAGATAAAAAATGGCGTAAAATGTAAATTATGTTTTATTATTTTGACTAATTTGGCAAGATTATGGGTAATAGTGTCTTTTTATATTGTATTGTTTAAATAAATAAACTGTCATCAACCTCAATGCCCATGCAAGTTCCACCATGATATGAAGCATACTGGAATGCAGGTTTAAAACACCATACGAAGAACATCTACTGGAATGCATGTGTAAGACACCATGAATGCAGGTGTAAAACACAATGTTATGAATGTGTTATGATGTTTGTGAATGATGTAAAACACCATGAATTGAAATACGATTGATGTTATGAACACTAAACTACACATTTATTTAAAACACCATGTTATGAATGTGTTCTAATGTTTGTGAATGATGCAAAACACCATGAATGGAAGGAAATTAGTTATTCTGGAGATTGGATCAGTAAAATAAAAAGATATTTGATTTCATAAATTATCTTCAAAACGGTTACAATTTTTTTTATCATAAATTTGTTTTCAAAGTAAATTACATTATTACTCTAAATTTTTAATATTATTGAATGACACGTGTCTTCATCAGAATATTTCTTACATTTCTCACATACTTGCCCTTTTTACAGGAACCTTAATTTGTATTATTAAATACTTAATACATGTAGTCAATGTAGTAATTAGTGTTTAAAATGATTTTTTAATAATGTTGATGGTTTTCATGTGAGGCTATCACTATAGACACAAGACAAAAGGCAATATACCATTGAGTAGTAGTTACCATAAATAGATGAGTAATTTGACATTGAGGTCAATAAAATAATAATAGTATTAAATGATAAGCGCATGTAAACAAACTATTGTATTTTTACAAGTATTTCAATTGCATGGTTGAATGTAATTAGCTGGGTGTGGATGGTTTTGGGTTTTATATGGTCTGATTGTAAAATCATTTAGTAATGATAGAAGACTCAGGGAAACCTAAGTTCGATCCTTGAGTCAATCAGGTTTTACTAGTAATTTCACTGTCGTGTCTACGGGCGGGTGGTTACCGGGTTTTTCCCAGAATTTGTGGTGGACTCGGGTTACTCTTGGAGTACTCCGTTTGGTCCAATGGGTGCCCCAAAAGTACCAGAGATTGATTCTGCGGGTAAAGATCCGGTACAAATAGTTCTTAACCTAGGAAGTGTAGGAAATCGGGTCAAACGAACTCCGATTGAGCTCATTCCAGCGGCGTTGGAACCGGATCGTCGAAACCTAACCAGAAACCCTAACCCCTTAAACTTAAACCCTAAACCCTAAAAAAAACCCTAAAGCTAAACCCTAAGGCTAAATCCTATGCTAAACTCTACGCTAAACCCTAAAATCTAAATTATAAACCCTAAAGATAAACCCTAAATGCTAAACCCTAAGGCTAAACACTAAATGCTAAACTCTAAAGCTAAACCCTAAATACTAATGCCAAACCCTAAAACTAAACCCTAAAGCTAAACCCTTAAAGCTAAAATCTAAAGCTAAACCCTAAAAGTTAAACTCTAAACCCTAAAAGTTAAACCCTATATATATTTTAATAGGATTCGACGAGCCGGTTCTAACGCCGCTGGAATGAGGTTAATCGGAGTTCGTTTGACCCGGTTTCCTACACTTTGTAGGTTAAGGTTGTTTTGTATTTGATCCTACCCCTTGATTCTGCTGACCATTCGAAAAAATATATATATCGATTTTATCCTTGTGCCAGTTATTTTTAATATTCAAATAATATTAATGTTCTAACAACCTTAAATATATCACAAGCATAAGAGCATTCTCATCCAAACCATCAAAATATGTGAGGGTAGTTTTTATATTATAAAGGGTATAAAAAATGGTTGTGAGTGGAGGAGAGAGAAAATGTTACTGTTCATCTGTATATTTGGGGGGACACTGTTCACCCAGTATAATTTTTTTAATATATATTGAAAGTGGTTGTGAGTGAAGGAGAGAGAAAAATGTAATGATAATATTATTTAATTGAAAAGGAGAGAGAAAAAATATTTGTTTTTAGTGAAAATATATTGATATAGGAGTTGTTTTTTAGTGGAATGTATGTATAATTTGATGGATTGGATGAGAATGCTCTAACACCACCATTATAAAAACACACAAAATAAACTAAAATAAGATAAAAATCCAAATGCTTTTACAATACATATCCGTCGCGTCATGTACACATTATATTTTTTTGAACGACAACTTTCTTGTATTAGGCTACCGCACTCATCAAATTGAAAAAATATATATATATTTTCACAAATATTCTCTTAAATATTATTGACCGCAATCTTCCTTAATTCAAGTATTATTATTAAAGGGTGGTTAAATTACACATATATGGGTGTGTGCCCCTGTTAAACTAAATGGTTTTGGTTTGGGAACAAATTCATCCCCGACCAGTCTGTTAGCGAACCGAATATTCGTGAACTTGTTTGGTTAAAAGTTCGTTTTTTAATAAACGAATGAATATGAACAAAAAAAATTGTTTGTTTAATTAAACTAGGTTTTAATGCTGCGCGCCGCGTTGCGGCGCGACAAAACTAAGTCACTGTAAAACTATTTATTGCGACTAAATACTTGGTTGTTATTAAAGTTGTGCTATTTAGTGTCTTATTTTTAAGTTGACAAGTGGAGTTTTCATACAACAGAGCCGTTGGTAGCAAGCGAGTTAGTAACTCCTGGCGATGACGACTATTGCGATGTCTAAGCATCCACTAACCCAACAAATAAGGAATAAGAATTGTATAAATACAATCAGAAAAACGTGTGAAAGAGGAGAAAAAGGAAGATGACGTGAAGTTATGTAAGCATAAAATGGAAAAAAAAAAAAAAGACCCCATGATTTGAACTTGAGTCTCTTTAAAACACATACAACCACAAAACCACTCCACCATGATGAACAATCTAACTAACTTTGAAGAAAATGGATATATATACACACTTAAAAAGGGTATAGGGGAAAAAAGTCAACAAAAGATGACTTGAAGTTATGTATATTTACTATTCATGACAACCAATAAGGAAAATTTACTATTCATTATGATGTAACAACTACTATTCATTAGCTTTGTTTTTTTAATATATAGGATAATGAACAAACATGATCACACCCTATGTTTGTTCATTTATGTTCGTAAACGTTCGTTTATGTTCGTTCATTTATGTTCGTGAATGTTCGTTTATTTACGTTCGTTTAAATTTTAGTAAATACATAAATAGTTATATTTATATAAATATTGGGTTTTCTAACTACGTATATAAATATAACTAATTAGTAATTGAGTTTTCTGTTGATAAAAAATGAAATTTTAAATTTTTTCTTAGATCATAACTAACCACTTACTTAATTTTATTTAAAAAAACTACTTAATTTTAGTATCCGTGAACCCTAATTTAGATGTGTTTTCGGATGGATGAATTGTAATATATTAGACTTGCTTGTTTGTGTTCACTAGTGTTAAATTGTGTTTGTTTATTGTCACACCCCCAAAATCCACAGGCGGAGTATCACCGCTTGGAGGCGTGACTGACCAGGATCAAGCCACCAATCATATTGAACATTGTAAGTAATAAATAAAATTCAATCCAACAATACGAAAGGTGTTCAAAACAAAACATAGTTAAGTGTTTAGCGGAAGCATAAATGTGAAAACCCAACATAAGTATTAAGTTCGAAATGTTATTATGTTTTTAACATGGCATCCACTGTCCATGTCCCACAACGACCGCGCCTCACTGTGCAAGCTCCATGAGTACCTATCGACCTGCAAGGCATGAAACAACGAGTCAACAACAAAGTTGAGCGAGTTCACAGTTGATTGTTCAGTTATTGAGTTTGTTTCAGAAATCGTAAGTTCGTTTCATAACCATGCGTTACCCAGTATCCTTGTTTCCCAAACCTTTACGACATTTAGTGTGGGCTTCCCATGTTGTATGCTACTAGACTAGTTGTATCTATAGGTGTCCTTCCCAATCCGAGGACAGTGGTAAGTATGAGATTACGTAGGTTTTACGTAAGTGCCCTTCCCAATCCGAGGACAGTGGTACGTAGGTTTTACATAGGTTTAGCGTTGGTGTCCTTCCCCATCCGAGGACAGTGGTACGTAGGTTTTACGTAGGTTTTAACACTGGTGTCCTTCCCAAACCGAGGACATTAGTACGTAGGTTTTACGTAGGTTTTAGCACAAGCGTCCTTCCCCATCCGAGGACGGTGGTAAGTAGTCTAGTAGTGATGTAAGTACGAGTAGTCATTCAATCCTATTCCCAACCCACCGGGAATCCCATGCCTTGGAAAGAGTGCGAACTCACCTCGGTTTGCTCGGTATGCTAAACTATGTGCTCACAAATGATCAGTCAAGGCCTATAGTACGCACGTATACATAAACGGTTAACATTCACAAAATTCGACTAACAGTCAAGATCATCACGTACATGCAAGTAACCACTAACACATAGCATTTATCAGTTATACAAGCTCATGCAACCATGCTTTACAATTAACAGCACATGACTAACCTAGTTAATTCCTTAACAGACTTAACCGAGTTTACTGTGCAGTTTACCCACTCGACGAAACTCCCTGTTTCGTTTTGATCCCCACTTGACGAAACTCCCCTGTTTCGTCGTCATCCCTTCGGCGAAACCCATCCGTTTCGTCGTGATTACCCTCGACGAAACCCACCCATTTCGTCGTCACCGGCGTTTCGTCCATATGCTTCAGTTACGTCGTGTAACTGATGATTTATCCAGAAACCCTAACCGCCGATCATAATACGGGAAATCATACGACACAGTAATCATGGATACGTACAAAACTATAACATATAATTAACAACGATAATCCTGCTATTCCAACATCAAATCAGAACGTAAGTAGTGGACATAAGCGAATAAAATCTCAATTATCAGATCTAGTTTCATAGGTATAATGACAGGACATCAAACCCTAACTATTAACCAATTCATCAACAAGCAATCGAATCTCGACACACGAAATTGTCGTAACCATCTACTCATTTATACCCTTCTAGATCATTAATCATCAACATAAGCCATGAAATCATATTTATCAATCATTGTACAGTGACAATCAACGAATCCTACCAAAGTGTTATGCAATCTAAAATGATGTGAAGTTGAATCAAACAATTTTATTTATACACTAACCGGTTACTAGATGATCTAACAAGAATTCGAGAGGGATGATGATGCGACGATGGTTGCCGTCGGCTAAACAGAGAGGGAGAGAAAGCTAGGGTTTGTTAAAAGAAATCTCATTGCAAATTACGTAAATATATGTATGCGAATCACAGTTGGGCCTTGTCTGGGCCTCGGCGTATCATTGGGCCGGCGAAACACTGTGTTTCGTCGAGATGAAGACGGCAAAACACTCCCTGTTTCGTCGAAGTGATTTATGACGAAACTGTAATTGTTCCGTCGGGTATAGCTCCAAATCTCAAACAGTTTAAGTTCATGTAACCAACACTTTAATCACATTAACTAGGTAACATATCAAACAAACATCTCAACATATAATCCAACGCGTACAATTACAAGGCAAACAAGTCGTGTAAGCAAACAACTTAAACAATTAACGTGCAATTAATGCGAAGGTGGAATCTTGGAAACTCGAGTTGTCACATTTATATTTGTTTAAGTACATTCATTTGTGTTCGTTTATGTTTTTTCAATCATGTTAATTTATGTTTATTCAAATATGTTTAGTTAATTTTTTTTTTTGTTTATGTTCGTTTGTGTTCGTAAACTGTTCGTTAGGCTTTAAACGAACGAACATAAATGAACACAAACATGCCTGGTTTCTTAATGAACGACCACGAACAAAAAAATGTGTTCGATTAAATGTTCAAGTTCGTGTTCGGTTAAAGTTAAATGAACGAACACAAACATACCTATGTTCATGTTCGTTTACAGGTCTATCCCTGACTTACACCCATAACAATATTCTTCTATTCCAGAACCTGATTTCGTTTCGTGGAATGTAATGAGATTGAAATTAGAACTTATGTAGGAATAGAAATTTGATTTGGAATTTAGGTGAGATGGAATCAACATTCCAATTCCATTAAGATTCAATTCCATTTCGTGAAATGAACAATACCTCTAAGATATTAATATAGCATTTCTATTAGGTCAATCTTTTGTCTTTGGTCAAAAGTTTTTGCTCGTCGGTCGAATTTTCAACATGCACATAATGATGTATAATGTATAACGCTTTGGGTCAATGTTAACTAATACATTTTAGGTCCTCTATTTGATCTTCAATCTGAGCTGTCATCATAACATTCTCAATAAATCGATTAGATTTAGTGTTTTACAATTGTCTCTTTAACGTAGTTTGGATCATGAATAACTTCTCACGGGGCTTGACAAGGATAGCAACTATTATCTCTATATAAGACAGAGATCACATTTACGAGATCGCCTTGATACCGAGTCACCATTCACAACCACAAAACTAACCATGTGAATTGACATTACAATAGAAATCACAAAACATGGTTTCTCATGTTAGCTTGTGGCAATGAAAACTGAAAAGTAAACTAAGATCAAGAGATCAATTAAAATATTGGAGTGAAACAATTTCGGAATTAAGGTTGATTGAATAGTTAATTTTAACAACTATGAAATATCCTCACTGTTTGAGCCACTGTCACTTTTAGCTTTTAAACTAGATTCGTTTCATTTTGTCTCCACTACACATGACATGAAGCATTCTATTCTTTAGAAATACTAACGGCTGATAACTTTTGAATGAGTAAGTACTGAATTAATAAGTGGTTTAAATCATTAAGTGTTGAACCGAGAAATTGTCTGAACCATTAAGACTGAAGGGTGTGGCTTAGCGCCACCCCGCCACCTCAGCCTCTTTAGCGCCCCGGGGCGCCACCACCCACACCGCCGTCGGCAAAAGGGGGGCGCCATCCTCCCTCCGCCAGCGTGCTAACGAGCCAAAATGAGATGTGCAGGTGGGTCCCATACTTTTAAACCAATCAAATCTTTTTTTGTTTATTTTTTTTTATTTTGTTTAATAGGGGGCTTTAAAGGGACTTTAAACCATTGCATGCAAGTTAAAGAAGGGGACTTTAAAGCCCCCTATGCGACGTGGCGCTGAGGTGGCGTGATAAAGCCCCCTGGGGCTTTAAACCACTCCTAATAGCCTAAGAGCTAGTATAATGCTTAACCATTCAGAGACAAACGTCCGATCAGTTAAAAAAAAGGTCTTAACCATTCAGGCTCAGTATAATGCTTAATCATTTAAAGGCAAATATTTGAACCATTTAGACATCTGCTCACGAAACAAACAATCTAAATCATTAAGTGTTGAACCAGTAAGATAATAAGATATCTGAATCATTAAAAACAAACATCCAAACATCTTATATTTAGTGGCTGTACCAAATGTGTTAGGATTTAAAACCCGTTTAATAATACTAACAAGTCAATAAATAATGCAAATAAGATGATTTCCTAATTTGTTTAAAACTTTGTTATTTTAGTATCAGTCATTTAATCAAGAAAAAGATTGGTTTGGTATTGAGCTTAAATTATAGTTATTCATTTTAAAATATGTTTTTTTAATCCTTGAACTATTTTATGAAATTTTGCTTACAAAATGTGTGAATAATTTCCTAGCGCTTGTTAGGCTAGTGGTTGGTTTTGTTTTTGGTGTTTTGTTTTGTTGATTTGGTTTACATAATTGGGGCATGTCCTAATTATGATCTAGTGTGGAATATTTCCATGCTACACAGGGGCGAAGCTTCTTGGGGGGGGGGGGGGGGGTCGCCCGACCCCCGGGATTTTTCGCTCAGTAGTGTTATATATGTAGTTTTCGTATAGAAATTTTTGGATATATACGTTTTTACCCCCCGATTCTATAGAAATTTTTGGGTATATATGTTTTAGCCCCCTCCGTTTTCTCCGGCAAGCTTCGCCACTGATGCTACATGTTCTTATTTGGTTGTGAATATATATAAAATCACCGGGGTAACCCTTTAAAAAAAAATGTGTGAATAAAAAAAGCTCTAGACTTTGCATGGTTGATTCATCGACATAACCGACTACTTTTTTTAATGTTTTCATCAAGTTTGCCAATGTTAAAAGGCGATTAAACTTTGTTGGAGCTTAAGCAAATTATTTTACCACAATCATACTACTTATATTATATAAGTTATTAACCTTTTTAATCATAACCTTAATCAAAACTAAAAGTTACATTCATCAAAATTCTAAACTTAATTTCTACCACTTTAAACAATAATAATTCAACCTATTGCATGTCATGTTTTATAAGTAGCATGATTATGATACAATAGAGAGTGTTGCTTGGAGTATCACCAAATCTTCATATGAGTATCACCACATCTTCATGATACGAGTGTCATCGGCGGCAGTGGCAATGGTTAACTTGATACCAAACTAAAACACCATTATGCGTGTGTAATTATGATTGTGAGATTGAATGTTGTAATTAGGATTTACAACGAATAGGGGTCAGTAGGGCTGCAAACGAACCAAATGTTCGACGAACAGTTCGACTGGAAGTTCGTTTGTGTTTGTTTCTTTATCAAACAAACGAACACGAACAATAAATTCCGTTCGTTTAGTTAAATGAATGAACATGAACAGAGACCCCATTTGTTCATTTATATTCGTGAACTTTCGGTAACGTGTTCGTTTGCGTTTGACTGTGTTCGATAGTTCATTAGTGTTTTTAGTTTTTATATCTATTTAAATACATCAAAATTCAGACAAAATAAAATATATAACAAGTGTTAGCATATTATATAGTTTGTTCATGAACATTTGTTTATGCTCCTTTGTTTTCATTTGCGTTCATGAACATTAATTTGTGCTCATTTGTAGGCATCAACGTTCGTTTTAGTTTGTTGATTAAAATTAACAAACGAACATGAATATAAAATCTCGTTCAATAATTGTTCATGAACAGTTTGTGAACACATATACTTCTTAACAAACGAACATGAACAAGGTCTTATTCGTGTTTGTTTGCATACGAATTTCCACATTTAAAAAAAGCAACAATTAACTTTCTATCAAAGTAAAGGGACCATATTTACCATACTCTCAAAACAAAAAGGGGGCTAAACGTATCATCCTCCATTATAAAACAAGCAACAGATCTACCAAATTCGTTGTGCCCTCTTATACTCTCAACTGTCAGTTGTGGATCAACAAAACCACCACAAGATCTGAAACCTAATCTTCCGATATCTCTGCAACTATGAAGGTGATCGAGAAGATTCTGGAGTCCACAACCGCTGGAGACGCCGGAAAAGTAGTCTTCTCGTTCGAATTCTTCCCTCCGAAAACCGAAGAAGGTGTGGAAAACCTGTTCGAGCGGATGGAGCGAATGGTGGCGCACAATCCTACATTCTGCGACATCACTTGGGGCGCAGGTGGCTCTACGGCGGAGCTGACGCTGGAGATAGCGAGGAGGATGCAGAATTTGGTGTGTGTGGAGACGATGATGCATTTGACGTGTACGAATATGCCGGTGGAGAAGATAGATCACGCGTTGGAGAGTATTAAGAAGGATGGGATACAGAATGTTTTGGCTCTGAGAGGTGATCCGCCACGTGGACAGGATAAGTTTGTTCAGATCCAGGGAGGTTTTGCGTGTGCTCTTGATCTGGTATGTATCGATTATCATGATATTGTTGTTTTGTTGTGGTTTGATTGGTTGATTAGGGTTAGATTTGTGCTTTTCTTGTTCTGATTGATTGTTGAGCTACTGGCATTAGTTAATTGGAGTTGAGTGTGTGATTTTGAAGTCTAATTGATTGTTGAGCTACTGGCGTTAGTTGATTTGGTTTAGATTTGTGATTTTTGATTCTGATTGATCATTGAGCTACTGGCATTAGTTAATCAGGTTTAGATTTGTGGTTTTTTTTTTTTTTTTTTTGTTCTGATTGATTGTTGAACTACTGGCATTAGTTGATTAGGTTTAGATTTGTGATTCTGATTGATCATTGAGCTACTGGCATTAGTTAATCCGGTTTAGATTTGTGGTTTTTTGTTATGATTGATTGTTGAGCTACTGGCATTGGTTAATTAGGTATAGACTTGAGTGTGTGATTTCGAAGTCTAATTGATCGTTGAGTTACATATGTATTACTGAAGATTAGATACTTAGAAGTTGGATGATCTAATGGCCTGAATGTATTGCATTTGTGAATTGAGAGATTGTAAATCTGATTCCAGGGTGTAGTATTGATCTGATAGGTATCAATGTATCATGATCTTGTTGTTTCGTTGTGTTTTACTGTTTGATTGGTTAATTAGGTTTAGATTTGTGATTTTTTTTTGTTGTGATTAATTGTTGAAGCTACTGGAATTAGTTGATTAGACTTGAGTGTGTGATTTTGAAGTATAACTGATCGTCGAGTTACCGCTTTTCTTTATCATGAAGGTTAGATGATCTGTAGACCCGAGTGTATTGCATTTTTGTGTTCGGTATCTATTTTAGAATGCCGGCATGTTTACTTATTGAATTGAGACATTGTGAAGTCTGATTCCAGGGTATAGTATTAATGTAGAGTACTTTCGCCTATTTTAGTTCATTTTATAGTGATTGGGTTCATATAATAACTCTTTTGACCTGATGCGTCGGTGAATTTTTAGCTTTTGAGATATTTGAAATCTTATAACAGTTTCTTTAAGATGATGTAGATAATGAAGAGCTTTAAAATAATAAAATCTTGTGCATCAATATCCTGCTTTTCACAGTGTTTTGATTAATTAGTTAGATTTAAATTTGTGTATTTGACCATGTTATATTTGTGTATGCAGCATTACATTTTGAACTGGTAACATGTTATTTTATCAAGATTATGAATAACTTATTTGGGGATTACTAGTTACTTATTGAATGGACCAATTTTGAAATGTAATCTCCACGTGAAGCATTGTTGATTTGTTATATGATGGTTGTGCCCATTTTAGCTCATATTATGGTAATTGGTCTCATACATTAGCTTCTCTTGAGCAATGTTAGATGGGTGAATTTAGCTTTTGAGATCTGTCAAGTCCATAATAACTTCATTAATCTGATTTTGACTATAAAGAACTTTACAGCATGATGCATCAAGAATGTATAAAAAATGCAGTTGACCTGATTAAGCTGTAGAGATGATTGTAATAACTGTTTATAATTAATAATTTTGAATCTTTGTTGAATTCTTTTCTAAACTGAAGTTAAAAATTTATTGCTAGTTTATTTTTTTCTCAGCTGGATTTAAATAGCATTTGTTGATAGCAGAAAGTTGATGAGAAAGTAACCTTTCTACCCTAAAGGTTTAACATTTAATGCCATAATATGTGTGCCTTTTGCTTTGCAGGTGGAGCATATCCGCAGGTCATATGGTGACTATTTTGGCATAGCCGTTGCTGGTTATCCAGGTTTGCATCTCACTTCCTTCTGTCTTTATTAGTTTATTTCCAGACAACCGAAATTCCTATGCATGACAATAGTCTTATTTAAATATATTATCCTATCTGTTTTTGTTAGGGTTAATATTTTGTAGTCTTCATTTTCTTAATTTCTTTAAAAATTTTATTTCCAGAGGCACATCCTGAGGTCATTGAAAGCAATGGCTTGGCTACACCTGAAGCATATGCAAAGGATCTTGCTTACCTCAAGAGAAAGGTACATTATGTTTTATAATAATAGGTATTTGATCAGTCAAGTGTCTTAAAATATATACTTAACGAATTAAACATTAGTTCAACGGTTAACTGCTTTTGTAGATAACTGCCATTTGGAACTTATAAATTGGATTTCATATTGCAGGTTGATGCAGGAGCTGATGTGATTGTCACTCAACTTTTCTACGATGTTGACAATTTTCTCAAATTTGTGAATGATTGTCGGCAAATTGGAATTACTTGTCCCATTGTTCCCGGCATCATGCCCATTAACAACTATAACGGCTTCATTCGCATGACTGGTTTCTGCAAAACTAAGGTATTCTTGTTTAATGTTTTTATATATTTTGCTTTACTATTTGAAACTAGCCTGAAATCATTGCTATTCTGTGTAACTAACAACTGTAAACTGTAGATCCCGTCCGAAATCACTGCTGCTTTGGAGCCCATTAAGGACAACGAGGAAGCCGTTAGAGCTTATGGAGTTCACCTCGGGACCGAAATGTGCAAGAAAATTATGGCTAGTGGAATCAAGACATTGCATCTTTATACGCTCAACATGGAGAAGTCTGCATTGGCAATTTTGACCGTAAGGAGTCCTCAAATAATTTTTTATTGAGTAAATGTCATTTTCGCCCCGTCCCTGAGGTTTGGTCAGTTTTGCGACTTTCATCCAAAGCTTTGTTTTTTCGCATCTGGATCCAAAAGGTTTGAAATCTTTTCATTTTCATTCGGCTCGTTAACTCCATCCATTTTACTCCGTTAAGTTAGGGGTATTTCCGTCTTTTTTGTTAACTTAAAGGGCAATTCAGTCTTTTTCACTTTATGTACAAGCAATTAGCATAATGTACAAGTATTCACTTTTAGGGAAATTCGGTCTTTTTCATATATGTACAAAAATACCCTCGACTTAACGGAGAAAAATGGATGGAGTTAATGAGCCAGATGAAAATAACAAGATTTCAAACCTTTTGGATCCAAATGCGAAAAACAAACCTCTGGACGAAAATCGCAAAATCGGCCAAACCTCAAGGACGAAAATGCCATTTTAATCTTTCTCATTTTAAAATAGTAGTTGCTTCTGACATAATAAGATCATTTGCATTATTAAATAATTTAAATGGTGATATACGTTAAATTTACTATGCAGAATCTTGGATTGATTGAAGAGTCCAAGGTATCAAGGCCACTGCCATGGAAAAAGCCTACTAACCTTTTCCGTCTAGAGGAAGATGTTAGGCCAATATTCTGGTATGCTAATGCAACACACACGCCTGAATGTATAAGTTGATCTTAAACAATTTTCTGCATTGTAATGTGTGGTAACTTCAAAGTACATGATTTGTTTTTTTTATGTTGATAGGGCCAATCGTCCAAAGAGCTACATAACAAGAACTACTGGATGGGAGCAGTATCCACGTGGGCGTTGGGGCGATGCTTCTAATGCTTCATATGGTGCATTAACCGATCATCAGGTGCATATAATTTTCAATTCTTAGTCATTTATTCCCATGAAAGTTGCAACATTTCTTTTTTCAGGAAGTTTTCTTGTTAAAGTTACTTATTTGTCCATTATCACCTATATATATATATATATATAGGGAATGGTTAAAATGAGAACTAGCTTGAGTTGTGAGAACTTGAGAACTTTTTGATTCAAAGGTTTTTTTGGAAAAAAGATTTTTACAATTTTTTTTTATGAAACTTAAAAAAAAACAAAAAATATCGTATACGACTTCTTACACCCCCGTAAACCAAATTTACAACGCCGTAACGTTCTGGGGTTGATGATGCCAGCATCCATTTACACCAGCGTAAAACGAACTTACATGTCGAATAAATGCCGGCTCGTCATTTTCTTTTTTTATTTTTTTTTTCACAGATTTCTTTTTTTTTTCACTAATTTTAACGTTATTTTACTAATTTCGTGAAAATAACGTTAAAAGAGGGGGATGGTTAATCATGCATCATGTGGTGGCGTTGATAGTCGAAAGACAAAAGGGTACATGCACTAATTGGCCTTTGTCCCGATTGTTGAGTGTTATGTGCCTTGTGTCCAAGGCTTGATGCAAAACTACTATCGAGCCGAGGGTCTCATTGGAAGCAGCCTCTCTATTCCTACGGGGTAGAGGTAAGGCTGTCTACATCTTACCCTCCTCAGGCCCTACCTTAGCTTTGCTATGGATGGGTTTTACTAAGTATGATGATGATGGAGATGTCTTAGTTAGGTGTTATTCAACCTTTGTGCACAATTTGGTTGAAAAACTCACACGGGAAGTAGGAGTTCTCGCGGTTCTCCCAACTCGGAGGAGTTCTCGTCTGAACTCTATCAATTAACTATGTCATGTTTTACATGGTCATCATATAAACAACATATATGACCCTTATCTTTCATTCATGATATTGTGGATCAAGCACCGAAACCTCCACCAATCTTGTTTATATGCCTTAAATGTAAATAATAAATATTTCTTCTCTCACCATGCTAATGTACGATCAGTTCATGCGACCACGTTCACGTGACAAGAAAATTCAAGAAGAATGGGTGGTTCCGTTGAAAAAGTTTGATGATATTTCTGAGGTATGGTGTATCTACTTAAATTATTCAGTCTATGGAGGTTAATCACAGCATTCCATGCTCATGTGGACATTTTATATCAGAAATTCACGAAATACTGCCTTGGGCAACTGAAAACCAGCCCTTGGTCTGAACTAGACGCGCTTCAGCCAGAGACAAAGATTATTGATGAACAACTAGCTTCAATTAACCAAAAGGGTTTCCTCACCATCAACAGCCAACCGCCCGTTAATGGAGCCAAATCCGACTCCCCATCAGTTGGTAAGTTTTTATGTGAGCTTGAGTTATTCAAATTTGGGTCCATTTTTTCAAGTATAGTAAATGTGTGTGTGCGCGTCCGCGTGCACAAGTTGCACTTTTTATCAACTATTGTGAGTGCCTGTTTCATGCTTATGTGGCATGCAGAGGTCTAAGATCTTGAAGAGATTCATAACTTTTTCTGATTTTTTTTTAAAATTTCGAGTAAAAACACGGATGGTCCCTGTGGTTTACCAAAATTATGGATTTGGTCCCTAGCTTTTCAAACGTACACGGATGGTTCTTGTGGTTTGCACTTTGTAACGCATTTAGTCCCCGGCCAACAAATCTAAAGGTTTTAGCAGTTCAAGTTAGGGACTAAATGCGTTACAAAGCGCAAACCACAGAGACCATCCATGTACTGTTGGAAAAATCTGGGACTAAAAGACTTACAAAGTGCAAAGTATATGGACCATCCGTATACTTTTGGAAAGCTAGGGACCAAATCCAAAAATTTGGTAAACCACAGGGACCAAATCCAAAATTATAGGATTTGAGAGCTTTGATTTAAGATTTAATGATTTTTAAATTCTAAAAGCCTTATGTGTAGTGGAAATAGGTTTATAAAAAAGAACATACTTATGAGACGATGACGTGGCATGACATGTCACCAGGGGCGGATGTACTATATATTAAGGGGTGGCGTCCGCTACAGCTTGGCGTCCCGGCGGTAGTGTAAAATTAGTGTAAATTTTGGAAAATTTTGACGTTTTTTTTATTTCGTTACCGCTTATTTATAAAACGTTACCGCTTGGCGCGAATCCTAGATCCGCCACTGCATGTCACATAACCTCAACCAATCTTTGTTTGTTTATAACAGTAAATTAATGATAAAGATATGCTATCATTTGTTCTTACCAATTTTTCTGGCTTTAAAGGATGGGGCCCAGCGGGTGGGTACGTTTACCAGAAAGCATATGTAGAATTTTTCTGCTCCAGTGAAAAGTTAAACGGTCTTGTGGAGAAATCAAAGGCGTACCCTTCACTTACATACCTAGCGGTGAACAAAAAAGGGAATTTGGTGTCAAATGTGGGGAAAACTGACGTGAATGCAGTAACTTGGGGAGTGTTCCCAGCTAAAGAGATCATTCAACCAACTGTCGTTGATCCCGCAAGCTTTTTGGTATGGAAGGATGAAGCGTTTGAAATCTGGTCAAGAGGATGGGCGCAATTGTACCCCGAGGATGATTCTTCAAGATCACTTCTCCAAGAGGTTTGTTTTTTTTCTCTTTTTTTGTTGAGCCTTATTTGATTATAGTTATTAATTTATTATCACTCTGTATGGTTAACAGGTACAGAACACTTACTACTTGGTTAGCTTGGTTGATAACGACTACATAAACGGCGACTTGTTCAACGTTTTCAAGGATTTTTAAACTGCGTGGTCCTGGTTTGCGTTCTTTGTAACGAATCTCAATAGAGGAACGATGGTGTTACACGTATAATTCTCTATATTTTACGTCTTTCTTGTATTGTAATGTGTGCTACATTCGTCGAGCAAATTACATTTGCTTAAGCAACCGATTTATTTATGCGGATGGGCAAACGAGCTCGTAGTGTTTACGTAGTATACGATAAGTATCAATGCATACGGTACCATATTTCGTGGCTTATATAGTGTATTCTCTTTTTGTATTGATGATGTCTATGGTTATATATAAATTTTTCATGTTTAATTTGGCCTTCAAAGTCAATGAACAATCCTGGATGTCGAATTTGAAACATTACAAGATCACCTTAATTACCCCTAAACATTAGTTTTTACACTTCTTATCTGTTAAAGACACACACACATCCTTCCCTTTTTTACCACATTAAGACCTAAAACGTTGGATGCCAGTTATATATCTACATAGTGTGTTTATGGAGTTCCGGATAATATCTAAGAAAAATCGTAAACGACAATGGAAACTACAACTTATTGTTTTGAGGTGAGTGATCTCTACCCTTAAAAGCAATTTCGCCTACACCGTTCAATCGAACAATATTGTTTTGAGGTGAGTGATCTCTACCCTTATCAACATTACATGGGTGATTGTTGAAACACGGATTCACCTGAAGAGGGGGTTTGATCCGCTTTCTCTGAGGTTGGGTAATCACACCTTTTTCCTCCTCCCGTCTCCAGATCTGCATAAGAGAAAACAAAAGTGGAACCGTAGAGATGGCCGGTAGAGGAAGAATCCTCTTTTTCTAGCTACAAAAGTGTGGCGGCTCCATCTTGTCTAACCCTAATAATGAGGTGAACACCTCCTTATATAGGGGACATAAGCCTCCCCTAACCTCAATGGGCCAGGCCCAGTTAGGGGTTATCTCTACAAGTCCCTAACCCAATGTAGTATATACTACAACGCGTTGGGCCTCGCGGTTGGGTTAGTCAGCACAATAATAAATAATTAATATAAAAGCAATAAGTAACGGGAAAGTCTGACCGCTCGGGTCGGGTCCAATACCATACCTCTACAAGTCCCCCAGTCTAGTGTTGCTCATGAGTGCAAGCGCTGGGAGGAGCACTAGACTTATTAGGAGTGTTGGGAAGTGAGGATTATTACTTCTATGTTTACCTGTCGCCGAGGCGCGAGAGCTTTGCTGGCCATGTTTATTGCGTCTGTCTTTCGTTGCGAGTAAAGATAATGGAACGGTGAATATCCCACGATTGTTCATCGTGGAAATTGGTTGGGCAAACCTGGCGCATGCTGATTGGTTGCAATCAGTTGCCATTTGTACTGGCGCATTACCATGATGCTTGTTAAGGTTGTGCGTACGTGGTTAGGTCTTGTGCGCGAGTCTTGGAACTGGCTGAGTTTTGATGGTTGAGTGGGGTTAGGGCTCAACGTGCGTATGACTGATGCAGCATTTGGGACCATACCCCTTCAGGTCCTCCTAGTCCAGTGTTGCTCCCACGCGCGGATGGCAAGTGGGTGGAATTCTGGACTAGGTGAGTGTCTTTCCTTCGGATAATTTTCGAGTGTGGCCCAGCTTTAGCGGTGCGCACACATTCGTGTGGCTACTGTAAAATATTCACCCTTTCGTGTGACTTCTGTTGGTTGACGCAAGGCGGGCGCGTTTTTGACCTTATGGGATACGTATACTTGGTGTTTAAATTTTTGTAAACTGTTGTCTACAATATTTGCACGTGTTAATCCACTTTGAGTCAGGTTATTGCGAATGAGAATTGGCATAAAGTTGCGTCAGGATGATGAAGTGGAAACCCGAGCCTGTGCTAATCCTCCGCTGTGCTACAGCAACAATGTGGCATGAAGCAAGGAGATGTGGCTTGTCTTGAAGATTGTAGGTGTAAAGGAAACTTTATTGTAGCCAATGTGTTTTCGCGTATACCCAAAGTGGTGCGTGCATTTGTAGCACAGTTTACGTTTTGTAAGCGTTTCCATATATGGCTAAGCTTGCGCGCGTGCGCGACATGTACACTCGTATGTAAAGGCAGCAGGGCCGCATGGAGCTTAGCATGCTTGCCTGTGTAGCAGCAAGCTCGCCTGGAGACTGGGTTGCTCATATCTAAAGGAGCATGTGCGTATAGCGACTTGCGTGCTCATGTGTGGAGCATTAGGCTCGGATGGAGACAGAGATCATCGTATGTATAACACCCGACTCGTATGGCGACCGACGTGCTGGTATGTAACAGAGTTTGTGCGCATGGCGACTTACGGGCTCGTATGTAGAGGGGCATGCGACTGGCGACTTGCGTGCTCGTATGTAGAGGGGCATGCGACTGGCGACTTACGTGCTCGTACGTAGAGGAGCATGCGACTGGCGACTTACGTGCTCGTACGTAGAGGAGCATGCGACTGGCGACTTACGTGCTCGTATGTAGAGGAGCATGCGACTGGCGACTTACGTGCTCGTATGTAGAGGAGCATGCGCGCTAGCGCATGTGTGCTCGCTCGTAAGTAAAGGAACATGCGCGTGTGGCGACTTACGTGCTTGTATGTAGAGGAGCATGCGCGCTAGCGCATGTGTGCTCGCTCGTAAGTAAAGGAGCATGCGCGTGTGGCGACTTACGTGCTCGCTTGTATGAAGTAAGGGAGCATGCGCGCTTGGCGACTTACGTGCTCATATGTAGAGGAGCATGCGACTGGCGACTTACGTGCTCGTATGAAGTAAGGGAGCATGCGCGCTTGGCGACTTACGTGCTCATATGTAGAGGAGCATGCGACTGGCGACTTACGTGCTCGTATGTAGAGGAGCATGCGACTGGCGACTTACGTGCTCGTACGTAGAGGAGCATGCGACTGGCGACTTACGTGCTCGTATGAAGTAAGGGAGCATGCGCGCTTGGCGACTTACGTGCTCATACGTAGAGGAGCATGCGCGCTAGCGCATGTGTGATCGCTCGTAAGTAAAGGAGCATGCGCGTGTGGCGACTTACGTGCTCATACATAGAGGAGCATGCACGTATGGCGACTTACGTGCTCATAAGTAGAGGAGCATGCGTGCAAAACGCATGTGTGCTCGCTCGTATGTAAAGGAGCATGCGCGTAACGCGACTTATGTGCTCGTATGTAGAGGAGCATGCGCGCTAGCGCATGTGTGCTCGCTCGTAAGTAAAGGAGCATGCGCGTGTGGCGACTTACGTGCTCATACATAGAGGAGCATGCACGTATGGCGACTTACGTGCTCGTAAGTAGAGGAGCATGCGTGCAAAACGCATGTGTGCTCGCTCGTATGTAAAGGAGCATGCGCGTAACGCGACTTACGTGCTCGCCAGTAGAGGAGCATGCGTGCAAAACGCATGTGTGCTCGCTCGTATGTAAAGGAGCATGCGCGTAACGCGACTTACGTGCTCGCCAGTAGAGGAGCATGTGTGCAAAACGCATGTGTGCTCGCTCGTATGTAAAGGAGCATGCGCGTAACGCGACTTACGTGCTCGCCAGTAGATGAGCATGCGTGCAAAACGCATGTGTGCTCGCTCGTATGTAAAGGAGCATGCGCGTAACGCGACTTACGTGCTCGCCAGTAGAGGAGCATGCGTGCAAAACGCATGTGTGCTCGCTCGTATGTAAAGGAGCATGCGCGTAACGCGACTTACGTGCTCGCCAGTAGAGGAGCATGCGTGCAAAACGCATGTGTGCTCGCTCGTATGTAAAGGAGCATGCACGTAACGCGACTTACGTGCTCGCCAGTAGAGGAGCATGCGTGCAAAACGCATGTGTGCTCGCTCGTATGTAGGGCAGCTTTTTAGGCTTTCATTGGTGTGCGTGGGGATCACTCGTCACGTTTTCCCGATTGAATGTATCGCCGATCCTGTAAATAAGTTGACAAGGTAAGTCGTAATAAGGAGTCTGATATATGGGAAACATTGTACCGGAACGCTGTCCTTAGTAGGTGCTCGTTCTATACATCCCTACTCCGTAATATGTGAAGCAATTTGCACCATGCGGATATCGGTTTATTGCTGCTAAATAGATGTTAGTAGCATTAAACTAGAATAATAATAAGCAATGATACAACTATTTGCTCATACATTAAATGCGACGATTGCTAAAGCAAAGACAACTCAGGTCTGTATAGTAGCATTGAAATCTCATTTCTATGTTTTTTTTTCGCGACATGTTTTATTTGAAAACTTCAAATGTTAATATTTTGTCCGAAAACGTCAACGTCATGGCAAGAAAAATTATGACCTTGGCTTGTGTCGGAATTTATCTATGGTAATTCAAATAAATAAATTTTTGAGAACCTTTTGTGCCAGTGGTTCTTAAATATTCTTAAATAATTCTACCAGTGCCATCTTAAAATATTCCATGGTAGCTAATAACATATGCACAAGTCATACACACTAAATGCACCTGAATGCAAAACTGAGTATGTCTCAATTAGATAAATACTAGGGGATTACAAGTATGTTTGAAATGTTTGCAAGGGGCACTATTATAAGATGTGGTGCATATTTGAAAAATGGACTTGTGGTCCCCAAAAGCGAGTTTGAAACGTGAACTTCAACAAATGTTGCAGACCAAAAAGTTTTAGCTTCTTTCATCTTTGGAAAATGGACTTGTGGTCCCCAAAAGTGAGTTCGAAGCATTTTTGATGTAGCACAGGTTTTTTCATTTGAGATAATTCGATGCTTTCATTGAAGCTAAAAATCCATCAGTAGCACTACCAAGTAAAACATTAGCATCCATGGTTTTGTACGGTACCACAAGCATGCAAACAAATGTTTTGAGCTTTAAAGTGTGATTATGGAAGTTGTAGTGTCCACAGGTATAAGTTTAGACTCCAAAAATGAATGCGATTACTGTGGGTTGTGCAACTTCCAAAAACAAACTTTGTGGACATAAGTATAAGTTTAGACTCATGCGACATTCAGCCTTCCAGCGGATAAACGTATATGTTGCACAGTCTAGTGACGGAACGCGCCCGCGCATTGGGGCATGCCCGGCGGGAGGATAGTGTGCCACGAGCCGGAGTATGTCAGGCAGGAGGCGCTCGTGCCATGCGCTACGAGGCGGAGCATGTCCGGCGTGCATGTTCGGCGTGCACGGATGGCGAAGCAAGTCCGGCGTGTGCGGGCGGCGGAGCATGTTGTGCGCGGATGGCGAGCAAGTCCGGCGTGTGCGGGCGGCGGAGCATGTTGTGCGCGGATGGCGAGCAAGTCCGGCGTGCGCGGGGGGAGGCGGAGCATGTCCGGCGTGCGTGGGCGGCGGAGCATGCTGTGCGCGGATGGCGGAGGATATACGTCGTGCGCGGGTGGCGAGGCAAGTCCGGCGTGCGCGGGGGAAGGCGGAGCATGTCCGGCGTGCGCGGGTGGCGGAGCATGTCCGGCATGCGCGGACTTGGCGGGTTGTATGTCTGATGATTCGATACTTAACCGACAACCCAGTGTGAAAGAATGGTTGCTTTAGAGGTTTATAAGGGCCAAGAAAGAGAGAAAGGAAAAAAAAAAAGAATGTTGTGCTCTTATTTTGTAACGAAGAAGAGATAGGTGATACTCTCATTTTCGGGTGAGGACAAAATTCACAGGCATATGTCAGACGATTTTACGAAGTGATTAACAGCTGTATTTTATAGTGTTTACAGCTGTATCTGTTTTGAATTGTATGAATGGCAGTGATTATATTTTTTTATTTAATAATGTAAAATATCTTGAAAGAACTTTGATCTTTAAAGACAAAAATCAAAGTCATTAATTAATAGCCGTCACATGAGCTCTCAAATATCATCACATAATTAATTAAAAGCCATTTTGAGAATTTAAGATCTCGTAGCCAGGTAGTGTAAAGAAGATCTTGCAACTTATTTCCTTTTGTAAAAGCCCTTGCCAGCCAACTTATTTGTTTCACATGACTTTTGTAATACCTTATTTATACAAAAGCTTGCATCAAATTAAGAAAGGAAAGAAAAATGGCTTATCTCATGTATCAATGACGGCTGAACTCCTTAATAGAGGTATAAAACCCCCACAAAACCAGAATCTCCATATTATGGTTTGAGAAAACCTTGTACAACTACAGATCTGCACTATGGTTTGAGAAAACCTTGTACAACTACAGATCTGCACTTTTTTGGAGCCGAGGTGTGTACCGTCTTCCAACAAACGTAGATTAGAAGGGTTTTGAAACCGAAAATCTCGTGTGGATCTGGTGAAACAACACAGATCTGAAGGTTTGGGTAAAGGAGAATAAGTTGTGATTCTTGGATCTAGATTTTGAACCGGATGGCGCCAATGTTGAAACACGGATTCACCTGAAGAGGGGGTTTGATCCGCTTTCTCTGAGGTTGGGTAATCACACCTTTTTCCTCCTCCCGTCTCCAGATCTGCATAAGAGAAAACAAAAGTGGAACCGTAGAGATGGCCGGTAGAGGAAGAATCCACTTTTTCCAGCTACAAAAGTGTGGCGGCTCCATCTTGTCTAACCCTAATAATGAGGTGAACACCTCCTTATATAGGGGACATAAGCCTCCCCTAACCTCAATGGGCCAGGCCCAGTTAGGGGTTATCTCTACAAGTCCCTAACCCAATGTAGTATATACTACAACGCGTTGGGCCTCGCGGTTGGGTTAGTCAGCACAATAATAAATAATTAATATAAAAGCAATAAGTAACGGGAAAGTCTGACCGCTCGGGTCGGGTCCAATACCATACCTCTACAGTGATGATAAGAAAATTGAATTTACTGAGTTTTCAAGGTTTTAAAGTAACTAAACATGTCGTGTTCGGATCCTAAAGCAATCTTGTATACTAGAAAAAAGAGTTTCATCTTCATCTAAATGAGTTACTCTTGAGAAACCAACAACCAAATATACTCCAAAAGATTAGATTGGTTATGTTCTACAACCACTAGTGATACAAGCAGTGACCAATCTAAAATATCGTTGATTCTGATTTAGTCATTTTGTCACGGCCCCAGCCCCGGTTTTACCCGGCTAGGAGCCGCGGGACAGGAACCCGTGGTATCTATGATGCGACAGCGCAAGATTTTTACAGGATCTTTTTAAAACTAAAAAATGCCCGAATATTTTATTTCATCATTCGGGATAAACCCCGTTATTTTACAATAGAGGAATTTCACAAGTAAATTCCCTGATTTATTAAAACATGTTTATTCATTTTAACTGAGCCACCTCTTCAAGCTTGTTAGTGCTCCGTAGCACGTTTTCCTTGATTTACAGCAGGTCGCCTGAAACATGTTTTAAAAATATTTTATCAGCGGGGAAATGCTGGGTAGTCATTCAAGTATGTAAAACGACACATTAGTTATCAATTACAGCATAAGAGCGATTACAATGGCTTCTATCTTATTTTTATCTGGCACCGTGTCACCTGGTGACGATGGTCATACCACTATTGGGTCTTTCCCCAAGTAGTGATGATTATCACTGTTAGGATTTATTAGCCTAACCGTGAGAAATTAGTAATGTGCACAATACCCCACTAGCCAGTGATTAAGATAACCACGACTTAATCCCTGTAATTATAACATTTTAAAATGGAGTATTGTAAAATACTTTTGATAAAAAGAGAATGACTCATATTGCAGATTTATATGGGCAGAGTTTAGCCTATTGTTTAGCCTTGTAACCTATTTTAAATAACATGCACACGAACTAGGTCAGTAACTAATACAGCATTTACGATAACTCACGAGATTAAACCCTCACAACGAATGACAAAGTGCAATACTTAAACATCCATTGAATTTACGATGAATGACAAAGTATAACCCTAATTTGAGCAGCACTTAAACATTCATCAGATAGTTTTAATCGACCGGACATTGAATCGTAGTAGCGATCGAGTTATTACCCTGTTATCGCAGCAGCGTTTCGTGATTGTGTGTGTTATGTAGTAAACAGATGATAACTCAACGTACGAAATGAGTTTTAATGTCGAACCAACGCAGGAAATCAAGTCCCACACCCCTCTATTTATATCTGGAAAACAGCCCCCCTCGCGTGGCGCGAGGGGCTGTCGCGTGGCGCGAGGGACACCACCCTACCATAGGGTAGCCCCGTGTCCCAGTAGCTCAAGTGAGTTGGTCGCTCGTTCAAATTCGAATTACACGTAAAACTGTGTTGATACTATCAACTAGGAAACACCCCCCCTGAGTTTTAGGGGCCCTGATCCTGATTCCGATTGTTCTGAAAATTTTAGGGATTATACAGGATTACTTGGGGTCTCAATTAGGGTTTGCTATTGGGTAGAATAAGATAAGAATTAATATTGAGAGTTGTTACATCCTCCCCACCTTATTAAAATCTCGTCCTAGAGATTTACTGGAACAAGTAGGGATACTTTTGCTTCATCTCTGATTCTAACTCCCAGGTGTATTCGGGTCCTCTTTTTGAATTCCACTTGACTTTGACAAGTACTAACCGTTTGTGTTTGAGAAACTTAACATTTCTGTCTTCTATCTGAAGAGGTTTCTCAACAAATTTTAATTTTTCGTTTACCTCTACATCTTGAAGAGGTACTACCAGTGATTCGTCAGATAGACATTTCTTGAGATTGGATACATGAAATACGTCATGTACTCCAGCTAACTCATCTGGTAGTTGTAAGCGATAGGCGACTGGTCCTATCTGTTGTATTACTGGAAATGGTCCTACGTATCTTGGACTTAGTTTTCCGTTTTTTCCGAACCGAATAACTCCTTTCCAAGGAGAAACTTTTAATAACACTTTGTCTCCAATTTGAAATTCTAACGGCTTACGCCGATTATCTGCATAACTTTTCTGGCGATCTCGAGCCGTCTTTAGTCTTTCCTTGATTTGAGTGATTTTGTCGGTAGTCTCTTGCATAATTTCAGGACCTAACAATTGACTTTCTCCTATTTCTGCCCAACACACTGGAGTTCTACACTTACGTCCGTACAGTGCTTCGAATGGGGCAGCTTTAATGCTTGAATGATAACTATTGTTATAGGAGAATTCAATTAAAGGTAAATGGTTGTCCCAGTTCCCACCAAAATTGATCACACATGCCCTAAGCATGTCTTCCAGGTTTTGTATTGTCCTTTCAATCTGTCTGTCTGTTTGAGGATGGTATGCAGTACTTAAATTTAGTCGGGTTCCCATTGCTTCTTGGAAACTTTTCCAGAAATGGGAAGTGAAACAACTATCCATGTCCGATACAATGGAGAGTGGGACTCTATGTAAGGATACTACTTCATCTACATACAACTTGGCTAACCTTTCCATGCTAAAGGTTTCTTTCATAGGTAGAAAATGAGCTAATTTGGTTAATTGATCCACAATTACCCAAATCGCATCATTACCTTTTCTGGTTTTGGGCAACTTAGTAATAAAATCCATAGTTATAAGTTCCCATTTTTATACAGGCATTTCTAGTTGTTGTAGTAGACCTGAAGGTTTCTGGTGTTCTGCCTTAACCTGTGAACAAGTAAGACACTTAGAAACATATCTAGCTATGTCTTTTTTCATTCCTACCCACCAGAAGTTATTTCTTAAGTCTTGGTACATCTTATTGTTACCAGGATGCATGGTATATCTAGATTTATGAGCTTCTTCTAGAATTTTATTTCTTAATTCTCCTTGCTTAGGTACCCAAATCCGTTTCTTATGGAATCTCCAAATTCCATCCGCTCCTTGCTCTAATTCTTTTATCCGTCCTTTCATTCCTTCAGCAACATCCTGGATTGTTGTTTCCTAAACATCCTTTAATTGTTCCATTAAATCTAACTGTAGATTTAATCTAAGAGCACGAACTCGCTTTTGCTTTTCATGATACTTACGACTTAAGGCATCTGCAACTACGTTTGCTTTTCCTTCGTGATATTGAATATCACAGTCGTAGTCACTTAGGATTTCCATCCATCTCCTTTGCCTCATGTTTAATTCTTTTTGCCCAAATATATATCTTAAACTTTTATGATCTGTATAGAAAGTAAACTTACTTCCATACAGATAATGTCTCCAAATCTTAAGGGAAAAATTATGGCGCCTAATTCTAAATCATGAGTCGTATAGTTTTCTTCATGTTTTTTCAATTGCCTTGATGCATACGCAATTACCTTCTTGCGTTGCATCAGCACACATCCTAATCCTAGTTTTGAAGCATCACAATATACTTCAAAATCTTCTGTTCCTTCAGGTAAAGCTAGAATTGGAGCATTTGTTAATTTATGTTTTAAAATCTTAAAGGCTTCTTCTTGTTTAGGTCCCCATTCAAACTTAACTGCTTTACAGGTTAGCTTAGTTAATGGTACAGCTATCTTGGAAAAATCCTTAATAAACCGTCTATAATACCCGGCTAACCCTATAAAACTTCTAATTTCCATAGCTAACTGCGGAACCTTCCATTTGGTGATCGCTTCTATCTTAGAGGGATCTACGTGAATACCTTCATGATTCACCATGTGTCCTAAAAATTGCACTTCCTGTAGCCAAAATTCACACTTCGAGAATTTGGCGTAAAGCTTCTCCTTTCTTAATAAGGTTAAGAGTGTATGCAGGTGCTGACAATGTTCATCCTGACTTTTGGAATAAATAAGTATATCGTCGATGAAGACAATTACAAATTTATCCAAGTACGGTTTACAGATCCTATTCATCATGTCCATAAATGCTGCAGGATTATTTGTTAGCCCAAATGGCATGACTGTAAACTCGTAATGACCATACATAGTTCTGAAAGCAGTTTTAGGTATGTCTTCTTCTTGTACCTTCAATTGATGATATCAGGAGCGTAAATCTATCTTAGAAAAATATCTAACTCCTTGTAATAGATCAAAAATATCATCAATCCTAGGTAATAGGTATCGATTCTTAATTGTAACTTTATTCAAGTCCCTATAATCGATACACATTCGCATCGAACCATCTTTCTTTTTCACAAACAACACTGGAGCTCCCCACGGGGATGAACTAGGTTGTATGAATCCTTTGCTTAGTAATTCATCTAATTGCTTTTTCAATTCTAACATTTCGGTGGGTGCTAACCGATAGGGTGCCTTGGCTATCGGTGTAGTTCCAGGAATTAGATGAATTCTAAATTCGACTTCCCTATCAGGTGGTAATCCAGGTAGTTCTTCTGGAAATACCTCTGGATATTCCGATACTACTGGAATTTCTTTAAGTTCCTTACCCTTAGTGTTAATGATTACTGAAATCATATACACTACTTGTAACAACCCGCACTTTTGTGCGTTGTTACTACTCGATATACTCGTTATGCCTAGCACCAGAGATTCGGATCATAATGTAACTATATCGCATACATCGCTATTCGAAGGATAAATCGCATATTTTCGCAATATATTATCACTACATCACATCACAAACACTAACACTCACGATGACATTGAGTGAGGACCTATTCTACCCTCCTCGATGGCCGTGATGTGTCGAAACGCAGACAGATAATGCTAACAAGGACTCTCGGGTGAGTGCTATAGCTCCAGTCGTCGTGACGATGATGACAATACGAGTGAATGGTACCCCGATAGTCTTTGTGGCACAACACACAATAACGTTCACGATGACATCGAGAAAGGACCTATACTACCCTCCTTGATGGCCATGAAACGTCGCTAATAATCGCATACTCGAATCGAAAACCGATTGTTATTTCGAAACTTTGAATTATGGATACGTAAATACGACCCCTAGTGATATATATACATATATAATAATAATATAAACTAACTATGAAAAGCGCGTACTTCGAAAACTATCAAAAACGGAGAAAACTCATCGCGCCGGAGTGGCCATCCGGATGGACAGCCTCATCCGAACGGATGGGCCATCCGACCCAAAACACCTTTCAGCTCACTTTTTGCCTATAAATACCATGCCACATCACTTGAACAGTGATGTGACAGCTCTCACTCGACCAAACACGCTCTTGGACCCTTTTCTCTTGATTTCTCGCGATTCCGGTAAGATTTCAACCTACAAACTTGTACTTCTACGATCTACACTCAATTCTACATCATTCTATCTTTTAAAACTCAATTTCTAACCGCGAAATCTACTGATTTGAGGTGTTTTAAGGTGATGTCACCAAGAGTTCATATGAACTTCAAGTTGTGACCTCATCCCACCATAAACGACTCAGATCTGGGTGATTTCCACATGTTTTGATAACAAATCTCACCTAAATCTATGTATTTAACCAAGGAACCGTGCGATTTCGAGTTAACCGTGAGAAACCGTCAAGAACGGCCAGATCTGATGGAACGGGGTGATTCTCGGCCGTTAGAACGGGTCAGAACTGATAGAATTTCAATTGTTAAAGCGAGATTACACTGTCCCAGTAAAACCGCATCTATTCCTACCGAAAACACTCAAAAACGACTTATATGGACGACAAAACAGACGTGTCATCCGACCGGATAACATGTCATCTGAACGGACCACATGTCATCCGATCGGATCACATGTCATCCGATCGGATAGCATGTCATCCGATCGGATAGCATACCATCCGACCGGATGACTGTCATCCGACCGGACCAGTCCATCCGACCCAGAATGGTCATCCGATCCATATTGTCATCCGATCCATTTTGTCATCCGATCCATGTGTCATCCGAACGGATGAGCGCCATCCGACCGGATAACTGACTTTTCGACGCTATTATCGCCTAACAGTGCATCGTTTGCGATATCCTTCAATGATTAACGCAGACATACTAAACAGACCCAATCAAGTTGTATTCTCGCTAAAAACGCACTGTGAGTATACTTGAACCCCTTTTTTTAATCGTATTTTTGGTGTAACATACGTTTCTAACAAACCGAACTTATCAAACAAATTGTTCAATCAATCGAATTATCAATTGCGAATAACTGTTATGCATAGATATACGTGATGCTAGTTGCATATGTGCTAGGGCTTATACTCGCGACGTCCCACCATGACTAGTATAGTACTATTGCGCCCGACGGGGTCTAGTTTGCCATCGCATATTCGAGCATCGAGGACTTAGTTGGTAGTATCAGCTTTGTGAGTATATATGTCGTGTGTTACGTTCTTGCATATGGAAATTCGCTACACTTTTTATCTATTACGCTACATATCAAACCTGTATACTCGCCAATACTTTTGTATTGACAAATATTTTAACGTATGTTGCAGGTTAGATCGCAGACTTTATCAAATCAAGCTAGGAAGTCTAGAAACTCCATTAAAATCTAGGTTGTCGGATTTGTATTGTTCGAGAGGACAAGAAATCTGTGATAACTTATGTGATTGTATTATTTGTTAGTATGGGATAACGAATGCATTAAATATTATCGCAATATAGTTGTTATGGATTCTCTTGAGCAATCTGATTCGCCTAGTGCCGCGCCCCGATGATTCCGTCATCGGTTGGGGTGTGACAGATTGGTATCAGAGCCATAACTATAGGGAATTAGGCAAGACTCGACCTAGTCCGGGTCGATGTCTTAGAAATTGACCTAGTCTATAGTCTAAGTACCAACCGGCCGACTCGTACGAACCAGTAGGGTTTGTATCGGGCCTACTTGATACTCTCGATCGAAATTGCTAAAAGCTACAACTTTGTGTGAACACCGCGTACTACAACTTCACACGAAGAAGCCTTTCCTAAGGCCGGAATACCACTTAGCCTTTCCTAAGGCTGACACAATACACATGTTTTCGAAAATACTCGCATAAAGAAACCGAGTGATCCAGTCGAGACCAGGTGTGAAAACCAAGAACTCTCGACGAGATCGCTCACTCAGCGCATTTTTCTAGCACGTGAACCTTTCGTCGAGTTAGGAGTGACGTCCACATCTCGACGAAAGTCTCCATTTCGAAATCTAGTGGAACTCACGAATTTATTCGAAGAGCATAACCACCATTAGGAACGAACCTGTTAAGTCAGGGGTGAAACCCGTACCTTAATAAGCCGTCCCACTCTCTATAAATTGGTTTTCAAAAAGCTCTCACCAAGGACTCGACTATCACGACAACTCGAGCCACGCATTGACTAGGAAGACAAATGCCAGGAGCTGCATCCCAGTGGAAGCATGAAGTCTTCTAGGTCAACGTGCATGCACGAACTTGTTAAGTATAGTTGGGTTACCTTGGGTAGTCGATGCCTAAACACCCAAGGCACTCTATCATACGAACCGCCGATTTTACAAATGGTTGGAACTTATTTACGTTTTGAAACTTTACGCTTTATCGATTTTTCGCTTTAACGATTTTCACTCCCTGCTCTATAAACGCACAAATTCGCACAGCCATCGCAATCTAAAACGAAACCCGAATGTTCGCAACAAAACTAAAGCATAATCTATCTCCTTCGCTCTCGTTTTCTCACCTCAACGCGTCCTCGCTTATTCTAAATCATCCTGCATGTGTATGATTACAAACTACATTTATATAAGTATATATATACGTGTAAACAACAAATCAATGTGTGAGAACTTAGGGATTTCGTGTCTCCTATATGGCTCCTATGTTATTCGCGTTACTATTATGCTATCGCATCAAGCTTTGAACGCGCTCAATCGCGTCGCAAAACTCAAAAATCATTATGATCGAATCTCATTCCAAGTCTCTTCCTGTCCAGATGTCTTCCAACGACTCTACCTCGAGACGAACAACTAGGAGAAGAGCCAAACGAAGCGCCGATAAGAGGATTGCATCACTTGTGACTAAGGAAGTGGTCAAGCTTATTCCTCAAATTGCCGCTCGAGTGCATTCTCTCAGCAACTCTCGAGCCTCGGAAGACTCCAAGACGGAAGCGCCGCAATCTACTTTTCTCTACAAACACTTCAAAGCCTGTGACCCGATGGAGTTCACGGGTGAAGGAGGTGTATCTCAACTACTCCAGTGGTTCGATTCTATCGAAGTTACCCTTCGTCAAAGTGGGTGTCCCGATAGTTTCCGTACTACTTGCGCTACCGGAGTATTTCAATCACGAGCACTCGACTGGTGGACCGCCGAACGTAACAAACGTGGGATCTCCGCAGCTTACGCTCTCTCCTGGAATGAGCTGAAAGAGCTCAAGAAGAAAGAGTACTGTCCCCCTCACGAAATTCAGAAACTGGAAGACGAATTCTGGAAAATCAAGCAATCCGAAAGTGACAACGCTGGCTACACCGCAAGGTTCAAACAGCTTAGCATAATCTGCCCAAGTCAAGTCAACACTTCAGAAAAAGCCATTTCGAAGTACATTCGCGGCTTGCCTGAGTGTGTGGGTGATTTTGTCGAAGCTGCAAGACCCGCTACCATCGAAGAAACCTACCGCTTAGCCGCAGAAATCAACAACAAACGACTAATGGAAGGGTTCTTCTCAAAGAATCCTGTCAAACAAGCTTATCAAGCAATCGCCATTAATTCTTCAGGCGATCCTGTCGACGATTCTTCTGACGAATCTGCTGACGATTCTTCTGACGAATCTGCTAACGATTCTTCTAACAAATCTGCCGACGGATCTTCCAACAAATCGGCCAAAGATTCTACAAGTGAGTCCTCAGACGAATCCTCCAACTACGACACCTCTTCGCAAGACGCCGACAGACCCAGCCGCAAACGAAAGACTTCAAGCCCGAACTCATCAACCACTGAACGGCCGCAGCCGAAGCCTCTTCAAGCAGTTCCTGTGTTTCCAAAACGAGCATACACAGGAGCTCATCCTCAGTGTTACTCGTGTACCTACCATCATCCAGTTGGGGCTGACTGTCGCTATTGCAATAACTGCAATGGTTACGGTCACTTCACCCGTAACTGCCGCATCGAACCGCGAACCTGAGTACAACAACAACAGCTCCAGCAAAAGTCTTCAACATCAATCACCTAGCAAGCGTAGGATAAAGTTGTAATGATACGATTTTCGACGTTAATTTCTAAGTTTTGAACCTACTCTATTACTCAATGTTGCCACTATGCGTAACATTAACCCTCGTTTTCGTTTCTCTCTCACACTCTAGTCATCACACTTAGACTAGATTCACGCACATTCTATCTACCATATCACGAAATAATATGTTTTACCCTCACTACACTCTTAGAACGAGGTACGATAAACGTGCAAGGAACGATTAATCACGGGTGCACACGGGATTATTTGGGTCAGTGCACGGAGATCGTAGTAAATTCTAAAGTGCCATAAGCGTTACGACGAAGTATGACACCAAACCACGGGATCTAAGTAGTAGGGGTCAAGCAAGGTGTGCTTTATCATGCTACCGAAGTTCTGTGAAGAAAGTGCCACATGGAGTTGAACGTTATTAGACCTATTATACTATTGTGATTATTTTCAACACACTACACTCAATCGCAAGGCGTAACAACCAAATCGTACCATCACCAGACTTGTCATACGTCTGCAAACGCAATGCAATCGCCCCATTGATGGACTCTGGATAGTCTACCCCGCAGGGCAATTGCATCGACGCAAGACTGGACGTAAGTCTGTCGCAACGAAATCTCATCAAGTACATAAACGCTCACGATAGTGTTGAGTGAGGACCTATTCTACCCTCCTCGATAACCGTGATGCGTCGCAACGTAACGTTAAGTTTATTCGAAAAAAAAACTCGGCTAATCGCAATCACTTTTCATGTGTATCTCGCAATCTCTACCGCTTATTATGTGAATCTATATCGCTTATTGTGTATCAATCCATCGCTATCGCCTACCGTTATCTGTGATGTTAGCACACATGACCTCGCTTCACGAGATGAAGCTCATATGGTTAAAGCAAGGTGTCTTAGTCATATCAGCGGACTTTCGTGGAAAAAGGCCATGTGGGGTCTGATGTTAGTAAACTCTGTGGTGTTAATCAATCAAATCGAACCGCATGAATCACGCATACCTCCATCGCTTGCAACGCAACAACTGCCGCTTATCGTAATTCGTTTATCATCGCCGTCGTTGCTAGTATTGTGTTATTCGCTTAATCACCTAATCGCTTATCGCTTAACGTGCATAGTCTACCGCTTAGTCGCTCATTGGTGTTCGCTACAGTCTATGTGGTATTAGTACGCATGACATCGCTTCACGAGGTAAAACTAACCTGGTTAAACGTGGTGTTTCACCATGTTAGCAAACTCTCGTGGAAACGCGCCATGCGGGTTCAACATGGAATTTAATCGACATCGCGCTAATCGCTTATCGTCTACCGCTCGACGCCTATCCAGCACGCTGTTGTAGCTACGTTCGCAACTTAACTCGCCGGTTTAACCTATTCGATTCTATCTTATACTCAGTCTGACTTTCTATCGATTGGACCGAGTGAGCGCAATTCTATCCATGTCGTATCGGCACACATGACACCGCCTCACGAAACGGAAGTAATATGGGAGAAACGTGGTAGATACGCCGCTGGTACTTCCTATATATAAATGTTTTAATCATATTAACGAACTTTCTTGGGAAAGTGCCAAGTGGGGCCCGATGCTAAATTGTCTTTTTCAAACGGTTAAAAAAACTGATTTTTATAAAACTTTTTATTAAAAACTATGGGCAAGTGAAATTCCTCACGATGTGGAAGTAACATCGAATCAGCTTAGCTCCATGACCAAGGGGAGCTTTCATGAGTCCAAATTTTTCCTTGAAAACCTTTTGTAACATCAAAAACAAGACTTTCTTGAGACGTTGGTTCAACATCGAGTTCAGCTAAACCCATGTCGTAGGAGAGTCTTTGTAACCCCCGTTTTCATCATTCGAATTTCTTAAAATGTGTAAAACCTAAAGCTTCTTGTAACATTGGTTAACGATCGACTCAGCTAATTCTACGTCATGAGAACCCTTTTCAAGTCCTTTAAAATTTCAATCGCATCGAACTAATGAATTCTTCACGACACAAGACACCGTGGAACGCCAACTTGTGGAGTATTATTTTTGTCGTTTACGTCGCCTTATCGCTATCGCAATCGACCTCTCTTATTCGAAACGCTCTCGCTTGTCAATTCTCGGTCAAGTCACTCGCTGTATCGCTACTTATCCAGGATCAACTCTCAAAAGTCTACCTACTGGATTAATTTCGGGACGAAATTTCCTAAAGTAGGGGAGACTGTAACAACCCGCACTTTTGTGCGTTGTTACTACTCGATATACTCGTTACGCCTAGCACCAGAGATTCGAATCATAATGTAACTATATCGCATACATCGCTATTCGAAGGATAAATCGCATATTTTCGCAATATATTATCACTACATCACATCACAAACACTAACACTCACGATGACATTGAGTGAGGACCTATTCTACCCTCCTCGATGGCCGTGATGTGTCGAAACGCAGACAGATAATGCTAACAAGGACTCTCGGGTGAGTGCTATAGCTCCAGTCGTCGTGACGATGATGACAATACGAGTGAATGGTACCCCGACAGTCTTTGTGGCACAACACACAATAACGTTCACGATGACATCAAGAAAGGACCTATACTACCCTCCTTGATGGCCGTGAAACGTCGCTAATAATCGCATACTCGAATCAAAAACCGATTGTTATTTCGAAACTTTGAATTATGGATACGTAAATACGACCCCTAGTGATATATGTACATATATAATAATAATAATATAAACTAACTATGAAAAGCGCGTACTTCGAAAACTATAAAAAACGATCGAAAACGGAGAAAACTCATCGCGCCGGAGTGGCCATCCGGATGGACAACCTCATCCGAATGGATTGGCCATCCGAACGGATAGCCATCCGAACGGATAGCCATCCGAACGGGTAGCCATCCGAACGGATGGGCCATCCGACCCAAAACACCTTTCAGCTCACTTTTTGCCTATAAATACCATGCCACATCACTTGAACAGTGATGTGACAGCTCTCACTCGACCAAACACGCTCTTGGACCCTTTTCTCTCGATTTCTCGCGATTTCGGTAAGATTTCAACCTACAAACTTGTACTTCTATGATCTACACTCAATTCTACATCATTCTATCTTTTAAAACTCAATTTCTAACCGTGAAATCTACTTATTTGAGGTGTTTTAAGGTGATGTCACCAAGAGTTCATATGAACTTCAAGTTGTGACCTCATCCCACCATAAACGACTCAGATCTGGGTGATTTCCACATGTTTTGATAACAAATCTCACCTAAATCTATGTATTTAACCAAGGAACCGTGCGATTTCGAGTAACCGTGAGAAACCGTCAAGAACGGCCAGATTTGATGGAACGGGGTGATTCCCGGCTGTTAGAACGGGTCGGAACTGATAGAATTTCAATTGTTAAAGCGAGATTACACTGTCCCAGTAAAACCACATCTATTCCTACCGAAAACACTCAAAAACGACTGATCTGGACGACAAAACAGACGTGTCATCCGACCGGATAACATGTCATCCGAACGGACCACATGTCATCCGATCGGATCACATGTCATCCGATCGGATAGCATGTCATCCGATCGGATAGCATACCATCCGACCGGACCAGCCCATCCGACCCAGAATGGTCATCCGATCCATATTGTCATGCGATCCATTTTGTCATCCGATCCATGTGTCATCCGAACGGATGAGCGCCATCCGACCGGATAACTGACTTTTCGACGCTATTCTCGCCTAACCGTGCATCTTTTACTATATCCTTCAATGATTAACGCAGACATACTCGCAACCGACGCAATCAAGTTGTATTCTCGCTAAAAACGCATTGTGAGTATACTTGAACCCCTTTTTTTAATCGTATTTTGGGGGTAACATACGTTTCTAACAAACCGAACTTATCAAATGAATTATTCAATCAATCGAATTATCAATTGTGAATAACTGTTATGCATAGATATACGTGATGCTAGTTGCATATGTGCTAGGGCTTATACTCGTGACGTCCCACCATGACTAGTATAGTACTATTGCGCCCGACGGGGTCTAGTTTGCCATCGCATATTCGAGCATCGAGGACTTAGTAGGTAGTATCAGCTTTGTGAGTATATATGTCGTGTGTTACGTTCTTGCATATGGAAATTCGCTACACTTTTTATCTATTACGCTACATATCAAACCTGTATACTCGCCAATACTTTTGTATTGACAAATATTTTAACGTATGTTGCAGGTTAGATCGCAGACTTTATCAAATCAAGCTAGGAAGTCTAGAAACTCCACTAAAATCTAGGTTGTCAGATTTGTATTGTTCGAGAGGACAAGAAATCTGTGATAACTTATGTGATTGTATCATTTGTTAGTATGGGATAACGAATGCATTAAATATTATCGCAATATAGTTGTTATGGATTCTCTTGAGCAATCTGATTCACCTAGTGCCGCGCCCCGATGATTCCGCCATCGGTTGGGGTGTGACACTACTTCTTGTTTTCTTGAGTAACTGGCCAACTTCATTACTGAAATGAATTTCATTGGCTTACGTGGCTTATCTCCTGTAATCACCACTAATTCTCTTGTGGGTGTATGAATTTCTATGGAATTCTTATCACAAAGAATTCGAGCATGGTTGGCTACTAACCAATCCATTCCTAACACCACATCAAATCCTGCTAAATTCATAGGTAACAGGTTTGCAGAGAATTTATGACCTAAGAGTTTTATCTTCCCTTCTCGCACAACCTTATCTATTTTAACAGAATTCCCATCTGCCGTTTCGACTGTAAAAATCTGCCTAAGTTTGGTTAAGGGTAAATTAAGTGCTTGGCAGAATGAAGTATTTATAAAACTTTGGTTTGCACCAGAGTCAAATAAAACTTTTGCATAAACGTCGTGAACTAGGAACGTACCAGCTATCACATCTGGGATTAGCTCTGCTTCCTGAGTAGTCAGTTGGAAAGCTCTTACATTCTTTTTGATAGTTCCTTCTGCGAGTTTGGTTTTGGTATCAGCTGGTTTGACCAGTTTTGGACAGTCTGGCCTCAAGTGTCCAGCTTCTCCACAGTTATAGCAAACTGTGGATTTTTTCTTCCGGCAGTCTTCTTCTTAGTGCCCAGGAATTTTGCAAAAATTGCAATATCCTTTGCATCTTCCAAAATGCTTTCTTTTGCAGGCATTGCAGAATGGAACAGTGGAAGTTTGCCCAGTTCCCCTTCTCTTGAAATTACTACGGTTACCCATACGGAATCCCTGGGTAATCTTTTGGGCCACTTTCTTCTTCCGGGTTTTTTCTCTTGTGCGTACCAGTTCATCAGTCAGAGTGTTAGCTAACTCCACCGCATCATCGATCGTGCGGGGTCTTGCAGCCTTGACAATATTACGGATCTCGCCAATTAAGCCCCAAATGTAGCGAGATATAAGTACCGGTTCTGGCGAAGTCAGTGTTGGTACCACTCTTGCGTACTCAAAGAATATCAAAGTATACCCTCGACAGTCTACATCCACCATCCGATGGTTCATGAAATTATTTGTCATTTGTTCCTTTTCGTACTCGTGACATAATTTTCTTTCTACAAGACTTTTAAATTCTTCCCACTTCATAGCATACGCTACAGCTCTTCCTTTAGCTTGTAGCACGATGTTCCACCATTCTAGCGCCCCTTCTTTAAAAGATGCGATGCGTACATAACCTTGTCGTCCTTGGCACATTTACTTATCATAATTACTGCCTCGGTTTTCTCTAACCAACGCAGTGCAGCAGTTGCCCCTTCGTTACCTGCAAACTCAGCCGGTTTACAGGCAAGAAACTCCTTATAAGTGCAACCAGGTGTTGCAGCTTTTATTTTCTTAAGGAGTGGAGCTTGTATCCCCTCGTTTTTGTTATTAGTATGGTTGCCACCTCCATTTACACTATTACTGAAATTATCGTCGTTTGTACGTTTACTAGGAATAATTTGTTGAGGTGCAATTGGATTTCGAGCAGCAGCAAGTATTGCTGGAATAGCATTGGCTATTCCCTGAGCAACGATATTCTCGATATCTTGCCTATTCAGAAATTGATCTTCATTGTTATGCTCAGATTGATTTACTTCGTTAACAGGTTCATTACCAGCATTTGCCATATGGTAATTAATTTATATAAGTAATTAGTATAAATTAATTAATAACCAAACATAACACAATAATTGCACATAATCACGTAAACAAATATAGCCAAAATTGTCGATCTTTCGACTTCCATTTTATATATTATATTATGCGTCCGTACACACTGTTATCTTACAAAAGTTTTATTTTTTAAGTTATTTTACAGACTTATACTTTTATTATTATTATTATTATTATTATTATTATTATTATTATTATTATTATTATTATTATTATACAAACATAGTTTCACAACCATACTCCCCCTAGTCCACTGGCTTTTCAGAAACGATGTTCCCTTTCATCGTATTTCCAGGAGATTTGTTCACCTATCTCCCGAATCTTATTCCCTGCATCCATTAGTTCTTCGCCAAAATGGCGAAGTTCAGCTAAGTTTTCATTACTCATTGGTGGGTTTGGTGCAGGTTCTGGGTCGAACTGAGGGAAAAAGGTATAGGGATTATTTAGGAGGTTTTGAAATTGCCAATCATCGGTCCACCATTCATCCATTTCTCCTTTTGGTTGGGTGTGGATTAAAGGTTCTGGGATGGCTGGTTCCATGTTTATTGGAAGTTGGGTTTTAGCAGGATAAGGGAAAAGGTTTGTGTTGATAGGTCTAAGGATATCACAGCTTGCCAGTATGTGGTCCAGTTCCTCCTGTAATGGCAATTCCTCTGCTTGCCTAGAACTTTCCCCGATTTCCATCCCTGCTTGCCTAGAATCTTTCTCAATTTCTATCCCTTTTCCTTTATCCATAGGATTCTCTATCTTGGGAATTCTCCTAGTAGTTGGTTTCCTTCTGCGTACACTCCTCCAGCCCACAAATCTTCTTTTTTTCTTAGGTTTTGATTTCTCCAGAGGTGGAGCTTGAAATTCCATAGGTTCTCCACATCGGCCAAGTAACCAGTAAAATCTCTGGAAACTTCTATTTTCACAGGATAGAGATTGAGATTCTCAAGGGCTTCAGATAATTCATTCATGTTGTTTAGCATTTATGAAGAAACACACAAAATTCTAGGTTAAAAGTTTGTAAATTAAATTTTCACAGAATCACAAAATGGAATCAGAATTTTAATATTAATTACAAATATCTAATAAACTATTTTATTGAAACAAAATATTTATTTTTAGTACAACTAAACTTTGAAATATACCAGTCGTTATTTATTATATTAAAGTTTCTGGCTTATGGATAATATGGGTGTTAATACTGATTCGGGGTGTTGATAGTCTAAAGGTTAACATTTACTGCTACAGTGGCTAACATGTAGAGATTTGCCAATTTTTCATCTAACTCATCTTCCCATGGTGGTTTATCACTTGTTCCCTGGGTTTCTTTAATTATCACTTCTTTTGTTTGTGACTTCCTCATTTTCTCTTGACTTTTTCTAATAATCAAACTTCTTTTATTAGGGGTAAGTGGTTTCTCATACTGTGCCTTACGAACAAATATTCCTTCCTCAGTATCTGCTGAGTATCTGGAGGAATTTGACTGGGATGAAATTCCCTTATCTTTCGGTGAACTATCTAATTTATGATAGATGTCCGAAATTCTTTGCTTACCCATACTGTAAATTAACAGATAGTTAAGATAAAATCACATAATCACATAATGGCAATTAGGAAAATTAAGTATTTTTAAATACTTAATTTGGCTTAAATCAGTGGCTCTTTCAGTTGCTCTGATACCACATTTTCCTGTCACGGCCCCAGCCCCGGTTTTACCTGGTCAGGAGCCGCGGGACAGGAACCCGTGGTATCTATGATGCGACAGCGGAAGATTTTTACAGGATCTTTTTAAAACTCAAAAATGCCCGAATATTTTATTTCATCATTCGGGATAAACCCCGTTATTTTACAATAGAGGAATTTCACAAGTAAATTCCCTGATTTATTAAAACATGTTTATTCATTTTAACTGAGCCACCTCTTCAAGCTTGTTAGTGCTCCGTAGCACGTTTTCCTTGATTTACAGCAGGTCGCCTGAAACATGTTTTAAAAATATTTTATCAGCGGGGAAATGCTGGGTAGTCATTCAAGTATGTAAAACGACACATTAGTTATCAATTACAACATTAGAGCGATTACAATGGCTTCTATCTTATTTTTATCTGGCACCGTGTCACCTGGTGACGATGGTCATACCACTATTGGGTCTTTCCCCAAGTAGTGATGATTATCACTGTTAGGATTTATTAGCCTAACCGTGAGAAATTAGTAATGTGCACAATACCCCACTAGCCAGTGATTAAGATAACCACGACTTAATCCCTGTAATTATAACATTTTAAAATGGAGTATTGTAAAATACTTTTGATAAAAAGAGAATGACTCACATTGCAGATTTATACGGGCAGAGTTTAGCCTACTGTTTAGCCTTGTAACCTATTTTAAATAACATGCACACGAACTAGGTCAGTAACTAATACAACATTTACGATAACTCACGAGATTAAACCCTCACAACGAATGACAAAGTGCAATACTTAAACACCCATCGAATTTACGATGAATGACAAAGTATAACCCTAATTTGAGCATCACTTAAACATTCATCGGATAGTTTTAATCGATCGGACATTGAATCGTAGTAGCGACCGAGTTATTACCCTGTTATCGCCGCAGCGTTTCGTGATTGTGTGTGTTATGTAGTAAACAGATGATAACTCAACGTACGGAATGAGTTTTAATGTCGAACCAACGCAGGAAATCAAGTCCCACACCCCTCTATTTATATCTGGAAAACAGCCCCCTCGCGTGGCGCGAGGGGCTGTCGCGTGGCGCGAGTGGCACCACCCTACCATAGGGTAGCCCCGTGTCCCAGTAGCTCAGGTGAGTTGGTCGCTCGTTCAAATTCGAATTACACGTAAAACTGTGTTGATAATATCAACTAGGAAACACCCCCCCTGAGTTTTAGGGGACCTGATCCTGATTCCGATTGTTCTGAAAATTTTAGGGATTATGCAGGATTACTTAGGGTCTCAATTAGGGTTTCCTATTGGGTAGAATAAGATAAGAATTAATATTGAGAGTTGTTACACATTTATCATTCAGTGCCTAATTATGTTCCTTTACTAAATATCAGTTGGTGTACCGACCGAACTCTTTAGCGACAGTTTGTTTGTTAGTCATAGATTATTCTGATTGATTCAAATAACTTATTATTGACTGATATTTTCAAATGATAGAAACCAATAGTGTAATTTTCCACAACTACAAAAACGAGTGTCGGCGCCGACACGGTAATAGTTGTGGCCCTTTATTGGGCTAAATGGGCGGCAATTTTTTTTGCGTGGCACTCATCTGTTGGCCTAATAAATTTACGATTTTATCCCGTTTTAAAATTACGATTTTACCATTAGTTTAAAATTATGTTCTTGCCCCCACTTAAAAATAAATTTACCCTTTCGCTCCCAGCTAAATATTTCAATTTTGCCCTCGGTTAAAAATTACGATTTTGCCCTATTTCAATTTACAGTTTTGCTATTAGTTTTTTTCCTTTAAAATTACGATTTTCCCATCCGTTCAAAATTATGTTTTTACCCCACTTAAAAATAAATTTACGCTTTTGCTCCCAGCTAAAAATTCCAATTTTGCCCTCAGTTCAAAATTACGATTTTGCCCCGTATAAATTTATAATTTTGCCATTAGGTTTTTTTCTCACAACCATTTTACGATTTGCCGTCAACTTAAATTTACATTTTTTCCATCGTTTTTCTTTGTTTTCCTGGTGAAATTACAATTTTACCCCCAGTGTAAAATTACAGTCGTGCCGGCAGCTTCCTGGCACTCCCCCGTTGGTCCATTTAATTTACGATTTATCCCCGAATTAAAATTATGATTTCGCCATCAGTTAAAAATTCCGTTTTTCCCATCGTTTTAGTTTTTTTAGCAAAACTATAAAGTTTTTTTTCAACTGGTTTACTCGATTTAATTTTTTTTCGTGTCAAGGAGCTGCCTAACACTGGCTCATTAGTCCTGAAAAATTACTGTTTTGCCCTGAGCCTAAAATTACGGTCTTATCATCGTTTTTGTTTTTTTTTTTCATAACAAAATTATAGTAGTCTTTTTTTTAATTGATTGAAAGTTATTCGGTCATCGCCCCGCAACGCGGGCGGGGCATCAACTAATTCACAACAAATAGGAATGGAAATGGTAAAATGGGTAAACCTTACCACATATAGTCAGGTAATTAATCTTTGCCCTTCAAAAAAAACATATAGTCGGGTATTGACGTGTGATTAATTCATAAAACTACAATAAAAATAAAGGTTACTACAAAATACATATAAATATTACCAATCTTTTTGTCGCCGAATATGTATGAAGGGTTAGTTTTCGACCTCCCGTGTGGCGTCCCCATTTCCTCGGGGACAAGCCAATCCAGCCCGCAGGGCCGGCCCTGAGAATTCGTGTACACTGTTCGAGCTCTCAAAAAACGCGCCCTTAGGCCTTAATGAAATTGGGTATTTGGCTCAATAAAGGTCTAAACCTAATGACAATGAGCTAGTAACTAATCTAAAGCATAAGAATAGTTTTGTAAATAGGCCTATGTTGGTGTTTGTATAGGTATACCCTATTAAAAAAATTTACGTGCACATATCGGGTTTTTTTTTCTAAAAATAGAGTGCCCTCCGAAATATCGGGCCCTGGCAGGTGGTCCTCCCCGCCCACCCCCAGGGCCGGCCCTGCCAGCCCGCTTCTTTGTGTGACTGTGGGTCACTGGTTTCGTCCTGCCTTGGACTCATCAGGAGAGCGGTGTCAGCTCTCAACCAGTGATGCGTTCGTTGCATAGACACGACTAGGCATGTACACCTTTCTATCTGTTGAGGCCATCCCCGGATAAAGTCCGGGACTAGCCACCCAGTGACCCAAACATTTAAGCACAACTCATTGCATTCCGCCATTCAAATATTTGGGCCGTGACACTTGTAGTTTATAAAATCCCCCCTCAACCTTGTGGCGCCTCTCTTCCAGTTCCCGCTCACCACTTTCTTTCACTTCAAAAACAAGATTCTAAACCCAAATCAAGCCAAACGCAATCAGGGTTTTGTAGAGCAATGAGCGATGACACATCACAAGCACTCATTTGCTCAATCTGTCACGAAGATCTCAACCCAATTGTCGAAGATCTTCAAGCAATTTCAATCTGCGGTCATGTCTTCCATGAACTCTGGTTAACTTTACTCACTTCTACCATATCTTATTTCTTTTCATTACATAATATGTATGTGATGTATCTTATTCGCAGTTTTGGGTATCTTAGGGTTATTCAAATATATATACTAGAGATCACATGAATGTTGAATCTAGAACTTGTTTTTGGTGAATGTATTATTCGGATCTTGATATGTTAATAAAATTATTACTTTTAGTTATTTATCATAAGGTTTTATTACATAGTCTATTTGAAATTGAAACTAACAATTTTGTAAAGCCCTAGTTCTTGTTTGATGAATTCCAGTGTTTCTCTAAATGTAACTTTGTAGTTGAGGTTTAAGTTTGATGCAAGGACTTGTGCTTTTTTTTGTTACTTACTTAGACGCGATGATCATGATCTTATACATGAAATTCTGTTATGGTTTTAGAGTTTGATCAAGACTATGCAATTCATAGAGTTAAATTACTTCTTTTTTCTCAGTTAATTAATATTCTGTCTGTTCTGTATGATATATGTAATACCAATGGAAATTCTAATCAACAAATTTATAAAACCCTAGTTGTTATTTAATGACTTTTAAGTTTTCTGCATATGATTTGTATGTATGGTGTGCTTTTTATTTATTATTCATCCCTATCGTATGTTCAATTGGATGAACTTTTTATCTACTTGTTAGTGCTCATTGTATGCACATTATGTAATATTTTTGAATTTGAACCATTAACTATTTGTTGAAGATGGTATTAAGATGTTATAATTATTTAGTTTTTACCAATTATATTGATATATTGTTTGTTTCTGATGGTGACAAATCCAGCTTACAACAACGGCTTGAGTACTGTTCAAAAGGGAAGAAACAATGTCCAATCTGCAAGCAAAAATGTGCAGCATCTAACGTGAGTCGGCTCTATTTTCAGTCAGCCGGTGACTCTAACGACTCTAATCCCTCTCAAAAATCGCAAACTCACAAAGAAGATTCAAGGGAACTTAAGTTAGAGGTCAGGAGACTCGAGCGTAAGGTCAACGCGCTCAATTCAGCTTTAGAAAGTCGAGAGGATGATATCACTAACGTTAGTAATGAGGTATTTTAACTGTTGGAATCTAGTTTTTCATTTTTGAATGTGCTTTTGTATGTTTGTTGGCAATTTTTGGTTGATTTAAGTTGTGATTTTTTTTTCTTGTAGCTTTGTGTGTGCAAAGAACAGTTGAAGAAAGAAGCTTCACTAAAAAATGAAACTTTGGAGCAAACGCTCACAATACACCGCAAACTTAACTTGAAAACACAAGTAAGTTGTTATTACAAAATTTTATTGATGTGATTTTTCAACAGCGGTGTTTTAAAAAAAATGCTAAGATGTTGTACTTGCTACTAGGGATGCAAACTAACCGAATGAACATGAACAAGACTTTGTTTGTGTTCGTTTGTTAAGAAATATATGTGTTTACAAACTGTTCATGAACACTTACCAAACGAGATTTTATGTTCGTGTTCGTATGTTTTTGTTTGTTAATTTTAGGTAATGAACACAAACGAACACAAACTAATGTTAATGGACACAAATGAAAACAAACAAACATAAACAAACGTTCATGAACAACATATATGATACACTAATGCTTATTAAATATTTTATTTGTTGGAATTTTGACATATTTAATTAAAATATAAAGTTAAAAACACTAATGAACTATCAAACACAAACAAACACGTTACCGCACGTTCACGAACATAGCCTTTGTTCATGTTTGCTCATTTAACTAAACGAACTTCCCCCTGAACTGTTCGCCAAACATTCGGTTCGTTTGCAGCCCTACTCGGCACTACTAATCCAAATTTCTCTTTATTGTGAGTTTATTTTTGTTATTTTATGTTTGTTTATTTATAAGGTCAATTTTTCTCTAATTTTAAGTCTATTACATCTACAACCACTTTTATTATCCAATTTTAGATATGATTAAAGTTATTCTTACTATTAACTATGCTACAGGAACTTAGTGAAACAGAAAAGGAGTGTATTAACTTGCAAAACGGGAATATGGATTTAGCGAAAGAACTCGCTGCACTCAAATTGTAAGTATAGTATATGACGAAGAACCAAAAAACCAAAACCTTAAGTTTCTTGGTTCTCAGTTTATATAATTACGGGTATAAGTGAAAAATCTTGTGAGTCGTGCGTGATTGGTAGTGGGTCAAAACATGTTCATGTCGAAATGGGTCTGTTGGGTCGACCCGCATACACTTATCTGTCCAGTTTTCTATATTCTATAGAATTTATAATGTGTTAGGTATGAAATTATAATGCAGGGTCTCAGATTTCAACTTGGAAGAGAACGAAATTGTCAAACTTGCGTCTTTGGGTACGAAGCCCCACAGTGAAGAAAGTGTGGATATTATAAAGAAGTCTTTGGGTGCCCGTGGCGAGTAGGTTATATTGCTTCTTTTTGGGGGGGGGGGGGGGGATAAAAGGTTATAACTTGTTAATTCAATGCCACATTCATGTATGCTATTTTTACATATTTACACAGGGACATAATATGATACTGCATGTTTTTCTAATAGGTTGTATAAGGACCTAATGGTTAAGTGTAACAATCTGGCGAGGAACGTGGCCCGTTCTCATGAACAGCTTGAAAAGGCTAAAGAGCAAATAGAAGAATTAGAAAAACTTAAGGTAAATCCGTTACAAGAACATTTATTTTATATCTAACCTTTGCTTAACGGATAACTTAATGTGTGTCACTTATCAGAAAAAAATCCAAAAGTTGGAGACAGCTAAGGAAATGAAAGTAATAAAGGAGCCTGTTATTCATCTTGGAAAAACAAAGAGGTTAAGAGTGTGTGAGAATATTAATGAAAGTAATAAAAAAGATGGTGTTAATTCTTACATTTCAATCGATGATGAAGCACCGAAGGTTTCGGTTTCATTTAAATTCTCATCAAATGATTCAGTACCCCAGCCTACTAAAAGCGCAAAAATGGGTGCTTCGTATATATCAAAGAATGTGCATGAAACAAGTGAGAGTGGACAAGATAAGCCTCTTTTTAACATTGCAAAAGAAGCTTCTTCGCCAGTTGTTAATCCTCAAGAAGGTAATAATGCAGTTTGTTAGAGTGAAGTTTCTATACATTAATGTGAAGATGGGTCAACTCTGGTTATATTATTATGACCAACGGCATAGTTGTCAATAGCGAATAGCGGGCGATAGCGACAAGCTACCTTTTATTTCATGTTTAGCGATACACTAGAAGAAAATTTTAGAAATATTTTACATGTATAATTTATCAAAGTTCTGTAAATATGGAAGAAATACGCTTCTTTTTTCATTCCTGAAATAAAATCTCTAAATACACTTCTTTTTTTCAATCTCTATCTATATTTATAATAAAAAATTTAAAACCACTATTTTTACACTATTTAGGCTAAACATCATTTAGCGAGAAACTCACGCTTCGCTACGCTATTCGCTACAGCGAGCGCTATTAACAACTATGACCAACAGGTAAGGTTAAGAATAGAGGTTTACGACCTGAACCCGTTTTTAGCTGGTTCAACCTGATGAACCCATTTTGACCCGTTACCCAACCCACTATATTACCATCTCTAATGAAAGTTTTTTTAGAAGGAAACGGGTTAGGGAGTTAAAAAGTTGTTTATACTATATGGACTTTGACATAATTGAAGTGTTTACAACCTTCTATATTATTTTATTCATATAATATATGGATAACTAATTTACTAATGTATTTTTATATCTATATCACCATATCTAGTATATTGATTATTTTTAAAGAAATTAAGAAAAAGTGTAGGTGGGTCGTCTAGCTCTAAAAATAAATCCATCTTGACCCACTCACATGATCCAATTGAATGCTTTTCTTGGTTTAAAAAAGCGCAATTAAGCGCATAGCGACCCTAGGCGCAAAGAGCTGCGCCTTGTGTGACATAAGGAGAGCTTTGTACGAAAAACGCACAAAAAGCGAGCTTTTTTTGGAAAAAAAATCCCCTGAGGCGCGCGCTGTTTGTACAGAAGGTGTTTTTGTGCTTTAAAGTGTTGTTATACATGTTGCTAAAATGTTTGTACATTTAAGTGATTTATACATTAAATCATATATAAACTTTATTTATAACGATATTTTGGGTAGGGATGCTAAAAGCCTATAGGATATATGTATAAAAAATATATATAAGCACCTTGCGCCTCGCGTACGAAAAGCCCTACGCTTTTGCGATTTGCACTTTGCGCTTTAATTTTAGACCTTGTTGCTTTTGTGCGTTTCACGCTTTTTTAAACCAAGATGCTGTTAGGAGGTTGATTGATGAGAAATTGGTTGCAAACTAACTATTTATTCTTTTAAATTTGAAACAACAGCAGACTTTTGTTTCTCTAGTGGACTTTTAGATGCAACAAAAAGACACTCGGGAAAGTGGTGCAAAAACGGTCAGAGTAAAACATCCGGTGATCTTATCGCTGTTGGAGCTGACGGTAGAGGCGGTACAATCAAAGTTTTGAAATCCCCAAATTATTCCTCACTTGTAAGTTTTCTCACTTACATTACCGTCTAACGAATGGCTCACTTTAGCATGTTTCAATTTTGATCTTGTGCCAATGCTGGCGTTAATTCGGTCCAAAAGTGTTTCAGGTCAATCCAATCTGACCAGTTTTCACTCGTTACCCAAATCACTTATTTGCTTTAGCGATTATGCTTATATTAAAGTGGTTATTTTTTGACATTTTTTTAAATTTCTACAAGCAGAACTCTCGGGGATCAACAATTTCAGCGAAAAGTAGTAAGCTTGGCACCAAAGCAAGTAGTTTGCGGTCTCGGGGGATCTTGCAGATCGACCATTTTTTCAGTAAAGCAAGTCAATAGTGACCGGCGAGTGTAATGCCGTGTCATGTAGATTTTATCATTTTATGTAATATTGAATATGACATGCTGTATGTCATTGTATCTAATCTAATATTGAATACCAGGTCAACTGTTTTTTTTGCATATGCATCTTCACAGTTTCAGAAATGGTTTAAGGATTCATTTGTTATTCATTATCATGTTTTTCTCAGCACACATTTTGATTTATAAACAAATATACATACAGGGAGGGTTGTTAAGTACTTTATCAATTTTAAGTAGAAAACTTTGATAAATACACAAACATAATGTTTTAATTAGAGTTGTTTACGGTTCGGTTTCAAATCGTGAAACTGCTCACACTGGTCATTGGGTTGGTTTCATGGTCGGTTTTTTACCTAACTTGTGGTTGGTCGGTTTCAATATTCTCAAACCGTAAGGAACGGTTTGGTTACCAACCATATAAAACCGAACTGAACCATAAGAATTTATTATAATATTTTTAAATATATCATACTGTATATTATTAAATCATAATTAAATTTAAAATTGTTTAACTCAACTTAAATTAAGGTAAATAAAGAATGGGCTCCATTTTCATATTCTCAAATTTCAAAAAACTAAGCCGACCCCCTTCTCCGTGTTCTTTTAAATTCATGTACCAACTTAAAAAAAAACAAAGTAATTACTAATTAGATGTTAGAGTAAACCTCAAATTTTGTCCCTGTGGTTTGCTGATTTTAACACTCTAAGTCCAACAGTTTAAATATTGTAGTTATCGTCCATTAGTTTGCTGATTTTAACAGTTTCAGTCCACAACACTAACACTGGTGTGAACTGAAACCGTTAAAACATAACACTGATGTGGACTGAAACTGTTAAAATCAGCAAACTAATGGATGATAAATGCAATTTTTAAACTATTGGACTGGGAGTGTTAAAATCAGCAAACCCCAGGGACAAAAATCGAGGTTTACTCTAGATGTTATATAGCTTGCCTATACGTGGGATTTACTAGTTATGGTTGTTGTATAAACAAAAACGTTTTAAAATCAAGTTGCTCTCATTCCCCAACATAGATAATTTATTGAATTCTACAAATACATAAAAACTTTACTTATAAACATTTTATTTTGAACCTCTTGTATAAAAATCTAACAAGCCCAAATCGTGAAACCAAACTGTTACAAACGGTCTGGGTTGGTTCGGTTTAGAACTTCTATGGTTTGGTTCACAGTATAACCTAAAAACCGTGAAACCAGACCGTGAACACCCCTAGTTTTATTAGTAACAAATAAGTCGTGCATGGGTTGGTTTAGTTTAGTTTGATTTTTTACCTAAATGCAATACCATATTAACTATATCTTAAAGAAAAAGGTCGGTGGACCTTTCTCTTTAAACCTTCACCTTTTAATACATATTAACCCTCAACCTTTAACAACTTTTCTTTTTTAACCTTCAATATATGACAACCTTCGTATATTGTGATAATATAGTAATTTATATGAAGCCTAATAATAATAATTAATATTCTCATAATGATTTATATGAAGCGTAATAATAATCATTTACATTCTCATAATCTTTTGTTTGGAAAAATAAAACAACATTAATCAAATTACTTTACAACCATTACGAAACTAGAGCAATTCTTACATATAATTTTTGTCATAAATCATAACAATTATATTTGAAGTAAATTGAGCAGTTCTTACATATCTTTTTATTTATTTCTAACCAAGTTATTGTTACTAACGCAATATGTATAACAAAGTAAAAACGCGTCACATCACGTGTGAGCATCACACGTTATTGTCATCATCGTATCCCATGTAACGAAGTTACAGACGTGATGTTGCCGCTGCAACGCGCGACACCGGCTAAAATCTTGTATATATATATATATATATATATATATATATATATATATATGGGAAGGATAAAAATTTACACATGTTATATACATGTTTTTAAGGGTTTTGGGCAAAAAAAATCAAAAAAGCACCGAGTGGATATTTTAAAAAAAAATAAACAAGTTTTGGTGTAACATATGTTACATGCGTCTGACATATGTTACCCCAGAAACTTGTTTTTTGTTTTAAATATCCACTCAGCGCTTTTTTGATTTTTTTTTTGCCCAAAACCCTTAAAAACATGTATATTACATGTGTAATTTTTTTCAAAAAAAAAAAAAACAAAAAAATCGGGAGGTTAGAGTTTCCCAAGTTTTCTCAATTATAAGGGTTTTCTTCAGATGCGATTATTCTTTTTTTAACATGCAGATTTTTTTTTCATGTACATGCGAATTTACCTCCCATCCAAAAAACCACATGTTATATACAGTGGCGTCTCTGAGAATTCACGTACCCTGTTCGAGCTCGAAAAATGGGCCCATATGCTTTAACGATAAACAACATAATTACGAAAATGACAAAAATTGTAGTATTCGATAAACAATGCAATTACGATAATGACAAAATCATAGTATTCTAATGAGTTACATACCGTAATAAATAAAACAACATAATCATTTTAGTATTGGATTGGGCCCAATAAACCTATTGTTAAGTTGGGTAAATTATAAAAAAAACCCAAATCTTTTGATAATGGGCCTCTATATTGGATTTGTCATGTGTGTACAATTTTTTTTAAAATAACACACACACACACACACACACACATATATATATATATATATATATATATATATATATATATATATATATCGAATTTTTTAAAAAAATCCGGTGCCCCTCGAAAAAACGGCCCTTGTGCGGAAGTCCTCCCCGCACACCTAAAGAGCCGCCCATGGTTATATATACACAGCGTACGTTAAGCCCCATTGTACAATACACTTTTACTATATATATAACATGCGGTTTTTTGGATGGGAGGTAAATTCGCATGTACATGAAAAAAAAATCTGCATGTTAAAAAAAGAATAATCGTATGTTGATTAAAAAAACCGCATGTTATGAAACAAAATACGCATGTTATATATTAGCAGCGTACGCTAAGCCTAATTATACGTTAACCAACCCCTATATATATATATAGAGAGAGAGAGAGAGAGAAACGGGTTCGGGAGAAAACGCTCAAAAGTATGAGAACGGTGAGAACGCATCCTGGCCTAACACGTGTCCCGCGGCATAGAGAAATGCGGGGGGGGGGGGGGGGCTTTTTTGTCTTTTCATTCTTCTTTTACTTTCACAACGCGGTATAATATTTTCTGGCGTCTAAGTTTTTTTTTGCGTTAATTGTATTTATTAAACTTTTTGGCGTTTAATTAATTGTTTTTGTGTCACATATATAATTTTTTGGCGTTATATCGTTTTCTGGTTAATTTTTTGGCGTTTGTGGCGTTTTGTATAATAATTCATTACGAGTAATTAATATTTGCATAAGATTAAAATAAGTCCAATTTTTCTTTTTGGCGTTTATTGAATTTTTTGACGTTTTAATACCCTTTACAAGGTGCTTTGCCAGCAACTGTTCTCCTAGTTTTCATTTTACTAGCGTTTTGGTGTTTGTAGTTTTTGACGTTTTATATAATAATGTATTTTATTTATAGAGAATTAGATAACAAAACAACATATAACTTGATATCAATACAATATAAAATGAAAACAAAAATAATTAAAAATGGTAATCTAATTTTTCTTTCCAATCTTCAATGTCATCAGCCTCTTCCTTCTTGAATTTGTTTTTGGCGTTTTGAACCTTTTTTGAATAATTTAGCTAGATGCCAACTTTCCTTCAGAAACCCCGTCTTTTTCAGAAGAAGCTGCTTAGTGACATCCTGATTTTTGGTGTGATATTCTTGTTTGGTGGCATGTCATTAAAGATCAACTCTTGCTTGATGCTATTTGTAATAATGGAGTCCAAAATAGCATTTTATACTTGTGTTGAACCCTTTCTTCCATGCCTATAATCATCAAGAACAAAGCTCACATGATGACATATCACTGTCATCAGTCTATTTTTCTTAAATATTTGTCTATCTCATCCAGCAAAATATTATTGAGTTAACCCCCTCAAAAAAAGGATCCATTTAAGTGAAAGCTTTGCCATGTGTGGCGTTTTAAAGGGAGTGGTTTCTAGAGGATATGACGTTTTTTGTGTTTTTCTGTGTGTGATTAATTTCATTGTGTATAGACCCCTCTCTTATAGTAGTTTTTTGGCGCGTAGTTTAGGCGGGACTTTTTATTATAATAAATGATAGTAATAAAGTAACTGTCTTTTCAGTTCTTGTTTTTGTATTTACTGTGTTGATCAGCTTTATCAGTTTTATAGGTTATAGACGTCACATCTTCTAAGTTTGGCGTTTTTTTTAAATGGCCTTATGCAGACCAACATGACAAAATACAATAACGGAGTAAATAAAATATTAAGTAGGAAAAATATTTTTTGTTATTTTTGGCGTTTTGTTAGGTTAACCATTTTTAGTATTATTTTGGCGTTTTGCTAATAAAGATAGAAATATATCATTTAATTATCTTTAAAAAAAAGAAGATTACATAGAAGAAAAAAAAAGAGGAAAAAAATTAAAATCCTTCCTCAGAATGTACTTTATCCGAATAGTATCCATCACTTGTGTCATCTTCTTCCTCCTCGGAGTCTTCATCTTGATCTTCATCCATGTCATCACATTCACCTTCATCAGCTTCTTGTTCCTGAAGATTCTGAAGCCTTCATCTGAACATGTCTTGCATTAACTCCAATTTTGAGTCTATTTTTGTGTTGGTACAAGTGGCGTTATGCAATTCTTCCATGAAACCCAGTCGCTGCTTTGTCATGATGTTCTCTAGCCAGTAGACTTCCTGCTCTCCGCTGTCGTATGTAACCGTCACCATGTCTGTTTCATTATCAAAACGCCATGATGTCATGACAGGGCCTGGCTTCACATCTCCTTTGATTGGTCCAAATTTGCTGGTTAATGCTTTCATAAGCATATGCGTTTCATGGCATTCGTTGTCTAGAGCGATGCCAATGGATAAGATTTGCCTCTGTATCTCTTCTTCCATCTTCAGAATTGCCATGACTGTCTTAACATACACCCTCCTTCTGTTGTCAAAATGGAGGACGTATCGCCTGATTCCAAGAGTTTATCTCCACGAAACGATTGTTGCCATTTTTGGCGTTTTGTTTAAGTTGGCGTTTTTTGTTAAGGATTTTTTTTTTGCAGAAAATGGATAGATTGAAGTGATTATGGAAGCTATGTTTTACGTTTGTTTATATAATGATGTTTTTAGCGCGTAATTTAGGAGGGAATTTCTTTTAATAAATGTTAATAACTTAAATTCAGTTATTTGTGTTGTTTAATCTTCCTGTAATATTCAACGCGTTTTATTACTAATTTTTGGCGTTTTGTTTTTAATGGCGTTTTGTTTTTTTGAATGGCGTTTTATCATTTGATGGCGTTTTGAATATGAGGGGTAAAAGACCCTTTTACCCTTAATAAAGCGCGTCCCACATAATAATATTGATGTTATTTACGAAAACGCCACCGCGCAATCTAGTCCATGGATTGTTTTGATCGGACGATCCATAAGCGTTCTCAACGTTCTCACACTTTTCATCGTTTTCTCTAAATCCCGACCCTATATATATATATATGTTAGATTCGTGTTAGAAACACTAGGCTAATTGAGATACTTGAGAAACATTCTGGACCACACATTTTCCCTAAGTTTTTCGTAATATAACATATGTATAGTTTTACAATTGACTATATACATATGTGTATAATTCAAGATTTGACAATATACATATATGTATATTATCAATTTTAAATTATACATATGTCTATATTACAAAAAGCTTAGGGAAATGTGTGGTTCAGAATGGTTCTCAAGTTTCTAAAATAACGCGGATATCCTTTAGGATCCCAACCCTATAGTGTGTGTATATATCAGTTGTGCATATCCACCCGATGCGTGTATACACACGTAATCATAAGTTGTCAAACGACAATGAATAGACGCACCACTATGTATATGTTTCTTGCTAAGTTGCAACTATTTGGTATGTCTTGTAAGATTACTACTTTCTACTTTTATGTTTTAAATCATAAATATGTTTCCTATAAAAATACCACCTAATAAAACACTATGAACTATTAAAAAAAGTGAATATGGAGGGGTATGTTTCCTATAAAAATTACCACCTAAGACCACCCGTAGTGGTTGCCCCTTTGGGCATTTTTTGTGCTCAATCACGCCCCATATCGTCCACATGCCACTACGCATGGGCGTGTTTGGCTTTTTTTTGGTTATGGCGTTTTATAAATCACGCCAAATGGGGGAGTTTCTTGGCAAATCACATTTGAGCTTCTATTTTTTGTCCAATAAGATTTTTTAAATGTTTTATTTTATTTTATTACAAACATAATGCCCCACAATCCCCACATCCCCACTACACCCCTTTTGTAAAAACATCTAATAATGCCCCATTACTGACTGGGCTGCCACATGGCGTAAAACGCCCTAGGGTGGGGCATTATTCACCCCAATGACTACGAATCATCTAATAAAACACTATGAACTATAAAAAAAAGTGAATATGGAGGGGTAGAATTTAGAAATAGCCTTTCATACATGTATTGTGACATCGATCTCTTGTACCAACAAACATGATGCAGTGTGCATGTGTTACTATGAAAGTTGACATCCTTTAAAATTTTATACTCAAACTAATATATGTATTATTATAACATTTTATTTATTTATTTATTTATTTATTTATAAAATGATCCAAAATCTCACATTTCATTAGTCATAAAGGGAGAAAAAATAAACAAAATTGTAAAAAGTAAAGAGAAATGAGTATTGAGATTAGACATAAACATGGAGATAAGATTATAAAGTTAGTTTAGCTTAGTGGCCACGGCAGTAGAGATGAAAAGATTGGTGAAATAGATGGTGTTGTCGCTACTATAATATATAAAAAAGAAACTATATACAATTCATATTAACAATACTTGTATTTATATAACACGTTGGTATAACTTATTACATGAAAACAAACGATACTTGTATCCTATTGTTCTAAAGCTAGTGGGATCCCCCGTGCGATGCGATGGGAATTCGGTTTTAGTCGGTATCGGTACGTTACCGACACTCAGGATAGCAACAAAAGGAGAAAACTAAAAAAAATAAAGTCATGATGTGCAAAAATGATATCGAAACATGCTTTATATCAATCAAAAACCATAAAAACATATATCGCTAACAATTCTGATAATACCGATCGCGGTACCAATGTTCGGCCGGAATCGGTTAGGTTCATCATGGCATGGATACGCTACCTGCACGTGCTATACCTTCGATATGAAAAAGAAAACATTCTATGTGAAGAGATATAACTATCACAATGCATAGACTCCTATGGTGCACGGGTGTTACGCGACCTGAATTCACATGTGTTATGTATATATTGAACTAGTTTCAACAAACATCTACAGTGGGACATGTGAGTGTGATACGAGAGAGAGAGATAAATTAATATACGACTTTAGTTGCGTATCACATGACCATGTTTGTTTGTTAGAGCAAAAATATATTTGTGACTAAGACGCTTGTCATGATTATCAAGGTGATTTTACCACCTTATACGATTATCATTATAGTGATATGAAACAATGTGATTTTCTTAATTTAAAAATCATCTGAAGAAAAGGACTACAAATCATAACTTGATTGAAATTTTCCTTTCATCCTTTCAACTTACTTTTATGTTCGAAACAGCTTTTCATCATGCCATTTGTACCATCCACCAATAATATTTCCAAATTTATTTTTAGTTTCTTTCAAGCAATTCTTTATTCTTCAGTGGAAAACATAAGACAATAATGACCAAAAGCTGATGAGATAGTGTCTAGCATCAGTAAAAAAAGTTTGCATGACATTCACATCAATAAAGAATGGTGTATGACTGTATGTAACATCTATAAATGGAAGAACTTCATACACATATGCATATTTTATATAAAAAAAATTAAAACTTTATATATCAAAATAAAACTATAACTTTTTCATTTGTAAGTAATTGTATATGTGTATTTATATGCATATATGTATCTACACATAAAATTTGTGACAAAGTTAAAGAAGTGTGGTACAGTCATCTATTTTTTTATTTAATACATTTTTTTTTTAAAAATATATGTGTTTTTAAAAGCAAATTTCTCAATTAAATTACACCACAAATCCTCTATGCTATAATCGAACCTAGGACTTGTCCCTTAAGAGACTTTTGTCTCTATCACTTGTCACTGGGCTATAGTCCAAGTGGCTTAAAATATATGTGAAATCAAAAGTGGGAACAAAATTATAACGGACCAATGAATTGGTTTTTTTTTTGAACGGCAAATTTGGATCATTGACGAACTATCGGAGTATTATCGTGCCATCAGCGGAATACCACCCGATCATATCCATCTCCACTAGGCATAATGCCTATACACCAATTCAGGAGGAAACCTAATGAATATGGGAAAACCCCCCTTGTGAAAATCGAACTCAGGACCTATTGGTCCCAAAATTTGACCCCCCCTTGTGAATTGGTTTTTTTTAAACGACAAATTTGGATCATTAACGAACCACTAGAGTATTATCATGCCACCAGCAGAACTATCTGAACTATCTGATCATATCCATCTCCACTAGGCATAATGCCTATACACTAATTCAGGATGAAATCCAATAAATATGAGAACCCCCCGTGGGAATCGAACCCATGACCTATTGGTTCCAAAGCCTTATCCCACCTAGGGGCGTAAACGAGCGGGGGCGAGCCCGGGCTCGGCTCGTCATGTTTTTATGAAGCTCGAGCTCGGCTAGGTTCGAGCTTACTTATTTAAGCTCGAGCTTGGCTTGCGAGTAAAACCCAACGCTCGAGCTCGTCTCGAGCTATTTTGACAACAACCTAAAACAAGCTTAAAGCTCCACTCGAGCTCGCTTCAATATCGCTTAAACGAGCCAAAGCTCGGGCTGAGTTCGGCTCACCAATGTTATCATCAGTATTTCTATATTATAAATGAGCTTTGTATTCCAGGCTTGAGCTCGGGCTTGATAACTAAATGAGCTCTATCTCAGGCTCGAGTTTGGGCTTAGGCTCGTTAAAGCTCGGCTCGTTCGAGCTTTTAACCGAGCCGATAACGAGTAATTCTCGAGCCTCTAGGCTTGTTTACACCCACAGGCAATGAATTAGTAATCTGAATTCAAATAAATAAAGCAAACTCAAATATATTGAGTACAACATCTGTTTTGTAACGCCACTTGCTTTTCAATATTTAAGTATACAAGTTTCTTCCCTCGTCCAATTTTCCCACTTGGGATCAAATAAAACAACTATTCACTATATTCCTATTAGATACCATCATATAATATTTTAACTTGAGTTTACAAAATTCAATTTGAAGCTCCATAAAATCTTATACGTCACAATCTATTAGTGAGTATGTATCGATATATTTAGAGTATTCTTTTCACTACATATACAAAATAAAGGGGCACACGTAGAGCGCGGTGAAGTTAATTTGTAGTAACCAATTCAAAAGCTTATACCAGTGTAGGTCACTAGAGTATTTTCCCCATAAACAATAACATACTTACAAAGATAATCTTCCGATTAAAAGCTCATTTGTCATATATTCCCGAAATACACATACAACGATGGAAAACAATTGTTTAACGTTTGAACTACAAACATAAAGTAATGTTGGGAAAATTAGTGAATGAATATTTAGTTAATTTATAATTGAATGAAATTATAATTACTAATTGAACTTCATATGTGAAACTCTTAAGTAGAGTTTTATGTCACTTGATTAGCTTTTATTAGAGTTTTATGTCTCTAATTAAATCACTAATTAAGTGAAACTTTTATTAGAGTTTTATGTCTCTAATAAAATCACCAAGAAACTCTTCACTACAAACAACTCTTGTAAAAAAAATGGTAGGGTATGTGACTCATTGGAATGATGAGAAAACTACAAGAGAAAAATAATATGTATGAAGAATTCTTAGAGAAGTGGTGAAGACTTGAACATTCATATGTTGGGAATTATAGAGAGATGAATTTTCTCTACCCGATTCCATCACCTTCGTATCATTATTTTTCCATAAGTTCAAACACTATAATTCTATTTGATGTAACCTCGGGCGCGTGGCCATTTCCGGCAGTACAGACTGCTTCTGCTGTTGTACCCTGGGAGACAGACGCGTCGTCTTTAGTAGAGGCGCGAAATCTGTTTTAAGGGAAGCGTGTTGAACACGTGCCTCAACCAAAATCGTCAACGTTTTAGTGTGCTCTTTGTTGCAGTCAAGGAGTATTTTTCAAGACTCAAGATGCTGAATAGTCGAGTCTAGGATGCTATCAAATGCGCGTCAAAGACCCACCAGAGATGCGGCTTGAATCAAGATTGGTATATAAAATTATATTTTATATTCTTTTTATTTAGTTATTGCAACCGGTATTGTACTATGATATTTTCTACGAATAACGAGAGTCTCGTTATTATATATTTTGTAATTATATTTTATAAAATGTGAACCTAGTTCCTACAAACTTAAAACAGATTTCGTGAGATTGTTGCTACAATCTTAAAACCTTATTTATAAGGATTTTGGGTTCACAAAAGGATTTATAATAAAAAAAAATATTTTAAAGATTATGATCTTCTAAATATTTTCTTTTGGGAAATATGTATGTAGTACAACTTGTTGTGTTTGGATTTCTTGAGATTGAGATACAATCTTAAATCCTATACCGTGGTACAAAACGGATGGTTTTGGTTCAACCGTTTGGTTTTTTTAAACGATTTTGGGAATCGTTAATTTTTCTAACTTTTGTGTTAGATCGGGTTTATTAGTGTAAACCATACGTTTGTTGTAAACGTTAAATTCTCTAACATGTGTGTTAGACCGGAATTATTGGTATAAACCATACGTTTTTTGTAAACGTTAAATTCTCTTAAGTAGAGTCTTTTATGTCTTTAAATAAGAGTTTATGTTACCTGCTTAGAGTTTTATGTCTCTAATTAAGTCTCTATTTAAAGTAGACTCTTCATCCACCCATGGATTGATATGAACAAATAAGTCTTATAATGATTTTTGTAATCATTTGTCTTCTAGCATGTGTGTTAGAAACGTTTATGAGACACGTTAGTTTGGAAGCAATTTTTTAATTGTTTAGTTTCTAACGTGTGTATTAGATATGACTTATTTATTTGAACCATGTATGTAATTTTAGCAAGTCGAATTAACATTTTGTGGAAATGTTAATATTTCTAACGTGCGCGTTAGAATTTCTTTCATTTTAACATAATTGTTAAAAATGGTTAAAATACAAATGCTTTGAAATGTTTTATGTAAACATTTTATATAAGTAATTTGTTGTAGCATTGATTTTAATGCTTTGTATGATTTAGAAATAAAAGGTCATACATTGAAGTTGATGTTTGATTGGCTTCAAAAAATTAAATCACCATAAAGTGATGGTGTAGTTGTGTGAGATTTATCACCAACTTTAATTTGTGATTTCTAAATCCATTTGAGTGAAATTTTAATTACTAATTAAACTCTTCATATGGTGAAACTCTTGAATAGAGTTTTAATGATGACATTTGATGAGTTTTATTAGAGTTTAAATCTATAATTATTGAGACTCTTAACTCTTCATATGGTGAAACTCTTGAGTAGAGTTTTAATGATGACATTTGATGAGTTTTATTATAGTTTAAGTCTATAATTATTGAGACTCTTAACTCTTCATATGGTGAAACTCTTGAGTAGAGTTTTAATTATGACATTTGATGAGTTTTATTAGAGTTTAAGTCTATGATTATTGAGACTCTTAACTCTTCATATGGTGAAACTCTTGAGTAGAGTTTTAACGGTGACATTTGATGAGTTTTAATGATGACATTTAATGCTCTAATTTGGTCATGTTTGTATATATAAAATGACTTAAATTTTCTAACACGTGTGTTAGAAAATGTATATCACGAATACGAGGTTAGAGATTGTTCATAATGAACAGAAATGTTTTATGTAAATATTTAATTGCCTATGTGAGCATTAAAGATGATGAGAAATAGTTTATTTTATAAACTATATCTTTGGAATACGTTTTATGTAAACGTTCGATTCTATAATGTGCTTGTTATGACAATTTTTTTTTCTAACATGCGTGTTAGAAAATGTTATTTGGTGAAAAACAACTTGGTGTTGTTGTGAACAAATTTAATTGTTCAAGTTTACTACTTAAATGTAGTATTTGTAACAACTTGGTGTTGTTTTGAGCATAATTGTCCAAGTTTAAAGTTTAAAGATGAAATGGGGAACTTGTACTTACAAGTGCATGGAGTCTTATTGAGGGAGTACCTCAAGACATGCCATGAGACGATATTATTGAGAAGATTTCGGTCAGATTTTAAAGTGTTGAAGATAAAAGCACTTTGCTATTTGACGTCTACATATTGTCTATGCTTCCGTTTAAATTTCAAAAGTGATTGACTCTTATGATTTAGTTTCCAATGTATTTTATTGTTTTGTGTTCAATATCTTCGGATAACACATGCAATTTTTTACAAAGAAATAAATCACTAATGGTTGTGACGTATAAATCATTTTTGTGGAAAATAATTATAACGTCGGTTATACATTGTTTAAAAGAATATGGTTTTAAACGGATAGTACATGAAAATACTTGGACATAAATAATTTGAGAGTTGTTACATTGACAAAAAAAAAAAACCATTAAATGTGTAACCACATCATGAGTGAGTAATGAAAGAACGTAGTGAGTGTATTGAGATGAAATACACTAACGACATTCATGTCGACATACTTCATTAGAAGTCATTGGAAAATTCACAAGTGTGAATTCTAACATATGAAAGTAAAAGAACTATATGTTATTGTATACCTTTAATAAATCTTGCGGGATTTATAAGTAGATGCGTCTACCACTTGATTATTGTTAGATCTATGTGGAGATTTTACCTTCATGTAGGAGAGCATCTTAAATATACATATCTCCTGATGAATAACAATAGATGTGTGCAAATCACTTATGGCAAATTATGAATGCCATGTTGTTGAGTGTCGATCTAGTTGACTCTATCTCACACATAATAGTGATTGTAGACGAGAAACATTCATCTTGTTGGTGATGAATGTGTTCACCAAGTGACTTGGATTAAGACTTATGTTTAAGTACTTAAGAGTCAATGGTGGAATGTTGGAGATCAAAGGTAAACAAGTTATGCTCCTTAAATGAATGATGAAATTTAGCTATGTGCTATATACAATAATTTGTGAGACCTTCCTAAATATTAATGTTTTAGGATTATGAATAAGTCTCATTATTTTGTCTTAACAAGGGACGAATGTTGCAAAATGATATTATGATATCCTTAGGGCTGTGAAGAATCAGAATGATGCATCTTCTGTTCACATGCTAAAGTATTGTAATCTAAAGCATGCTAGACTAGTACTTGGTTAATTATGGGTCTTGACGGAGACTAATTAACTCTAAACATTCAAATGTGTATGAACACAAAAAGAATTTGTGTATAGACAAAATTGAGGGAGAATTTTCATTCATTATAAGGAAAAGACATGTAACTTTTTAAGAGTTTGTTCGAAAAGCTAAGAACTCATTGTCTAAGCTTATTCTAGATGTTAAATTAGAATTATTCTAAGTTGGTGACAAACTTATGACAATGGCATGTGTTGCTTTGGTTAGCTCAGAAGCTTATGTAAGCTAATGCAGTATGAGTTGAATTCGCTGATACAATGAGGTTGATCTTGTTCAATCATATGTGTATAAATGTCGTCATAAGTGAAGTTACGGAAATGTTGATCAAATGGCAAGAAATGTGGGGGAGGATCCATTTAGAAAAAAACCCTATAAGGGTATGTAGAAATGGTTTTCATTACCCCATCTGGATGATATCCTATAACACTTAAATGTGGGGGTGTCTTGCATTTGTATCATAAAAGTTTGGCAATAAGGATTTTGTAATCCAATCTAACATTGCAAACAGACGACTATGTGGAGGACACAAATGTCGTAGTGCATAATGGAGATGTGTTTGCTTTAAATGATAAGCGTATCTTACAAAGACATATATTATAACCAGATTCAGATGGCTACTGAGGTTATAGTCTTAGAAGTTGACAATAGGCAAAATTAACTTACGAGTTAAGAGCACATCATGACAACTGATCTCAAATACGCAAAGTTATTTGTTAATGTTATGGATCCAACAACCTGAGGGTTTATTAGAAATCAAGTTGTGGAATGAGACTAAAGCCCATGGAAAAAAGGGTATGTGAAGGACACCTAACTTAGTTGACTGGAGATCCCAAGATCTAAGTTCAATAGGACAACTAACTCATATGCCTAAAGGTGGTCACTGTGGGGGCATAAATGATATGCATAAGCTAGTATATATGGCTGCACATACCCCCAAAGTATAAAAGGGTGTTTAAATACGTCCTAGTCTATTCCTATGATATTCAGTGACAAAGAGTGAGGCTAAGCATAATATGTGGTAAATGATTTAGATAAATCACGATAACCACAATGCTTTTAATGATCTAAGGAGAATCACCTATGTTAGAGAGAAGTGGGGTCGCTTCGAATGGAATTGGGGGCACAATTCCTAGAGCTCTCGCAGAACCAGGAAAGTGTTCCACGGCCATTATTGGACACGACTATGAGGAGATGACCCGGCTAGGGAGAGTCTTGTGTGAAGTGTATTGTCGTCTACACAAACGGCAGACGAGTTCAAAGACATTGAGATCTACTCAGAGCTAGTGGGCTAAGTGCATTTCATGAGCGAATGTTCAAAGGGTAACACCTACCTATCGTATGCAAAACTCAACTGTCGAGGTTACATTGGAAATTTTAAGTGTTTTGAACAATCTCCATTCATGTGGGGGATTGTTGGGAAAATTAGTGAATGGATATTTAGTTAATTTATAATTGAATGAAGTTATAATTACTAATTAAACTCCATATGTGAAACTCTTGAGTAGAGTTTTATGTCACTTGATTAGCTTTTATTAGAGTTTTATGTCTCTAATTAAATCACTAATTAAGTGAAACTTTTATTAGAGTTTTATGTCTCTAATAAAATCACCAAGAAACTCTTCACTACAAACAACTCTTGTAAAAAAATGGTAGGGTATGTGACTCATTGGAATGATGAGAAAACTACAAGAGAAAAATAATATGTATGAAGAATTCTTGGAGAAGTGGTGAAGACTTGAACATTCATATGTTGGGAATTATAGAGAGATGAATTTTCTCTACCTGATTCCATCACCTTCGTATCATTATTTTTCCATAAGTTCAAACACTATAATTCTATTCGATGTAACCTCGGGCGTGTGGCCATTTCCGGCAGTACAGACTGCTTCGGCTGTTGTACTTTGGGAGACAGACGCGTCGTCTTTAGTAGAGGCGCGAAATCTGTTTTAAGGGAAGCGTGTTGAACACGTGCCTCAACCAAAATCATCAACGTTTTAGTGTGCTCTTTGTTGCAGTCAAGGAGTATTTTTCAAGACTCAAGATGCTGAATCCTCGAGTCTAGGATGCTATCAAATGCGCGTCAAAGACCCACCAGAGATGCGGCTTGAATCAAGATTGGTATATAAAATTATATTTTATATTCTTTTTATTTAGTTATTGCAACAGGTATTGTACTATGATATTTCCTACGAATAACGAGAGTCTCGTTATTATATATTTTGTAATTATATTTTATAAAATGTGAACCTAGTTCCTATAAGTAATGCTTTGACTCACGCATGCAATTCATAGGAGATACAAGGGAGGAAGGGGTGCAACCCTCATATACCCAAGATTCCATCAAGCCCGTGTTGTCACCTCAATATTACCAAATGCTACCCTAAAACACCTTAATATGTGGTAACGCTACCCTAAACCATGAACCCCACCACTTTTACTCTACTCTACTCTCTCTCTCTCATCAAACACACACTCACTTCATCAGCAACCATCACCCGAGTGACAGGCGGCGGGGTACCTGATGAGGGTAACTAAGAATGCCCTGACCCCCCTAAAAAATAGATCATTTGTCGAACGATGTGATAAGCTCAAACTTTACTATCAAGAACTCTTGAGTATAGTACATTGGAATATAAAAAAAAACATTTAAAACTATTTAGAACTATGTATTTACATCATACAATTATGAAAATACACAAAGTTCTCTTATTATAGTCTTCTACAACCTTATCAAAACCCAATTAAAGCATATCACTTTTGTACATAAATGCCTTCTCACTTATGTGGGTTATCTTTGCTTTAAATTTGCATCAAGATAATACATATAGACAACCTCTTAAAAGATTTGGAGAAAATACTCAACTTGTTTCAACAAATAACACATGCATTAGGGTTCTCCTCAATGCTATGGTGATGTGGCGGTTGGTGGTAGTTATAGTAGGTATGCATTGGAGGGTAATATGGTCTATAGGGCATAATCGTTCCAACAAATTGCTCTTGTGGAACTCTTTTCTTTTCTTCCTTTGGGGCTTCTTCTTCTTTCTTTGGTTCTTCCTTCGGGGCTTCTTCTTTCTTGTCATCTTCCTTTTTAGGCTCGTCTTTCTTCGGCTCTTCTTTGTTTTCCTCTTTCTTCGGCTCTTCTTTCTTCTCTTCTTCTCCTTCTTTCTTCGGCTCCTCTTTCTTTGGTTCCTCTTTCTTGGGCTCCTTCTTTTCGGGCTCTTTAGCTGGACCCACGGAGACTAAAAACGTAGGCCAAAGTTTTCGAAGCTTGCTTACAGCACTTATTGGATCGACGGTTCCAATTAATATCATGCTTTTTTCTTTCATGTTTATGGTGATTGAATCAATCCCTGAAAAAACATAATCATGTTCGATCAACACTCAACATATTGTCCATTACTCATATGACATGTAATAAGTATTGTATGATCCATATACTTAAGTTGGTTTTCCTTAAATCTCTTCAATGCAATTAGTTCAATGTCAGTTTGATCTCAATGAGAAACAAACAAATCTAATCTTGTAATTCTCATTGTATAACATGTTTTTGTCTGTTCTAAATATGCAAATTTTCTTAATACCGTATGGCCAATGGCGGACCCAGGATCTTTTTTCCAATGGGGTCTATTTTTTCTATGTTCAAAATTTTCATAACAAAACGCTAAAATTTTCGGGTCGGGTCAGAGCAAGGTTTGAATTAGATTTTAAAAAAATAGGAAAAAGAGCGACTATACAAGAGTTTCATTTATCCTTCTATTATATGTAAGCATGTAAACTTGTAAGTACTTGTTGTAGACCACATAACAACCCTTTCACACGACCCTTATTGTCTCTAAACCTAATTCATAGTTATACCAAATAACGTATTACCTCTAAACCTAATTCATAGAATAAGACATCTAACAAAGTAATTGGTCCTTCAAAAATAGGTCCAATTCTAGTTACATTTGCTTGTTTGTATTGGATATATAATTTAATAAAGTATTTGATTATTAATCAAATATTTGAAATACTTTAAGTAGGGGTGAGCGAAGAACCGAATTAACCGAACCATAACCGAATTAACTAACAAAATCGAACCAAATAAAAAACCGGTGGGTCGGTTAAATGTTTTTTGAAAACTGAAAACAGTGGGTCGGTTATGGTGATCAATGTTTACATACCCACCATAACCGAACTGAACCAATATGTTGTAAAATCTTAGACGGATTTTGGACTTTTTACCACTTTTTTAAATATTTGATGTTTTTGATTGAACGTTTATTATAGTTTATAGGTTATATCATATCATTACCAATAGCAAGTTGGTTGAATATTTGTTTAAATTTATGGATCGTATCATAACGTTTTGTTTAAAAATTCGGTAATAATCGATATTAATATTATTGATTATATGTAACTCTTAATACTAAGTAATATACTAATATTTAAAAATGTGTAATAACAATTTATTCCATAGTTAAAAAAAAATTTGAGCTCTCTTTAGCTAGGCCTAAATGCACGGTTAACCGATCCATAACCAACTGGTTATAACCTTTAAAACCGATTAGCTGAAACCGCCATAACCGATCGATTATGGTTATAGTTACCTAATAACCGACATTGCGGTTATGGTTATGGTTTGAAACCAAAATCAACCAAAACTAACCCATGCACACCCTACTTTTAAATACCAACATATTAAAAATATATACAAAATCAACATCATATAAAGTTTGGTTTAAGATTGTTATATAATCTAAGTTTGTAATTTAATTATTTTTTTGGAAAACCCCACCCACTGGATAATTCCCAATTTGCACTAAAAGCTAAAATGGATGGCAAATTGGACCGGACATCACTGTGCCACGTCATTCTTTGGTGAAACAACACATCAAGTATCATAATCCCCACCCATAATTCTAATTTTTAATGTATTTTCATATAACATGTAGAGTACCACTATATGTACATTGCATGAAAGAATTAAAAAGCTGGATTGCCATAACTGGAGTAAAAGAAAAGGGAAATCTTATTAAAATAAAAATGACAAAATCTTTTAATAAAAGAGTTCTGGATCTACCGACCCTCTTGGTGGTTTAAAACGATGAACGGACCAATCACCATATGCCACGTGGCTGAAGAGAACTTTTGTTATTTTATTTTATTGTTTTTTTTTTGCTATTTATTTTGAACAAATTTTTTAGAAAAAAAGTGTTTTCTTTTTTGCTCGTCGCTTGATTCAATAGCTATTTGAGCTCTATTAACGCACCCATGCCAAAGCAACACCGGTGTTAAATACCGTGCCGCTACGTCGTTGAATGGCGCCAACAAAGCCCCCCGCCAACACGTTAATGGTCATTAAAGATCTACGTGTGAGGCTTATCGACTCAACCAATCAGACTTTTTTCTTTTTTAATTTAAGTTCGAGTATTTCACTACTACACGTCTACACCTAGTTATCGGGTATTTACTTATTGCTCAAATTTCTACCTGAAAGTAACGTAATGATGATGTGACAATGGTTTATTTAGTCAATAACATATAGTTGTAAATAAAGCAAATTTACATAATCTTAAACTGAAAGGTCGGTGACCAGTACCTTTCTGTTTTGATAAAATTCACCCTAACTTTTCTTAATTGATAAAACTCCCCCCTCAAATTTCTAACTTCACAAAAACCAGCCTTCTAATCTGATTAAAATGAGTCTTCTACTTTTTAACTTGACAAAAAAACACCCATACTTTCTAACTTCTTTTTAACCTTCAAACTTTTGACATGTAACCCATCCTATCTCTACACTTTACTATAATGTCACAGGTAACCCTCTAACTTCAACTTTCTAAAGTTTCGAGCTTACCCTAAAACTATTTTCTTACACTTTTATTTTTATAGACATGTCGGTATAAATTCGAGTTCTTCTACGCTTTAACGTAATTTTTGTTTGAAAACGAGTTGGGTCAATTATTAAATGTTTTTTATGTACGTTTTGACGTAAACTTTGTTTGAAAATAAATCGGGTCAAACGTAATACGTTTTGATTCGACGGTATAAATTTGAGCTATCATACGTTTTGACGTCAATCTAGTTCGGAAACGAGTCTGGTTGATTGTAGTCTATACGTTGTCATTTCGCGTATGAGTAAAAAAACTAGTGTAAATAAAAAAGATAGAAATCATTCATAACTTTGCTCTATTTGTCCCTTTTATTTATCTAACTATTAACTACTAGTTTTATTTATTTAAATAATAAAATACTTTTGACAAACTCTTACAAAGCAAAGCTTATATCACTAATATTTAATTTGTATAATAAAAAATTAATTGAATATATTATATAAGTAGTATAACAAAACTACAACTTTGCACGTTTTATAGTAGGACATCACCTGAAAGAGCTGCAACAATCTTCATAGCCTTCCTCTTGTCTTTATCATCATTTAATTCCAACTTCAATATAAACTTCTGCAAATTCAATAAACCATATAAATAATTCAATTAATTTATCTAAATTTTCAAAATTGTCATTAAAATTCATATAAAATTATAGACATTGGGAGATGAAATATATGAAAAAACAATAATAATAATAATTTTATGCATAAAGTGATAAAGACACAAGATCCTATGGGATCAACAATATACACCTAAGGCATGAAGATTCAACTTTAAACATAATCTCAATCATGGCCTTTGGGATTGAAAGTGCATTACAAATCAAGAAAATGCTCTTAATTAGAATACCAAAAAAAATGGATTTAAAGTTAGTTTTTCTTTGATAAAAGTTGATATAATTACTGCAAAAGTATCAAATCTTTTTAAAGCTACAAAACCCATTAAAATAAAAAAAATAAACTTGAAATTACAAGCACAAAGGTAACAATATTTTAACCCAAAAGATGATTCAAAGTTTTTTTTTATTTAACAATACTAATAATAAAATTTAATTATAACTATGAGTTTTCTACTTTTCTTTTAATATAAACACATTCAATTTGAGTATTGAATCTAAAGTTTGTGTAGAGATTTTAGAAAACAAACACCCAATTTGAAGATTGTGTATTTTCACAACAAAAGCAATAAAAAATTTAAATCATGGAATTTGTTTTTGAAAAATATACCAAATATTCATGTAGTCTTAAAGATCACAAAAAGCACATTTTGAATCTATTTCTAAACAAAATTAAACAAATGCAAATAAAGGATCTTGTAAACAGGGAAATAAAGCAGATTTATTTTTTAGTGTTATGAAACATTCATATGGTTTTTTTAGCATGCAAAATAAACACTTGAAATCTGTTTTTAAAAACTAAAAAACCAATTGAAATACATTATCTTGTAAACTTTGAAAACAGGAGAAACAAGAGAATTAAAGATGCAGTAGATATACATATTACAGAATCTTATAAACACAATTTTAACACAGGGGAATGATAGGTTTAATTAAAAATATATATACATACATACATATAATCTAACCTTCATGTGGCTGCTCTGGAATTGGATCCCCTAAGTTCAGAGAATTGCAATCAATGGAGAGAGAGAGAGAGAGAGGTAAAGTATGGTGTGTATAAATAATGGTAAGACTGAAAAAGAGAAGGTGTGGGTGGAGGTATAAAAAAACAAGAACATGCAGAGTAGGAAAGAGAATGAAAAAATTTTTGTGGGAGCTCAAAGGATTTAAGGTCTGTGACTCTGTGTTGACTGTTGAGACTTTCTTTTCTAAAGAGTATGACTCCTTTAAGTTACCTTTTGTTTATATGTTTAGTTATTGAAATTGCATATGTACGAAGAAATGGTAAAAAAAAGGGGGGCATGATAAGATAAGCCATCATTTACCATATGATATTTGCCATCTTTATGTTATGTTGAAATTAGAGAACAGGTAATTGCGGATTAAAGGTTACGTCGGGAGCAAGTTATAGGAACCTATGGACGACGTGTTTAAGTTATTGTCTTCTTCCAATGCTCCTGTAGTAACCACCGAGTGCGTCATGTTTTTTCTTGACCCCCGATCACTTCATTAATGTTTAGAAGGTCTGAGAACGTCAGTGCATGACGAGGTATGACCCGAATCGGTTAACCCGACCCAGTCATTACCTGTTATTTTATTATAAATAAATAATCATAGACGTTTGTTCTAGAACATTCCATCCTGCATGGATAAATCACGTAACTAAATCCCCAACTTTTTAGGAAGATCACGAAGATCTCTAACTTATCGGAGCCCATTCTAAGTTAAGGAAACCCTAATGGTAAACTATAAATAGAGGTAAACATCAAAGGTATGACATCTTGCTCTTGCTTTATTCTCTTCTCTACACCTTCTTTTTTACTCCCAAAACCGAGACTTATTCTCATGCCGGAGGGTGGTTACAGGAATAACCCCATTCTTGTAACGAGTCCTAACGGTGTTCTGTTTTGCTGCTAAGCTGTTCGGGTCGCCAAGAGTTGAAGTCCTAGTTGGATACTACCGTGAAGGTCAGGGTTTCTTCATTGGCGCCATCCGTGGGAACAGATCAGTAGCAACAACAAGACTGAACCCAATTGCAAGCGATCAGAACATAGCAGTAACACCAAGCCAGGCGATGTTAACTAGTAATCCGTTGTTGGAAACAAGCCCTGTTATCTCCATGCCAGTTTCACCGGTTGTAACCAGGTCACTCGACTTGGAGTTTGAAGCAGAGGGACCCCCACCGGGTTTTGCTGGCACTATCGCTGCCTCTTCTGGGACGACGACATCAGATTTATTTTCATACACTTCTTTACAACTCCAGTCAGCCGGACCAATCACAACAGGCGTAAACGTTTTCGCCTCAGCCACAACCTCCAGTGCACAGACTATACGTCATAGCACTATGCCGGTTATCACATCGGCTAGCCCCAGCACCGTCATACCGCAGGTTGGCGCACCTCAATACTATCAACCCTCGGTCACTTACGCCATGCCACCTCTGTATTCAGCAGCACTGACAGCGGCGTTATCCACACCGCCCCATCAACCTGTGGTCATGTCGGCAGGAATCATGAACGCTCCTGTTACACCAGGAAATCAGGCTTATTTTCCCGGGTATTATTTCGCACCCCCGTATGGGTACTTACCTCAGTACAATACCCCGACATATACTCCTCAGGGAGGGCCACAAAGTTACTCTCAACAATCGCCATACGCGGCGTATATGCGACCTTAGTGGACTTTCCCAGCATCACAACCAGTTTACAGTCAAACCCCTCCCACAGCGGAACCCGCTTATGATAGGGGAAATACGTCTAGGCCTCGTTTCTCTCCAGGAAGAGCCCCAAGCTCAACACTGAACATTACCCCGATTCCACCCCCTGTCACCCAGGGTGTCAGTCAGGGCGGGATAACTCCCCCTGTGCAACCCGTCAATGTCGAAGAAGACGAACTTACCAGACCTTACAAGCCAGTGGATGCTACTTTCAAATCCAAGTTCACAAGAAGAATAGCGGAAGCTCCTATTAAGGAAAAGCCCAAGATGCCTCAAACGGTAGGCAAATATGACGGGCTAGGTGATCCAGATGATCATCTCAACCTATTCAAAAGTACGGGGGAAGTAGCATGTTGGCCTATGCCTCTCTGGTGCAAGATGTTTGTCCAAACGCTAGTAGGCGCGGCTCGCGTCTGGTGGGACAGTCTGCCCACGGGGGAAATAGACAGCTTCGAAGATCTAGAGGCTAAGTTCATCTTACAATTCAGCCAGCAGCGCAGGCACACGAAAGATCCAAATGAGCTCCTCCACATCCGCTGACGAGACAATGAAACTGATGTGTGCAAAATGCAACATATAAATTACATCAATTGTGGCATAAAACTAACCCCTTTTTAGTACTAATGTTGGAAAAAGTGTGCTTTTGTCTTCCTTTTGTATTTTCAGGATTAAATGAGCTCAAATTAACAAAAGAAGCAAAAAGACATCAAAATCTAACATAAATACAAGAAAAGGAACAAGACGTGACATGCCCGACCCCACGACAGCATCTTCCCAATCAAAACAAGAAGACAGGAGACTGAATACGCCCCGTGCTCAGCCAGCACGGGGGCGTGCCCAAGTGTCAGCAGAAAAGACAAAGTGGTAGAAGCTTCTATTGCCCACCACGGGGCCGTGCTCAGCGGACACGGGCTGTGGTCAACTATAAGATTCGCACAATCCAGACAAATCTTCATAGTACAAAGATTCTTCTGCACACGGGGTCGTGCACAGCGGACACGGGGGCGTGGTCAACTAATAAGACAAGCTGCATTTAATGAAGAAAGAGAAGGATGTGGACACGGGGCCGTGCCCGAGCTTCTGTTCAGCCTATAAATAGGAGTGCTTGGCTCAAGCTCAAACCATCCCTTGGCACACCATCTCTCTCACACTTCACCCACCACCCACCACCACCATAACACCATCATCCACCACCATCATCCATTGTCCAGCATAGAGTGTGTGAGTCGTCTCGGGATCCAAGATTGATCGTAAGAGTTCTTGACAATCAAGGCCATGTTTGCCTAAGTCTCTTACATCACTTGGTGAAGACAAGTGTCTAGTGTAACACTTTTTATTTCTAATCTTTTCGCACTTTTTATTTGGTTTTGTATTAATGACTTTAATAACTAGTTTCTTATGTTGAAGGTGATTCTTCCTTATCGTTTGTCCGTGGTGTCTTGGCATTATTTTACTGTCTATATAAAATAAAATATTTTCACCATTCATATCTCCACGGTCTATATGGAGGTATGTTGGCTACCTGGTCGGGGGTTAAGGGAACGGTTTGGTATGAGTCTTGCCATTGTTCAGCGTTTAGAGGTCCTGCAATGGACCTGGGTCAAATTTAGTAGGACCTCCTTCAATACTTAACGGTATTGGATGGCGAGGGTCCAAACTCTTTGATCCCCTCCTTCATAAGTTAACTACTATTAATACTATAACCCGGCTATTTAGGACTGTATCCCTGCTGACTCAGACTACTTAGTCGAGGGTAACGTCACCTCCAAAAGAGGGGCCTACCATAATTTGAATTAATAACTTAATTAATTATCTTTCAATAATCCGACCCTTTAGGATTGTATCCTTGCTGACTCAAACTACTGGGTTGAGGGCAACGTCACCTTCAAAAGAGGGGCCTACTACAATAACTAAGATAATCTCTTAAATAAGTGCAAAAGTGCGGAAATAATCAAAGGTTACACTATACACGAGTCGGAGCCAAGTGATTCATCTTGTCTATCTGTTTTTCTTTTATTTTTATTTTTCAGCATTTTAGTTAGTTTTTATTTTTTAGCTTAAAACATTTTTCTAACCTTTTGATTTGATTAGACGTTGAGGATAAACCGGTACTAAAAGCTCTTGTGTCCTTGGACAACCTCGGTATCTTACCAACACTATACTACGCTCACGATGGGTGCACTTGCCCATATGTGTGTTTAGTGTTAGTAAATATCGTGTTTTATAAATTTAAAACTTGACTAAAAAGTGTTAAAGGGGCTTAAAATATACACCTAATATATATAACACTTCACACGCGTCAAGTTTTTGGCGCCGTTGCCGGGGACACAAGGATTTTAAGAAAGCTTAAAATCAACGACCTAATCAGTTTTTCAAAACCTTTTTAACGCGCGCACATTTTTCTGCATTTTAGTTTAGTTTTGCATTTACAGTAACCTGTACACGGGGCCGTGTTCACTGAACACGGGGCCGTGTTGCACATTTTCATAAAACCACCCAGTAACAGTAGCTTGAACACGGGCCGTGCTCACTGAACACGCCCCGTGCTCAACGAAATCAGGGAATTTAATTAAAACGCCCAGATACAGATTCTGTACACGGGGCCGTGTCCAGCCTCTGTTTCCGTTTTTATTTCTGTTTTCTGATCTCGAGACTTGGTTGTGGTCTGCTGAGTGATTCTTATGGATCAATACTCAGGAGGTTACAACTACACCTATGAGGAGGATGATTATAGGAGTAATTATTGCAATAATTGTAGAAATCCACACTCGGTTCAAAATAATCACTCATATCAACCATCCTATTCATACACCTACTATGAGGAACCCATGTACGAGCCATCAACTTCATACACATCCTATGAAGACCAAAGGTATGAACCTCCTCCCTCATACTCATATTTTGATGAACCAAGGTATGAGCCTTCATCTTCATACTTTGAGGAACCAAGATATGAGCTACCACCTTCGTATGCTTATTATGAGGAACCATGGCGTGAACAACCCACCTCATATGGGTATTATGAAGAACAAAATTACGAACCTTATCCATCATATGCTTACAATGAAGAACAATGGTGTGAACCATCTACTTCATATGGGTATTATGAGGAACAAAGGATCGAACAACCGGATTCAAGCTTTGAAAATCCCGATTCTTTTCTATAACCGAAGTGACCGATAGGATATTAGAACACCTTAGAGTTATCGATCGCTATATAAAAGAATCTCGCGCAAGGGAAGAGGAGTCCCGCGCAAGAGAAGAATTAAATAAAGAAGAGATAACCGAAAGTGTAAAAATGGAAGAACAAATAAGTGAAAAACCGACACATGAGTTAAACAACGAAAAAGGTGAGTCCGATAACGTTAAAATTCAAGAAGAGTCTAATTTTGAAGAAATTAATCTATTGTCACCTTCTTTCAAAAATCATTGTTTAGTTCCCACTCATGCTAAGTTTTTAAAAGAGTTAAACACTAACACTAAAATTGACGAAACGGTAAGTGTTAAGTTAACTAATGATCAAACCTCGCTAATAAAAGAAGACCCATTTGAAATTAACATTACACCGGTTCCATGTTTCTTTCAAAATTCGTTTATTAGTAATGTCACAATTGATAAAGATCTTTGTGTTAACATAATGCCTAACTACATTTTCGAAAAATTAAGTATTAGTGATTTTTCTTCACTTCAAATACCCATTTTTCTATCCAATCGGAAAGTAATAAAATCAATCGGTGTAGTTGAGGATGTCTTGGTTCAAACAAATCAAATGGTAATCCCAACTGACTTTGTCATCCTCGATGGCGCTCCTCTAGTGTTGGGACGACCCTTTGTTAAAACTCACGAAGCTTTGAAAAACCAGAAGTTCAACAATCTACCTCTTCAATTAGGGGCATTTAAAAAGAGTGTCGACCTTGAGCGATCAATGAAATATCCATTCGGCAATGACGACCCCCTAATTGAAGATGAGCCAGAACCACCTGATAAGGTGGATCTAGCCAAGGACCCTTATAAACATGGCGCACCACGGAGGCATTCCGCGGAATTATCCGTAGTTTTAATTTAGATTAACTTTTATATTTTCTAGTTTAGTTTTAATTTTCAGGAATAAAACACACTTGAGATGACAAAGGATACAAGGGAAACTTGAACCAGCACCCCATGCAGGAAAACAGGACCGTCCGACAAAATTCTTCGTTTACAGTAAGCTCGGCACGGGCAGTGTCCGCCCAACACGGCCCCGTGCTGCACAGTCTGCAGAAAAAGACCCAGTTCAGGTAACTGGACACGGGCCGTGTTCACCCAACACGCCCCCGTGTCCAGGCTTCTGTTTCTCTTGATTTAATTTTGTTACTGGCACTTGAACACGGGGCCGTGCCCGGACAACACGGGGTCGTGTTCAGCGCCCAGTAACACAAAATTTTTGCTTTTTACACCTTTTTACACATTCAATCAACCTAAAAACTTATTTTTGGGACACATTGAGGACAATGTGTAATTTAAGTGTGGGGGGGATGCTAAAACCTTGAATCTTGCAAGTCCTAAATACAAGCCTTACACAAAACTCTATTGGAACCGCTAATCACCCCAAATTTTTTCAAAAATTTTCATTTTTTTACTTGTCTAGGTTTAACTCGGGAAATTCAAGTTCTTAAAAAGGTTATATTTTTACGAATTTGCAACCGATAGCGTCGTGATAAAAAGAACCAACATAGGAAAATTATGAAAAGGCATGGCAAACTTAGTTAAAATTTGATTATATATACTTGATCACATAAAAACCCATTCCCACAAAAGTGAGTTTTGAGCCTTTATTGAGCAAACAATTACATATCATTAAACTAAATGCTCATTTTTCGTTTCTTGTGTGAATAGCCGCTTGGTTCTTACGACTCTAGAACTTGCCATGACGATACATTCCCGGTCCTTACCAACTTAAACCCGAGTAAGTAAATGATGGAGGCATTAGGACAAACCCTTTTTATTTCTACACCATTTTTTTTACCACCTACCCAAAATCCCCCTAGTTAGCCCCTTTGAGCCTAAACCTTTTCATTTCATAACCCAAAACAAACACCATTTTACCCACCAAAACCTTTTTCATTTTTAACCCTTTGTTTTAGTAACAAGTTCGGTTTTTCGTATGACTATTCAAAAAAAAAGTTGATTATGAAGCAAAAGCAAATAAACAAACAAGTTTATCAAAAATGACTTTGTTTGAAAAATAGCTTCATAAAAATAAAAGTGGAAAAATAAAAAGTCTTACGAAAACCGACGCTTGTTACGCTTTTCGCCCTTTTTTCTACTAACCACTAACCACTAACCCAACCACCTACCTTTAACCCAAGCCTAACCCTTCACCCACAAAGTCCTCTTGATATTTACAACGGTATATAAGTTAAAAAGGAGGAGGATTGATTGCTTGGCAAGCTTATGGTAGGATAAGTTCCATGCCGCTCTCGAGTGATCCACAAAAATACATTTTCGGCCGAGTGTTGAGTGATCCCCGTGAGGTATGTGAACTTGTATATAAATAAAATTTTACAAAGGCATGTTATGCCCTAATAAGTAATTTATCTTGTGAAAAGTTTTAAATAAATCATGACGAATAGGATTGTAAATAAATAAAAATAAAACTAAATAAAGAATCTTGGAAATCCCGACACTCTATGATAAGCCCAAAAACCTTCTTTTCTACCCATTCCATTTGGGAGTGTAATAGCCACATATTAAAGAGTTTTGCTTGAGGACAAGCAAAGATTCAAGTGTGGGGGTATTTGATGTGTGCAAAATGCAACATATAAATTACATCAATTGTGGCATAAAATTAACCCTTTTTTAGTACTAATGTTGGAAAAAGTGTGCTTTTGTCTTCCTTTTGTATTTTCAGGATTAAATGAGCTCAAATTAACAAAAGAAGCAAAAAGACATCAAAATCTAACATAAATACAAGAAAAGGAACAAGACGTGACATGCCCAACCCAACGACAGCATCTTCCCAAGCAAAACAAGAAGACAGGAGACTGAACACGCCCCGTGCTCAGCCAGCACGGGGGCGTGCCCAAGTGTCAGCAGAAAAGACAAAGTGGTAGAAGCTTCTATTGCCCACCACGGGGCCGTGCTCAGCGGACACGGGCCGTGGTCAACTATAAGATTCGCACAATCCAGACAAATCTTCATAGTACAAAGATTCTTCTGCACACGGGGTCGTGCACAGCGGACACGGGGGCGTGGTCAACTAATAAGACAAGCTGCATTTAATGAAGAAAGAGAAGGATGTGGACACGGGGCCATGCCCGAGCTTCTGTTCAGCCTATAAATAGGAGTGCTTGGCTCAAGCTCAAACCATCCCTTGGCACACCACCTCTCTCACACTTCACCCACCATCCACCACCACCATAACGCCATCATCCACCACCATCATCCATTGTCCATCATAGAGTGTGTGAGTCGTCTCGGGATCCAAGATTGATCGTAAGAGTTCTTGACAATCAAGGCCATGTTTGCCTAAGTCTCTTACATCACTTGGTGAAGACAAGTGTCTAGTGTAACACTTTTTATTTCTAATCTTTTCGCACTTTTTATTTGGTTTTGTATTAATGACTTTAATAACTAGTTTCTTATGTTGAAGGTGATTCTTCCTTATCGTTTGTCCGTGGTGTCTTGGCATTATTTTACTGTCTATATAAAATAAAATATTTTCACCATTCATATCTCCACGGTCTATATGGAGGTATGTTGGCTACCTGGTCGGGGGTTAAGGGAACGGTTTGGTAAGAGTCTTGCCATTGTTCAGCGTTTAGAGGTCCTGCAATGGACCTGGGTCAAATTTAGTAGGACCTCCTTCAATACTTAACGGTATTGGATGGCGGGGGTCCAAACTCTTTGATCCCCTCATAAGTTAACTACTATTAATACTATAACCCGGCTATTTAGGACTGTATCCCTGCTGACTCAGACTACTTAGTCTAGGGTAACGTCACCTCCAAAAGAGGGGCCTACCATAATTTGCATTAATAACTTAATTAATTATCTTTCAATAATCCGACCCGTTAGGATTGTATCCTTGCTGACTCAAACTACTGGGTTGAGGGTAACGTCACCTTCAAAAGAGGGGCCTACTACAATAACTAAGATAATCTCTTAAATAAGTGCAAAAGTGCGGAAATAATCAAAGGTTACACTATACACGAGTCGGAGCCAAGTGATTCATCTTGTCTATCTGTTTTTCTTTTATTTTTATTTTTCAGCATTTTAGTTAGTTTTTATTTTTTAGCTTAAAACATTTTTGTAACCTTTTTGATTTGATTAGACGTTGAGGATAAACCGGTACTAAAAGCTCTTGTGTCCTTGGACGACCTCGGTATCTTACCAACACTATACTACGCTCACGATGGGTGCACTTGCCCATATGTGTGTTTAGTGTTAGTAAATATCGTGTTTTATAAATTTAAAACTTGACTAAAAAAGTGTTAAAGGGGCTTAAAATATACACCTAATATATATAACACTTCACACGCATCAGAAACGGTGGAAAGTTTCATCGTTAGATTCAATAAAGAAAGCCTGGCAATCCCAGGTGTCACAAATGATCTGGCGTGTGGAGCTTTCCTACAAGGAGGAAACGACGACGAGTTGTTAAGAACACTTCATGGAAGAGATGGTGTGCCTCCCACCATCGACGAAATACTGAGGATAGCTAAAGTGTACGTTATACAAAAAAGGCCGTAGCCGCCAGTCACGAGGCCAATAGGAAAAAGGAGGCTTAGAATAACCAAGAAGACAGGGAGCAGCGAGGTTCTAAAGGTAAAGGTAGAGGAGACCGATACCAAAGGAGTGATAGGACGGACTCGCGGTATGATAGGTCCAGAAACGCCTATTCAAGGAATGAGTCCTCTAAACCGCGATCCGACTACCCCAGCCTGAGCAAGACACCAACAGAGATCCTAGCTTCAGTGAATCTCAAGTTTAACCCTCCAAAGCCGCTGAAAGACAACCCTAACAAAGATACAAGTAAATATTGTGAGTACCACAAAGGGAGCGGCCATGATACAAACGACTGCTTTCAGCTAAAGAAGCAGATTGAATACTTCATGAAAGCGGGTAAACTGGCACATCTAGTGAGGGATATCAAACAGGTCCCGCCCCCCGTCAAGGAAGAAAATGACAAGGCTGCGGGTAAATGACCGCGTGAGCTAAACATGGTATACGCGGATAAGGGAAAAGGGGCAAAACGGAGTTTCTCCACGCTCGAACCCTGGATGTTAGCGACCATGACCATCGAGCCTCGCGTAGAAGATTTGCACTTCACCACGGACGCGTTGATCATATCTGCTTCGGTAGGTGATTATCATATGAGAAGGATCCTGGTAGATACCGGGAGTTCAGAAGACATTATCTATGAACACTGTTTCAATAGAATGCAACCAGAAGACAAAAGGCTGCTTGAGTCAGTGCACGCCCCTATTAAAGGTTTCACAGGAGAAAAGGTTGACCCTATTGGTCAGATTACTTTTCCAGTCACATTCGGACAAAAGCCCCGGGAAAGGACCATACTCCTAACATTCCTTGTGGTACATGCTGAGTCATACCACAATGTAATCATTGAAAGGTTCACCTTAGGAAAATTGGACGCTATCGTCTCCACGGCGCGAGGTTTCATGAAGTTCCCTACCCCGCGGGGTGTTGCAACGGTGTTTCGTGACAAATTAGGGGAGGTATTGAACACCAAAAGATGTCGCCAAGGACCCACCGGGGCCATCGGCCCGGAAAGATGGGTATTAAGCACACGCCATCTGGATCAGACAATTACGATAGGAGACAACCTCTCCGCTGAAGTTAAGAACGATTTGAAACAGCTGCTAAGAAGGAATGTAGACATCTTTGCTTTCAAACATTCCGACATGACTGGAATACCCCGCGATAAGGCAGAACACAAACTAGCAACACTCCCCGGCATTATGTCAGTCGCACAGGGTAAGCGTAGTATGGCTCCGGATCGAAAGGCAGCGGTTGTCAGAGAAGTACGAAAGTTGGTGGAAGCTGGAATACTCAGAGAAACACAGTATCATACATGGGTATCAAACCCTGTGATGGTAAAGAAACCTGACGGCACATGGCGGATGTGCATTGATTTTAAAGATCTGAATAAAGCATGCCCCAAAGATGCATACCCACTGCCCGAGATGGACTTTAAGGTTGACTCCCTGGTCCCCTATAGGTATAAGTGCTTTTTAGACGCCTATAAAGGTTATCATCAGATCAAAATGTCTATAGAAGACGAAGAAAAAATGGCGTTTCACACCGATGTGGGCATCTTTTGTTACACCAAGATGCCTTTCGGCTTACGAAACGCCAGAGCCACTTACCAGTGACTCATGGATAAAGCTTTCGAAACACAAATCGGCAGGAACTTAGAAGTGTATGTTGACGATCTGGTGATCAAGAGCAGGGAAGAAAAACAAATGCTGGAAGACATTGAAGAAACTTTCCAAAGGCTCAGCGAATACAATATCAAACTCAACCCCAAGAAATGTTCGTTCGGGGTAGAGGAAGGCAAGTTCTTGGGCGTAGTAGTCACCCGGGACGGCTTTAAAGCTAACCCGGAAAAGGTAGCCGCCATAACGCGGATGCCCTCCCCTAGGACTTTGAAAGAAGCGCAAGCGTTAAATGGGCGTTTAGTGGCTATAAACAGATTATTAGCAAGGCATGCCGAAAGATCTTTGCCATTCATAAAGACACTAAAAGATTGTCTCAACAAGAAAATTTTCAAATGGACCGGCGAAGCGGAAGAAGCCCTACAAGACATGAAACGCTTCGTCGAGAAACTACCCATGTTGACAGCGCCATACCCTAAAGAAGTGCTTAAAATGTATTTAGCGGCAGCCCATAACGCGGTAAGCGCGGTACTCATGCTGGAAAGAAATGGGAAGCAAACACCCATATATTACATCAGCCGGGTGCTGGCGGGACCAGAAACGTGGTATCCAACCCTGGAAAAGTTGGTACTAGCACTGGTTCACGCCACCCGGCGATTGCGAAGATATTTTCAAGGGCACCGCGTACAGGTCTTAACAAACTACCCGTTACAACAAATCTTGCACAAGCCTGAAATATCCGGAAGATTGGCCAAATGGGCGATTGAATTGGGAGCTTTGGATATTGAATATCGAAAACGAACAGCAGTCAAAGGACAGGTGATCACCGATTTCTTGGCTGAAATTCCCGAGGGAGAAACTATACTAGATCCCGCTATCCAGGACATCCCGGAATCCAGTACCGCCAGGCAAACCTGGAAACTTTACACTGACGGATCATCTAGTGGAAAAGGTTCTAGGGCGGGTCTAATGTTGATAAGCCCAGACGAAATAAGGCTGATGTACGCCTTACATTTCGATTTCGAATGCTCCAACAATGAAGCGAAATACGAAGCGCTACTCGCGGGGTTGAGAATGGCCCAATCCATGGGAGCTACACGAGTGGATGCATACGTTGATTCTTTATTGGTTAATAATCAAGTAAATGAGACGTATGAAGCCAAAGATGAATCAATGGCAAAGTACCTGGCTAAAACAAAGGAGCTCATAGCTTCCTTTGATAATGTCACGCTCAACCACGTTCACAGAGGAAAAAACCAAATAGCGGACGCTTTGAGCAAACTCGCCCCTTCGGGTATGGAAAAAGAAGTAAAGGTTGAAACAATGCAGATGCCCTCAATTGAACCTCGGGACGTCTCCGCCGTCACAGCGGAAGAAGCCTGCTGATACACTCTAATTTACACATATTTTAGTCCCCCGTTTTACCCCTATTTTATGCGTTTTTGGCCGTAAAACCGTCATTCGGATACTTAATTATCTACACTTTTGTTTACAGGCTTAAAACAACATACCAGACAAGATGATAGCGAAAACGAGGACTTTCCGGACAAAACGACGAAGCTGCGGACATTCTGTTAAGGAAACTGACCTGGGCCTGTGGAACGGTCGTGCGACCTGATGCACGACCGTGCATCTCCGACAGTTGTTGATTAGTCCGGCAATGAACGAGCAGTACGACTAGGCGTGCAAGGCAAACAAGGCCAGACCGGTGATGCACGGACGTGCCATCCGAAGAACGACCGTGCGACTCCGAAGATCAGCCTGATCTCGGTGATGAACGCCCAATCCAGCAGCTCGTGCAACAAGAACCCGGAACTGAACGACCGTTCCATCCGAAGAACGGTCGTGCGATATCGTATCCGGTCAAAGATCTGATGACGTATGCAGCATGGCGAACCATCCCCAATAATTGCTTAAAGTGCACGGTCGTGCCACAGGAAGAGCGACCGTGCAACAGCGAAAAAATATAAAAACAGAACAGAAACATTCTGTTCGTCATTCTGGAATTTTGGGAGCTTAACAGGCGATTTTACAGGCTCCGGAGGCTTTGCTTTTGACCCGGATTCAAGCCACATTGTGCCGTTTAGCTCCATTACTACCCGGATCCTTAGTCTAGTACTTGTTTATGGTTTGGTTTTCTAATCTTTCCATGATTTTGTTAATCTTTCAAGTACTTAGATTAATGTTTATGTATTATTGTAGCCTTTGGGCAAAAACACAACAATCCCTTGCTTGATTATAACCATTAGTGTGTTAATCTTTGTTTGTAATGACATTTTGAAGTATTTTTTATGTTAATCTTTGATGATTAGTTTGCAACCTTGTTATTGATATTGATTTCTTGATTATAAGTAATTGTGTTGGATGATTGGTATTTGGTTAGTTAAGATAGTTGAAAAATGAAGCTTAATTAATCTTGTATTAGTAAACTTTGAACTTGGTTAACTAGTTTAGCTTGGTTTAAATGTGTGCATCATGATACTAGAAATGGTTAGTGATTTAATAAAATGTAATTATTGTTAATCAAGAGAGCTTGCCGTCACGTAAGGACCTTAACGGGTTAGATGGTGTCGTTATAAATTCTTGCCATGATTTGTTAGCTTAGTTAGTAGTTTAGGCCAAAATTGCTATCTTGGTGAATTATTGTGCAAGATTTGTAAAATGAACTCGGTTGTGATTTAATCTAGTTTATGCTTGTCTCGGTGGTTGCATTGTGTTTATCGGTGTCGCTTTCCTTGTTTAAGTGAGGTTAGAATAATCCTAACGGCTGACTAACTTATTTTTAAGAGATTTTCATAGACATTTATCAATTGCACGTTAAAGAACAATTTTAGGTGGTTAAAGTGTGTTTATCGTTTTAACTTTCCGAATGATTGTCATGTTAGGATTCCCGAAAGGGATACTAATTGTCTTAAAATGGAAAATTGACCGAATGCTTCTAGTGCCAAAACCGACTTAGTTGACATGCTGTGGTTGTGTATTAAGCAAGGTTTTTTATCTATTATCTATTATGTTTTTATTATGTATTTGTTTACGCTTACTTTAGTTTAATTAAAAATCATACAAAACTTATGTTTTTACCGGTAGTTTAGTGACAAAGGTCTAGTATTATTTCTCCGCCCATTTCCTTGGATCGATACTTGGTTCTTACCGATACTTTATTACATATGTGACGGGGTACACTTGCCTCTTTCGTGTGTGTTTTGATGTAAAAGTAATAATCACTTTTATAAATTTAAAACCAAATCGTGTGTAAATTTATTGCAAAATTATGTATATATACGCACACGTCAAGTTTTTGGCGCCGTTGCCGGGGAAATGGCGAGTTTTAGGAACGACCCGAGTCATTAAGTTATCGGTGTATATACTTGTTAATATTTGTGTATAATTTCTTGATTATTTATTTGTTTATTTATTTGTTAATATTTCTTGCTTTTATTTCATTTATTCGTTTTCCAAGTCATTTTTGTACACTTGTAAATTTTTGTTCCATTTATTTATTTAATCCGGATTTATTATTTATTTATTCTTTGATTTTTCGGCTTCGGGAAACCATTTTTGTATTAGCCGATTCATTTATTTTTATTGTGTTGATTTTTATAAGAATTTCGGGCCCATTTTCGAATTTTTATAAAATTTTCAGCCCATTTATAATAAAATTCTGCTTCTATTCAGCTGAAAAAAAAATATTATTATTTTATTAATAAAATATTCACTGTGTCAATTTTTCGTTTGCAGGTTAATGTTCTCGACCCCCTCCCCAGAAGTTGTTGAACCGTCAGACGAGCCCGAACGTGATCTTAGGAGACGTCTACGCGCGAGAGGTCGAGCGGTTGGGCTACTGCTCGCCAGTGGTGAGCCGGAGCCGGTGGTACCTGCTGAAGTCGAGGGCTCAGGAGGAAACGTAATCATGGCAGACGATGAGCGACCGTTGAATGAGACAAATCAGCCTGGAAGAACAGGCCTGGAGCCGAGTATCCTTCAACCTACTATTGATGTACCTACTTTTGAAATTAGATATAGTATTATTAATATGGTACAAAATTCAGTACAGTTTGACGGACGTGAGCACGAGGACCCCGGGAGGCATATTGCTGCTTTTCTCCATGTTTGTTCCACGTTTAAGATTACAGGTGTTTCGGAGGATGCAATTCGGTTGAGGTTGTTTCCGTTTTCGTTACGTGACAAAGCTAGAGCTTGGCTTATGTCACTTCCAGCCGGGTCCATCAGGACCTGGAATCAGTTGGCGGAGCAGTTTATGCAGAAATATTTCCCACCTGAGAAAACGAACAAGCTACGGAACCGAATTGTATCTTTTCACCAGGACGAGGGTGAGTCGTTGCATGCGGCGTGGGAGAGATTCAAGGATTTGTTGATTGATGTGCCACATCATGGCTACTCCAAGAGACAGCTGGTTTTAACGTTCTATCAGGGGCTCAGTTACAATACACAGGAGCGATTAGACGTGAACGCGGGAGGCGATCTCGGAACTAAGACGCCGAATGAAGCGTATGATATTATTGAGAAAGCCGCGTTGAAATCCAGCTCGCGTCGGGAGGGAGACAGAGGCCGGGCATCATCATCATCATCTCGCGCAGGAGTCCATGCTGTAGACGACTATACGGCTATTACTGCACAAATCTCGGCTCTCGCATCGAGATTCGACAGGTCCCAGATGATTGCGCATGCGGGCTCGGGATGTGACCAGTGCGGGGTGTCACACGAGCCTGGGGCATGTTTTCAGGGAGTCGTATACGAGGGCCATGAAGAGGTAGATTTCGTGGGTAATCAGGTAAGGCCGCAAAACAACCCTTACAGTAACACCTATAATCCCGGTTGGAGAAATCACCCAAATTTTGGGTGGCGAGCGAATGCAGGCAATCAAAATCCTTTGGGATTTAATCAGCGCGCTCCAGCGCCACAGCAAGGTCAGGGTCAGCAGTTCCAGCAATAAAACCAACCTTACCAGCAGCGTCCATTTTCATATCAGAATCAGGGCACTGGGAATAGTTCCCAGCAGTAGGCCCCTCAGTCTAGTTCTACGCTGGAGGATATGATGTCCCAGCTTCTTACTAGCTCCTCGAGTGCGAATCAGTTGGCTGAAAAACGCTACCAACAGAGCGAGGATCGTTTTCTTTCTCATGAGGGAGAAATGAGGAGTCACAAGGCCTCGATTCAGAATATCGAGAATCAGGTTGGTCAGTTGGCACAGATGATGTCTAAAAGACCTCAGGGTGGTCTTCCGGGTAATACAGAACAAAACCCGGGCGGACACCGGGATTGAGCTCCAAACCCCGCACACATCATAAGTGTGGGGAGGAGAGAGTCTTGCTATCGACTCGCCGACAAAAAATTAGCATGAGTCTTGCTATCGACTCGCCGACAAAAATTTAGCATGAGTCTACGCTACTGACTCGCCGACAAAAATGTAGCAAGAGCGTCTTTGACGCTATGAGGGTAAAATAGTCCACTTTTTTTTGTTTTTGTAGTTTTAGCGTAATTTAAGTTAGTTAGGTAGTCTACGTTAGTTTGTTTTAGTTTCGTACGTGCCGAGCGAAGGTTCTGTATTGCAATATTGTTAGAACAGTTGGCGTGTTGAAAAAACGGCCGAAACAATTGCTGGAAATAGCTTCTGCAGAAAAATTCTGATCTGCACCTGATGCACGACCGTTCCTCGGGTCTCACGACCGTGCGTCTCCGAGGGCCGGCACGTTGGATCGCACCCCCGGTGCATTTCCGAGCAAAGTTGCTAGGGTTTGGGAGATGTCGGCGACGCACGACCGTGCCACACGGAGAACGACCGTGCGTCAGGCTGAGGGCAGTTTTGTCATTTGGCACTATAAATACCCTCATCTGCAGCCCCCATTCATAACTCGCGAAACCCTAGTCGCTGCATGCCGTTCTAGAGCGATACTTCATCAAATCGCACGGTTTTTCGCACGATCTCGCACCCTTCTTCGCACGGTACGTTCCTAGTTGTAGATTTCTTGTTTTCTTGCTTTCTAGGGTAGATTTCTTCCGATTCTTCAAGGAAATTTTTAGGGTTCTCTTCATAAACAAATCGAAACCCTAACCCTTGTTGAATCGTAGTATCGTGAACTTTTGGTGCATTTTCTGACCCCTGTTTGTGTAAAAACTTGTTGATTTGTGAAAAAATCGGGCTACTTAGAGCCTGGGTCAGAATCTGCAGAAAACGAAGTCGCACGGACGTTCCTCGTATGGAACGGTCGTGCCTCGCCGGTTGATTCACGATAGTTGGTTGTTGGTCGGTGTTGCACGGTGGTGCCGTTGGTTGCACGCCGTGCAGTTCCGACATGTCTGGGCTTGGCCTGTTAGTTGTCGGCGACACACGACCGTGCGTCTCGTCGCACCACCGTGCCATACGCCCAGATCAGATTGACAGTTTCTTCATAATTGGCTGCTCGCCTGTTTGTGATTAAAATTTTTCCTGTTTCCATCTTTCTAACGTTATTCCCCATACAGATGGACCATCCTTTCCTTCAGTTTGACCCCAACATTGAGAAAGAAGCTTTATGCATCCCGAAGCGCAACGCCTTGTGGGAAAGACGGGGGCAGTTTGGAGTCCCCCGATGGTTGGATTGGGAAGTCATGCGTGAACTCAATCAGTATGACCGATTAGATGACATGATGAGTGCCCCGCTTGCAAATCTGGTCGGTTGCAACCGACCCGTTTACCGGGAGTTGACAATTGAGTTCTTCGCGTCTTATGCCTATGAAAAGCCGATTGCTCATCGTAGACCCAAATTTCACTACAAGAAGCGGGTAGCCTTCAGGTTATGTGGACAGTGGCACTCATGGTCGGTTGGTCGATTAGGTAGAAGACTTGGGATTTATACTAGAGACGACATGGATGATCCCGAAGTCTTCAATGATCAGTTCACCTTCCCTTCTGATGCAGACCGGGATGCATTTTGGGCTGTTAACGCCATTGGGGCTCCCTACAACCCAAGGATGTCGAAGGCCTCGCGACTCCGAGACCCTTTGGTGCGAGTGATGCACCATGTTTTTAGCCATACGATATGCGGTCGCATTGACAGTCTTGGTAACTGTCCAACACCTGATTTGATCTTTTTATATGCGTTGGTTGACAAAGCACCCATCAACCTGGCCGCTCGAATGGCTGAATACTTCGTCAAGAGCTCGGGGCTTACCCCGAACAGCGAGATACATGGCGGTCAGTATGTGACCGAAATCGCCTACAACGAGAGCTATATGACGGAGGAGGTGGTTCAGGGTCTCACTCTGATTACTGAGGGGGTTCACGTTGATATCAGGTCGCTTAAGGCCATGGGGGTGATTGTCGAGCTTGATAGGGGGGATAGGTTGAGAGGGCTGAATAACGAGGCCTGGGACCCATTGCCTCCAGCTGTGGAGGAAGATGAGGACGTTGAGATGGGAGAGCAGCACCAGCACCAGCCACCGACACCACCAAACTCGCCGCCGCACCATGCATTTCATCAGCATGAGGACTGGCCCACGTTCTACCAGCAGTTCCAGGATATGCGCGTGACGCAGGAGCATCATGGTACCTACTTCGACGAGATCAGATCCAGCCAGGACGAGATTCGGGCCAGTCAGGCTCAGCTTCGGGCCACACATGACCAGCTTCAGCAGCACCAGGATACTCTATACCAGGGGGTCAGTGAGGGGTTTTCTTATCTTTTCGGGGAGATGCGTCACGCATACCCCGACTACTTTCAGCACCCTCCGCAGTTCCCACCGTGGAACCCCCTGGTCATGGCGATGCCGGCCCGTCCTATACGAGACACGATGATGATGGAGATGAGTAGATGGTGATAGCAGTTGGTGGTTTTTCTATTTCAGTACTTTATTTATTTTTGGGTGTTTATTTTGACTGTTATTTTCAAACACCCCGGTTATGTATTTCAGACATTTTACTTTATGTTCTGTTTGGATTTTAGTATTTATGTATATTATGGTTGATTTGTGATTTTTCTGTTTCTGTTATATTTTGGGTGCACATGTGACATACTGGCAGGTTTTAGCTATCGGATCTTGGACCGGAGCACGTACCGGATACAGCTTCGGAAGTCTCGTGGCATCATCATCATCTTGAGGGGAGTATTTTTTATCCCTTTCTCTATATTTCGGGTCTCGCATTGGGGACAATGCGAAGTTCAAGTGTGGGGAGGGGGTTAACTTTGTTAACTTTGTTTGTCCTCTTCTTATAAAAAAAATCAGAAAATCAGAAAAATCATTCAAAAATACTTGTATTTTGTATATATTTTAGTAAATAAACCGGTTGGTTGTGTTTTAGAAAGCTTCGGTCTTGATATAAACTCGACAAGCAAAATATTTTTGAAAAAGGAAACCGGAAAGCGTGACAAACAAAGAAAGACTTACATGATAGTTTTCACACTTTTACCCATTCCTTTCCGTTACGTGAGCATATTTGAGCCTATTGTTATATATTTGTTCATTTCGGATATAGGAGTGAGCCGGATGTTATGTGTAATTTAGAACTTGTCACTAGTATACTTGTTAAGACCATGAACGTGCGGATTTGTGTAAAAGTGATAGAGGCACTTAGATTACCCCTTCGTTGTGTACTTGTTCTTTGTGTTGTGCTTCCCGTTCACCTTATATTACCCTTTAGGATTAACCATGTCGAGCCTTCCCGTTTACCTTTGTTTACCCACATTATCGCCCACTTTGCCAAATTTAGCCTTTTTATGTTTTTAAACCTTTTTAGTGTTGAAACTCGGTCAAAAATAATCGTTTAACTAGCGCTTATTATTGTTTATGTTTCATTGTATAGTTTAGTATGTTAAAAAAAAAAAACCCTAAAATAGGGTGAAGTTGATAGAAATCGAGCAATTTTGAATGCTTAAATGTTGAAATTTTGTTGATAAGCTCGATTGCGCTTTAGTCGCCTTTTTAAGGCGTTTGTATGTATAGTTGTATATTTTGTTGCTAGTTAAACGCTACTACCGAGTTTTAACCATTTTTCGCCACTTTATATGTCCACTTCCATACCCTTCGCCCAAGCCTAACGTTACAACCCGTAAAGACCTCTTGATTTACACTTGTTCGCATGTTAGTTGGTGGAGACGAGATCTTATGACAAGCTTATGATATTGCACATTTCATTGACTAGGCATTGAGTGTTTGCACATACACATTTTATGTATGTTTCACAAATAAAACCGAGTGTGTGTGAACATTGTGAGTCGTGTGAAGATTAACATGTGAGTCAATTAAATGTGAAGTCACGTCTTTTTGGTTGTCGCTTTATAATTGCATATGCTTGTTGGGTTTGAGTCTTTTGATGTTGCCTTTCGACAAACCGGCTAACCGTTTATAGTAGTTTTCAATAAAATAGTGTGTAAATTATCGTTCTTGTTTGTTTATGTCTTTTATTGCTTTTTAGTTCAGCTTGCTTGAGGACAAGCAAGGTTCAAGTGTGGGGAGATTTGATACACTCTAATTTACACATATTTTAGTCCCCCGTTTTACCCCTATTTTATGCGTTTTTGGCCGTAAAACCGTCATTCGGATACTTAATTATCTACACTTTTGTTTACAGGCTTAAAACAACATACCAGACAAGATGATAGCGAAAACGAGGACTTTCCGGACAAAACGACGAAGCTGCGGACATTCTGTTAAGGAAACTGACCTGGGCCTGTGGAACGGTCGTGCGACCTGATGCACGACCGTGCATCTCCGACAGTTGTTGATTAGTCCGGCAATGAACGAGCAGTACGACTAGGCGTGCAAGGCAAACAAGGCCAGACCGGTGATGCACGGACGTGCCATCCGAAGAACGACCGTGCGACTCCGAAGATCAGCCTGATCTCGGTGATGAACGCCCAATCCAGCAGCTCGTGCAACAAGAACCCGGAACTGAACGACCGTTCCATCCGAAGAACGGTCGTGCGATATCGTATCCGGTCAAAGATCTGATGACGTATGCAGCATGGCGAACCATCCCCAATAATTGCTTAAAGTGCACGGTCGTGCCACAGGAAGAGCGACCGTGCAACAGCGAAAAAATATAAAAACAGAACAGAAACATTCTGTTCGTCATTCTGGAATTTTGGGAGCTTAACAGGCGATTTTACAGGCTCCGGAGGCTTTGCTTTTGACCCGGATTCAAGCCACATTGTGCCGTTTAGCTCCATTACTACCCGGATCCTTAGTCTAGTACTTGTTTATGGTTTGGTTTTCTAATCTTTCCATGATTTTGTTAATCTTTCAAGTACTTAGATTAATGTTTATGTATTATTGTAGCCTTTGGGCAAAAACACAACAATCCCTTGCTTGATTATAACCATTAGTGTGTTAATCTTTGTTTGTAATGACATTTTGAAGTATTTTTTATGTTAATCTTTGATGATTAGTTTGCAACCTTGTTATTGATATTGATTTCTTGATTATAAGTAATTGTGTTGGATGATTGGTATTTGGTTAGTTAAGATAGTTGAAAAATGAAGCTTAATTAATCTTGTATTAGTAAACTTTGAACTTGGTTAACTAGTTTAGCTTGGTTTAAATGTGTGCATCATGATACTAGAAATGGTTAGTGATTTAATAAAATGTAATTATTGTTAATCAAGAGAGCTTGCCGTCACGTAAGGACCTTAACGGGTTAGATGGTGTCGTTATAAATTCTTGCCATGATTTGTTAGCTTAGTTAGTAGTTTAGGCCAAAATTGCTATCTTGGTGAATTATTGTGCAAGATTTGTAAAATGAACTCGGTTGTGATTTAATCTAGTTTATGCTTGTCTCGGTGGTTGCATTGTGTTTATCGGTGTCGCTTTCCTTGTTTAAGTGAGGTTAGAATAATCCTAACGGCTGACTAACTTATTTTTAAGAGATTTTCATAGACATTTATCAATTGCACGTTAAAGAACAATTTTAGGTGGTTAAAGTGTGTTTATCGTTTTAACTTTCCGAATGATTGTCATGTTAGGATTCCCGAAAGGGATACTAATTGTCTTAAAATGGAAAATTGACCGAATGCTTCTAGTGCCAAAACCGACTTAGTTGACATGCTGTGGTTGTGTATTAAGCAAGGCTTTTTATCTATTATCTATTATGTATTTGTTTACGCTTACTTTAGTTTAATTAAAAATCATACAAAACTTATGTTTTTACCGGTAGTTTAGTGACAAAGGTCTAGTATTATTTCTCCGCCCATTTCCTTGGATCGATACTTGGTTCTTACCGATACTTTATTACATATGTGACGGGGTACACTTGCCTCTTTCGTGTGTGTGTTTGATGTAAAAGTAATAATCACTTTTATAAATTTAAAACCAAATCGTGTGTAAATTCATTGCAAAATTATGTATATATACGCACACGTCACCTGCTGGTACACCCCAATGTTAAAATTCCTTACCAAGGGGGAGTTATCCCCTGCTAGGGGCGAAGCCCAAAAGATACAAACCAAGGCGCTGCAATACGAAGTAAACAACGGCGTCCTGTATCGAATGTCATACTTGGGACCACTCATGCGGTGTGTCTCTCCGGCGGAAGCAAAATACTTGATCCAAGAGATACATGCGGGTATATGCGGCATCCATGCTGGACCCTAGGCAGTTGTGGCTAAAATCCATAATGCCGGGTACTATTGGCCTGGGATGCATGAAGACGCGGTAGAAGAACTAAGAAGGTGCAGTAGCTGCCAGAAATTTTCCCCTTAAACACTCAGACCTAAGAACAACTTAATCCCGGTTACAGCGGCCTGGCTTTTTCAAAAATGGGCAGTGGATATTGTGGGACCATTCCCGCTGGCCCCAGGAAAGCTAAAATATCTTATCGTGGCGATTGACTACTTCACCAAATGGGTCGAAGCCAAACCCCTGGCTAAAATAACCCCTGAAAATGCGAAAAGGTTCCTTTGGGAGCACATTGTGTGTCGGTTTGGACTGCCGCTGTATTTGGTAAGTGACAACGGAACACAGTTCACGGATAAGGTATTGCAAGATTGGTGTGCAGAACTCCAGATTCAACAAATCTTCACGTATGTAGCACACCCGCAAGGAAACGGCCAGGTAGAGCGGGCAAATCGAAGTCTGTTGGATGGTATAAAAAGAAGGCTGGGCTGCGAAGGAAGCTCTTGGGTAGAAGAATTGCCAAACGTCCTCTGGGCACATCGAACAATGCCTAAGACAAGTAACAACTGTCACGGCCCCCGACCCACCCTGGACGGAATCGAGAGCCGCGAACAGCCCAGTAGTACCGGTGATTATTTTGAAAAATATTGCAGCGGAAATTTCATCAGGACCGTGAGTTAGGAAAAATATCAGAGTTTAGAAAACACCGGATTTTATTTATTTAATAGATGGGATAAACCCATGTTTTACAATGGTAGCTTTAATAAGGGATAAACCCAATTTACATAAAACAATATTTCTTAATTTGATTTAATTAATAAAATAAGCCACTTCTTGAAGCCTTTCAGTGCCGTATTCATCTCTTACTCCAATCTACTGTAATTACCTGAAACACGTGTTTAAAAAGGTTTTGTCAGCGGGAAATACTGAGTGAATCATTCTATTTTCTAAAACGACTCATTTGTTATAATTTACATTATTAAGAGCGATTACAATGTTTCTGATATCAACCAACTACCCACAGTATTTGTCACTCGACCGGATCTGTGACTATGGTCATATCACCATTGGCTGCCCCAATGATGACGTATATCACTGTTAGGGCTTATTTGCCTAACCTGTGTTAGGGCTTATTAGCCTAACCCCGTGAGAAATTAATATTGTGCACAATACCCCATATACCGGCTGTAAATTGGTGATTACAAAGACTTAATCCCTGTAATTATAACCTTGAAAATAAACATACTTTTGTAAACAGATTTGATAAAAAGAGAATGACTCACATTATAAGTATGCAGATTCATACGGCCAAAGTTTAGTCTACAGATAAGCCTTGATATATTGCAGATTTATACAGGCAGAGCTTAGCCTATTGATTTAGCCTTGTAACCTAGTGCACACGAACTAGGTAAGTAACTAATACAGCATTTACGATAACTCACGAGATTAAAACCCTCACAACGAATGACAAAGTGCAATCACTTAAACATCCATCAGATTCACAACGAATGACAGAGTATTCCCCGAATTCGGGTGGTACTCAAACATCCTGTTGGAATCACGTCAAATGACAAAGGATAGTACTAAAACATCCATCGGATAGTTTCAATCGATCGGACATTGAATCGTAGCAGCGATCGAGTTAATACCCTGTATCGTAGCAGCACCCCGCTATACTAATTAGTGATTTTGAGATTGTTTCTACTATAACTCGGAGTATAATTTGAATTTGATTATCGAACGAACGCCAGAAATCAAGTCCCAAAGTCTGCTATTTATATACGAATTTTGACAGGCTTACGGACCGTAAGACTTATCCCTTACGGTCCGTAAGGCACACGAAATCGTCATAGGCTTGCCACGTGTGTGTGTAGCCTAGCTGAGTCGACGGAACGTTTAAATTCAATTTTGACAGCAACTTATATGGATAATCGTTAAGTAGGAAATACCCCCCTTGAGTTTTAGGGGCCCTGATCCTGATTCTGATTGTTCTGAAAATTTTAGGGTTTGTGCAGAATCACTTGGGTGTCACAATTAGGGTTTCCTATTGGATAAAATAATAAAATAAATAGGACTTTTAATGAGGGTTGTTACATTCTCCCCACCTTGTTTTAAATCTCGTCCTCGAGATTTGGGTTATGATATTTCTTTTAGACTTATGTCATATTTTAGTAAATAAAAACAATATTAAGGTAGATGATACAGAATCGAAATATCTAATTTTGTGAATACGAGTTGTACAATAAGTAGAATTCAATGGTTCAACTGAATTAGTTCAAGAAATTGATGACAAACGAATGAGATAAAATAATATAATTTCCAAGGTGACTTAGGTTCAAGCCAAAAGATATATGATCAATAGATATTTAAAATGAATGTGAAGGATTTTTAGAATCAATAAAATTCTTTGTCAAAAGAAAGCTTACTTTGATTGGCAACTGAGGAAGACTTAGAATTGACAGGTTCAAAAAGCATGAAAAATGATTTGTCAAATATTTATGATATGAGAAAATCAAAGTGTTGAGAGGAGTGAATTGCAAAGATACACCAAAAGACAATAGAGTTAGTGTATCATTGTTTAGAGTTCCAAATTGTTTTAATTGTGAAACAATGTAATAGTACACTATTAGTGACCATATTTTTCATACTATGTCCTAGAGATCAAAATAAAATAAGAACAAGTTGTTTTGGCATGACCAACTATTATATTATATTTTATAAAGCAAAATGTAATATATATTATTTGTTACGTATTTTTACTATATGTAAATGGTCACCACTTTTAAATAAATATTATTTTAGTATTTTACTATACTATGTAAAATAACTTATATTTACTATGTAATATATATTACAAAACACCGCAATGAAGTTATTACATTACAAAATATTTTAGTATTATTATTTTGTAAAAGAAATCACTATTATTTATAACGTTAAATGAAAATTGTAAATAAAGATGTAAAAATATTTATTGTACAAAAGTATTTGTAAAATATTTTGTAAATATATAACACTTAATGAGTCGATTCTATGTGATTACTTATTTTCATTTTGAAACCATATAACGTTGTGAAGGTATTTACAAATATTGTAAATAAGTGAAAACGGGGACTATTCTTATATATTACCATGTTCCCTTAACCCAACGTAGTTGATGACTAGCATATTATTCTTATATGGTCATTTTCTTGCCAGAGCGTTACTGTACATAGTTACCACAAAACATGTGATAGACTATTATTTATTTTTATTTGTCCCTTTTATTTTATGAAAATATGTCTTCTCCAAAGTATATATATTTTCATATATAATTAAAATTTACTAAATAAGTATGATGACTTAATTTATATATATTAACTAGTCATTATCATGGAGGATATTGGTTAGTGCTGCCTTGTTTAAGCATAGGTGGCCAGTCCATGCCTAACTAAGGCTAGGCTATTCAATACCTGCCCCTGACAATAACCCTAGTACCTAAAAATAATACTAATACTTCTGTTATTAATTTATTATTAATAATAAAACTAATATTAATTATCAATAATAAATAACTGAACGTAAACTTAAATGAGACTATAATTCAAACATAATTTTTTATACATATATATAAAAATATAATTTCTTCACCTCAATGGTTTAATAAGAATATAGTAATACTATTTTGTAAATTAGGTAATCACTTATGTAAGTTTCCATATATAATTAATTTTATATAATGTTTTTCTATTGAAGATTGTTAAAGCAATAATTATCATGAAAGGCTAGATTGATGTTGTAAGAATCTTTAAGAGATACACTGAAATATGACAAGAATTTGTGTATCATTATCTTAGCACACGATTTGTGTTAAGATGGCTTTTATCAACAAAGCAATTTAATATATAATTAAATAAATAATTAAATCCGTATATGATATATATAAACGAGATTAGTGCAAGCTTTAAATTTTGTGAAAATGTCAGTACAAGGTGATCATGATCAAAGAAATGATTCAATGAAGTCGAAGACTAAACAAGCCTATCATGGTTCAAAACAAATGAAGTGCTTGTTGGGACTATTTTGAATATGATAGCTTCCATCCATTATATGGAATCTTGAAATGAATATGTAATGTGAGCAAGTCAAATAATTTGAACTTGATTTAAACAAAACAAGTTTTAATAAGAAAGTTCGAACATGGTCACAATAGAAACTATGTATGTCAAAGAAAATTAAAATTTTTCAAGAAATTCATTGACTCGATATCAAGGAGTTATTGTTTTGCAATAATGCGGTTCACAGTACAAAAAGCGGAATGATATTTGAGTTTGGATAAAATAACAAATCGGAATGAAGCCCTCCAGTGGTCTTTATAATTCAAATGAATCACATGCGCAACAAATAGTGCATGTGTAATGTGTGAATTTACCAGGAAATAAAATAGATCAATATTCGCTACTATGAAAAAAAAATCCTCATGGTATGATGACCTTTAGGGGAAGTAGAAACACGAAAGTCAACTCTTTATATGCAGAAGTCAGAATTTCAACGAAAGAAATATAAGAACTTTATCTGGAATTTCGTGTGATAATCGTTGTTAAATGACATTACCAGGGAATGTCGAATAAAATGAAATAGGGAATTTGCAAAGGTATGTGACTCCTTTTGCAGTGATAATAATTATGATTCCGATTAGACTGTGCAACGATGGTCGTGAAATCTTATTCCAACGTATCTCAACGATATGCATGTTGTTTGTAGGATCATGTGGCAAAGTGCTTCTTTTTTATTAGTAGTTCTTCTACTGACGGAATTAGCATTGGTGTCATCGTGCCCAATTTATATTTTCCAAAGGTCTTGCCTTGGAAGTCGTGTGTGATATACTTTGACGTCTGTGGACGTATAATTTAAGTTTCATGTGTTTTCTTAACTTTACATTCTTCTTACTTGCGTTAATAATTTATGGTAACGTATTGGAAATTCTTATACTTTTGATAGTGTCCCAACTTAAAGAGTTTCCATTGTTTATTTTGTCGCATGAGTTACGAGACAGATGATCAAATGAAATAATGTTTGATATCGGAAAAGAAATTCCTGATAAAGAAATCTAGACACAGATGCTTGTGCTTTATTCCAAATTGTCAATCCTTATGGTTTTTGGATTTCCTTATAGATATACATATCTATATAATCATATATTTCACATGCTGTAATATACATTCCCTCTATAAGGTCTATGTATTTAACAGATTTGTATTTCCAAGAACCAGTCAAATATCTGGTCATGATACTATTTAGGGAAATCTTGTCACTTGTTTGACATATTATATATCCCGTCTTATCCGGTTCGCGCCGGAGAGGTAATCCCAGTATATCCGGACAAACTGGAGAGTCTGCTACACCATACCCAGTCTTGTCGGAGAAAATTTTATATTTCCCATAAATAGTATCTTTTCAAGATTTTTAAAAGTGCCTCTTTTATTAGGGCTTTTATCCAGAATCAAGGAAATTTATATTCCCGTAACATATCTTATTCCAGACCAAGTAATATCAATAAGCAAGAATTAGTAGCAATTAAGTGCTATTGCCTGCAATGTTCTAATCGTCATTCTTACGGCATAACAAAATCCATCATACTTTATTTACACAAGTACTTAGCTTATCTCGAAGCTGATACTAAGGCATCTTTTCTTAAGTTCAAGTCTAAATGCTATCATGTGTGCTACCAATTAATAGCAATCTCCTAACTCTTTTACATAAACTTAGATATTATTATCATAACACCTAAAGGCTTAAATCAGTGGCTCTGATACCACCTTCTGTCACGGCCCCCGACCCACCCTGGACGGAATCGAGAGCCGCGAACAGCCCAGTAGTACCGGTGATTATTTTGAAAAATATTGCAGCGGAAATTTCATCAGGACCGTGAGTTAGGAAAAATATCAGAGTTTAGAAAACACCGGATTTTATTTATTTAATAGATGGGATAAACCCATGTTTTACAATGGTAGCTTTAATAAGGGATAAACCCAATTTACATAAAACAATATTTCTTAATTTGATTTAATTAATAAAATAAGCCACTTCTTGAAGCCTTTCAGTGCCGTATTCATCTCTTACTCCAATCTACTGTAATTACCTGAAACACGTGTTTAAAAAGGTTTTGTCAGCGGGAAATACTGAGTGAATCATACTATTTTCTAAAACGACTCATTTGTTATAATTTACGGTATTAAGAGCGATTACAATGTTTCTGATATCAACCAACTACCCACAATATTTGTCACTCGACCGGATCTGTGACTATGGTCATATCACCATTGGCTGCCCCAATGATGACGTATATCACTGTTAGGGCTTATTTGCCTAACCTGTGTTAGGGCTTATTAGCCTAACCCTGTGATAATTCACTGTTAGGGCTTATTTGCCTAACTGTGTTAGGGCTTATTAGCCTAACCCCGTGAGAAATTAATATTGTGCACAATACCCCATATACCGGCTGTAAATTGGTGATTACAAAGACTTAATCCCTGTAATTATAACCTTGAAAATAAACATACTTTTGTAAACAGATTTGATAAAAAGAGAATGACTCACATTATAAGTATGCAGATTCATACGGCCAAAGTTTAGTCTACAGATAAGCCTTGATATATTGCAGATTTATACAGGCAGAGCTTAGCCTATTGATTTAGCCTTGTAACCTAGTGCACACGAACTAGGTAAGTAACTAATACAACATTTACGATAACTCACGAGATTAAAACCCTCACAACGAATGACAAAGTGCAATCACTTAAACATCCATCGGATTCACAACGAATGACAGAGTATTCCCCAAATTCGGGTGGTACTCAAACATCCTGTCGGAATCACGACAAATGACAACGGATAGTACTAAAACATCCATCGGATAGTTTCAATCGATCGGACATTGAATCGTAGCAGCGATCGAGTTAATACCCGGTATCGTAGCAGCACCCCGCTATACTAATTAGTGATTTTGAGATTGTTTCTACTATAACTCGGAGTATAATTTGAATTTGATTGTCGAACGAACGCCAGAAATCAAGTCCCAAAGTCTGCTATTTATATACGAATTTTGACAGGCTTACGGACCGTAAGACTTATCCCTTACGGTCCGTAAGGGACACGGAATCGTCATAGGCTTGCCACGTGTGTGTGTAGCCTAGATGAGTCGACGGAACGTTTAAATTTAATTTTGACAGCAACTTATAAGGATAATCGTTAAGTAGGAAATACACCCCTTGAGTTTTAGGGGCCCTGATCCTGATCCTGATTGTTCTGAAAATTTTAGGGTTTGTGCAGAATCACTTGGGTGTCACAATTAGGGTTTCCTATCGGATAAAATAATAAAATAAATAGGACTTTTAATGAGGGTTGTTACAACAACGAAACCCCCTTCAGCCTAACCTATGGCACGAAAGCAATGATACCCGCAGAAGTCGGTTTACCCTCGCTTAGGCGTCTCACAACTGATGATGATAACGACCGACTCCTAAGGGAAGGCCTGGATATGCTCGAAGAAAGGCGTGAAGCAGCCGCCATCAGCGAAGCAAAGTATAAAAAGACATTGGAAAAATACTATAACCGGCGTGTGGCTTATCATACTTTCAAGGAAGCTGAATATGTCATGCGCGACTATGAGGCTAGTAGAGCGGAACCCACAGGCAAGTTGGGACCCAACTTGGAAGGTCCCTATGTCATCCAAGAAAATCTGGACAAGGGAGCTTACCGCTTAGCAAGGCTAGATGTTACCGCGGTGCAGCGTAGCTGGCACGTGACTCATTTGAAAAAGTGTTATATGTAATGCACTCGCCCCTAACGGCGGGTGTTAATGTTTTCCTGTCTTTTTGCAACCAAGTGTAATTCATCCATAGCGATGTCTCTTTCTTTTTAAGTTTTGGATTAATAAAAATCATTCTTTTTTATGTTTCCTCATTGTTCATACAATAACAATTACCATCGCATATTAACTGCACATAACGGTAAAAAAGTATCCTTGACGCGAAATATTTTTCATACACATAAGTCAAAGGATCAAAATATACATCGCTAAGAGCGGGTATCTTGGTAATAGATACATTAACCGCTACAAAAAAGATAGGTATTTTGGTAATAAATACATACAACTATCTTACAAAAAACCAAGTACTTGTCCCTGTTGTTAAATTACCAACATACGGAAACCAAAAACGAACATGTTCAAAAACCTACTCCTAGGAAAGGTCTGCAACTACCTCTGCAGGGGTACGCAACACTTTTCCATAACACTCCAACGGATGCGGATCAACGATTAACTCATCGGCATATCCCTCATCCATCGGAGCAACCATCACCTCCTGGTCTTCAACCGGTTCTTTGCCGGAACGGCCACCGCGACGTCTTTCATACACAACCTTGCATCGTTGAATGTGATCGGACGGGAAGGCCATCATCAAAGTATCAGCCGATAGAACGGCAACACTTGCCTCGGCATGAGAAGGCTCTTCACGAACAATGCTCTTACAGGACCGGCTAACTCGGGGTAGGACATTATCAGGAGGCAACTCACCTTCTCGAATCATATCTTCCATCACCAGTACTTGGAGACGGACTAAACCATCGGCGGCGTCTAAGCGCCAGAAAATATCGGAAAGCCTTTGTTTATAACTTCTCCGACTCATCTTTTCAAATTACTAAATTTGGAAAAGGAAGTTTAATTTATAAAGGATTAAACAGAATTGACAGTGATGACGTTAGCAGAATTAATGAAAAATAATCATCACATGTCTAATCGCCACACTTCAGTTAAACGGCGGCGTTGCCAATCATGACGTTAGCATTTAATGTCTGACAAACAACTTAATTACTTGCACAAAAACCAAGTAAAACAGTGCCAATACAAAATATCTGAAGAACAGTGTACATAACAAATGCAAACTAACACACTCATTCCTCTTCCGATTCTTCCGCTGGCTCCAACATTAGGCGGAGGTCCTCCACGCTGTCTTCAGCAACATGTTTTGTTAAATCAGTATAAGCGGGTAGTGGATCGTTGCATACGACCTCCAAGGCATCTGCCATATCTCCTTGAAGCTTACCCCTCGCCGCATGGAACTCGGGAGTAATCCTACCTGCTTGATGGCACTCATGATAGCCCGTGTACTCACCATCATGATGACCGGACTGGTAGGCCGCGGCGGAAAGACAGTCTATCAACGCCGTAAAAGACCCCGATTGTCGAAGATACTCAAATGCCCCAACCAAACCGTTGTTTATTAGCCAATTCCTGTCACCCCGCAGTGCAGCCAGTTGGCTAGTTAAGCAATCCACCTCGGCATTTGACCGCTCCAGTGCATCTTCTGCCTCTTTAAGGCGCGTCTGATCGGCGGTGGAGGATTGAGTAAGTTCGCTCTTTTCAGTAACCAAGGAATCGCATTGCTGCTGCAATTTCCTAAGCTGCTCCTCCCTTTCCTCCAACTCAGCTTGTTTGGCTTGAACCTTGGCATGGGAAGTTTCCACCTCAACCGTCAACGCTTGGTACCACTCCTGCACCTGAGACACAAAGTCAGTGTCAATTTGAAATCTTTCCACTAGAGCGGACATTTCAGATCTCACCTTCTGGGCTTCGGTAATGGCTTTACGCTCCAGTTCCTCCTGTACGTTTTTAGCATGAGCAAGGACCCGGTCCTTCTCCGCTATATCACGGGCCCATATTATCCGTTCCTCAACTAGGTTGGCGGTCACTCTCTTCAGGTCATCCTCAGCCTTGTTCTTTTCTGACAAGAACCTGCTCTCCCTCAACCCAACGGCCTGGAGCTGACTTTCCAAGCTATACTTCTCATCCTTCAGCTCCTGGATAGTATCCCGCGCTTGATGGAGCTCATTATTGTCATGCATCCACCTACGCCGGATCTCCGCAAGCCTCCGGGGTTGACTAACAGAGTCTACCATAAGGGAATTCATCAAATTCTCATTGTTCAGTCCTACAATATATGCTGATTCAGCTGGGGGTAAGCCCGCTCGACCCAATGTTGAATAATGGGGGGAAAAATCAATCTTGAAGACTCAGCAATTTTCCACCGGGGCTGGTAGCGTTTATCTTGCAAATTGGAATCCCAGTTAATGGTAGGCAAATAAAGGTCATCACCCAAGCGGGCCCCGTCATCAGCTATCCCACTGCTGGACCTTCCAGCATCGCTAGCAGCGGGACCTCCGGTACTAGTCACCTCATGCGCAAAAGACATGGTGGGCATCTCCTTCTCAGTGGCAGAAAATATGCTCAGTGGAGACTCGAACAAGGGGGAAGGAATGACACTTGCAAGCAGTGGCGTGGAGACCGGATTGGTTGCCATAGTCACAGCAGTTGTAGGCAGGGGCGATGGCATCGTACAACTAACAGCGGCGGTAACACTCGCCTGAGATATAATATCTGAAAGGCTGGTTCCACCAGCAGTCGAAGGAGTCACCCCCACGGATGACTAGGGGATGGGTGTCACATTTTCAACTTGAATCCCACCTGTAGCACCTGCATTGAAAAGATAGACAATAATATGAATCACGTATTCCACAATAACAACAAGGAGCAACATTACATACCAAGCGGTGGGGCATACGCGATTTGCATAGCCTCAAACGCAGTCATGGCAGGTACGTTAAATGTTTTTCTTTTCTTCGACACGTGGGTTGGACTTGTCAACTCAGTCGAAGCAGAACTGGCACCCTTAGCAGGTGCTGTCATGAAAGTGGAGGAGGTTGACATACCGACCGCCATATATTTCCTCCCGGTAACCTTTATCCGGGGTGGCTTCCTCTCGGGAACAGCAACACTACCCCCCCCCCCCGTTGGGGGGAGGATGGGAGATATATACAGCAGTGTCCGCCGGCACAGCGGGCAACAGAAACTGCTCCAGGTGAACCTGTAGCACATTCGGCTCCTGTTCACCAAGTACGCGGTCCTCGGCCTTCAACGCAGTATGCCGCGGGGGGTCGGCAAAGTCAAACAAACTCCATTCCCCTGCGAGAGGCATACATGTTATTTTGTAATTAGCAAAACATATGGCGGGCAAAAAACGTATGTACCTTCATCATCTCTCCGGAACGAGGGATACTTTTTTATGTCACGCCATAGCAGGCTCATCCATGCCATAAACCAAGGCCCCTTCAGGGATTACTGTACACTCAAAAGGGCGACCACACAGCCTCGTATAAAAGGCGTTTGCCACGTAAGCATCCTCTGGAGGACTATCATCTTTGACCTTATCTTTCGGTCCCATATCCCTCCAGTGCATCTCGCCAGGAATCACTCCAGCATCAATATAGAAAAATTTCTTTTTCCAGTCTTTGTCCCTGGAACTGGTAGGAATATCTCTCAAATAAGACACATCGGTATCCCTTCGGTCGAAGGTAAAAAAGGGGGATTTCCACACAAGAATGAAGAAAGCCCTAAAAACAATTAGTTCAGGAATGTGACCTAGGGCAGCGCAAGCGAATTCTAATTGTCAGAGTTTCACCAACCCCAGTGGATGCAATTGGGAAATATTGATACGATAATGGTCAAGAACCAACTTGCAAAACTTGGTAATGGGCAATCGGAAGTTACAAAATTTGAAAAAATCGCTAAACAATGTGATTTTCCCTTCCTTTAACGGGAATGCCATATCAGTTTTCGACGGTAGTACCGGATTCCATTCAGCCCTAATGCCGTAATCTTGCATAAGGTTGTTGTACGACACAATCCCCCATTTGCAGAACAGGGCATCGGAGCCAGTTGAGGCAGCAGAAGAGGATTCGCCGGTCTTAGAAGCCATTTTTTCGAAACAGGTAATGAAAAGAAAGGGTTATGAACACGAAAGGAAGTGGAATTCAAAACTCAAGAACAGGAGTACTATTTATGCAAAAGGGCAACTTTTCAAATTCGGAAAGGTGAAAGGACGGGAACACGCGTCAGAACAGGGCGGGTGCACTTGTCATCCTAATGATGATTTAACTGTCACACCCTATCCCATCGCCGCCACTTTTTCAAAACACACAACGGTACTTCAATCGATTAAACTTGCCCAAAACAGGGTAGGTTGACTTTTCCTTTTTTAGTCCGGTTTCATGAAATGCATTTCATAACTTCGGACTGGGGGACATGACGAGGTATGACCCGAATCGGTTAACCCGACCCGGTCATTACCTATTATTTTATTATAAATAAATAATCATAGACGTTTGTTCTAGAACATTCCATCCTGCATGGATAAATCATGTAACTAAATCCCCAACTTTTTGGGAAGATCACGAAGATCTCTAACTTATCGGAGCCCATTCTAAGTTAAGGAAACCCTAATGGTAAACTATAAATAGAGGTAAACATCAAAGGTATGACATCTTGCTCTTGCTTTATTCTCTTCTCTACACCTTCTCTTTTACTCCCAAAACCGAGACTTATTCTCACGCCGGAGGGTGGTTACAGGAATAACCCCATTCCTGTAACGAGTCCTAACGGTGTTCTGTTTTGCAGCTAAGTTGTTCGGGTCGCCAAGAGTTGAAGTCCTAGTTGGATACTATCGTGAAGGTCAGTGTGTCTTCAGTGGCGAAGCTTGAAAAAAAAGTTCGGGGGGTTGGAAGGTAACGGACCTAAAAAAAAATTTCTATCGCGTAGTTTCGAGGTGTATGTTCGGGTCGGACATCGGTGATTCGATTCGGGTCGGGTCAAACATTAATATCAAATAAAAAACGACTTTAAAACGTAAACATTGTTTAACAAACAAATGAACAAATTCACCCCTAATTTCAACCTAAATCATATTAATTGAAGCCCTAAATAAATTAAACCTAAAGATAAAACACATACCTTGGAGATTGAAGAAGCACTAAATCGATTCCAACCGTTGCTTTCTGTTCAGCAAAGATCCAACAAAACCGACTAGCCCACTGCCCAACGATTTTGGTTTTCTTTCTGTTCAGCCGTCCCTTTTCTTCTTCTTCTTTTGTTCAGCGACCTGGTAATCCAATCAACAGATATTGGGTTTTTTTGATAGAAAGTGTATTTGGGTCATTGATTGGGCTTTTAATCTTGGGCTAAAATAAACATAACGATATGATTTGGGCTGAAGCTGAATAGATCTGATTTGGGCTATATAAATAATTTTTTTTTATAAAACCAGGGGGTCGAAAACGTATATACATATTTTTTTAAAACCGGGGGGTCGAAAACGTATATACATAAATTTTTTAAACCGGGAGGGGGGGGGGGGAACGCATATACCTAAAAAATTCTATACGAAAAGTACATACGTAACACTACTGCGCGAAAAGTTCGGGGGTCGGGCCCCCCCGGCCCCTATCATCCTGCACCCCTGGAGAACGTGTCATGTTTGAGTTGGGAAGCGTCATCCAATACAAACATGACACGTGGGAAGCGTTTGAGACTTCTGAACTCCTCACATTTGGGAAACGTCTGAGACTTCTGGGAGACGTATGAGACTTTTGGGAAGCGTCTGAGACTTCTATGAGGCGTCTGGGAGGCGTCACGTGTCATGTTTGTATTGGATGACATCTGAATGTTGGACGTCTTCACACTATTTAGATGTCACTAAGAGGGTGTTTGGGGTTGAGTTTTGAAAATTGATTATGCGTTTTTAATAATCAGAATCAGATAATTAGATGTAACAAAACGTGCTGCAGAAAGGGAGTATTTGGATTTAATTATGTTGTTTGATATCACAATAATCAGATAATCAACAGTGTTTGGATTTGATTATGTTGTTTGATATCACAATAATCAGATAATCAACTATTTGAGTGTTTGGCAAGTATATATATTTTAAAAAATAAATAAGTGAAAACGTAAAAAATCAGTTTTTGGATTACCTACTTTTGGATTATCACGTTTTGATCTCTACAAAACGTAAAAAATCAGTTTTTATTAATTTTTACCAAACACTCAAAATAGATTTTTTACGATTTCAAAACATAATAATCAAAAAATCAAGTTGAAAAAGTAATCCCAAACACACCCTAAAACAAAGTTATTGCTTATATATTAGGGGATAGTCATATACAAATACCTAGCAACAAGGCAGCTTCAATGCTCCATATTGATCATAATAACAAGTTTAAAACAGAGACGTGTGACTAAAATAAGAACAATATTGGTTCTCATGAGGGCTTTTTTTAGAGGTATGTTTATTCAGGGTTTTAGTCACAAAGCTTGTATATGATTAGTAAAAACCTAATTCATATTTATTCAAGGTTATCATAAGAATTTAACTTTCTTCAAAGTAGAATGATGAAACTTATCGGAGGAAAATGGTTGATAAAACTTATCTGTAGGGCTATAATTTTGCGTAGAGTTATCAGGGTAAATTTTTTGACAAAATGGTTGATATTGCTACCGGTTAATTAATATGTGTTTAACTTAATAAATAAGTTATCATTATTAAACTTGTATCAACTTTTAATGTACCATATCAATTGAGAGGACTTATAAATTTATTTATTTTATTGAAATTCATTAGTGTCATGGGAAATAAGGACATAAGATTAGGTGACAAAATCCTAGTTGGTTGGGGAATCTTTGCATGTTTTTGCAATTTTTCATGTATTCCACTCACATTCTTTCTTTATTTTTTTAAGTTAAGGTATGTTTTTTTCATGATTTATTGTACGACCTATAATTTGGTATTTTTTTTTCATGATTCACAAACTTGTGGATGGTGTTATCTTAGGTATATTTCCTTTTACATCATCCATTGTCCAATATGTTTGGTAACATCTATGCATTTATAATACCCTTCGTTGAGGAGGTGTTATGGTCCGATTAGGTCAATTTTGCCAGAATTTACAAGCTGCACCGACAAGTACAACTTTTGAAAAAAACTAAAACGAACTGGTCGGAACTCGGAACGACCAAACCAGCCCTTTTGGTTATTGTGGTTTGCCGGTTTAGGCCCTTTTTCTAGCATTAAATCATACCAGAGGCGTCTCTGAAAATTCACGTACCTTGTTCGAGCTCGAAAAAATGTGCCCTTCCATAATGTTTTATTAGTATTTTTAAAAAGAAAATCAAATTAGTATTGGGCTCAGTAAACCTAATGCCAAGTGGGCTAAATTATAAACCATAAAAAATGATTTGTAAATAGGCTTAAATTGTGATTGGTATGTGTTTGTTTACTATTTAAAAAAATAGCATATATATATCGGATTTTTTTTTAAATCGTATACCCCTCGAAATCACGGACCTTGTGCGGAGGTCCTCCCCGAACACCATCATAGCCGCCCATGAATCATACCATTAGATTTTCGAAATTACAGTAAATAGTAGGTTTAAAAAAAATCAAAGATTTTACCTTTTGAGTTTTAGTTATTAAAGCGTTTCCGAAAGATAAAGTGGAAATAAATTACTAGCACAGAATCTGTTAATTTAATAATAGTGGAGGGTTCAAATGAGAAATAATTTTTTTGTAAGAAGAAAAAAGAAGAAGTTTCAACCAATAAAAATGATTTATTTTACTTCATTTAATATTTGTATTTAATTTTAATATAAGGGTATATTGGTAAACTTACATAAATCATTAATTTGTATTCTTCCCCTTTAATAACTAGCTAAATTAAATTTGTAACTCCTTTTCAAAATATATACTTTTTTCAAATTAAAAAAAAACAACTTAATTTAAAGTGTACAATACATTACAAGTTGTGTAGGATAAATTACGAGTTGTGTAGGATATATTTTGAGGTGTGTAGGATAAATTTTGACTGTGTAGGAAAAAATTCTATAATGTGTAGGGTATATGTAGGAAAATTTTGATATGTGTATGTTTTGTAGATTATATGTAGGATAATTAATGATTAGTTAACTAATTAATTAAAGAGAGAAAAATTAATGATATGAGTTATAAATGAAATAGCATTTTACTAATATGCCCTTTTTTTTTCTTTTTCTTCTCACATTAAATTTCTTTTCAAATAAACCTTCCCCTTTAATAATATATGTATTATAATTAAATATGCTTCTATTATGATAATATTTTAATTCCTATACAAGAAAAAAAACATACGTTTGTTAAAGTTATATAGATACAAAAGGTTATATCATGACAATAAGCTCAAGTGAAAGATATTATAACCATACATAGCTAGCAAAACATTTTAATGCACATATGCATTTAACAATGGTACTTCTAGAATGAGAATCTCTACTTTGGTAGGAGATGATAATAGACATTTCTTATAACAAATGATTTAACAACTTTTAACATACTTTAAGGTTCAACTATGTCCATACTAAAATATCCAAACATCATCTCCTAGATGTACTTGAGGGATTAGTAAAATATAATTACATATATACTCGAACTGCAGTTCGAGTAATAATTAGACCGTGCCAAGGTCATTCAAAAATTATCCCTCTAAAAGCTCGACAATTTCTCTCAATGATGCCTAGCCATCATTACTGTAAATTGCGATTATAGTGAACTTTTAAAAGTAGAATGTTCATAGAACATGGCTAATTTAATCAAACTTATATCCCTCTTTATGCGAATATCTCGAGTTGTACAACACTCGACCCAACTATTTTAGAACATGCGTATTTTGTCAACTTCATATAGTACGTTCTTGAGGTTTTATATCAATGCTTCTAGCATTATCAATCCATGAGGGAACTCTTTCCATCTTATCCAAATATGCATGTGCTTTCACTCTTAGAAGTTTTGCTATATAAACTTGCCCTTTTAACACATAGATATCTATATCATATGCAAAAATATCAAGAACACTTGCTTTTATCTCCAAAATTCATATTGTACCATGTTTGTACACTGTGTACATTGAGATGCCATAATAACCAGGTACATATTTTCTATGTATGTTTATTAGAGTAGTGGTGCACTATAATTACATCCATAAGGTGTTTCAATTAACCTCTTAAGCACTCAAATACTTTAGGATACTCATGGGGAGTTCCAATTATATTCAATTCAATAACATATGCAACATGTATATGTATTCAGATCTGAATTTATATAATAATCATAATATTCTCGAGAACTTAATTTATATGACTTAGTATCAAGTGATACATAACTTTCCTAATACGCATGTCAATTCTCTTTTAAGTATTACTAGACGAATAAGATATTGGAAAGTCAATGCATCCACCACTAGAGAATACGTTTTCTCATAATTAATCATAGGTCTTTGTGAAAATTCGTGTGTCACCAATTTTGACTTATATCACTTAATTTGATTTACACATGATTCGCGTAAAAGACACTTTTGTATCCAGCATATTTTACAACTTCAGTTGTATGGACTGTTGGTCCAGAAACTTTCCATTTCATTAGAGAACTAAACTCTGCCTTATTTGCATCTTTCTATTTTGGCCAATCATTTCTTAATATTCATTCATAGGCAGATCTTAAATCTTGATCCTTATCATTTAATCATTTTAAGCGCTACATTATATACAAAAGTATAACGACGTCGATTTTTATTTCGATTCCATACATATCTTAGACATGATACAACTTATCGAGATCTCTTTATTTTCAGGTACCTGAGGTTCTTCTTGAACCATCATGTCTATTGTCTCTTCAGGAGATCTTAATACTATAACCTCGACTTGACCATCTTAATTACTTGCTCCAATTTTCGAGGAATTTTATTATTGGAATCAACTAGTCTACCACGCTTTAGGCGTGTCATAGACTCATTACAAAAATATGTGGTTGTCCTCTTGGGACACAAATATAACTGGAGCATAAGCAGTTGATTATGTGACTTACTTAATCACTCTATTTAGGTCAGTGAACTTGTCTGGTAATTTGTTCTTTAATATTGGTAAATGAATTATACTTTAAACTTCTAGTTCATAGTTTATAGTCTGAGGATCAAGATGACATGATAATTCATTTCACTTTTCACTTTTCAACTGCTTGTTATCTCCTCCTAATGTTGGGAACATTCATTCATTAAAGTGAAAACCAATGAGCCATAAACAAATTTTTCTCACTAATGGCTTTAAGTATTTAATCATAGACTATTATTTATACCCAACATATTTCAAACTTTTTATAGGTCCCATCTTTGTGCGGTGTGGTGGATGATTTTCAATATATGTCGCACAACCAAAATCTTTGATGAGACATCTTTGGTTCCTGACCAAAAACCAACTGTATGGGGAGAACTATAACTTATTGGCTTGATGTGAATTGATGGTACTATATATAAAATTACATGTACCTAAATGAACTTTTGCTCATCTCATGATTACTAGCTTTGTAACCAATAGTAGACGTTTAGTGATCACAATAACACTTATTCCAATGATCGTTAATAACTTGGGAATCAAATTCACGATTATCAAATAAATATACTAATCCGGATTAATATGCTTGCTATCACATTAGCTAAGCCACAATCACACAAGCTTCAGGTTGTGGATTTGATAACCATTTAGACGATGCATCGATTTAAAACACTAAATGGTATCATGTTGGGATATGCATATCCTTTAATCGCTTCCAGAATATTTAGGTATACACACCCTTGTTTATTTTGCAAATATATAATTTCCCTTGAGAGCAAACATTACATGCTAATTATTATCTTGAAGAATCTTCTAGTTCTTCATTATGTTTCACATCATCATTGACTCGGTGTGGTCTAACCGGTCATGCCAACTAATTAAATAATTATGATCCATAAACTTCTGGTTTATGATCGTATGTGTATTACTTGCTCGTATGTAATACAAAACTTATGATACGAGAGAATATATTATAACTTCAAAGTTAAAACCATCACTTATGCAATCACTCCTTAGTTTGCCACTTTTGGTGGTCCATCTCATTATTAAAATGGCCATCATTACAATTCTCAATCTCGTCCTTACAAATGACTCAATTAGGTTCATCATTACATTTACAATGATTAATATATAATCACATTCACTTTTGGGAATGGAATGGAGTAGAGCCAAAACAAGCTTCATATCTTTTCATTATTTACTTGGTCACATGAGTATAATAAAATCATTTCATTTTTTCATAACTCTTATAACGATATTGCTACTTTAGGAGCATATGTCTCAAGTGTGACAAATGAAAAGAACTTAATCGATTTTTCCTTATAAATAATGTTCTATTTGCTTACCAATAATTGAGAAGTAGTTGAGTCGTATAAGATTTATCAATCTTATATCTTACGAGCTTTATAACGATCATTGTATAATCATCTCATTATTAACATGGTTGATCTCATTACATGAGCATCATAATAATTTTCTCAATTACCATGATTACAAACTTTACACCAATTATTATACCATCACATTCAGTTCAAGGAATGGATTATAACCAAACAACTATCATGGTGACATCATTACAATTTTCTTAGTTATTATATACATGATCACGACCTTTACATTGGTCATTATATCATCACATTCACTTCATGAACGGATTAGAATCACACAACTCATATTCTTTAACAATCTTGTTTCTTCAAGAGCATATTTGAGGTTTAACAATTGAACTTGTTTTGCTCAATGGATTATGATATATATTTTTCTCATCACATGATATAAATAGAGATGTAGTTATATAACCGAGACATTCATACTTATCGGTTTAAAATCTTACAAGTTTCGATAAACTCATAATAAGCTTTAAGAAGTCAGTACTCCATGTGTCTTTTTATATAAACCGTGACCACAATTCAATCGTTTTTATAGCTTGTGATCATATACCAAACCCTGGTCCCTTTGATGTCCTCTTCCAAATTTATAACATATGAAACATAATATATACATTAAATTATACAATGTATGACTATATAACATGTCACCAAATAAATAGGTTATGATACAACCTTATGAAATAAGATTTTTTTATCACTTGCAAGAAAATGTATGTAAGTTATCCATAAATGTAACATGATATAGCCAATCACAAGCATATCATATATACACCTATTTGTCACTATAGTTTAAAACATAAACAAATGTCACTATCAACTTTCTCGATCATATAATAACATATGAATCTTTATTACTTGTAAATGAGTTTTCTTATACTAATAAATTTTGCTGCTCAAGGAAATATAACAGGCATCTTGAGAATTTTAGTGTCATGTTAATTTGCAAATAATATATTTTACCACGCAAATATTTCATAGAATCAAATCACATATTTAAATATCAAATAGCAACTAAAAGGCTTATACAATTGCAATAACAATGCTATACAACAAAGTTAACTAAGTAGTTGTCATATTATAACATATTATCATATAAACATGTGCATTATTGTAAATTACTTAACAGAATTGCACTAATGATTATCTTCAAATAGAACTATTAGGCATCACCTTTTAATACAAATTGTATTTTGGTAGTCATCATAAATTGTATAAATACTATTAACAAAAACTAATTAATGGACCAATCAAAACTCATAACCATAATAATAAAAGCACATAATGATATCAAAACTCATAACCATAATAATAAAGGCACATAATGATTTAGAATTTGTAATGTCTATTCGAAACCCCAACAACGTAATTCGTTGTATAAAATTTAGAATAACAATAAAAGGCTATTTAATTACTAACCATAAAATATAATAAAAACAATTTATCCCACAAGTAATAAGTCGATTACAATTCAAAAACCAAAACTGATATACACCTTAATTTATTAGCTTTTACAAAGATGTATAACATGGATTCACTACGACATATCATGGCATACCGCATTCCCAATCAAAATAATTCTATGTTTAATACATACCACACATAACTAAATCTTCCAAGAGTTAGTTGACATACAAGTAGAATTATATTATTAAAATCTTTAGAGTAGTTTCAAAATGACCAATTGTGGAGATTTAAATATATATTGCATATTTGGGACAACTATATTAAATCATAAATTCACTAGATACTGCAGCTTTTCAAACCATAGGAAAGTAAACAAAGAAATAAAAACATTATGATCCTGGTTAAATAAGGATGATGTCAATGTTGTTCGTGATAATTTTAATCTTAAATCATAACCAATAAAAATATCAAGAAAAGCGTATGTTAATTTTCAAGTTTTATCATACCAACAATTGATGAGAAAAGAGGAAATAAAATTAAAACAATTAAGGATTTTCATACCAGATCAACAATTTTGTCTTTTATCTCTTTCGCCAACGTTGATACGGCATGGTGTCTTGTGTTAATACAATCCAACTTCAAAAGCAATTCGTGCTGATAACGTGTTGTGTACAACTAGCCTATTAACATTATAGAGATAAGAAATAGAGATTGGGGAAAATGGATATCTTATTGATATCTAAAAGGGATTACATATGCCTCTATTTATAGGTTTACAAGATGGGAGTTAACTATATGGAGAGATGGGAGTTAAGTATATGGAGAATCATAACACAAGTGGATAGTCACACAATAAATATATAATAATTCATAACAGTACACAAATAGAAATAATTGTATATAATGCTACATAATTTGCGGTTTTCTCAAAATGTTGTTTTTAGTTTTTTTAATTTCCGAAAATGTAACATTCAAACTCTCAGTATATTGTTTTATGTAACATTCCAAAAATGTTGTTTAAAAAAACTTATTTATTTTGTGTTGCATGTGTTTGTTTTAATTATTGTGGGTTGGATCCAGAGCTAAAGGTGAAAATATTTGACTTCAATAGTGATCAATAGTGATTGTGTGTTTTATATATATTTTTTTATTAAGATTTCAAACACAACACAAATTGAGTTTTAAATCGAATCATAAAAAATAGATAACACACAAAAACAAAGTCATTATGTCAATCCATAGACACTATTGCAACTCTCAATAATGAACCTCTGTCGATTCCTGGCCGATTTTAATGGAGTGGAAACAGTGATGGACCCAGGATTTTCTTTCGTAGGGATGGGATTTTTGAGGAGCGGTTGTCTATCGCTAAATATTAAAACAAAAAAAAAATGGTCTGGTTTGGGTTTGGTAAAATTTGTTGCCCCTAAAAGTGAACGATTCGCCTTATCGATCTACTGGTTAGAATGGTCGAACCAATTGAACAAGATTCAAAAACCGCATGACGTCGTAAATAATATAAACTTTTAACTAAAACTTCTTTTTAATCAAGATATCTAAACATATTATTTTAAGAAAAAGTCTAATCAACTTAATATTTTTAGCCGCCCACAAACTTTCTTTCTTTTAGGTCCCCTGTAGTGGGGCGCTTTGTGGCTGGATAGCGCCCAATGACGCCTTGTACACCACGACGGTGAGCTTTATGGGGCAAAAAAAATTATGCAGCGCTATATCCTTCGCGGCGTTATGGAGGGGAGTATCAAACCTTTGACCAATAAAAAATAGTTAATGTTTTTTTAATTAATTAATAAAAATGAAAATTAATAATTAGGTTGTAACACCCCAAAACCCGAATATTTATATTCGTTAAATGTTATGATATGGTACATCAATAAATAAATGACTAGGTTATTTAACCTAGTTATGAGTATGGTAGAAACAACTAAAGGATGAGAGTTGTGGCAATTATAATGAGTGGCAAACTTGAGGGACTAAAATGGGATAAATGGAAGTTGAATTTATAAAAAAAAATACACTCATACACACACACGATGGTGTGTTCGAGAAGAGTCAGGAGCTCCATGGAAGCTCACAAACCCTAACCATGAAGATCACCAAATTGAAGGGTTAATTGTAGCTCAAATTCAAGAAGAAACATAGATTAATGATCACCTTCACATGGGGATCGCAAGTTGATGCTTGGTAAGCGACATGGAAGATTGGGAAAGAAGCGGGTTAAACGGGACTAATGCGCACGGGAAGCATATTCGGATGCAATGTAAGTAAAACTTACACCTCTTTTTGTAGAATATCTATTCAATGTTTAGATTACAAACATGGTAAGTAAATATGTGAATTATGATGTTCCGATAAGTCTTGGTATGGGCCGCAACATGTGGTTATGTTAAGAAACTAAGTTGATGGTTAAGAAGGGTAAAAGGGGCATTATGGTAATTTTGGTTGCAAGTTAACGAAGTAATAAGTTACATGGATGAGATAATGAATAACTAACATCCCACAAGGATAAAATGGACATTTAGACTTAACGGGTCAAATGGTGAAGATGTCACCCTTTGGCGTTATCGACTAATGAATTGCTTTGTTAAGTATTATGAATTCACAGAATGTATAGAAAAAGGATTTGCTTTGCTATTATCTAGCAATTTAGCGGATGAAGTATTAAAACGGGTCATAACTTTGATTCGATCCAGGTATGTGCATTTACAATTGTAGATAAGTCGCATGATTGGTTAATTATGCAATGAAGTCTTTTGTTGTAAAGAATGGGACAAGGTTGACAAAAACGCCCTTGATGGGTAATTCGGGCAAACGGTCTTAAAAGTTGTTTGGAAACAAACTATTTGATTAAGTGAATGAAATGGATAAGTATGATAGCGAGAAATATGATTTTTGTAAGTCAGGGACATTAAAATGCGCAAATACCCTTAACGGGTCAAAATAAGCTTTTGAGCGAAAATGGGTTAAAGAGGATGCAAGACATCCAAGAATCTAATTTTTATGATAGACGTCATTGATATTAAAAGGTTCATAAGAAGTTATGGTCAAACAAACGAGTTATGTTGATAAATGCATGAACGGGTCAAAATTTTGGTAAAAGGGTAATAAGTCGAAGGCTTGAAGGTCCTAAATTTCGGTAGCCCGAATATTGGATTTTCACTCCATGTGATGGAGAATTAAATTACGACCGCGTAGGAAAAAAATCATGTAAATCGGATCAATAATGAATGAGTTATGTCCGTTTTCGTGAAACTTGGGTTGGCTGGGAATTTTGCAGCAACAATAAAGGAACTTGCTGTCAAAAAGGGGGCTAGGGGTAGTGTCTAGCCCCTAGGTGTAGCGTCTAGCCCCTAGGTGGGGCGTCTAGCCCCCCCTGAATCCCAAAATTGTTTAATTTTGTTTGTTTGACCCATATAACTTGTTTAAACTTGTTATTTAACTATCAAAGCTAACTTTTAAGTTGGTTTTGATCATAGGTGATAGCCAAGAGTGCCCGGATATGTATGTATGTTTGTATGTCTCTATACACGTATTTAGAAATGTTTGTAAGCATGTATGCACCTACGTATGTATGTTTATAAGTATGTGAGCAAGTATACGCGGATATATGAAGGTATGTATGTGAGTAGGCATGTATGAGTTAGGTATGTTGCAAGTAGGGATGTATGTATGTATATATGTATAATGTTATGAGTGTACGTAATGATGTAGATATGTGTGTATGTAGATACGTATGTAATGATATAGATGTGTTTACATGTGGGTATGTACGTATGTATGTAATTGGTTATGTGTGAATGTATGAATATGTATAAGTATGTATGAAAGTAGGTACGCATGTATCCAATGAAATTGAGTACTAACGATAATATTAGCGTGCCTGGTGAATGAAGTGTAACGCAGGAATAGCAAAGAAGTCTCACCACGGATTGTATGATTAGATGGAAAGCTGGGATGTAAAGAGTTAACGGAACGAAAAGTAGACGTGAATAAATCTTGTATGTTTATAATGCGTACTAATGTTATGAATTTTATGTGGTGAGCGCAGGTAGTACGAGTCATGAGGATCATCAAGGGATAGAGATCGAGGATCGAGTCACAAGACAGATTGTACGGGAACGTTGGTGTATGAAATTTAGAAAACCCATGTTATGTTTTTAATTGTAAATGATTCGATTGATGACTTCATGTGAAAAAGTTGTGTTAAAATGAAGATTTAAGTAAGTCAAGGTATTTATAAGGAAAGAAATTTTACGGCATGAACTTCCGCTGCGACTTTTTGTCAATTACATGTTAGGGTCTTACAAGTTGGTATCAGAGCCCTGGTTTGAGCGAATCAAGTACGAGAAGATAAATACTTGAACTCAAACATGTGTGCTCTTGTGATAAGGAACCCGTACAATCCGTGACTCGATCAAGATCTAAAGGTATAAATGGAATGAAATCGTGTATGTATGCATTTGTATGAAGAAACTAACGGTTTTGTATGTGCAAGGTAAGCTTAAAAGTTTGAAGGGGATGATCCGTGAATGCAGTCTAAGATGGATGCTAAGGCAGGCAAGGATGCAAATAGACAGATGGACCTCAGGTACACAATATTAATATGAATGGGTATCGGTGTTAAAAAAGGAAGAAATCTCCTTGGGAGGATAACTATTAAACGAGAGACAACGATACTGTCTTGGTAAGATTTTAAAAAATGTTGCACGACTGGGACCCACTACTTCGGACATAAGGCGACGATTTCATGAAGGCACGAACTAGTATGTGAATTGCGCACCTGGGCAGTACGCAAGAAGCGTATGACGTTCGTGAGACCATGGTAATTATCGCAGGTATGCCCGTAGAATTGGGTAACAGATGGGCGTGCGGGTGAAATGGGTAGTAGGACTCTCGGAGAATTGAGAGTACTATGTAGGAATGAAAAGTATGAGTGATAAAAATGAAGAATGTTGAATCCGTAAGAAAGTACGGATCAACAAGATATGAATGAAATGATTGAATCTGCGAGACGGATTCAAGGAATGAAATGTATGACTGAAATGATTGAATCCGCGAGACGGATTCAAGGGTGGAAAGGTATGAAGGAAATGTTTGAATCTGAGAGATGGGTTCAAAGAATGAAAAGTGTGAATGCAATGTTTGAATCCGCGAGACGGATTCAAGGGATGAAAGGCATGAATGGAATATTTGAATCCGTAAAACGGATTCAAGGAAATGAAATGTAAAAATGATATGGCTGAATCCGCGAAATGGATTCAACACATGTAAGGAATGAAAGATGTAAATGATATGATTGAAATCAGTTAGATGGATTCAAATCATAGAAGGAAGAAAAGGTATGAATGGTATGTTCGAACCGCTAGACGGATTCGAAACATAGAAGTAATGAAAGGTATGGATGCTACGTTTGAATCCGCAGGACGGATTTAAAATATAAAAAAAGGAAGGAATTAGTCCACATCAGAATGTGTCGATAGTCTGACCGTGGTTGTGTCAAACGAGTCATATGGGTAAATGTAAAGTAAATAAACAAAAGAATGATCGTAATGGGCATGCAAACCCAAGTTTTAAAACGAAAGAAAGAAGTTTTGAACCAGTGATGTGTTAGATGTGTTAGTAATCGACTCTTAGGAGTCATAATAAATGACGGGCTACGACCCGGATAATGATTTAAGTATGAACAAGAAGGATAAGTTTTTTCGAGAATACCGAAATGATGTAATGAATGTCTTTGCAAGCAAGCATGAAAAGTAAAAGAAGTACGAATGTGTACCTCAATACATTTACGATAAGTAAGAAATGTCGGTACCTTGAGAAGTCAAACTGCAAAGGTCGACAAAATAAGTAACTAGAATAAAAGAATTGTATGTAGGGAATGAAATGTGGAATGTGCTATAGCATGTACGTAGGAAATTGTAAAAGAATTATAGGTGAGTAATCACCTAGCATAATGAATGTTTGAATGAAAAGTTCTAATCGCTGGTTTTGTAGATGTTAATGGTAGAACTCTCAATGTGATGAAACCAATCGAATTGGTGAACGAATGTGCACGAGTGAAAGCTCAGTACAAGGTTGAATGAAAGATGGCCTGGTACGGTCAGTACGCGCAAAAGAGCGGATCGATCTGGTTTACGGATCGCAGAAGCACAAAATGAAATCAAAGTAAGTATAATGTTTTAACTCATACCAGATAGATATGGATTTGTAAATTGAAAGCGACCTACGAGATGAATGATGGAATAGGTATGGTAGGGTGTGGAAATATTTGACTTTTAATAGTTGACGTAAGAAGAGAACTATGTCATTAAGAACTAGATCTTAAAAGTTTTGAGCGAAAATGTCGGGTCTTGGTTGAACTCTCGTATGAAGAACCTGCATGATACGCTTGCTTAGGCAACTTAAGTAATGCATGAATTGAGAAGAATAGTAATGTAGAATGAATGAGGTGAGTTGAAGGTAACGTAAGGGTACGTATAGTACAAATGACTATAGGAAACGTAGAATGATGTTAACTTTAGAGTTAAGCGTGTATATATAAGTATGAAATAGTAGTTTTGTTGTGATAACAAAACAAGAACTAAATATTATATGACATATGTATAAAATATAATCTAAGAGATGGGATGAAGGTATTAGATCTGTTATAACGGATCATATGAATGTAAGTATTATTACAAGTTTGAAAAGTATATGTACTGACATGTTACTAACGGGCAAGGGAAATGAGAATGTTATGTGGAAGCATGATATGGAAAGTATAGACTTGTTAAAGGAAAAGTCAATTGTATGAATAATTTATGAATTGAGGTTGGATGGTTACTTCTAATTATGACGCAATTAACGAAGTTTAAACATAGAGGTGTATGAATAAGTTATGAAGGAAAGATAATTAGTGTTAAATGGAAATGAGAAAGGTTTCGGGGACGAAACCTCGCTTAAGGGGGGTAGACTTGTAACACCCCAAAACCCGAATATTTATATTTAACCTAGTTATGAGTATGGTAGAAACAACTAAAGGATGAGAGTTGTGGCAATTATAATGAGTGGTAAACTTGAGGGACTAAAATGGGATAAATGGAAGTTGAATTTATAAAAAAAATACACTCATACACACACACGATGGTGTGTTCGAGAAGAGTCAGGAGCTCCATGGAAGCTCACAAACCCTAACCATAAAGATCACCAAATTGAAGGGTTAATTGTAGCTCAAATTCAAGAAGAAACATAGATTAATGATCACCTTCACAAGGGGATCGCAAGTTGATGCTTGGTAAGCGACATGGAAGATTGGGAAAGAAGCGGGTTAAACGGGACTAATGCGCACGAGAAGCATATTCGGATGCAATGTAAGTAAAACTTACACCCTTTTTTGTAGAATATCTATTCAATGTTTAGATTACAAACATGGTAAGTAAATATGTGAATTATGATGTTCCGATAAGTCTTGGTATGGGTCGGAACATGTGGTTATGTTAAGAAACTAAGTTGATGGCTAAGAAGGGTAAAAGGGGCATTATGGTAATTTTGGTTGCAAGTTAACGAAGTAATAAGTTACACGGATGGGATAATGAATAACTAACATCCCACAGGGATAAAATGGACATTTAGACTTAACGGGTCAAATGGTGAAGATGTCACCCTTTGGCGTTATCGACTAATGAATTGCTTTGTTAAGTATTATGAATTCACAGAATGTATAGAAAAAGGATTTGCGTTGCTATTATCTAGCAATTTAGCGGATGAAGTATTAAAACGGGCCATAGCTTTGATCCGAGCCAGGTATATGCATTTACAATTGTAGATAAGTCGCATGATTGGTTAATTATGCAATGAAGTCTTTTGTTGTAAAGAATGGGACAAGGTTGACAAAAACGCCCTTGATGGGTAATTTGGGCAAACGGTCTTAAAAGTTGTTTGGAAACAAACTATTTGATTAAGTGAATGAAATGGATAAGTATGATAGCGAGAAATATGATTTTTGTAAGTCAGGGACATTAAAATGCGCAAATATTGGATTTTCACTCCATGTGATGGAGAATTAAATTACGACCGCGTAGGAAAAAGAATCATGTAAATCGGATCAATAACGAATGAATTATGTCCGTTTTCGTGAAACTTGGGTTGGCTGGGAATTTTGCAGCAGCAATAAAGGAACTTGATGTCAAAAAGGGGGCTAGGTGTAGCGTCTAGCCCCTAGGTGTAGCGTCTTGCCCCTAGGTGGGGCGTCTAGCCCCCCCTGAATCCCAAAATTGTTTAATTTTGTTTGTTTGACCTATATAACTTGCTTAAACTTGTTATTTAACTATCAAAGATAAATTTTAAGTTGGTTTTGATCATAGGTGATAGCCAAGAGTGCCCGGATATGTATGTATGTTTGTATGTCTCTATACACGTATTTAGAAATGTTTGTAAGCATGTATGCACCTACGTATGTATGTTTATAAGCATGTGAGCAAGTATACGCGGATATATGAAGGTATGTATGTGAGTAGGCGTGTATGAGTTAGGTATGTTGCAAGTAGGGATGTATGTATGTATATATGTATAATGTTATGAGTGTACGTAATGATGTAGATATGTGTGTATGTAGATACGTATGTAATGATATAGATGTGTTTACATGTGGGTATGTACGTATGTATGTAATTGGTTATGTGTGAATGTATAAATATGTATAAGTATGTATGAAAGTAGGTACGCATGTATCCAATGAAATTGAGTACTAACGATAATATTAGCGTGCCTGGTGAATGAAGTGTAACGCAGGAATAGCAAAGAAGTCTCACCACGGATTGTATGATTAGATGGAAAGCTGGGATGTAAAGAGTTAACGGAACGAAAAGTAGACGTGAATAAATCTTGTATGTTTATAATGCGTACTAATGTTATGAATTTTATGTGGTGAGCGCAGGTAGTACGAGTCATGAGGATCATCAAGGGATAGAGATCGAGGATCGAGTCACAAGACAGATTGTACGGGAACGTTGGTGTATGAAATTTAGAAAACCCATGTTATGTTTTTAATTGTAAATGATTCGATTGATGACTTCATGTGAAAAAGTTGTGTTAAAATGAAGATTTAAGTAAGTCAAGGTATTTATAAGGAAAGAAATTTTAGATGTCTGCAGATTGCAGATGTGGTCCGCAAACTACATACATTTTACCTCTTAAAAAACAAACTGTACCTTTGTTTCTATATTCACAATCGTTTGTCAGGGTTTTGGTTTACTAATGATCGAGGCTACAAACACAAGAACGATTGTAGACTTTTTTTAACGTTTTGTTTTTTGGTATTTAGAAGAATGGATGTATAATATTTCATTTTATATATAAAAAAAATTTAGAAACGGATATCTCAATATAAAACTCATGTCTTATTCAAATATTCAAGAAAAAAAAAACAAAAAGAGCTTACTAAAAAAGTAATAAGCTATAGACTAAATAAACAGATAAAAAAATCAAAATAAAATGAAAGGCCAACTTTTTTATATCAAATTAAAGGAAAAATTACACTTTTCGTCCTTTATGTTTGTACCTAGTTGCAATGGATGACCTTTACCTTTAATAATTACAGTCACAGTCCTTTATTTGGAAACCCATTATGTCTTACGTCCTTTAGCACTAACCTTGTTAATTTTTTTAGTTAAGTTATATCATGTGCCTTGCACATGAGGGTAGGTTAGTCGTTTTACTTATTTTTATATATTAACAATATATATATACACAAAACATAAACCTAAACTCTTATCTCTCTCAACATCCTCTCCTCTGTAACCTAAGTCTCACCAGTCACCACCGTCACGGCGTCACTCCAGCCACAGTCCGGCCAGCACCATGTAATCTAAAGTCACACCACCGCCACTCCAGCCGCCATCAACCACTCAGCCACTGCCACGACGGCCACCAAAACACCTCACAAGTCACCACCACCATTCTGGCCGCCACTTAAACGCCTCACTACCACCACTTCGACCGTCGACGCCGGAATCACCATCACCACCACTTCAACCCATGTAACCTACCTCAGATCTGAAAGCCTTGTAGATCTAGGAAATTAGACCTAAACCCTAAAACATAAATACCCCTCCAATTACATGTTCGCTGATTTAAGGAGTTCCAAACCCACCGCCAGATGAGACGATTTGGGGGTTGAAGCCCTAATCGAAGTAAATTTTGGCAAGAAAACTGAATCAAAGATTGTTCTAATCCATTAAAAATTGAGCAATCTGTTCCAAAAATCCCAAATTTGGTGTTTCAAATATCAATTGTTACTTTGAATTTTGAGCAAATTCAGGCAATCTTCATAATTTCAATGGTGCACTCGTCCCAAATTGATGAAAACATTAATCCTTATGTTTGGTTCTAGTAGTTACCGGTATGAGAAAGAGCAACTAACTGCCAAATGACCCACAATTTTTCACCCTATGAACCCTTTCACACCAACTGTAACAGGTTCACCAACGCAGAATCCTTCCCTTTAACCGACGCACGATCTTCGATCATCTCCACCAGCGCCTGAGCACCATCTTCTTATACATCAAGCGCCTGAGCACCATCTTCTTATACATCATCGGAACCCTAGGTAGGTCGCCGGAGTTGTGGTGGTGGTGTTGAATAGATCGGAAAGATTTGAAAAACTGACCGGAGAGGTGGTGGTGGTGGTTGAACAAATCTGAAAGAATGGCAGCAGCGGCTTTGTGGTGGTGGTGGTGGTGGTGGGTGTAGTACCCAACGGTAGTGTGGCGGGGGTGCAGTGGTGAACACAGATCTGATGGTGTTAGCAATAGCAACAAACGTAGGTGATGTTTGTGTTTAGAGAGAGAGTAGGCGGTGGTGACTGGTGGTTTAGGAGCTGATGGTGGTGGTGCTTTTGAAAGATTGAAGGATCGAGGTTTATAGAGAGAGAGAGCTCTAGATATGTGTTTAAAGAAGAACAGGTGTTAATATCTATTGTTTTATGTTTTGTTTTCAATATTCTTTTTTAATATATAGGCAAAATGACTAAATTGCCCTCACATGAGTTGCATGTGCCAGGACTTAACATCTAAAACAAACCAGGTTAGTGCTAAAGGATCTAATGTGTAATGGTTTTAGCAAATAAAGGACTGTGACTGTAATTATTGAAGTTAAAGGGCAACCATTGCAACTAGGTACAAACATAAAGGACGAAAAGTGTAATTTATCCCAAATTAAATTATGCTTTCTCAAATCTCACTATTCTAAAAACACGACTAGATTTAAAAATCTCTCTGTATTGTAGAATACCATTTATTTTCATTTTAGAAATCTCATTACCATCAAACGCTTAAAACCAACATTTATGAAACATAACAAGCTTAAAACCAACATTCATGAAACATAACAAAAGTAACTTTAACTAACAAAGTAATGAAACATCATGGGAAAGTTCTATGCAGAATACTAAATATTGCGAGAACACGCAGAACAAAATGAATCACTCATTTTTCAATCCTAAAAACCTAAAAAGTAAATGAGAATGTTATAAATGTAAGATTTATTGTTTTTCACACTAGAATTTAAAACAAAATATGAAAAATCTTCCGTTTTTAAATAACCTACACACATGTAGGTTATGTGTCGCAACCCCCGATCCCTTATCTGTCCCGGGAACGGGCGGACGTGAACTCAGAATTCTGGTGGTATCAGTTTGTTAATTTGGCAGCGGAAATTACATCAGGACCGTAGTTAGGAAATGTTTATCAGAATAAAACCACCATTTATATATATAAATAAACATATTGGGATGAAACCCAAGTTTCTTATTACAACATGTTTATAGAGATAAACCCTATTTTATTTAATTTAAAACATCATCTTTTAGGTAACTTTTATAGCCACATTTTTCCCAAGCCTTCAGTGCTCTCCAGCTGGCTTTTTACTAATTGGCTGTCACATTGTGTTACCTGAAACGCGTTTTAAAAACATTTGTCAGTGGGAAATACTGGTGAGTGAATACCAGTTTAATCAAGAAATATTAATTTAAGAGTTAATTGCCCGGATAGTCCCTGTGGTTTCACGTTTTTTCACGTTTAGTCCCCACCTTTTGAAAATAGCAGGTATGCTCCCTATGGTTTGTTATTTTGTTACTCGGATAGTCCCCTGAGTAGATGTTAGTTAGTTTGGAAATAGCAGGTATGCTCCCTATGGTTTGCATTTTGTTACTCGGATAGTCCCCTGAGTAAATGTCAGGGGACTATCCGAGTAACAAAATGACAAACCATAGGGAGCATACCCGCTATTTCCGAAAGGTGGGGACTAAACGTGAAAAAACGTGAAACCACAGGGACCATCCGGGCAATTAACTATTAATTTAATTTAAACTTAACAGTATTGAGGGCGATTACAATGTTTATATCTACCCAATTACTCATTCAGTACTGTCAATCCTGACTGGTGGGTCATATTACACATTGGCTAACTCTTCGTCCAATGGTAACGTTACTCACATTTTGTATACAAAACCCCAACATACCCGGCAGTAATCGTAGAATTACAAAGACTCAATCACTGCTAAATTGCGTTATAAAATAGTTAAGGTTTTGTAAAAACTGTTTACAAAAAGGAGATTACTCACATTGCTTTCTTAGGTTTTCCGTAAGGGTTTCCTGAGAATTATCTATAATTTACACAAATGTACACGCGTTAGTATAATAACCCATTTTAACATTAGTAATACCCTCCCCGAGACGGCATTCCAACGACTACGTCGGGCAGAACCACGACAGCCGTTACGGAACCCTAGATCAATCGGGCAGCGTATCTAATACGTATCCAGGGGTTATAATACTTACAACGGAGCAGAACTTTGCTATTTAGGGGGGTATAATACCCGCTTATAAAGCCTACTATTCAGAATTTAGAGAAAGAAATGAAAATGGGACGAACAGACTGAAGATCCGAGGCCATCTATTTATAGTTGCTGAGTTTGGCTTTGTCGCAGCCCGCGTAACATAGGGGCAGGGCCTACGCGGCCCGCGTTGACCTCCAGTCAATGCGTAGCCCATCCGGATCACTATGTAGGCTCGACATGTGTTGGGCCACGTGGCCGCACCGGGTTGCGCCATATTTTGGATCTCACGCGGCCCGCGTAAGTGGTAAGGTTAGCTTACGCGGCCCGCCTAAGCTTAAAACTCAACGAAATCAGGTTTTAACCTTGATACCGCCCGCGTAAAGGTTGGGGTGGGTCTTACGCGGCCCGCCTCAACTTAAAATTTCTTGTTTTTAATTTATTTTTAATGCTATATTGTATTTTGGGCTCGGTTTTCACAAATGGGGTGTATTTTGGGACAGATTGGGATATTTTAAAATATATTAGGGTGTCGTAAAATATTCGAGGGTGTCAGTTTATTTAGGATTGTTACATCCTCCCCACCTTGTTTTAGAGCTCGTCCTCGAGATCTACTGGAACACGTGCGGATATTTCCTTTGCATTTCTGATTCGAGCTCCCATGTGTACTCAGGTCCTCTTATGCTTGAGATTCTTGACTTTCCTGTCTTCAATCTGTAGAGGCCTTTCTACAAACTTGAGTTGTTCATTTACCTCTATATCCTTAAGAGGTATCATTAGCGATTCATCAGCTAAGCATTTCTTGAGATTAGATACATGAAATACATCATGTATTCCTGCCATTTCCTCTGGCAGTTGTAGCTGATAGGCTACAGGTCCTATCCTTCTAATAATCTCAAAAGGTCCAACATACCTGGGACTTAGCTTTCCCCTTTTGATGAATCTTACCACTCCTTTCCAAGGAGAGACCTTTAACAATACTTTATCTCCTACTTGAAATTCCAATGGTTTTCGTCGGTTATTAGCATAACTCTTCTGCCGATCACGTGCTGCTTTTAGTCGTTCCTTGACTTGAATAATCTTGTCGGTTGTTTCTTGTACTATCTCAGGTCCAGATAGTTGCTTTTCCCCAATTTCTGCCCAACAGACTGGGGTTCGGCACTTTCGTCCATAAAGTGCTTCGAATGGTGCAACATTGATACTTGTGTGATAACTATTATTATAAGAAAATTCTATTAAAGGTAAGTGATCGTCCCAATTACCTCCGAAATCAATTACACAAGCTCTAAGCATGTCTTCCATTGTTTGACTTGTCCTTTCGCTTTGTCCGTCTGTTTGAGGATGATAAGCTGTACTTAGTTTTAACTTGGTTCCCATTGCCTTTTGGAAACTTGACAAAAAATGAGAGGTAAATCGACTATCCCTATCAGAAACAATTGATAAAGGAATTCCATGTAATGAAACAATTTCATTTACATACAACTTAGCTAGCTGTTCCATACTGAAAGTTTCCTTCATTGGTAGGAAATGAGCTGACTTAGTTAGTCTATCTACAATCACCCAGATTGTATCATTACCTTTCTTTGTTTTGGGTAATTTAGTAACAAAATCCATTGTTATTAATTCTCATTTCCATACTGGCATTTCTAATTGCTGTAACAAACCTGAGCGTTTCCGGTGTTCAGCTTTAACTTGTGAACAAGTTAAACATTTAGAAACATAGGCTGCTATGTCCTTCTTCATTCCTATCCACCAGAAATTTTTTCTTAAATCCTGGTACATTTTATCATTTCCTGGGTGCATCGTATACTTGGACTTATGGGCTTCTTCTATTATACGATGACGTAGGTTTCCTAATTTAGGTATCCACATTCTCTTTTTATGGAATCTCCAAATTCCATCTGTTCCTTGTTCTAATTCCTTAATCATACCTTTTAGTTTTTCAGTAACATCCTTGATTACTGATTCTTGTGCTTCTCTTATTTGATCATTTAAATCTACTTGTAGATTTAATTTAAGAGAACGTACCCTTTTTGGCTTTTCATGATACTTTCGACTTAAAGCATCTGCTACTACATTAGCTTTTCCTTCATGATACTAGATATCACAATCATAATTACTAAGCATCTCCATCCAACGTCTTTGTCTCATATTCAACTATTTCTGCCTGAAAACATACCTTAAACTCTTATGATCGGTGAATATGGTAAACTTACTACCATAAAGGTAATGTCTCCAAATCTTAAGGGCAAAAATTATAGCTCCTAGTTCTAGATCATAGGTTGAATAATTATCTTCATGATTCTTAAGTTGTCTAGATGCGTACGCTATAACCTTTTGGCGTTGCATTAATACACATCCATAACCTAACTTAGAAGCGTCACAATAGACTACAAAGTCTTCAGTTCCTTCTGGTAACGCTAGTATGGGTGTATTAGTTAATCTTTGCTTAAGAATTCTAAATGCTTCTTCTTGCTTTGGTCCCCATTCAAACTTAATGGATTTACAGGTTAACTTAGTTAAAGGAATGGCTATTCTAGAAAAATCTCGAATAAATCTTCTATAATAACCGGCCAATCCTAAGAAACTTCTAACCTCGGTTGGTGACTCAGGGGTTTTCCATTTAGTAATCACTTCGATTTTTGTTGGATCCACATGAATTCCTTCATGATTAACTAAATGTCCAAGAAATTGTACTTGTTCTAGCCAAAACTCGCACTTTGAAAATTTAGCATAAAGCTTTTCCTTTCTTAATAGACTTAAAAGTGCGTGAAATGCTTTGCATGATCCTCTTTATTCTTAGAGTAAATTAGAATATCATCTATGAAAACAATTATGAATTTATCCAAATATGGCTTACATATTCGGTTCATCATGTCCATAAATGCGGCTGGGGCATTGGTTAAACCAAATGGCATGACAGTAAATTCATAATGACCATACCTTGTTCTGAACGCGGTCTTAGGAATGTCCTCTTCCTGTACCTTTAATTGATGATATCCTGACCTTAAATCGATTTTAGAGAAAAATTGAGCTCCTTGCAGTTGATCGAACAGATCATCGATTCTCGGTAATGGGTACCGATTCTTAATCGTAACTTTGTTCAATTCACGGTAATCAATGCACATACGCATTGATCCGTCCTTCTTTTTAACGAATAAAATCGGCGCTCCTCATGGCGACGAACTTGGTTGTATGAATCCTTTTTCCAGCAATTCATCTAATTGTTTCTTCAATTCCTGTATTTCGGCGGGTGCGAGACGGTAAGGTGCTTTGGCAATCGGTGTTGTTCCGGGTAGTAGGTGAATTCTGAATTCAACTTTTCTGTCTGGTGGTAGTCTTGGCAATTCTTTTGGAAATACATCTGAAAACTGAGACACTACTGGAATGTCTTTTAGTTCTTTTCCTTTAGTGTTAGTGATTATAGAAATCAAATACACTATAGAACCTTTTCTTATATAACTTGCAGTTTCATCACAGAAATAAATTTTGCGGATCTAGATGGTTTATTTCCTTTAATTGTGATCTTTTCACCTTTTGGTGAATTTACTTGAATTGACTTTTGATCACATAAAATACTGGCTTTACTGGCTATTAACCAATCCATTCCTAATACAATATCAAATCCTGCCAGATTCATTGGGTAAAGGTTTGCCATAAACTTCTGTTTTAAAATTTCTATTCTTGCTCCCTGCAAGATTTCAGTAATCATAACAGTTTCTCCATTAGCTGTCTCTACTAGACATTCTTGTGGTAGTTTAGTTAATGGCTGATTTAGCAGTTTGCAAAACGAAGTATTAATAAAACTTTGGTTTCCACCAGAGTCAAATAATACTTTAGCAAAAACATCATTAATTAAAAGCGTACCAGCTATCACGTCTGGAATCATCTTGGCTTCATCTGCAGTCAGAACGAATGCTCTAGCATTTTTAGTGTTCTTATTGTTTGCAGCTGGAGCCAATTTTGGACAGTTTGGCTTGATATGACCTTGTTCCCCACAATTGTAGCATACTCTGTTGTTGGCTTTCCTCCTGCGGTCTTCTTCCTTGTGACCTGATATTTTGCAGAAATTGCAATATATGGAGCATTTTCCAGAATGCTTCCTTTTGCAATGCTTGCAATAAGGTGCAGAGGTAGAACCCATATTCCTACGGTTGTAATTCCCAGAATGGAATTCTTGGGTAAGTCTTTGGGCTAGGTTTCTCCTCTGGTCTTCTTCTCTGGTACGGACTAGTTCATCTGTCAAGGTGTTTGTTAATTCTACAGCTTCTTCTATGGTTTGAGGTCTAGCTGCCTTGACTACATGTCTAATGTCTCCAATTAATCCCTAGATGTAACGGGAGATTAATACCGGCTCTGGTGATGCAAGGGTTGGTACTATTCTAGTATATTCAAAGAATATCTTGGTGTACCCCTTACTATCCACTCCATTCATCCTAAGGTTTAGGAATTTGTTTGCTATTTGTTCTTTTTCATTAGGAGGGCAGAACTTTCTTTCTATCATGTTCCTAAATTCTTCCCATTCCATATTGTATATCCTATCACTTCCTCTTGATTGGAGGATAGTGTTCCACCATTCTAAGGCTGAGTTCTTAAATAGATTGGAAGCAAACATTATCTTGTCCTCTTCCGCACATTTATTTATTTTCAGAACAGCCTCAGTCTTTTCTATCCAGCGTAGAGCTGCAATAGGTTCTTCATTGCCCGAGAATTCTATCGGTTTACAGGACCAGAATTCCTTGTAAGAACAACCATAAGGCATGGTTCTCCTTCTTTTGGGAATGAGCACCTGAAGTATTGTTCACGCTGTGTTCTGGTTCAATTGGTCGCTTACTGCTATGCTTACTTTTATTATTCGCTTCTTGAACCGTTTGAATAATAAATGACATTGCATCTATAATTCCTTGTGCCACTATGTGTTGAACGGCACTATTATCCATTTGGTTTCCATTCTTATTGATGCTCGGATTCTCATTAACCACGTTAATGTTACTCTGGTTATCATTATTCAGATTATCTTGATTTCCTTCGTCGGCCATCTGAATTTTAAACATTTACCCCATATTAATATCACAAAATAATAGCTAATATAGTCAATCACATGACACGCATTTTTGCCAAAAGCGTCGATCATTGCGACTTTACTCTATTCATATACTATTATGCATCTATTACACACCAGTACTGAAATAAAATTACAATACCAACTGAAATAGAATTACACTAATAGTAATAGGCATTCGTACACACATATTTTATTTTATTATTTTATTATTATTATTATTACTATTACCGTCTCACCATCACATCTACGGATATGGATTCATCCAGAAATCCATATTGCGCTCGTCGTACTTCCAGACGAGTCGCTCTCCCACCTGTCGCATTCTCTCACTGCTTTCTAAAATTTCCTCACCAAATGTCCTAAGTTCTTGTATGTTTTCTGCACTCATTGGGGGTGCAGGTTCTAGGACTGGGTTCGGAATCTGGGGTGCGGGTTCTTGGTGTGGGGGTGTAGGTGCTTGAAATTGGTAAGGATCTTCTAAAATCTCCCTAATGTATTCATCGTGGAAATAGGGATCTAAAGGGTCCAAACCTAGGTAAGCTCCTACGTTCTGCATGGGTGTCTCTTCATGTATCGGGTAACGTTGCACATAGTCCCTAACGTCATCCCACCAGAGATCGTAATTTGGGTCTAGGGGGTTTGGTGCTGGTACCCTAGGGATTTCTTCCGGATTGAAGTCATGCATCTCTACTTGGTTTTCAGGGTTTTCTATCTCCATGGGTTGGTCAGGAATTGGCAGTTGTGGTTGGGGTGCTAATATTTGCTCCATATTTGGGTCAGCTGCAGTGGTTGCTAAGATGTGAATATTGGCTATACCCCTATTTATCATATCCTGGGCATAGGCATCTGTCTCTCTCTTAGCTGCGGCTAATGCTCTCTGGTCTTGTAACTTTTTCATACGCTTCCTACGCTCGTGTGCCCCTCGACTGAACCATCCCCTCTTTTTCTGAGGAAATGGCTCTTCTGACTGAGCCTTAAACACAAAGATTCCTTCTTCCGTATCAGCAGAGTACCCTGAGAGGGCAGGCTGAGAAGAGGAGGTGCCTTCGCTTCTAGGCGAACCAGACAATTGACGGTACGCGTCAGATGGTCCTTGGTCGCTCATACTGTAAACTAACAGATAGTCAAATAACACATAACAATAAAATACAGTTATGCACGTATTTCCGTAATTCATTTCCTAACAAAAAAAATTTAAAATTTAAGTGTCAGCAGAACACTTCTTTGGCTTAGACCAGTGCCTAGGCTCTGATACCACCTTCTGTCGCAACCCCCGATCCCTTATCTGTCCCGGGAACGGGCGGACGCGAACTCAGAATTCTGGTGGTATCAATTTGTTAATTTGGCAGCGGAAATTACATCAGGACCGTAGTTAGGAAATGTTTATCAGAGTAAAACCACCATTTATATATATAAATAAACATATTGGGATGAAACCCAAGTTTCTTATTACAATATGTTTATAGGGATAAACCCTATTTTATTTAATTTAAAACATCATTTTTTAGGTAACTTTTATAGCCACATTTTTCCCAAGCCTTCAGTGCTCTCCAGCTGGCTTTTTACTAATTGGCTGTCACATTGTGTTACCTGAAACGCGTTTTAAAAACATTTCTCAGTGGGAAATACTGGTGAGTGAATCCAAGTTTAATCAAGAAATATTAATTTAATTTAAACTTAACAGTATTGAGGGCGATTACAATGTTTATATCTACCCAATTACTCATTCAGTACTGTCAATCCTGACTGGTGGGTCATATTACACATTGGCTAACTCTTCGTCCAATGGTAACGTTACTTACATTTTGTATACAAAACCCCAACATACCGGCAGTAATCGTAGAATTACAAAGACTCAATAACTGCTAAATTGCATTATAAAATAGTTAAGGTTTTGTAAAAACTATTAACAAAAAGGAGATTACTCACATTGCTTTCTTAGGTTTTCCGAAAGGGTTTCCTGAGAATTATCTATAATTTACACAAATGTACACGCGTTAGTATAATAACCCATTTTAACATTATTAATACCCTCCCTGAGACGGCATTCCAACGACTACGTCGGGCAGAACTACGACAGCCGTTACGGAACCCTAGATCAATCGGGCAGCGTATCTAATACGTATCCAGGGGTTATGAAAATGGGACGAACAGACTGAAGATCCGAGGCCATCTATTTATAGTTGCTGAGTTTGGCTTTGTCGCGGCCCGCGTAACATAGGGGCAGGGCCTACGCGGCCCACGTTGACCGCACCAGATCACTATGTAGGCTCGACATGTGTTGGGCCACATGGCCGCACCGGGCTGCGCCATATTTTGGATCTCACGCGGCCCGCGTAACCGGTAAGGTTAGCTTACGCGGCCCGCCTAAGCCTAAAACTCAACGAAATCAGGTTTTAACCTTGATACTGTCACGGCCCCCGACCCGGTTTAACCCGTTTCAGGAGCCGCGAGACAGAAATCCCGTGGTATTTATTTAATTGAGTTTAACAGCGGAAGTTTATCATCAGGATCTTTTTAAAACTGAAATATTTCCCGATTATTTTATTTCACAACTCGGGATAAAACCCGATAATTTACAATCTTGAGATTTCACGGAGAAGTCTTTTATTTTACAAAACATGTTTCTTTATTTTATCCTGAGCCACTTTCTCAAGCTTGTAGTGCTTCACGGCACTTTTCCTGGATCATAACAGATCACCTGAAACATGTTTGAAAAAGGTTTTGTCAGCGGGAAATACTGAGTGAATCATTCTATTTACATAAAATGATGCATAGTTATTAATTACAGCATAAGAGCGATTACAATGGCTTCTATCTTATTTTTATCTGGCGTCCTGTCACAATGGTGACATGTCACAATGGTGACGATGGTCATACCACTATTAGATCAATGAACCTAAATAGTGATGATTATCCCTAGTAGGTCAATGAACCTAACTGGGAGAAATTAGTAATGTGCACAATACCCCACTAGCCAGTGATTCAAGATATCCACGACTTAGTCCCTATAATTATAACTTTTGAAAATAATTTGAGGTATTGTAAAATAGTTGATAAAAAGAGAATGACTCACATTGCAGATTTATACGGGCAGAGTTTAGCCTACTGATTAGCCTTTTAACCTAAATTTAATAACAGGCACACAATACTGAGTTAATAATCAATACAGCATTTTACGATAACTCACGAGATCAACCCTCACAACGAATGACAAAGTGCTATGCTTAAACATCCATCGAATTAACGACTAATGACAAAGCATCACCCTAATGTGGGCAGCACTTAAACATTCATTGAGTACATTGATCGATCGGAAAATGAATCGTAATAGCGATCGAGTTATTACCCTGATTGCGGCGTCGATTAGTGATCCGTGTGTGTTAATTGTGGTAAACAGAGCATAACTCAGTGTATATTTGGAATTTCTTCGTCGAACGAACAACAGAATGCAAGTGCCAGGCCCTTCTATTTATACCCAAAATTTGCACCTCCCGCTAGTCGCGGAAGAATCCGTGTCACGTGCCGCGTGTCGCCTGAGGTGACATTTTTAGGGTAGGGTAGGTACGTGTCCAACTAGCTCAGGTGAGTCGACAATTCGTTAAAATTCAATTTCCACGTAAATCTGTAAAGATAATAGCAACTAGGTTTTACCCCCCCTGAGTTTTAGGGGCCCTGATTCTAATTCCAATTATTCTGAAAATTTTAGGGTTTATACATAATCACTTGGGTTTCTTAATTAGGGTTTCCTATTGAATAAAATAATATAATAAATAAGACTTTTGATACGAGTTGTTACATTCTCCCCACCTTAATAAAATCTCGTCCTCGAGATTTACTGGAATAATTTGAGGATACTTTCGCTTCTTTTCTGCTTCCAGTTCCCAAGTGTATTAGGGTCCTATCTTTGAATCCCACCTTACTTGAACTAACACTAATCGTTTGTGTTTTGAGAAATTCGATCTTTCTATCTTTTATCTGAAGAGGTTTCGCCACAAATTTTAATTTTTCGTTTACCTCTATATCTTGGAGAGGTACTACCAAAGATTCGTCAGATAGACATTTCTTGAGATTGGATTCATAAAATACATCATGTACTCCAACTAACTCTCCTGGTAATTGTAAACGATAAGCAACTGGTCTTATACGTTGGATCACTGGAAATGGTCCTACGTACCTTGGATTTAGCTTTCCTTTCTTACCGAATCTAAAAAAAAAAAAAATTTCCAAGGAGAAACTTTCAACAATATTCTGTCTCCAACTTGGAATTCTAATGGCTTTCATCTATTATCTGTATAACTCTTCTGGCGATCTCTAGCCGTCTTCAGCCTTTCCTTCGTGATACTAAATATCACAGTCGTAGTCCCTTAGGATTTTCATCCATCTCCTTTGCCTCATGTTTAATTCTTTTTGCCCAAATATATATATCTTAAATTCTTATAATTCATATAGATAGTAAACTTATTTCCATACAGATAATGTCTCTAAATCTTAAGGGCAAAATTATGGCTCCTAATTCTAAGTCATGAGTGGTATAGTTTTCTTCGTGCATTTTTCAATTGCCTTGATACATACGCAATTACCTTTTTACGTTGCATTAACACACCTCCAAATCCTAGCTTTGAAGCATCATCGTATACTTTAAAAATCTTCTGTTCCTTCTGGTAAGGCTAAGATTGGAGTATTGGTTAATTTCTGTTTCAAGATTCTAAAGGCTTTTTCTTGTTTAGTCCCTATTCAAATTTAACTGTTTTACAGGTTAGCTTAGTTAATGGTATAGCTATCTTGAAAAAAATAAACCGTCTATAGTATCCGGCTAAACCTACAAAACTCCTAATTTCCATTGCGGATTGTGGAATCTTCCATTTGGTAATTGCTGCTATCTTATCAGGATCTACGTAAATACCTTCATGATTCACCATATGACCTAGAAATTGCACTTCTGGCAGCCAAAATTCACACTTCGAGAATTTGGTGTAAAGCTTCTCTTTTCTTAACAAAGTTAAGAGTGCATGCAAGTGCTGACAATGTTCTTCCTGACTTTTGGAATAAATAAGTATATCGTCAATGAAGATAATTACAAATTTATCCAATATAGTTTACAGATCCTATTCATCATTTCCATGAATGCTGCAGGGCATTCATTAATCCGAAGGGCATGATTGTAAACTCGTAATGACCATACCTATTCCTGAAAGCAGTTTTAGGTATGTCTTACTCTTGTACTTTTTATTTGATGATATCCGGAACGTAAGTCGATCTTAGAAAAATATCTATTTCCCTGGAATTGATCGAATAAATCATCAATTCTAGGTAATGGGTATCGATTCTTAATTGTAACTTTATTCAATTCCCTATAATCAATCAAACCATCCTTTTTCTTAATAAACAACACTGGTGCCCTATACGGGGATAAACTAAATTGTATGAAAACTTCACTTAATAATTCATCTAATTGCTTTCTTAGTTTTAATATTTTGTGAGTGCTAACCGATAAGGTGCCTTGGCTATCGGTATAGTTCCTGGAATTAGATGAATCATAAACTCTACTTCCCTATCTGGTGGTAATCCTAGTAACTTTTCTGGGAATACATCTGGGTATTCTGAAACTACAGAAATTTCCTTAAGTTCTTTATCTTTAGTATTAATGATTACTGAAATCATATATACTGTTCCTTGCTTTCGTTCATAATTAGCAACTTTCATTACTGATATGAACTTAATGGTTTTACATGGCTTATCTCCTGTAATCATTATTACTTTTCCAGTGGATGCACAAATTTCTATGGAATTCTTATTACAGATAATTCGAGCATGGTTGTTTACTAACCAATCCATTCCTAACACAACATCGAATTCAACTAATTTCATAGATAATAAGGTTATAGAAAATTCATGACTTAAAAATTCTATTTCTATGTTTTGCAGAACCTTATTTATTTTAACTGAATTCCCATCTGCCGTTTCTATTGTGAAAATCTGCCTAATGTTGGTTAAAGGTAAGTTAAGAGTTTGGCAGAATGAAGTATTTATAAAACTTTGGTTTGTACCAGAGTCAAATAATACTTTTGTGTAAACGTTGTGAACTAAGAACGTACCGGCTATCACATCTGGAATGGGCTCTGCTTCCTTAGCAGTCAATTGGAAGGCTCTTACATTCCTTTTTGCTCCTTCTGCAGGTTTGGCTTTATTGTCAGATGGTTTGTTCAATTTTGGACAATCTGGCCTAAGATGTCCAGCTTCTCCACAGTTGTAGCAGACTGAAAATTTCTTCCTCCTGCAGTCTTCTTCTTGATGCCCCGGAATTTTGCAAAAATTGCAATATCCTTTGCATCTTCCAAAATGCTTCCTTTTGCAAGAATTGCAAAATGGACTAGTGGAAGATTGCCCATTCCCTCCTTTCTTGAAATTGTTATGGTTACCAGGACGGAATCCTTCAGTAATCTTTTGGGCTACTTCCTTCCTTCTATTTTCTTCTCTTGTCCGTACTAGTTCGTCAGTCAGAGTATTGGCTAAATCTACCGCATCATCAATCGTGCGAGGTTTCGCAGCTTTGACGATATTACGGATTTCGGAAATTAATCCCCAAATATAACGAGAAATAAGTACCGGTTCTGGCGAAGCCAGGGTTGGTACCACTCGAGCATACTCAAAGAATGTCGTAGTATACCCTCGACAATCTACATCCATCATCCGGTGGGTTAGAAACTTATTTGTCATTTGTTCCTTTTCATACTCGGGACAGAATTTTCTTTCTACAAAGCTCTTAAATTCTTCCCAGTTTATAGCATACGCCATCCTTCTTTCTTTTGCTTGTAACACCTTATTCCACCATTCTAGCACCCCTTCTTTGAAAAGGTTTGACGCGTACATGACCTGATCATCCTGAGCACATTTACTTATGGCAATTACTGCCTTAGTTTTCTCTAACCAACGCAGTGCCGCAGTTGCTCCTTCATTGCCTGCAAACTCAGTGGGTTTACAAGCAAGAAATTCTTTGTAAGTGCAACCAGACGTTGCAGCTTTCATTTTCTTAGGAGGAGGAGCTTGCCGTGGTTCATTCTCATGATTAGTATGATTATTGCCTCCGTTTACGCTATTACTGAAGTTATCTTCAGAAATACGTTTGCTAGGAATGATTTGTTGCGGTTTGATTGGATTTTTAATAGCAGCAACGATTGATGGAATAGCGTTGGCTATCCCTTGAGTAACTATTGCTGGAATAGCGTTGGCTATCCCTTGAGCAACGATATTTTCTATATCCTGCCTAGTCATATATTGATCCCCCGGTTGTTGCTCAGATTGGTTAATCTCATTAACTGGTTCATTATTAGCTTTTTCCATCTGATATCTAATTTATAGATAAATAATTAGTATAAAAGAAATAATCCAATGTCACAATTAATTGCACATAATCACATAAACGAATATACAAACAAAATTTGTAAATTTTCTAAAATTTTATTTGTTTTATAGATTATAGCATGCTTATATATACAACCATTATATTATTTATTTTACAAATACTGATTTTACTATTACTATTACACCACCATAGTTCCATAAATCCCCTATTCTTTGTCAGATGATATTCTAGTAACGGCGTTCCCTCTCATCGTATTTCCAGGAGATCTGTCCCTTAATCTCTTGGATCCTATTCTCAGTATCCATTAGTTCTTCGCCAAAGTGGCGGAGTTCAGCCATATTCTCGTTACTCATTGGTGGATTTGGTAAAGGTTCTGGATTGAACTTAGGAAAAAGCTTATAGGGATTGTTTTGTAACTGTATTTCATTAGTCAACCATTTGTCTATTTGCGAGTGGATTGAAGGTTTTGGAATATCTGGTTCTAAGTTTATTGGTAGTTGTGTTTCAAGAGATTGAATAAAAACATTTTCATTAACAGGTTTAATAGTATTATAGCTTGCCATTATAAAATCTAGCTCTTCCTGAGATGGTAACCCCTTAATTTGTCCAGAGCTTTCCCCAATTTCCATTTTATTAGGCTTGGGTTTCTCAAGAGGTAAAGCGTTGAATTCTATAGGTTCTTCTATGTCTGGTATATACCTATTGAAATCTCTGGAAACCTCTATTCTTACCGGATAAAGATTTAAATTCTGGAGGGCGTCAGACAAGTCACTCATGCTGTTATGCAAAATACACACAATTACTAAGTTAAAAATTATATCAAATTTCATAGAAAACCTTTAAATATTATTTCATATTGGGTAACTATGAAACAACCGAATATGAAAACATACTAGGTTTTATTTATGAATTTATTTATTTACTGAATAAGGTTTCTAAACTGTAATTAAATAAAGGTGCTAAACTTTGAGTCAGAATATTTAAAGATTTATATTTACTGCTACAGTAGCTAACATATAAAGATCTGCCCATACTGTTCAAAATTAGTCAGTTAATAAAACACATAATCACAAAATAGCAATTAATAAAAATTATTAAGTATTTCTAAATACTTAATTGGCTTAAATCAGTGGCTCGATAAGTGGCTCTGATACCACCTTTTTCTGTCACGGCCCCCGACCCGGTTTAACCCGTTTCAGGAGCCGTGAGACAGAAATCCCGTGGTATTTATTTAATTGAGTTTAACAGCGGAAGTTTATCATCAGGATCTTTTTAAAACTGAAATATTTCCCGATTATTTTATTTCACAACTCGGGATAAAACCCGATAATTTACAATCTTGAGATTTCACGGAGAAGTCATTTATTTTACAAAACATGTTTCTTTATTTTATCCTGAGCCACTTTCTCAAGCTTGTAGTGCTTCACGGCACTTTTCCTGGATCATAACAGATCACCTGAAACATGTTTGAAAAAGGTTTTGTCAACGGGAAATACTGAGTGAATCATTCTATTTACATAAAATGATGCATAGTTATTAATTACAGCATAAGAGCGATTACAATGGCTTCTATCTTATTTTTATCTGGCGTCCTGTCACAATGGTGACATGTCACAATGGTGACGATGGTCATACCACTATTAGATCAATGAACCTAAATAGTGATGATTATCCCTAGTAGGTCAATGAACCTAACTGGGAGAAATTAGTAATGTACACAATACCTCACTAGCCAGTGATTCAAGATATTCACGACTTAGTCCCTGTAATTATAACTTTTGAAAATAATTTGAGGTATTGTAAAATAGTTGATAAAAAGAGAATGACTCACATTGCAGATTTATACGGGCAGAGTTTAGCCTACTGATTAGCCTTTTAACCTAAATTTAATAACAGGCACACAATACTGAGTTAATAATCAATACAGCATTTTACGATAACTCACGAGATCATCCCTCACAACGAATGACAAAGTGCTATGCTTAAACATCCATCGAATTAACGACTAATGACAAAGCATCACCCTAATGTGGGCAGCACTTAAACATCCATTGAGTACACTGATCGATCGGAAAATGAATCGTAATAGCGATCGAGTTATTACCCTGATTGCGGCATCGATTAGTGATCCGTGTGTGTTAATTGTGGTAAACAGAGCATAACTCAGTGTATATTTGGAATTTCTTCGTCGAACGAACAACAGAATGCAAGTGCCAGGCCCTTCTATTTATACCCAAAATTTGCACATCCCGCTAGTCACGGAAGAATCCGTGTCACGTGCCGTGTGTCGCCTGAGGTGACATTTTTAAGGTAGGGTAGGTACGTGTCCAACTAGCTCAGGTGAGTCGACAATTCGTTAAAATTCAATTTCCACGTAAATCTGTAAAGATAATAGCAACTAGGTTTTACCCCCCCTGAGTTTTAGGGGCCCTGATTCTAATTCCAATTATTCTGAAAATTTTAGGGTTTATACATAATCACTTGGGTTTCTTAATTAGGGTTTCCTATTGAATAAAATAATATAATAAATAAGACTTTTGATACGAGTTGTTACAGATACCGCCCGCGTAAAGGTTGGGGTGGCTTTTATGCGGCCCGCCTCAACTTAAAATTTCTTGTTTTTAATTTATTTTTAATGCTATATTGTATTTCGGGCTCGGTTTTCACAAATGAGGTGTATTTTGGGACATATTGGGATATTTTAAAATATATTAGGGTGTCGTAAAATATTCGAGGTTGTCGGTTTATTTAGGATTGTTACATTATGTGTAGGGTAAATTATCTACATTTATGTAGACCATATGTAGGAAAAAAATATATGATTTTTTTATGTATATATAATACACATATGAATGTAAGAAATAGACAATTTAAGAAATATGAACCATAAATCCAAAAATTTAGTGATTTAGAGTTGTTCCTTTTGTTCTTGTTAGACCCAGTTCAGGCTCAAAACAACTTCTTTTCACGTAATATGGCAAGTGATTTCAGTAGATGTGAAAAAGATGTGCGGAAATGGAAATCAGACTTTCAAGAAACAAGACCTACAGAATTATCAAGTTTATATCACTTTGAAACAAAATGGTTTACAAGGTGATTGAAAGATTATTATCTAATACAAACGAATCTTGAATTCTGTGGGGGAGAGAGCAATGGAGTTTAGATGTATGTGTGAATGCTAAGCTTCAAACTCACTTTGCTTCTCCTGGTTTAGCCTTCTATTTATAGACGGCTTGGTGTATGAATAAACAATAGTTTATTCATACAATAATTCCTGCAAAAAGTAGCCAATTGACATATTCATTGATTCCAACATTCAAGTTGCCTTTTTCATCATGATATCATTAAATGTCAACTTGCTTCGGTAAGTGTGGCAGGACAGAGCCAATTTCAGACAAGTGGGTTATTTCATCAGAAATTTTGATAAACCACTTCATCAGAAATTCTGATGAACAAATCATCAGAAAATCCTTGATGATCAGAATCGTCAGATACTGATGATATTTCATCAGAAATATCATCAGATCCATCAGAAATGACCTCTTCTGATAATCCAATTCAGCTCTTGATCAACTTGTGATTCTTTGAAGTAGATGCTATGTAATCTGGTTGTCCCATCTGATCTTCTTTTTCTAGTTCGTGATCTTCAGGACTGTGATCTCTTCATAGATCCAGTTGATTGTGTTTTTCTTCAATACTTACAAATAAAGTTTCCTAACAGTTTCCCCCTAAGTATTGTAAGAAAATGAACTACCTCATAAACAAAAATTTTTTTCCAAACAGTGGAAATATAATACTTGAAAATATAAACCAGTTACTGAAGTTAAAACAAATTTCATAAAAGATGAGAAGTTAAATAAATAGTTCTTTCAGTTAAGTTTCACTCTCTTATGCGTATCTCCTGTCTTTAGCTTCTTTTTGTAGGAGATATATTTGTTGCAGCTGACATACATGTCTTTATACCATTCTCTTGCTTGAATCCATTCTTCAATCATCTGCTCAATTTCTTTTCTGCTTCCCTCCATGTTCTTTTCTATCTTCTGAAGATGTTCTTGTCTTTTGTTCATGGTTTTCAAGATATACCTCAGAGTTTGATTTGAGTACTTGCAGATGTCAACACCTTTGAACATAGCTTTGTTATCATCCTGATCTCTGAAGATTACACCATAATCTTGTTCTTTATTTGCGTTTGTCAGCATGATGATGTCTCCAGATCTTGCATCTTCTACTATGTTTGAAGGAACTTTTGTCTTTGGTGATCTGACATATACCTTTTTGTTGTGTACATGCTCAAAAGTTATGCATATAGCAAAGTCTGAAAAAGCTATTCTTTCAAACAGCAGTATTCCAGCCTTTGATATGCCATTTAATGCTCTTCTGACTTCTTGATTATTTTTCTTTTCCTTTTCATAATGATCCTTCATAAACAGAATGTCTAAAGGATGCAACTGGTCAGCTATTTCTTCATCAGTCACCTTCTGTTCTTCTCCATTCTCCCTCTGAAGTATGTATCTGTTTTGCACATGAGTTCCTCCAATATCATCAATTGCACTCTTTACTTCACTCACGTTTAGAATTGTTTTTACTGGATTCCAATTTTGTTTGTGAATGCTGCTTGGCCCTCTTTTTAGTCTTTCTTCTCTTAAGTCCAGTCTAGTAGGAGATACTGATCTTGGTGCTTTATCTTCTTTTGTTAGATAGTAACTCACCAGATTGGTCTCAGGAAATATCATTACATCTCGTGCAATCTCTTTAACCATGATAGACTTGGTTTCAGAGATCTTTCTCTTAACAGTCTTTGATTTTGTTGCTGACTCTCCTTCTTGTTCCCATTCATTCATTATTTGTTTATTCATATACTTACTTATTGCTGAGTCATCAGATATTGTTGGATTTGGAACAGATGCTAGCAATTTCAAATTTGTAATAACTTGAGGTTTTGCAGTTGCTAACCTTTTCAGTATTTCGTCTTTTGGAACATTCGGATGAGGACCCATCACTGTGGTTCCAGCTTTTGTGATTGGTGAGATTGATGATTGTTGAGGAGTTGACTTTGGAGGTTCTTGATGTGAGCTTTCAGCAGGAATTTCTTTCATGAGTTCTTGTGGATTCACTTTGGCTAGTTTTGCAATATTGAATTGCATCTTCTCTACCAGTTGTTGCACTTCTTTTACCTGTTTTGAGTTATTTTGTATATTTTTCTGAATATTTGTGAATTCTGTTTGAGCTTTTGTTTGAATTTCAGCCCATTCTTTTGACAGCTTCTCAAGGGCACCTGTGATACTATTATTACTTGCCCTTAGTATGGTAACTTCTTCCAAAACTCTGTTTGTACTACTTGACTGTCTTGATTCAATCACTTTTGCAACTTGTGCTTTGATTTTTTCTATTTCTGTGAGAATCGTTTGGATTTCTGATGCAGAGATGTTGGATTCTGGTGCCTTTTCTTTCATCTTTTGAAGAGACTTTAGTGCTTCAGTGTTTTCTTCAGTTTGTTTCTTCATTTCCTTCACTGATTCTGACAAAGTCTTCATATCAGCCTTTTGACCTTGTATTTCTGACAGCAACATATCAAGTTTTTCTTCTACTGGATTTCTTTTGCAGACGTTGTAAACATTTTCCAGTATTGCTTCTATATTTTCTTGGTTCATGGGTTTCTCAGGGATAATTGGAACAACAGATGTTCCTTCCAACATTCCAGCTGCAAACACATTTGCTGCTGTTTTAGAGATGATAGGGTCATTCTTGGCCAACACACTTGGTGCAGCTTTGAATTTACCAGAATTATCTCCACCAGTGATGAAAAACTCATTCTCATTCTGGGTTTCCTTATGTCCTTGAATCATATCAATATATGATCCTCCATAAGTTTTTGAGGTAAACAAATTACCTTTAGCCAGATTTCCTTGATCAATTTCCTGATCTCCATCTGTTGGGATCTCATCCTCTTCCTCATTTTCTGATTCAGAGTTGAGATTTATGGAACTAGTAACCTCTTGATCAACATTCGTTGTTCTGTATTCTATTTTGTAAGAAACGTTAACAGAACTTTCTGATTTTGTTTCTTCTCTGTGAGTTTCTACTAGAACAGTGTTTAAAAGGGATGTACCAGCAATGTAAGATTCATCATGATGAATGACTTCAGTGGCTTCAATTTCAACATCGTGTGTTTCTCCAGCAATGTGTGATCCTGCATCATGTGTTTGATGGATTTCAAATTCATGATGAATTCATGCTTCATGAATCTGTTGACTTTCAGCATGCTCTGATACCACTTGTTGGTCCCCTTTGGCGCCCCTGTTCGAATGGTACGGAAATCTTCTCTCGTTGAGACGGGTGTTTGTGAAGTGTATAAATATATAAAGAGTAAAAAATATAGACAGTGAGAGCGATATATCTTCAATGGTTAATCTTTATTAAACAAAGAAGAAGGGGTCGATCCGAGAATAAACTCGAATCTAAATGTCACCCCCTGGGCCAAACCAGGGGGTAAACTCTCATGAAAACTCTATCTATAAATATTACAATACAAAAGCACACATAATGTGATTGGTTGATGGAAGTTGATATGTGTGCCCATCAGTGACTTATCTTCTTTTTAAATCAACTTGCTTCTTTTCTGATGACATCATCATTTGAGATATTTATACTTTCTGATGAAATGCTTTTCAAAAGGAAAGATTCCTTTTGTTCTTTCTGATGATTTCTTTTCCAAAGGAAAAGATTCTTTTTCTCTAAAAAAGGAAAAGATTCCTTTTTACCAGAATGTTTCTTTCTTTTCCATATGAATCTTTTCAAGCCTTTTTCATAGAAAATATTAATGTGTTAATAAGATTTATTATCTTATTAACACAATTCTTTGATCTTGTCTCTTGTATACTCCATAATGTTCCGCTGACATTTTGAAGTCTTGTAACCTTGTCGAGATCTTTCATCAAAGAATTAGAAGCTCCAATATTTAGTGCTTCTAGGACGGTTCGTCGGTCGCTTCGTGTTGACGGAATTATTTCTAAGTAACTTAAACTATTTTTAACAACAAATACAATAAAGTTTCCTAACAGTCACCCCCTATTTGTTGTAAAAAAATACAAACAATGCACTTATACTTAGAAATAATAAATAAACTTTCTGAAGATGCATCTTTCTTTTCCTCCTGGCACGTTATCATGTAGGCATCTTTTTAGTGATATTCGTTGACTGTATCTTCATTGGCATGAAAGTTTATTTTGCAAACGTCCGACTTTTTATGGATGATCATCTGATTATACTTCATTTGTCGTTATAATTCTTCACCTCGATTTATACTTCCACCTAAATGTAAGCATTATATCTTGTATCCCCAAGCCATAGGATATAAGTGTCTTCTATCCAATATAGGATAAGTGTTTAGGCTGTCGATTGATTTGGCTATCTCCAAGTTAGCTTTTTCCAGAATTCTTCTTTCTTCTACACCCTCATTTTCTGATGGTGAGGACTTCTCATTGTCTCCTTTTTCTGTTGATGAAGAACAGTTCACAATTTCTCTGCTTGGTTCTTCTGTGGGAGAGGTTGATTTTGTCAGAAGTTTTTCATGTTGTATTCTGTATTGTGAGTCTGGTGCAATGAAGCATAACATGCTTTCTGGTAACACAGGAATATCTTTGTCTGATTCCCATCCATGATTTGAACTCCAAGCCTTCATTGTTTTTGATCTCCAGATGTCTTCTAAGATTGGAATCTCCATGTTTCTTTCAATAAATGCTTCAGAAATGAAAATTGAGATTAACCTTGGAAATGGCAGATGAGATGTTATTCTTCCATTTCTGGTGATGATTGATCTTTTGAGAAGGTTAAAGATTTCTGACCCATAATCAATCTTGAACCCATTTATGAGTCCAAACATGATCGTCAGAATAGCTTGATTGATTTGATCAGTTCCTCCTATCTTTGAGGTGAGACATTTGTTTAACACTTCCATCATCACTTGCCAGATGGCTGGCAATTCACTTCTTCTTATTGCTCCAATTTTGTTGACATCTCTTTTCGTGTATCCAAGCCCAATGACGAAGTCTAACAAATCTTCTTTGCTTGGGGCTTCAGTGTAACTGTCAAGAATAGGCAATCCAAGCCATTCTCTTACTCTTGCTGGAGTTAATGTTACATAGACACTTCCCCATACATGAGCAGACACCCGATTTTCTTCAACTTCTTTAAAAGTGTAAACAAATTGCTGTAGCATCCTTTCTGGTATTTCTCTTTCTTTTGTCAGTGCTCCTGAGATTGGGCATTTTGTAAGATATTCTACCAGAAGTTGACATCTTTTATCATACTCTGAATACTCTGTATTCATCAGCAGATTGTTTTCCTTCATTGGTAGAAATTTTGCTTCCTCGACAAAAGGTACTTCATGTTGAATAATTGGAATATTGAGGTTAACTTCTGCCATTTTTGGTCTCTGTGAGTTAGGGTTTGAAATTTAGGGATTTTTTATTTGTGGGAAAAACAGGGGTTTTAGGATATAAGAAAATTGAGAGTATTGTAGGTGTATGAAGTAGAAGGAGTTGAAGGAGTATAAATCGTGGTATGAGATAGTGATAAAGAGATCATTAATTGTCTTTATAACCGTTAGATCGTGTATGCTGAGTTTTTGGTTCAAAATATAACCGTTGGATCGTGGGTGTTAAGACATTAATGAAATTGTTTAGCATGGAATCGTGGTTATGCCCTTTCAACTTGACTCTTCAATTTGTAGTTTCTTCGGTCATTTCTTGAAAGTGTTGCACTGATTTTTGATTGGAGAAAACTATCGGTTCTATGACACCTTTTCTTCTTTGTGGACCCCATTTGATAAAAGGTCCAATTATCTTCCTTCATATGTACCCTCTTTTCTTCATAAGTCAGAAAGTCCCATTCTGATAAGATCATCAGAAATTCTGTTGACCATATGTATTCTTTTGTTTTGACTTCTGTTGACTTTTTGAGATGCAGTTAACAGAAATAATCAGTCTTTTTATCAGAATTTCTGAGATTTCCCCCTAAACTTATGAGTGCCTTTTTTTTTTTTTTTTTTTTTGAGATGAAAGGGAATAAGGAAAGATCAGAAGACTTACATTTGTTTTTCTGGTAGCATCCAAGTTTCTTTGACTTTTCTGATATTTTCTAAAAATATTTTGTTATCATTGAAGTTTTATCAGAAAATTTTGAATAACCAAATTTTGTCCCATTTTATCAGAAAATTTTGAGTTTGATTTCTGATGATCATTTTATCTTTACCTATTTCCCAAAACCACAAACCAGAAGACTAGTAAGCAAAAATATTAACATAAAAAAAACTTGTACAAGCAAAACAAATAAAACCTAATCAATATCTACTCCTTCACCATGTTCCATTTCCAAAAGTAACAATAGATCAGTTATCATCCCAGAGTTGTTGTTAGTGGGTACAAGCACGCTGAGACCCATGTTTTCTTGAAGTCTCATGTCAGCCCTTGGATAACTTGCAGGAATGCCTGCAAAGTCTAGCGGACTCGTAATTATCTTTGTTAGAAAACGAGGATACATCAAGAATGGCTTGGCAACCCACATGTTACTTACAAAATCACTCATCAGATAATGAGAGAAGTTGTAAGGTACCTTAAGTACCAGTGCTAGTATAGGCTCCATCAATTTCAGAGATATTTCATGATGATTGATGACCTTCTTTGAAAAACATGCACCCATCTGGGTGACCAGATATTGCCATGGCTTTTAAAGCCATTTTTGTTGATTGCCCGTTGTTGGTTTGGTGTGTGATAACCCATTTCCCTCAAAACATTTTCCTTCTGATTCCTTGTGAACATCAGAACGTCATTATCATCATTTAGTTGAAGAGCAGTCCTGATGGTGGCTTCATTTAACAGAATTTGCTGATTTAGCACCTCACTCTTGATGGTCATCTGCTCCCTGTTTTGATACTCAGATAGTGTTGCATTTTTCCAGAAGATTTGAAGAATCTCTGGATGAACACTTATGTGAGCAGTGAGGGCATAGCTCAAGTTGCTATTCATGAGCATCTTGAATACAACTTGACACCCTTCCCACTGAGGACCTTCCAGATTTGTCCTCAATCTTAGGTTATGATATGGATAAAGAACAAGTGGAAAACATTCATCTTTGATGGAGTTCATTTTGTGAGTGTGTGTGAATATGTGATGAAGAAGAGAAGTGAAGATGACAGATTTTAACTCAAAGTGGTGAATATTTATAGTAAATTTAATATTTGCTATAAATGGAAGCTACCAACTTGTGGATTTTCCTCACCGCAATCTTTGTTATTTTAATGATTATCAGAGAACAGAAAAAATAACAGAGATATGTTCCTTCTCCACTACATATGCATTGATTTATCTAGGTGGCTAATTTCTGGTAATGTATCATTGTAGCCTACCAATATGTCACTTCAACCTTCTTAAACATGATGGGGTGTAATAAATGAAGGAGAGAGAAATATCTATTTAACGAGTTCCCAGAAATTTTCTGTTTGAATGACGTTATCAGCACTAACATGGGGAAAAATTATAAAAAATTTCAAACACAAAAAAAAAAAAATTTAACAAGAAATATGAATGTGGATGTTGTCATGCAGTACTTTGTTTTAATGAACTATGATATTTCTGATTATCAGCATTTTTACTTATGGTTCACCAGAATTCTGATGACTTATCAGAAATTCTAATGAAGTTATCAGAATTTGACAGATTTTCTGGTGATTTATCAGACATATGAATTTGATTATTCACTAAAGCAAATTATCAAGCATTTTTACAGGTGATAAAATTACTTGAGTAATTTTTACCATTGAACTGACCATAACAAAGCAAATTATGTGATAAGCCTTTTAACAAGGACTACTCTCTTTTATGGTTAGACATCCGTACCTTTAATGTATCCATATCCCATGATCCTTCCTTTCACATCATTTCCAAAGTTTACCATTCTACCCAGCTTTGAAACAAAGTTGCTGAGTAAGCTCCTGTCCCCAGTCATGTGCTTGGAGCTTCCTGAGTCGCAGTACCAGATCTGCTGCACATGATGGTCCTGAAATGAAATGTTTAGAGGGTTTTTGGTACCCAGGCATGCTTGGGTACTGTTTCTGATGAAATTTGAAACATTTTATTTTTATTTCTTTTTGGTTTTGCATCAGAAACTCTGTTATATGCTGAGCCATTAACAGATTTTACATTTTTCTTTTGAAGATGGTGTTGGACAAGCTTCAGTATGTCAACACACATACAAGAGTTATCAGAATTTTCTGATAGTTCCTCTTGTGATGGAATGATTTGATAATTTGGAAAAGATGAGTGAACTGCTTCTGGAGTTTTTACAGATTCTTGACTGCATTCACTCTTGTTTGTTTTGAAGTTTGGTTTGTCAAAAGAATATTCAGAACAGATTGATTTGCAAGATTCAGATTCTGATACTAAATTATCAGAAATCTGATGAGTTGCTTTTACAAAGATAGTGGGTTTATTTCTATTTGATCTTGTATTACTTGTATAGCCTAAACCCTCTCCTTTGTTCTTTGGTGTGGACTCAATAAAATTTATGAATTCTTTAGCCTGTTGAAAACCTCTTACGTTGATTTCTTTGTCATTGATTTTATTGTAAAGATCTTTTCTTTCATTTTCATAAAACTCAATTTTTGCTCTTTGATCTAAACTGTCCTCTATAAGATGTTGGTTTTCAAGAATGATTTTATTCAAAGTCCTTTGCAACTTATCAGATTTTCTAATATCTGATTGATGTTTTTCTTGCAGATTTAGAAAATCTGACATGAGCTTGTTTAGCTTGTGTTCAATATCAAGATTGTCTAAATTTACCTTTTGTTCTGAAGTTTCTGGTAGTCCTTCAGAGAGTGCCATGAGGCAAAAATTTGCCAATTCTTCTTCTTCATCATCAGAAGAATCATCAGATAACCATGTATCTGTTCCAGCAATTAAGCTTACTTGTTGCTGCTTTTTTGCTTCTTCAAGCTTTTTCTCATAATAGGCAACATCCTTCAGCTTTTTGGTCTTGCATTCTGATGCATAATGACCTCTTTGCTTGCACTTGTAACACACAACTTCAGCCTTCCCTTTATCCTTAGATCTAAACTCTTCTTTAGATCTTCCATCCATCCTTCCTTTGTCACTCCTCTGGTATCTCTGGTTACTTCCCCTCAACCTCTGCTCAAATGTTTTGGTGAGCAGTGCTATTGCTTCAGCAAAAGCTGAAAAGTCTGATGATGCATCAGAAGTTTCAAGATTTTGACTATTTGATGGTTGTGGATCATTTGTTGTTGTTGATCTTTGTGAGTTTGAGATTAGAGCTAAAGATCCCCCTCTTTGAATGGTTTCTTCAAATATTTCTTCCTCTCTGGGGATCAAGATGTTGTATAAGTCATGAAGACTCATGTTTCCTAGTTCTAAGGTTGATGATAAAGTCATGGTTAGACTTCTCCATTCTCTAGGAAGGGCATCAAGAAATTTTATGTTTCTTTCATCGTTTGATTTTGTTATACCAAATTTCTTTAGCTCGTTTAAAAGTTTTGTAAATCTTTGATATGTATCATTTAACCTTTCATTTGGCAAACTTTTAAACCTTTCATAAGATGAGACATTATTTGTTCTCTTGTTTCTTCTCATCCTTTCTCCTCCTTCACAAAGATTTTCCAACTGATCCCATATTTCCTTAGCTGATGCACATGCATCAACTTGTGAAAATATGTCATTGGGGATGGCCATAATTAAAAGTGACTTTGCCCTTTCATCCCCAGCCACCAGTTCCTTGTCTTCCGCACTCCAGTTTATTTCACTTTTGGGAGCGCGGGAGGCAGGGATTGCTGGTGATTGGTCAGTTGCTGGAATAGCAGGTATATCAGTCATTGGTGTATGTGGACCCCTTTCAATGGATTGAAACAGAGCTCGGTCATGACCATTAAGGAAATTGACCATCCTGATTTTCCACTGGGGGTATTCCTCTCTGACCAGAGTCGGAGGTTTAGACATAGAACCAATGTTAAAAGCATTATTCCAGGATTGAAAGCTGGCCATATTTAGAGAAAAGAAGATGAGCGATTGATCGTTTGAAAATAGTTTATTCAATCCGCTCTGATACCAATTGTTAGACCCAGTTCAGGCTCAAAACAACTTCTTTTCACGTAATATGGCAAGTGATTTCAGTAGATGTGAAAAATATGTGCGGAAATGGAAATCAGACTTTCAAGAAACAAGACCTACAGAATTATCAAGTTTATATCACTTTGAAACAAAATGGTTTACAAGGTGATTGAAAGATTATTATCTAATACAAACGAATCTTGAATTCTATGGGGGAGAGAGCAATGGAGTTTAGATGTATGTGTGAATGCTAAGCTTCAAACTCACTTTGCTTCTCCTGGTTTTGCCTTCTATTTATAGACGGCTTGGTGTATGAATAAACAATAGTTTATTCATACAATAATTCCTGCAAAAAGTAGCCAATTGACATATTCATTGATTCCAACGTTCAAGTTGCCTTTTTCATCATGATATCATTAAATGTCAACTTGCTTCGGTAAGTGTGGCAGGACAGAGCCAATTTCAGACAAGTGGGTTATTTCATCAGAAATTCTGATGAACAAATCATCAGAAAATCCTTGATGATCAGAATCGTCAGATACTGATGATATTTCATCAGAAATATCATCAGATCCATCAGAAATGACCTCTTCTGATAATCCAATTCAGCTCTTGATCAACTTGTGATTCTTTGAAGTAGATGCTATGTAATCCGGTTGTCCCATCTGATCTTCTTTTTCTAGTTCGTGATCTTCAGGACTGTGATCTCTTCATAGATCCAGTTGATTGTGTTTTTCTTCAATACTTACAAATAAAGTTTCCTAACAGTTCTCGTAATAATTAGTGTTCTGTAATGATGTTTATCCGAAACATCATTTACCCAAAAAAAAAATATTTACTAATGGGCCAGCCAACACCCACAAATTTAGACCCACCATTTCATGTTGGTTAAATTTGGGCCTTAGTTTAATTTACAAAAACTCAGTACACTATGTTATTTTAGGTATGTGCTTCTCATCTTCCTTCATTAACTTTCTTTTGCAGATGCAGACAATAGAAGACAAGATTCTTTCTTTTCACCCTAAATCCTTTCTTGTAACCTATAATTTGTAACTGGAAATTCATGATCAATGGGGGCGAAACCAAAATTTTATGAGGGATGCTCGGGATTTTAGCACACCTATAATACTAATTTTATTTTTTAATGGGGGCGATCGCCCCCCAACAGATACATTGGGTCTGCCCATGAGTGGAAATTGCTAACAACTAAGGAACCAGGAACTTGGACTTGGTGGAAACTAAACAGAAAACTAAGAACGAACATGAGCATGAAACTAACACGAAAGATATTCATATATGATAAGCAACAACCTAGGTAAAGAATCATATTGACCGCCCTTGACTTATAAGAAATGAGTTTGTATGAAACCAATTCTAATGATATGACACTAGGGATGACCAAGGTTATTTCCACACCTTAAGAAACCCAAATGATCGTATCAAGAATATAACCGGCATGATGAAGTGCCCTAACGATGGATATCCGCCAAGTCTCACCAATCATAATGCAATGAAGAAATGTCGTCGGAGTCCCAAATCAAAGGACTAGCAATCTATGCTAAACAAAATGACAACCTAGAAACACAAGAATCACGAGTGGAAGGTGAAACTCACGTGAAATAATAACTATATAATACTATATCATTTGAAGTACTTAAGTGTTCAAAATAACAAACTTAAATCCCTAACTATATCATCCTGGATATCCATTGTTTGGGAAAAATGAAACAAGAATTTTAAGACCTTCATATTGTGTGTTATTTGTGTGTGTGTGAGATGATCTTAAGCAAGCATAAAGTTAAATTCTTATAGTTGGATCCTAGATCGTGTTTCTGTGTTTGGTCCTGCCCTATCCAACTAATTGAAAAGTAAAGAACAATCATTTGGTAAGTTTCTTCATATATTATCTTTCGCTTGTAGAAACTTCTAAGTGAGTTGTTAAATCCAACATCTAATTTGTGAAATTTTATAATGTTTATGACATCAAATAGCACAAAAAAATCATCGCTAGTTATTAAACTCATTAGATATGTTTGATTATGGTTATGTAACATAACCACCAATTTGGATTTATTAGTTCTTTGTGAACTATTATCAAATTTGGTCAAGAGTGGGATTTGTGTAAGGTTTTGTTATGCTCATCATTAATTGATGAAGATTTAATTAAATCGTCATTAGAGCTTACTTCGATTGGATTCTAAGGTTTATATGCAAAAGTTATGGTCTCTTGAAAATAAATGATGATTTTAACTAAATTTGACTTAATGATTTTGGGTTATGCAAAAAGATCTTGCAACTTAAATATATCTATATCTATAATACATTATTAAGGATGAAGGATGGGCACAACACTAACTTACACACATTTTTAAGATCACATGTGAAAGTTTTCATTCACAAATCCATCTTTGACCTAAGTTATTTTCTAAAATGCCCTTACTCACACAAAACGACACCACTATATTCAGTTTTAATTCATCAATCACTCGAAATTGATGATTAGACATTTAATTGAGTTTTAATTCACTAGAATTTAATTCACAAAACGACACCACTATATTCAGTTTTAATTCATCAAATGAAGCGTCTCGTTTTCCGTCATTTCCATCACCCTCTACAATTTAAATATCCCCAATTTGTCTCTCTGATATCATCACTTCGCGTTTCTAGGGCTAATATAAAATATTTGATTAGGTACGGAAGTCGTTTGATTTTTCTCGATTAGTTCGATTCCTCATATACATCTGTTGCTGAATTATCTTTCTGATCATCGTTATGTTCTCATTGTAGTTTGGTGAATCATGTGCCCCTGTTTTTTTCTCATTAATTTGGTATATATTTAACACATTTGCTTCAGTTATGGTGAATATTTTGCTTGATTTTGTAATTTATGTCGGCCTTTGATGTAATGAAAATTGTTATAAATTCAAGGTATCAAAGGTTTTATTGATTCTCAATATTTCTAAATGATATTACAATGAAGAAGAACTCAAAATAAATACAAGAAGGAAATACGAAAATAAGGAAAGGATTGAGTTTGGGGCAAAAGAAAAGGAGAAGATATGGGCTAAAATAAAGGAAATCCAATACTCCCCCTCAAGCTGGAGCGTGTAAATTAACGCCCAGCTTGCCAAGTAAGAAACGAAGTTGAGAAGCACCAAGTCCCTTAGTAAGAAGATCAGCAAGCTGAAGTTTGGAATCAATAGGCATGGTGCATATCTCTTTAGTTTCAATACGTTCACGAACAAAGTAGCAGTCCATCTCAACATGTTTTGTGCGCTCGTGAAAAACTGGATTACTGGCGAAGTGTCGAGCAGCTTGGTTATCACAGAAGAGAGTGGTAGAACCAGTTTGAGGGACACCCAATTCGTTTAATAGCCATCGTATCCAAATGAGCTCACTGACCATAGTAGCCATGGCACGATATTTTGCCTTAGCAGAAGAACGTGACACAACAGATTGTTTCTTTGTTTTCCATGAGATTGGAGCACCACCAAGCAGGACAACATATCCAATCCGAGAACGTCTAGTAAGAGAGCAGCCAAACCAATCTGAGTCTGAGTATGCAACCAAATTTTTACTAGCTTCCTTCGATAAAAGAATGCCTTGGCCCGGGGTAGCTTTGAGATACCGAAGAATTCCTGTAACAGCGTTCATATGACTTTGACATGGATCCGAAACAAATTGACTAAGGGTATTGACCGAAAAAGCTATGTCCGGGCGAGTAGCTTGAAGATAAAGGAGTCGCCCAATGTGTCGACGATAGGAACCGACATCAACCTTGGGATCAGCTTCATTAACACCAAGTTTCGAATTCTGCTCAATAGGAAACGTACTTGGGCGACAACCGGTCATTCCACTGTCTTTTAAAATGTCAAGGGTGTATTTCCTTTGACTTAGAACAAGCCTTGAGATGTTCTCGCGACCCCTATCCCCAAAAAGTATTTGAGTTGCTCAAGATCTTTGATGCTGAATCTGTTATGCAAGCATTCTTTAATCTCTTGAATTTTTTCCGAATTGTTACCAACAATGATAACATCATCAACGTAGATGAGAATAGATATGAAAGTGTCTCTCTCTTTGTATAAAAAGAGAGAGCGATCAGCTTTGGACGACGAGAAACCAAGACCGAGGAGGACACTAGTGAACTTTTGGTACCAAATCTGCAAGGCTTGTTTTAGGCCATATAGGGACTTTCTTAGCCGATAAACACGATTCTCGTTCTTTTTGGAAAAGCCTTGAGGAATTTTCATATAAAACTCCTCATCAAGATCACCATGGAGAAAAGCGTTATTGACGTCAAGTTGGTGAATAAACCAATTCCTTTTGGCAGCAACGACTAATAGAGTCCGAACGGTAACTAATTTGGCGACCGGAGCAAAGGTGTCATGAAAATCTCCGCCTTCAATCTGAGTGAAACCCTTTGCTACGAGTCTCGCTTTGTATCGGTCAACTTCGCCATTTAGTTTATATTTGATCTTGTAGACCCATTTAGAGTCTATGGCTCGCTTTCCCTTTGGAAACGATTCGATGGTCCATGCGTTGTTTTCTTCAAGAGCTTGAATTTCTCTTTTCATGGCTTCAACCCAATTGGGGTCCTGTGTAGCTTGCTTAAAGGTCTTCGGCTTGATGTGCTAAGAGTGGTCTAATTAAACTAACTAATTTTAACCCTAAATTAGACACTCTAAGTTTTAAATTTATAAAAACAGACTCTCTAAAACCTAGACCACACCACCGGCAAGTGTACCGGTCAATGCAGTATAGCCTAAGTAAGTCCGAGTATCGAACCCACGAGACTCTATGATTACGCTAATTAGACTCTATCTAGACCTAGACTGACACGGACTCTAACTGTTGATTGGGGGGGGTTACGGAAAAACTAAGGAAATCTATTTAAACTAATTAATTAACTAAAACTAAACTAAATACGAAGGACAACAAAGACGATTCTTATATGAAAGACGAGACCACCTAGACTAGAATCCTGGATTGACTTTAAAGAATTACCAATTAAGTTAAGTGCATGAATTATGGAACCGGGATCTTAAAGTACTAAACCTATTAAGAACCAACTAAGCCCCTCGACCCTTCTCAAGGAGAAACCTGTGGAACTACCTAGGCTGTTAATCCTACCGGTTATTAGACGTCTTTCCAGTTGTCTAATTATTGTGTAAGTACCCTAATGTTGACCTACTCTTTTCCAATCATAGATCTAGGGTAGTTTGAATTAATTAACTTGACTTGATAGACTAATAAAACCGACATGTCAACTAAGACACGACCTTTTCCAAGGACTATCTAAAGCAATTCGTCGGGTAAGACCTACCAATAGCCCCTCACTTTCCAGGTATTATGACTAGCAGAACACTAAAACCTAGCAAATTACTAACAATTACTTCTAGGGGTTATCGGCCGATTCTCCCTAAAGAGTTAAGATTCCTTACGTGATATAGACACTCACCAAAATCCTAAACCCTAGTATGACTCTATGTTGTCATAAAGACCGTCACTAAGAATCATACGAAACAAATTACAATAATAAACCAAGTTAAAGTACGCATGTGCATCAAATCAATAAAACAAACTCTTTACTAAACACAATCAATCCATAATATTCATGCAAGTAACAAAAAAAAGGTTCAAACTTTATTCAATCCATTCATCAAAGTCTAGGCGGATTTAGAAAACTAGCCAAGGAACATAGTCTTAAAAATAATCAAACAAAGTCTCAAACAAGAATTCATCGATGTCAAACAAGAAAAATAGATAACAAGAAAAACCAGGAAGTTAGAACCCGTTAATCCTTGATCTCTACGCTTCACTTCGATCCGATGATTCTCTAGCGGTGAACCTTGCCAAAAAGTATTCGAAATTCCGTCCCTGAATGTTTCTGCTCGTGCCTCTGATGTCTGGTGTTGTATGGCAGCCCCCTAATTATTTTGTGCAGCTCTTCTGTTCGTACTTTTTTCTGTACCTTCTTGCCGTCTAATATAATAATAATAACTCCCCTATTTCTTGCGCCCAATTAATTGTTTTGATAACTTCTGGTTCTGGCCCAATTAATTCTTTTCATGCAACTTCTTCGTTTGGGCTGTCATTTTTGACGGCATGCATATATGGGCTGGACCTTTATTTCTTGCAAACCAAGCTCCAAGTTTGTCTAAGTATATTATCATATATCTTAAAAGACAAAGTCGGTGGTTTTCCACCGGCTTTGCCTCCCAAATACGTTGGGCCTTTTATAGTCTTGGGCTGGCCCAAAGTGCTCAAAGTCATTGGATTTTGCTTTTACAAATTTGATAACAAGTACAGTATTTGTAGTTTTACCATAGTATTATTATAGGCTCTTGCCACTCAATCCAATTGCTACAGAGAATATTCTGTCTTCAACAACAATCCTAACCCCTTCTCATTTTCTTTTGGCATACTAACCCTACAATATTTAACTAATTTATTTTTTCTTTAATAGCACTCGATTGTTAATTTTTGTTTTAATAAACTAATTTTTCGCTGTCTTTAAAATCTTTATAAAATACCATTTTGGCCCTCTCAAGTTTTTAAAGTTTTTGTTTACCTCTTTAGTTCCTTTTGCTTTTTGAAAACTACTTTTTTGTGTGCGTATTTTTACGAACGTGTAGGTATAAATTCGAGTTCGTCTACGTTTTGACGCTGCTTTTTTTCGAAACGAAACATGTCAACTATAATACATTTTTATTCTTATTTTATGTACATTTCGGTTGGTCAACGTTTCGGCGTAAATTTTGTTACAAAACGAGTGAGGTCAAATATAATACGTTTTCACTAGACGGTATAAATTCAAGTCACTCTACGCTTCGACCCCCCCCCTTCCGCAACGCGTACAATTTTACTTTGCAAAATACTCATGATGTCCCCTTTTAATAAACTAATTTTTTGCTGTCTTTAAAATATTTGTAACATACCATTTTGGCCCACTCAAGTTTTTAAAGTTTTGAGTTTACCCCTATCGTTCATTTACTTTTTAAAAACTACTTTTTTTGCGTGCGTATTTTTACGTATGTGTAGGTATAAATTCGAGTTCGTCTACGTTTTGACGCTAACTTTTTTTCAAAACGAATCATGTCAAATATAATATACTTTTATGCTTATTTTTTGTACATTTCGATTGATCAACGTTTCGGCGTAAATTTTGTTACAAAACGAGTGAGGTCAAATATAAGACGTTTTCACTCGACGGTATAAATTCGAGTCACTCTACACTTCGACCCCCCCCCCCCCCGGGCAACGCGTACAATTTTACTTTGCATAACACTCATGATGTCCCCTTAATGTGAGTGTGTTTTCTTTTGTGGTTTATTTTTAAGCTCTAATTAATCCATTTTGATTATACGTGTCATTTATACACGTTTTTATGTTTTTCTTTTTTTGGTACGATTCCTATGTATGGGTCATGTCACATATAAATATGTTATGATTGTACGATACAAATTTGATTTACTTTACATTTTGATCCAAATGCAATGCTTATACAAGTTACGTTGAGTTAAATTGGATACGTTGAAACACGATTTATGATTACCGCATCACATAACGTTTGGATTGATCCATTCGATGTTTGCAACGAGCCCGCAGCGCATCGCCTGCGGGTCATATTACTAGTTATATTCATATATGGCTAATTCTATTTGCATCCAAGAATATAATGTTGATTTCAAAAGCACAATACATGCACTTCACGAATTCTTTTAGGCTTTTAAGCCTTTCATGGCCCCCACCACAATTATAACATCAAACATAGCCATGTGATTCTAGCTTATAAAATATAGATAGTGGGCTCGGCCTAATCACGGAAAATAGCTGCAATTTTTATTCGGTCCCTGGTATTCTACTCTTCCCAATTGGTTGGTTATTTCCATATAACTCTTTTTTTTTTGCTCCATTTACACCAGGACCTGGCAAAACATAAAATAATATAATATACTACTAATAACTAAATAAAAACAAATAAAACCTATACAATAATTATACAATTTACACGGGACAAATATGTGTATTTTACCCCACATCAAATATCCCCACACTTAACCTTTTTTCGTCCCCGAAAAAGAATTATGCAACGGAATCAGAGATGTTTAGTTACTCGGGTCTAAAATTATTTATATTTTGTTAAAATCAAAACTTGCATTAGCCGCGATTGCGAATATATTTGTCCATTTAAACCCAAATCCGGTCTTAGGCCCTTATCATGTGAATTTAGTTTAAGTGTTGTCAATCTACCTAGGGTATCACGCTAGAATCTACGGTCCACCTAATCCCTCCTCAAGCTTATAGAACGAAAGGAACGATCACTGGACCAATTCTCAACCGTCTTATATCAAAGCCAAGAGAATTTAAAATCAAACTTTTTTTCTTTTTCCATTTTTTTCATCACTTTTCTTTCCTTTTCATTCTTTTTTTTTCTTTTAATGAGCGTAGACGTTGCTTTCTCTAACCCAGAGGCATTCTGGCTGTAGAGTCGCTATCCCCAACTCGGATTACTTAGGCTTCGGTACTTTTTACTTGCAAGGTCGATTTCACACATCCTAGCGATAATCCGGCTGTAGAGTCAGTATCCCCAACCCAGACTACATAGAAACGCGCTACTTTCATTTAGTTTCTAGCTCATTTTTTCTCTATTTTTTTCTTTTTTTCTTTTTCTTTTTCATGATTAAAAATTCTAATGGTTTTAACTTATAACGGTGTCCCTTATACTCTTATTGGCGGTTTCAATTTCCCATATTTCCCAGATGAAAACCCACTAGTAGACCGACAATTAAGGTAATATTAAATCAAAGGGACCTAAAACCGAATCGAGCCTACCCGCACATCCCAAACTAGACACAATCTCAATTATATTATCTCATATTATTATTATTCGAACCCGAGCAAAAACCCATCTTTTCTATCATTTTCCGTATTAATTTTGCAAACTTCTTTATTCAACAGACATTTTCTGATTTTTTCAATTTTTTTTTTTTTGGATTTTTGATTTTTTTTATTTTTTTTAATTTGTTTTTTATTTTTTAAATTTTTATGACTCAAGACTCACTAACTAAAACCTAAACGACAGTTTCCCATCCCCACACTTAAACTTTACATTGCCCTCAATGTATGATAGAAACCGACTCAAAAGACTAAAATAAATAAGAAATAAAAACAAAGGGCATAAATGGAAAGGACTTGGCTGGTTAATAACGACGCGTATGCTTCAAAACTCTCGTCCAATCCAGCTCGATCGTATAGCATTTCGGTCGCGATCGGCTTTGACACTGACTAGTACACTTGGAAAATGCCTGAAATTTGATAAGCAGCTCCAAAATCACCCGAATGGAGATTGAGTACGGGTGGTACATATTCAAACCTGCATAAACAAAACAAGCAAAAACCAAAGCAGTACCGACTCTAAACAAAATACGACTCAAACACTACTAAATAAGACTCAATATACAAAATAAAAGACTCAAAATACAAACTCTACAAAACCTCCCCACACTTGAACTTAATCAGGAGGCTTTTCCTTGACTGAACCCGGTCTAACCCGTTTCTCATAAACATTTAAAATTTTTGCAGTGGAATTATAAAATGATTTTAAAATTTTTAATGGGTTAGAACACCAAAATTTGAACTTACCTGGCAGGAGTCACAGAAACACTATGTCACACCCCAACCGATGGCGGAATCATCGGGGCGTGGCACTGAGCGAAACAGATTGTCCAGAAGTTCCCATAACAACTATCATTACCATTCAATTAAAGCAATACGTCCCATACCGTATCTCAAATAGTTAAATAATTATTACAGACAAGCATCAAGACAAGTATTCTGTTCCGACAACTCAGATTTAAACATAGCTAATTTATTTGTTGGTTTCTAGGACTCCTTCCCTAGCCTCAATTTCATCACCAGCAAGTTAAGCACAAAAACAACCTAAGCACCTATCACATACGTTAAAATAAAGTCAATACATATAATGTAAAGGTGAGCATACAAGTTTGATAATAACATATAGAGTTCGAATTCGTTTACGCATAACCAGCACGTACACATAGTGAAATGAAGCACGTTAGTTATCGACATAGGTCCATCGATACCAATGACTGCGGGTTGACTGCCCGAGGCAGTTCGCAATACATGATTACCACCGTAATCCATGCAAGTAAAAGATCCTTAACAACCCCCGTGTGAACGGGTGCTGAGTCCAAACTATAGTACTATCGTTGCTAAGGCAGGTAGACAGCATTCCATGTGTAAACATAACAAACAAGCATTCATAAGCCACGTATAACATGCATAAATGGTTTTAGCGTTAAAATAGCTTGAGTAGTGTGATAGTTGTAGTTTGAATATTCGTAACGTATGTAACACCCAAAAGTGCTAAAAGCAAAAAGGGTTCGAGTATACTCACAGCGATTATGGATTGAAGGGAGAATTTTTCAGCGAGTACGGTTAGCCTGAATAGATTCGATAACGTAACGATAAGTGGCGCGTAAAACAGTACAAAGTGAGAGCGGGTAGGATAGCTTATCGTGCGGATTTACTATCCGTGCGAGTAAGTTATCCGTGCGAGTAAACTATCCGTGCGGATGGTAATCCGTGCGGGTAAACTATCCGTGCGAGTAAACTATCCGTGCGAGTAACTATCCGTGCGGGTGGTAACCCGTGCGGATGGTAATCCATCCGGATTAGTCACTCGTGCGGATTGTTCATCCGTGCGGACAAGTAGTCCGTGTGGATTACTATTCGAGTGGATAGTTTCTTCCTAAGAATGTGTTTGTGTATGATGGCTTGTCCTTTGAAGTTTTCGTTGTAGCATTTAGAAAACATCTAAGTATCTCTACCCTTCAAGCCGGTCGCGCGGACCACAATCCGTCCGGATGGTAATCCGTGCTGACACGTCTCTACGGCTGAGTCACTTGATGTAATCGGTGGAATCCGTCCGGATGGTAATCCGTGCGGATAGTGGTAATCCGTCCGAATAGTTTGTTCGTGCGGACAAAGACAACTCGTCCGGATAGTCTGTCCGTGCGGACAACTTGTCCGTGCGGATGAACATTGTTTGAAATTGTTTAAGGTCTTAGTATCTCATGATCCGAAGAGTAATCCATTCAGAGGTCGTCCGTCCGGATTGTTCATTCTTCGATACTCAAACCTCGTTTTGAATGTGGGTCCCAAGTGTAGCTCGTCCGGGTGACAACCCGTCCGGATCGTCTGTCCGTGCGGGCAGCTTGTTCGTGCGGACAGCTTATCCGTGCGGACAAGCTACTCGTGCGGACAACTTCCTCGTCCTGGTTGTTCCGTCCGGCTACCCTTGGTCGCCTTTGTCGTCTATCGAGACGTTCTGATTACGTGTCAACCATTTGGAATCGCATCCTTACCTGCATGACCAAGCCGGCCAGGAATCACCCTAACTCGGCCTGTCGGCGGTTTAGAACGGTCATCCCGGTCTAACCCGAAATCAGGTGTCTTGCGGGTAGAATCCAGATCTAGGACTGGTGCATCACTATCATTAAGTAGGAGACTAGAACGGATCCGATTCCTACCGCTTTTTGAGGGTAAAAGAAGGAGAAAACTTGTTTATTTCTTTCAACTCTTTTATCCTTTAGAAAAGTTTAGATTTAGGTGAAGTTGTTGTGAAATCTTGTGGAAATCGTTCAGATCTGAGTTATTCTTGGTGGAATGAGGTTACACTTGAAGTTCATGAGAACTTCATGATGACGTCACCCTAGAATACCTCAAATCTTGATGATTTCATGGTCAAAAGTTGAGATGTGAAAGATAGAAAGGTGTAGATGTGTGTATAGATCAAGAACGTACAAGATTTAGGGCGAGATCTTACCTGGATTGAGAGAAATCGGAGAAAAGGTGAAGAATGCGTGCAGGTCGGACGTCACTTGCCAAAAGTGGAAGGTTTGGAGAGTGACCCAGGTATTTATAGGATGCTAAAAGGGGAAAGGGTGATCGGTGCGGATTGTAGGTCACCCGGATGGGTTATCCGCGCGGACGTGTCATCCGTGCGGACTGGCAATCCATGCGGATTGGCAATCCGTGCGGATTGGCAATCCGTGCGGATGGACCATCCGTCCGGATGTCGACCGAAAGGTGCGTTCGGGTGCGATGACGCTTCGATTTCGATTGCGAGCGATTCGATAGGGTTTCCTAGTCAAATTACTTTCAGTCCCAACTACTTCGTATATAACATGGTTCGGCTCGGAATTCGGGTTCGGGTTCGTTTACATTCGAGTTGGACTTCGAGTTAGACTTCGAGTTCGATTGAGTTCGCTTGATTATCACAACAAAACATAAATAAACATGCACAGGTAACACGTAAAGCACACACACACGTATAAATGACAAGTAAAATACATAGCTTGAGTTACGATTTGATGTCGATTCGATTAGTATAGCTTGATTATTAGTCGATTAATTTTATCGCATTGTTACTTCCTACGATTCGCAGTCGCGAGTCGATTGATTAACGATTAACACGATTCGATTATTGTCATTAACAACACTTACTCCACATAATATAAATAAAATAAAGATAATTCTATCCGTCAAGCCGCGTGAAATCGGTCGTTGACTTTGACTTTCACCTACGAAAACACGGGGTGTTACAGCCTCCCCTTGTTTAGGGAATTTCATCCCGAAATTAAGCTGTAAGTCGTAACAAAGCCGTGAATCGTGTGAGAAGTTTTCGTTTAGACCGATTTTGACTCGTGTAACGTGCGGAATCCGTACACGATCATGACCATTGTAGGATCGGTTTTGACATCGTACGATTGTGTAACGAATGTTCGACGTGTGGAGTCCGTGATCGTGTGTGGATTGTGTAGGTTCCGGTTTTGACTCCGTTTCGATTGCAAACCGACCGTGCGATACGCGAAATCCGTACACGAACAAGACCGAACACACGAACAGTAATATAAACGTGATTCTGTTAATCAGATCTGAAATCGTACAAGGACTTGAATCACGTGGAGCACTTTCTCCCTCTAGAACTTTCTCTCTCTAGTTTCACTCTTTAAACAACTGCGGGTACTTAGCCTTCATGTCGCTTTCGAGTTCCCAAGTGAACTCTGCGCCTCGTTTGTCTTCCCATCGGACCTTCACAATAGGGATGCGAGAGCGTCGGAGTTGCTTGGTCTGGCGATCCATGATTTCGACAGGCTTTTCCACGAAGTGTAATGTTTCGTTCACTTGTAGATCATCTAGAGAGACATGTAAATCGTGGTCAGCGATGCACTTCCGAAGGTTTGACACGTGGAAAGTCGGGTGGACATTGTTAAGTTCCTCCGGTAATTCGAGTCTGTAGGCGACTTTTCCGATCCTTTCCAGAATCTTAAAAGGTCCAACATATCGAGGCGCGAGTTTCCCTTTCTTGCCGAATCGGACTACACCCTTCCAAGGTGATACCTTTAGGAGTACGTAGTCACCAACGCCAAATTCACGGGGCTTGCGCTTTTTATCGGCGTAAACTTTCTGTCGATCCCGAGCTTTCGCTAGGTTGTCTCGAATTTGGAAAATTTTGTCTGTCGTTTCTTGTAGTAGCTCCGGACCGATTAATTGCGAGTGACCGATCTCGTGCCACACAATAGGCGACCGACATCTTCTTCCAAATAACGCCTCGAAAGGTGCCGTCTAGATGCTAACCTGGTAGCTATTATTATACGAGAATTCGACTAACGGCAGGTGTTTATCCCAATTACCACCGAAATCCAACACACACGAATGGAGCATGTCTTCAAGAGTACGAATCGTTCTTTCAGTCTGACCGTCGGTTTGTGGGTGGAACGCAGTACTTAGATTAAGCGTTGTACCGAGTGCCGTTTGAAACGTTTCCCACAATCGTGAAGTAAACCGAGCATCACGATCAGAGATGATGTCACGAGGCGTCCCATGTCTATAAATGATCTCGTCGGTGTAGATTCAGGCTAATCGTTCCACCTTGTAGTCTTCTCGTATTGGCAGAAAGTGAGCTGATTTAGTCAAACGGTCAACAACAACCCAAATCCTGTCGTGACCTGATGACGTGGTTGGAAGCTTGGTTACGAAATCCATAGCTATACTCTCCCACTTCCACATGGGAATTGGTGGTTGTTCGAGCAAGCCAGAGGGTCTTTGATGTTCAGCCTTGATTCTAGCACAGGTTAGACATTTTCCGACGTAGAGAGCGATATCCCGTTTCATACCCGGCCACCAGTACCTATAGCGAAGATCCTGGTACATTTTGTCGGCACCGGGATGAATAGAGTACCGAGATTTGTGGGCTTCGTCCATGATAATCTGTCGCAAATTGGTTCGCTTGGGAATCCAAATTCGTCTAAAAAGTGGAATATCCCATTTGATTTGCTCACAAGCTGGGCTCCATCGTGGTAGACTCTTTCTTTCTTCAAAGTACGTTCGTTAAAACACGCATGCTGGGCGTCGCGGATGAGAGTTTCGAGGTTGTGCTGGGCTTGAACATTACGAGTGCTAAGCAGATAGCTTCGTCTGCTAAGTGCGTCGGCAACAACATTCGCTTTGCCTGGGTGATAACGAATCTCACAGTCGTAATCGTTGAGAAGTTCTACCCATCGGCGTTGACGCATATTTAGTTCCCTCTGATTAAAGATGTGTTGTAGGCTCCTATGATCGGTGAAGATCGTACACTTTGTACCATACAGGTAGTGTCGCCAAATCTTTAATGCAAAAACAACCGCGCCTAGCTCGAGATCATGGGTTGTATAGTTCTTCTCGTGGATTTTGAGCTGACGAGATGCGTAAGCTATGACCTTGTCTCATTGCATAAGGACAAAACCGAGACCAAGGTTGGAAGCATCACAGTAGACAATGAAATCATTGTTTCCGTCGGGCAATGTGAGAACAGGAGCATTGCAAAGCATGTGTTTAAGGGTTCGAAAGGTAGACTCTTGTTTGGTTCCCCAGACAAAAGGCTGGTCCTTATGCGTGAGAGAGGTAAGTGGTACAGCAATCTTCGAGAATCCTTCGATAAATCGTCGATAATAACCCGCTAGCCCGAGAAAGGAGCGGACTTCAGACGGGTTCTTAGGCGTAACCCAGCTCTTAACAGCTTCAATCTTCGCAGGATCGACGTGAATACCCTGACTATCTACAATGTGACCCAGAAACTGAACCTCCCCCAACCAAAATTCGCACTTGGAGAATTTGGCGTAGAGTTGGTTCCCCTGGAGTAACTCGAGAACCAAACGTAAATATTGCGCTTGTTCGGCTCTCGACTTGGAATAGATCAAGACATCGTCGATGAACACGATGACGAAACGGTCGAGATATGGTTTACACACGCGATTCATCAGATCCATGAAAACCGCTGGTGCGTTGGTTAGGCCAAAAGGCATGACAACGAATTCGTAATGGCCGTAACGAGTACGAAACGCGGTTTTGGGTATATCCTCCTCTTGTACACGCAGCTGATGGTAACCTGAGCGTAGATCGATCTTCGAGAAACACGTAGCGCCTTGTAGCTGATAAAAAAATCGTCGATTCGAGGCAGAGGATAGCGGTTCTTGATAGTCAACTTATTCAATTCCCGGTAGTCGATGCAAATCCGGAACGACCCATCCTTCTTTTTGACGAAGAGGACCGGCGCGCCCCAGCGAGAGGTGCTCGGGCGAATGAAGCCTTTTTCAAGCAATTCCTGGAGTTGGGTTGAGAGTTCGCGCATTTCGGACGGCGCGAGTCGATAAGGAGCTTTGGCGATAGGATTAGCTCCTGGAATGAGGTCAATACGAAAGTCAATATCACGACTTGGCGGTAGTCCGGGAAGATCCTCTGGAAAAACATTAAGGAATTCTCGAACCACAGGTACGTCTTTCACTTCCTTCTTCTCTTTCTTTTCCTTCTCCGCTGCTACAACGTTAGCCAAGAAAGCCCTGTATTCCTTGCGGAGATACTTGCTAGCTTGGAGGCATGATATAAGTTTGAGACCCTTCGAAGTAGTATCACCATAAACGCGCAATGAATCACCGTTTGCGAGCGAAAAACGAATCATCTTATCGAAGCACACAACTTCGGCATGGTTTTCTCGAAGAAAGTCCATGCCTACTATGACGTCAAAGCTTCCGAGTTGCATCGGAATGAGATCAATTGGGAAGATGTGATTGTTGAGCTCAAGAGTACAATCACGGATAACGGAATTGACAGCGACGGTTCTTCCGGTAGCGACTTCAACATCGAATGCAGAGGAGAGTCGGGAACGTTTACGACTAAGGAGTTTCTCAAATTCGAGCGACACAAAGCAATTATCGGCTCCAGTATCAAACAAACATGAAGCATAAATACCATTCACAAGGAACGTACCATTGACCACGTTGTTGTCGGCCTGTGTGACAACCCTCACTAAACCAGGTATCCGTACGACTTAATTAATAATTAATTACTACTTAATTACTGTGCTTATTTGAAATTACTGATGAACTGCTACTTGATTTCTGATACATGCATATACCTGCATCATACTTTACTTACCGTCACTACATTATTTACATGCTGAACCTTAGTGACAAACATGATGCACCAAAAGCACAGTAGCACAATGAACGGATAACCTATTGAACATGCTGATAAAGCCAGCATCAGGCAGACACTGCCTCTAAGGCCTGTATGAGCCAGAAATATTTTACTACACTAGTGGTGAGTGTAGGGATACAAGGGTTGTAGAACTGCGTCTCTAGGAATAAGTTACAATGACTGGATGTGCCTAAAACGTGCTCTAAGCACAAAAACTCAGCACTTTAATAAACAATCCAGCTTTTAGCTAACTAATAAAGTGCCAAGACACGAGGAAAATATTCCCGACACTTTGGAGGAATAAGTTGTGTCACTAAAAATGGTATTAACGACACTTTAAAGCTTGTTTAACGCTTTAACGGATTACTATCCAACCGAACAACCGGACTATACCCGGAACATGAAAATATTGTTAATAACATTACTTATCTTTTTCTGAGCCAGTTAGGGTCCCTGAATACCCTAACACCCGCAATAAAGCACAACACACTATTAACCGGGTTAATCACTTAACTAACCTAGATTAACCTAACTATTATCTAACTGTTTGGTTGAAATCTAACTAGGAGACCCCCCCCTAACCGAAACTGTCCCCAAGGGGACACCCTTGTCCTATTTGTTGATTATAATAATCAAGTGTGCCTAATATCTAGCTAGCACATAATCCTTTGGTTAATGCTCATCCTAATTGTCTATAAGTTCCAAGCTTAATACACTTAACATTTCCATCACACAACTCAACTTCACAACTCTCTCTCTCTCTCTCTCTCTCTAAGAGCTCTCGGCCGAACCCCCCCTATACATCCATCAATTTTTCGAGTTTAGTTCAAGCCATTCCAAGCTCATACAAGTGTTAAGGATCACCTACAAGGAAGCTTGGTGCAATCGGAAGGCGAAGGACCTCACTCTATTGCTTTTATCCTCTCATTTTGCGCTTAGATTCTTCCCTAGCCTCGAGCTAGTAGTAAGTTGCTATAATCACCCTCTCGAACTATTTTGAAGTGGTTAATATGATTTGTAACGGTTAAAACTCGTAATCTTACAAAATGACACACAAAAGTTTACTAAAAATGCTTGTAATGATGGTTAAAAGCTCATATGTTGTGTAAATCTTGTAGTAGTTGATTTGTGTAATTATTTGGACCCGATCTATGTTGTGGTAGCTCGGATCGTCATTTAACCCGGGGTGGTCATGATCATGGATCATGACATAAGGTTGTTTTGGAAGTAACAAGGGTTAAAGGATGAAACTCTACCACACACGAATCATGAACTTGTGTAAAAGCGATTTTGCTTGTGAAATAGTGTTTAAAACTAGTAGATCTACGTATCTACAAGCGGTATTTTCAAAGAACCAAGTATCAAAGAAATCATGTTTTCTAAAGACGGATCTTACACTAACACGAATGATTTTTAGAACGCACAAGTGTGTAAACACTTGTGTAGAACAAAGTTTCGACAAAATAACTATTTTTGTAAAAGATGACGAGAAGTTGTAAAAAACGGAATTTCTCTAAAAACGAGGTTTTTACAAAATCGGATGGATTTATATAGAGATCCGCTAAAAGTAATGGGATTTACTTCATAATATTAGAAAACCACAAGTTCATGTGATTTTTGCGACTTATATATATTTGTTGACTAGTTTGTTGTCTTGAACATTGTTTTGGTTAAATAAGGAAATTGTTGGGTTGATTTATAAAAGAAAATGATACGCTTGAAAGCGTGGCCACCTCCAGTTACAGAGGAAACTCTGGCGAAATTTTTCTAAAAACCTAACACTTAGAATTATTTTCACTATAAGTGTTAGAGATACTTCTCGACATGTTTTCAAAATATAAGTTTCGCCACGACTTTATTTACAAAATATCGGAGGTGGGATTTCACAAAATAAAATGCGATAAATATATATTTAGTAAATATATTTATTTTTCACAACGTCACTTGTCAATTATTTTGTGAAGTGTATAAATATTATTTTTAGGGTGAAAATAATATTATCGAATGTTAACGAATCCAAAATAATACGAACGCCTCTACGATAAATACATAAGTTACGCCGGTAATTATTATTACCACTCGATCGTTAAAACGTAACTTACGCAACTTAAGGAAATATTTATGAACGCGTAATTTTGACAAAGTATTATTTTGGGAAAATCATATGAGTTAAAATATAATATTTTTTGAGGAAAATAATTATATTTTGGAGTTAGGAATAAATATATATTAAGTGAGACTTAATAATATATTTCAAAGATTTACGAACACACATGTATTAAATCCCCCATCCTTGGGAAGGAAAATGATTACCAAGTATACAGAATGTAAGCACGAAATAGTTGTCTAACTATTTCCCAAAAACTTAAACCTTAAAGCTAAGGCACGGCCGTCCGTCTAATAGAGTTAGTACGTGTAGGTCGTCACACAGCTGCTTGATTTGGAGGTATACTTGGTAGAGACGCACCACTGTGAGTTCATGTCCCCCTTTTCTCTTAACTGTTTTCAGTTTTCTAAACTACGGGGGTGAAATACATGTTACTTTGATTACAAGTACTTTATACATGGTATGGTTAGCGTAAGGAGGTTTACTACTTAGATCATGTGAGTGGGTAGGAGCAACATGAGGCCATTAGTCCTCATGGTAGGACCGAGGGACAGGAGCGGTAGATCTATCTGGGTGTAGCGAGCCCAGCCCCAGGCCAAACTAGAAACGGACCTCGGGGTGACTTCGTGCCCGACGCATAAATCCGCTAGGTTTGAGTCTCCCTACTTGCACTTCACACATATCAATGGCCTTGCAAACCATTGGTGATCTCAATTCCCTTATTTGCTACATACCAGGATTTTTATACTTACAAAGGTTTATTTACTCACTTACACATGAACTCGCTCAACATTATTGTTGATTTTTCAACTTACATGTATTTCAGGGAATTAAAGGATCTGGCGCGGTATGACATGTTTTCCCGCTGCACTAGTTACGAGGTCATCCGGGTTTAGGGAATGTGACTCTTTCCTGGACAAGTCACAGTCCTTAAACTATGCTTATGTTATGTTGTGTTTGTTGAACAATGTTTATGTCGTTAGGATGTGTTTCCGTTAAGACAATGTTATTGTATTTGGTTTTTAAAACTTAATCGAATGGATGATCTTGCATGGTTTTATTTCATATAGCTTTGTTATGGTTAAGCTATGGTATTAAGAAGTCACACCAAATTAACCACACTTCCGCAAAGCCAGGGTGTGACAGCCTGGGCTTGACGTACGTTGAGATTGAAAGTTCTGGCACGTGCGGCCTGTTGTTGTTGCTGCTGTTGTTGCTGCTGCTGCTGCGGTTCTTGTTTCACTACCCTGTTTGGGCACATGTTGGCGAAATGATTCGGGTCGCCACACGTGAAGCAGGCTCTGGCTTTGACTGCGGGTGCCGGAGGAGCTTGTTGACCCTGTGGGGCAGTGAGTAGAGCTTGATTGGCGGGAGTTTGGCGAATACGGCAGTTGGCAGTAAAGTGGCCGTATACATTGCAGTGAGCACAGAAGCGGCATTGAATAGCTGTCGGGTGATGATAGGTGCAAGTAGGGCAGAGCGGGTGCGGCCCGGTATATGCACGCTTCGCAGGCGGTGCATTGGCCACAGGAGCCGCTACTTGACGTTGTTGGGCAGGTACAGCTTGAATCGGTGCAGCAGTAATCGCACAGTTCTTGTTGGTGGAGCTGTTCTTTCTCTTGTTCTTTCTCTTGTTACTTGACGAGGTGGGTTCAGCGGTTGGTGCAGTAGCGGTAGCTTGATGCAGATGCTTGGAGGTCTTATCCCATACCCCAGCCTTAACCCTTTTGTCGTTGATTTCAGCGGCTAGCAGATAGGTTTCCTCGATCGTGGTAGTCTTAGCCGCTTGCACGAAATCAGCAACGCAGTCGGGCAAAGCTCGGATGTACTTCTTGATGGTCATATCGGGAGTCTTGACCTGGTCGGGACAGATAATGCTGAGCTGTTTGAAGCGAGCAGTAAGACCAGCATTGTCTCCATCCTTCTGATGTATGTGCCAGAATTCATCTTCAAGCTTTTGACGTTCGTGAGGAGGGCATAATTCCTCTAGCATGACTTCCTTGAGCTCATCCCATGACAAACCGTAGGCTGCATCATTCCCTCGCTTGTTCCTCTCGGCCGTCCACCAGTCTAGAGCACGGGACTGGAAGACGCCGGTAGCGTTCAGAGTTCGAAGGTCATCAGGACAACCACTTTATCGCAGAGTAACCTCGATAGAGTCAAACCAGTGGAATAGTGCAGTAGGACCTCCTTCGCCTGTGAATTCTTTTGGCCCACACGACTTGAATTGTTTGAAACTGAAAGGTCTCGTGACAGCTTTAGGACCTTCAGTCCTCGATTCCTCGGATGATTTGCTGGCATTCTCGTAAACATCACTCACGGCCTTAGCTACACTTTTCGCGATGATGGAAGCAAGGCGTTTGTCCCTCTTTTCCTGACGAAAGAGTGCATGACGGGATCCAGACGACATTGTCTGCAATAGACATCGCCATGGAACTCAACACATTGTATTCGAATCTCACCTCACACGTCTACTACTTACTAAAGCTCAGTAACACGTACATTCACGTAACAGCGTAACACACAGTGCATAGTCACATAGGCATGTAGAGCACATAATCATATAGTCACAAAATTTCTGAACACGTAAAACACAATAGCAAGAACACACATACCTTAGTCACTAGAGGCATTCAGAAAACAGAAACCTATCATTCAAAGTCAGCGAGGGTTCGAATATAGTATGGTGCGAGCGATTTGTTAATGATGTGTTGTGTGTTGTGTGAAAGCAAAAGGCATTAGATCGAAACCAGTAGTACCTCAAAACGCTAACAAATAAGCCTAAAACACGTAACTCCCACAAAATCGACGAATCGTCAGAGTCAATAGTCTTGGCTCAAAGCTTGAAACACATAAAATCGAGAATAGATTGTCTGCGGCTAGTAGACTTCGACTAACCAAGGTGGTTCAATGATTCACAGGGGATCTGTTATGCACCTTCAACCTTCAGGATCGTGCCTTGGCCTCGATTCTTGGGCGTTTGGCGTTAATCCCGTTAGTTTTATGGCGTCTACAGATCGTCTGTTGAGACCTTGGTGGAAGTTTTGTAAAATGCGCGGAACAAGTTATCAAGGTTAGGGTTTCACCCCTGGCTTAACAACTTCGTCCCTAAAATGGAGGAGATTATTCATCAAAATGTGGATTTCACTCCTAATTTGGCATAATTCTCCTCGTTTGTAGTTAAAATTACAAGTTGGTTAAGCGACCTTAGCCGAGAGTTTGCAGTTTTCACACCTATTCTCGGCCTCCGTGCTTGCTCATAATTAAAATATCGTGTGCAATGATAGAAAAGAGGGAGTGATAGTGCGAGTTTATGCATACACGCGAGTTGGTCTGGTGGTTCTTAACTGTAGTCTAGGTCTCTAAGACTTTGACCCGGACTAGGTCAAGTCTTGCCTAATTTCCCTATAGTTATGGCTTTGATACCAATCTGTCACACCCCAACCGATGGCGGAATCATCGGGGCGTGGCACTGAGCGAAACAGATTGTCCAGAAGTTCCCATAACAACTATCATTACCATTCAATTAAAGCAATATGTCCCATACCGTATCTCAAATAGTTAAATAATTATTACAGACAAGCATCAAGACAAGTATTCTGTTCCGACAACTCAGATTTAAACATAGCTAATTTATTTGTAGGTTTCTATGACTCCTTCCCTAGCCTCAATTTCATCACCAGCAAGTTATGCACAGAAACAACCTAAGCACCTGCCACATACGTTAAAATAAAGCCAATACATATAATGTAAAGGTGAGCATACAAGTTTGATAATAACATATAGAGTTCGAATTCGTTTACGCATAACCAGCACGTACACATAGTGAAATGAAGCACGTTAGTTATCGACATAGGTCCATCGATACCAATGACTGCGGGTTGACTGCCCGAGGCAGTTCGCAATACATGATTACCACCGTAATCCATGCAAGTAAAAGATCCTTAACAACCCCCGTGTGAACGGGTGCTGAGTCCAAACTATAGTACTATCGTTGCTAAGGCAGGTAGACAGCATTCCATGTGTAAACATAACAAACAAGCATTCATAAGCCACGTATAACATGCATAAATGGTTTTAGCGTTAAAATAGCTTGAGTAGTGTGATAGTTGTAGTTTGAATATTCGTAACGTATGTAACACCCAAAAGTGCTAAAAGCAAAAAGGGTTCGAGTATACTCACAGCGATTATGGATTGAAGGGAGCGCTTTTCAGCGAGTACGGTTAGCCTGAATAGATTCGATAACGTAACGATAAGTGGTGCGTAAAACAGTACAAAGTGAGAGCGGGTAGGATAGCTGATCGTGCGGATTTACTATCCGTGCGAGTAAGTTATCCGTGCGAGTAAACTATCCGTGTGGATGGTAATCCGTGCGGGTAAACTATCCGTGCGAGTAAACTATCCGTGCGAGTAACTATCCGTGCGGGTGGTAACCCGTGCGGATGGTAATCCATCCGGATTAGTCACTCGTGCGGATTGTTCATCCGTGCGGACAAGTAGTCCGTGTGGATTACTATTCGAGTGGATTGTTTCTTCCTAAGAATGTGTTTGTGTATGATGGCTTGTCCTTTGAAGTTTTCGTTGTGGCATTTAGAAAACATCTAAGTATCTCTACCCTTCAAGCCGGTCGCGCGGACCACAATCCGTCCGGATGGTAATCCGTGTGGACACGTCTCTACGGCTGAGTCACTTGATGTAATCGGTGGAATCCGTCCGGATAGTTTGTTCGTGCGGACAAAGACAACCCGTCCGGATAGTCTGTTCGTGCGGACAACTTGTCCGTGCGGATGAACATTGTTTGAAATTGTTTAAGGTCTTAGTATCTCATGATTCGAAGAGTAATCCATTCAGAGGTCGTCCGTCCGGATTGTTCATTCGTCGATACTCAAACCTCGTTTTGAATGTGGGTCCCAAGTGTAGCTCGTCCGGGTGACAACCCGTCCGGATCGTCTGTCCGTGCGGGCAGCTTGTTCGTGCGGACAGCTTGTCCGTGCGGACAAGCTACTCGTGCGGACAACTTCCTCGTCCTGGTTGTTCCGTCCGGCTACCCTTGGTCGCCTTTGTCGTCTATCGAGACGTTCTGATTACGTGTCAACCATTTGGAATCGGATCCTTACCTGCATGACCAAGCCGGCCAGGAATCACCCTAACTCGGCCTGTCGGCGGTTTAGAACAGTCATCCCGGTCTAACCCGAAATCAGGTGTCTTGCGGGTAGAATCCAGATCTAGGACTAGTGCATCACTATCATTAAGTAGGAGACTAGAACAGATCCGATTCCTACCGCTTTTTGAGGGTAAAAGAAGGAGAAAACTTGTTTATTTCTTTCAACTCTTTTATCCTTTAGAAAAGTTTAGATTTAGGTGAAGTTGTTGTGAAATCTTGTGGAAATCGTTCAGATCTGAGTTATTCTTGGTGGAATGAGGTTACACTTGAAGTTCATGAGAACTTCATGATGACGTCACCCTAGAATACCTCAAATCTTGATGATTTCACGGTCAAAAGTTGAGATGTGAAAGATAGAAAGGTGTAGATGTGTGTATAGATCAAGAATGTACAAGATTTAGGGCGAGATCTTACCTGGATTGAGAGAAATCGGAGAAAAGGTGAAGAATGCGTGCAGGTCGGACGTCACTTGCCAAAAGTGGAAGGTTTGGAGAGTGACCCGGGTATTTATAAGATGCTAAAAGGGGAAAGGGTGATCCGTGCGGATTGCAGGTCAACCGGATGGGTTATCCGCGCGGACGTGTCATCCGTGCGGACTGGCAATCCGTGCGGATTGGCAATCCGTGCGGATGGACCATCCGTCCGGATGTCGACCGAAAGGTGCGTTCGGGTGCGATGACGCTTCGGTTTCGATTGCGAGCGATTCGATAGGGTTTCCTAGTCAAATTACTTTCAGTCCCAACTACTTCGTATATAACATGGTTCGGCTCGGAATTCGGGTTCGGGTTCGTTTACATTCGAGTTGGACTTCGAGTTAGACTTCGAGTTCGATTGAGTTCGCTTGATTATCACAACAAAACATAAATAAACATGCACAGGTAACACGTAAAGCACACACACACGTATAAATGACAAGTAAAATACATAGCTTGAGTTACGATTTGATGTCGATTCGATTAGTATAGCTTGATTATTAGTCGATTAATTTTATCGCATTGTTACTTCCTACGATTCGCAGTCGCGAGTCGATTGATTAACGATTAACACGATTCGATTATTGTCATTAACAACACTTACTCCACATAATATAAATAAAATAAAGATAATTCTATCCGTCAAGTCGCGCGAAATCGGTCGTTGACTTTGACCTTGACTTTGACTTTCACCTACGAAAACACGGGGTGTTACACACTATCCCATGCGTCCTTCTGATTGCCTTCTCCCGTGATTTTAAACTTTTTCTTGCATTCGCTATTTGTACCAAGGGCCAGCTGTGGTGTTCTTCCTCTTCCACCATTCCCTCTACTTCCTTGGGAAGATCCCCACACTTAATTTCTACGTGCGGTGTGGGTTCACTTATTTTCTCGGGTTTACCTTCTAGTAGGGCTTCTAAATTTGCTAAATCACCTAATGGATCAAATTCCCCTACTTGTTCAGATTCTGATAAACCTTCTAACTCCCCTAAAAACTCATCTTCCCAACTTAACATTTTTTTCTCTACCTCAACTTCTACGTCATCATCAAATAGACTACCTAAAGAATCACCTAAATCTAATTCCTCTTCAACATCTACTTCCTTAACTAATGATTCTTGGCAGATTCACCACTCTTCTTGTTCTTCCTCGTCATCTGAATCATTCTTTCTCACTATCCCGCAATTAGCCACCTGCATCGTAATCTCCTCTTCTTCACAGCCAAAATCAATGATGCACTTATTCTCAGTTTCTATTGTCACACCCCGACCGCGTAAAACAACAAATCGCGGCGGAAACATCGGGGCGTGTTGCAACAGAATTAATGTTTCATAACCATGGATATCAAAAGTATTTCGTTTTATTAAACATTGAGTAATTACATCGTCTGGAAATCTAAATACACTATTTAAACATAGTCTATCATTGTTATTGAGTCACTAAGGCCTTGTCCAGTCCTATGTGAGCATGCATCTTATCAATCGATATCATCCAACAATACCTGAAACATATGTGAAAACGAGGTCAGCAAAGAAATGCTGGCGAGATACATAGGTTTTGTGAAAATAAGATTCATGACTTCTGTTTTAAGAAAATGTTTAGTCATGAACCTTGTAATTTGCTTTGTCTTTGTAAATCATTTGAAAAACAATAAGTTCAGATGATATGTATAAATAAGAAAATAATGCATGGTTAAATGAGTAACCATGTAAAATATGTTTGCATAAGATAAGTTGTTTATAAATCAATGTCTTGTGAAAAGTATGTTATTTGTATGAAATGTTCTATGTCTCAAACTGAAATGATTCAAATAACGTTACGACATGTAATACCATACAACCACTTATATATAGGAAGTACCAGCGGCGTATCCACCATGCTTGTATCATATTACACCCGCATCGTTACTTAATCATTTACTCAAACCAAACCAAACAATGTAAAATGTCTATGTTTAAATCAATTGTCAAATGTATTGAATAATATGTCAAAGTATTCATGTCAAGATGTAAATCATGTCAAAATGTCTATGTCAAATATCCATGTCAAATGTCTATGTCAAATATCCGTGTCAAATGTCTATGTCAAATATCCATGTATGGCAAGTGAAATGTCTTAACTAAACCATATGCACAAAACAAAGTATTGAAGTAAAACTTGGTTTAAATCAAAGTTATGTTTTGTGGGAAATACATGATCAAATGTCAATCATGTTCCGATGTTTACCCAATCGTTAACCCATTTTGTAAAATCGTTCTAGTCGTTCTTGTTTTAATTGTGAAACTACTTTATGGTCGATTCTCTAATAACATTCAAACCTTCTTGACGCGTTCCTCGTTCCAACTCGCTCTCGCTCTCGTTCTTAACAAACCCTTACCAAAGGATAAGTTAATAATTACAGATTCAGTCGCTACCCACAACCCCCACACATAACAATGGGTGCAGTAAATAACGGGATTTGTCAGATCCTATGGTACCATAACCTAATACTGGTCGGCTTGATCATTGCTAATGAATGTCATCGGTCATGTAAACTACAACCAACAAGTTTGTTCACTTTTTGAAATTGTTATTAGTTGTTGAAATCATTGTATTCGTTCTTGAAATCATTGTTAGCGTTCTTGAAATAATTGTAATTGTTCTTGAAACCACATTGTAATTGTTCTTGAAATCATTGATAAAGCATTTAGCACATATGAGTCACCCCAAAACAGTTGAAAACAGTAAAAGAGGGGAATAATGTACTCGCCTGAGAATGCTTGGAGGTCTTGAACAACAACCAAACAAAGCTAGAGAGAGCACGGAATCAGTCGGCAATCTAAAACTATATAAATAAACCGGACTTAAATCGAGAGATCGGATAGGATGAGGCTTGGTAAACCAAATGAGTATTGGAACTCATATGATATGGTTTAACAAGGCCTACATACTACATTGAGACTAACCTAAGTGCTTTCGACCCATCGCGACCCATTAAGGTAACTTATGCTACTTTAACGCGTCGTGCGCGTGAAACGCGTTCGGACCGTCTAACTAGTCCTATGACAAGTGTTATATGCCTAAACATGTTACATAATCAGTTATGTGACAAAAGTTTAGGTTACATATGCTTAATTACCAATTATAAATGAAAAGGGTATTCTGGTAATTTACCTAAGGCATATAAACTACCTATCATACAACTACTCAAACGATGTGACCATAGGGTATAACCTCGGAAGGTTATTCCCTACCTACTATGGTCACCTAATGTATTTGGTCGGATCCTAATGATCGACCAAATGGGTCGAGTTCGAAGGTATAGGCGATTTATTAGATCGCCTACCCTACGACCCTAGACAACGTGGTAATCAGTAGGCATAGTCCCAAGGGACTATAACCAACGTGATTACACTCACGTTGCGAAGTTCAAACGAACTTCGCATTGACCATTACTGGTCAACGCTGAAAGTCAAACAAAGTTTGACTTTCTGACTCGAAAAGCAGTAAAATAAGGAAAAGAACGAAAGAATACTTACGAAGGGTCCCCGAATGCTAAACTCGATTCAAAAATCTCAGGTATGAAACAAATGTTTCAACTTAGAGTTTCTCAAATCAAGTTTCTAGTGATTTTAGCAATGGGGGGTATGGGGTATTTATAGGAATACCCGAACCGTTAAGATCGTTTCATGGAAAACGTGCCTTAATCCCATCCGTACATGTGTTGCAAAGTTATGGTGTTTAGGTTTTTAAATTCCATCCATACATGTGTTGCAAAGTTATGGTGTTTAGGTGCTTAAATTCCATCCATACATGTGTTGCAAGGTTATGGTGCCTAAATTCCATCCTTATCCGCTGACTAAGCATGTTAGAATGTGTGGTTGTGAATTAAACAACGGCTAATACATCGAATCTGGTCCCGAAAGTGCAAAACTGATATTTCTGCATGTTTTCTGTCCAGCATAGGCAGTCGCGTAGCGCGACTGGTAAAGCCTATAGGGCTCGCGCTACGCTAGCACCCCTCTGATTCAGAAATGTTTCAAAGTTGGCAGAAATGGTCCCTGCACGTGTTTAAGGTCTTTTTAGATGCGTTTGAACCCCGTTAACCTCATTTCAAGGCTCTAAAATGAAGTTAAAGTATAGGGAACTCAAAACATGCTCAAAAATATGCCGGATGTTGGTTCGTTTGGCCGTACGAACGCGATGTTCGCTTAATTACGACGGAATGCGCATAAGCGCGAAAAACGATCCAAATGACGCGACGAATGGATTTTTCTTATGGCGAACACTAAAATAAAATATTTTAGTGCTTACATAAATTTTTGGATGTCCGGATGTATTCAGAACGTAAGTTATGCGCGAAAATGCAAACTTGTGCACTTTTTGACACTTTTAGTCCCTGAATGACACAAAAGTTTATTTTAGCACACCGAACCCCTCAAAGCCTATTTCTAAGCTATGTAAAGGATATTTATGGTATGTTTAACTTATGGTCATGTTCCGGAATGTCTGTTACAGTTCAAATTGGCATACTTTCGCAGTTTGTCAACTTTAGTCCTTGTAAGCGAATTAACTTGATTTCGGCATACCAAACCTTCCAAAACTTATTTCTAAGTTATGTAAAGGTCATTTAAGGTATGTTAAGCCTATTTCACTATTCCGGAGTGTTCGTTGCATTAAACTGGTTATATTTACGCATCGGTGCGCGTATAACCTTCCAGAAAGCGATTTAGAGTTTGAATTTGAACAAGAAATGATATGTGCAAATGATACACATATTTTTACAAATCCCAAGTATGAAATATAATATTTCATTGGTTCGGTATTTGTTTGATGGCCGTGAAGGCACAGGTGTTACAGTCTCCCCTACTTTAGGAAATTTCGTCCCGAAATTTATTTAGAGGAAACTTGTGAGAGCTTGAAAACATGAAGTTGAAAAGATCAAACAACATTGGTTAGGGTTCTGAACTTCTAGTGACTTTAATAACATCATGTTTGCAATGTAAGAGGGATACTTATATACAAGTATATGAAGCGTCATTGGTGCGTCCACCGTACCTCTATTACATCGTTCTCATTTCGTTATTGTTGTCACTATCGGTTCTTACACATAATAAATCTTACTGGGTTTCTGTGCACTAAATTTCATAATTATGTACGCGTCCATAATTAGACAATTCCTTGCACAGTTCACACAGTCTATTTTATAACGTGTAGGGTAAAACCAAATGAACATTCCTGTGATGAGTGTGACTAGACCGCCATAGAGTCCTTTTAATTAAATCAATAAATGATCTAAAGAGACTATCAAGGAGTCTGTTCAGCTACATCACTAGATGTCATTCTTTAACCAGATTGTGAATCAATCTTTTTGACTAGACCACTTAAGGTCTCTTAAGAATCATGGAGTGGTACTATATAATCCAAGGGTCTTAACTACTACGTAGAAGCCCATAAGGATTTAAGGTAGTACCTTTTGAATATCCTACTACGAATCCCTCATATGAGGATATAAAAGATTCTACGAGGATTTGGATAACGAATTATCCAGAGTATAAAAACACAAAAACATAGAGGAGAATACATAACACATAAACACATAATCGCATAATTGCATACTCGTTCAATCGCATAATCGTTCAATTTGACCTTTAATTTGTTATCTTTGGACACGGGTATTTAAAGCATACCAGGAACCCAATCCGTGGATTTCCTTTGGCACTTTAAATATTTTCAAGAATCTAACTATGAAGATAGGAAGATCTTAAAAGGAATTCGGTTTGTCCTAATTGAGTTGTTTTGTACATTTTAAAGTGTACAAGGAATTCAATCAGGGCTCCGATGTCAACGAAGGTGTTGATCGTGATTGGCTCAGGACATGAATAGATCAAAATGTCATCAATAATAACAATGACGATCTGATCCAAATAAGACTTGTAGACTCTATTTATTAAGTCCATGCAGATGGCTGGAGCATTTGTCAATCCAAAAGGCCTGACTGTAAACTCGTAATGGCCATACTTCGTGCAGAAAGCCGTTTTGGGAATATCTTCTTCGAGCATACGAAGTTGATGATACCCAGAACGCAAATCGATCTTGGAAAAGCATGAAGCGCTCTGCAGATGATCGGAGAGATCATCGATTTAAGGTAGTAGATATCGATTCTTGATGGTAAGCTTAACAGGCTTACGTTAATCGATATGAATTCGAAAAGATCCATTCTCCTTTTCACAAGGAGAACAGGAGCTTCTCTAAGGTGAAAAGTTCGGACGGTTGAATCCTTTATCAGACAACTCTTGAAGCTGTTTTGATAATTCTTGCATCTCGAACGGTGCAAGACGATAAGATACTTTAGATTTAAAAGGAACAAGTGTTTGAGGTTCTTAGGGAGATCACAAGTGATCATAAAAATGACAGAACCACACGAGTAGTTTTGTCTTTGTGTTGACATCATAAGGTTGAATCAAACATTCATACAATTGCATTAGTTAAAAATAAAACCACAAATTTTATTTATATAACAACCGCATTGCCTTTAAATGTTACAAGATACCAACCAGAGGAAAAACAAAATACTAATTGTTCACTCCTTCATCATTGAGTGCCTCATTGATGTTAAACACTCGACCGCGTGCTGGATTTACATTGACGTTCGCATTCGGGTTTGCGTTAGCATTTGTATTCATCAGTCTCGGGCAGTTGTGACGGAAATGACCAATCTCTCCGCAGTTGAAACATGAACCCAGTGGGAATCTCACAGCATTCCCTTGAACCGGAGCTTGAACCTGAGCAGCCTGATTTTGTCCCAAACGACAAACCTTGGCCAAATGCCCAAGTTTACCACACGTCGTGCATTGCCAGCAAGCTTGTTGTACTGCATGATGACCGTTGCAGCGTGCACAATAAGGTGCGGTACCGGCATATGCTTTCTTTGCTGGTTGGTTCCGCGGGTTCTGTGCAGTCTATGCTGTAATAGCAAAATTTTGGGCACCCTTTCGCTTCTTTGATTTCTTTGACGTCTCACCTTCCTTACCCTTCTTGTTTTGGCCTTTCTTGCTATCCTCCTTGTCAGCTGACTGTTTCTTGCCCTTGTCACCCTTCCTGTGTAACTTGTTCTTCCGAATCTGCGACTCAGTCAATGTCGCTGATAACTCGATCGCTTGACGGAGTGTGGCAGGGTTACTACCAGTAAGGATGTCTTGTACCGAGTCAGGTAGGCCGTCGATGTACCTTTCGATAGCTATGTCAAGTGGGGTAACCATTGTAGGGCAAAGCAGACTCAGCTCCTCAAACCTATCAGTATACGCCCTGTGCTCACCACTATCTTGCTTCAACTCATCAAATTCCTTTTCCAAAGCTCGCTGCTCATGACGAGGACAGAATTCCCTCATCATCAGAGCCCTAAGTTCAGCCCATGTCTGTGCGAGAGCAACTTCCGCACCTCGGTCTCTCATTACCCCATTCCACCATGTAAGAGCCCTCTTCTGAAACACGCTCGAGGAGAACTCGACCTTGCGATTATCCGGGCACTGCACGTGGCGAAAAGTATTCTCAATGCTTTCGAACCACTGAAGAAGCCCAGTTGCTCCTTCAGAACCACTAAACTTGAGTGGTTTTGCCTGGTTGAAATCCTTGTATTTGCATAGCACATTGTTGTTGTTGTTGGCTTGGTTCCATTGAGCAAAGAGGTTTGGGAATTGAGCAGCCATTTGCTGCGCAATGATTTCTGCAAGCTCGGCAGTCTCTATCTGGCTTTCGCGTCGAGGAGGCATTGTCTAAAAGAGGAAACATGAAAGGAAACGAGTGAGAGAATTTAGACGAAAAGAATGAGATGAAACAAATCTGATGAAAGCAAAGATAGTGGTCATTTGTTTGTTACTACAAAGCAACAAACGACCTTGGTGATTAGTCAAAGTAAATAGGTTAAAAATAATGTATCGCGAAGACATGCTCGCCTATAAGTGAACACTCATCCCAAGAATTCCCAGGTAAGCACAACTGGTCTCGCGTCTGATGAGATGTATACGAAGTGCTTGCCTAGACAGAAAACCCAGAATACAGGCATTCACCCTTCCAGTTTGCACGTGTTCACATTATTTAAAACCCAAAACCTTGACGAGATTTTGAAAATTCAAAGGGGTTCAAAACCATATAACAGAGGGTTCAAAACCTTACAATAGAAGGTTCAAAACCTAGAAATTAATCATCCTAGAACAGATGATTAGTTTTCAAAGCGGTTTTGAAATTTATGTTCTTGTTGTGGTCGTCACCTAAGGATAGGTGACGGTATTGTTTTATGACTAAACGCAAGTAAACTCGCGTTAGGGTCCTAAGAAGGTTATAGACTAGGTCAAAGCATTACTAATAACCTAATTCCCTATAACCATTGGCTCTGATACCATCTTTTCTGTCACACCCCGACCGCGTAAAACAACAAATCGCGGCGGAAACATCGGGGCGTGTTGCAACAGAATTAATGTTTCATAACCATGGATATCAAAAGTATTTCGTTTTATTAAACATTGAGTAATTACATCGTCTGGAAATCTAAATACACTATTTAAACATAGTCTATCATTGTTATTGAGTCACTAAGGCCTTGTCCAGTCCTATGTGAGCATGCATCTTATCAATCGATATCATCCAACAATACCTGAAACATATGTGAAAACGAGGTCAGCAAAGAAATGCTGGCGAGATACATAGGTTTTGTGAAAATAAGATTCATGACTTCTGTTTTAAGAAAATGTTTAGTCATGAACCTTGTAATTTGCTTTGTCTTTGTAAATCATTTGAAAAACAATAAGTTCAGATGATATGTATAAATAAGAAAATAATGCATGGTTAAATGAGTAACCATGTAAAATATGTTTGCATAAGATAAGTTGTTTATAAATCAATGTCTTGTGAAAAGTATGTTATTTGTATGAAATGTTCTATGTCTCAAACTGAAATGATTCAAATAACGTTACGACATGTAATACCATACAACCACTTATATATAGGAAGTACCAGCGGCGTATCCACCATGCTTGTATCATATTACACCCGCATCGTTACTTAATCATTTACTCAAACCAAACCAAACAATGTAAAATGTCTATGTTTAAATCAATTGTCAAATGTATTGAATAATATGTCAAAGTATTCATGTCAAGATGTAAATCATGTCAAAATGTCTATGTCAAATATCCATGTCAAATGTCTATGTCAAATATCCGTGTCAAATGTCTATGTCAAATATCCATGTATGGCAAGTGAAATGTCTCAACTAAACCATATGCACAAAACAAAGTATTGAAGTAAAACTTGGTTTAAATCAAAGTTATGTTTTGTGGGAAATACATGATCAAATGTCAATCATGTTCCGATGTTTACCCAATCGTTAACCCATTTTGTAAAATCGTTCTAGTCGTTCTTGTTTTAATTGTGAAACTACTTTATGGTCGATTCTCTAATAACATTCAAACCTTCTTGACGCGTTCCTCGTTCCAACTCGCTCTCGTTCTTAACAAACCCTTACCAAAGGATAAGTTAATAATTACAGATTCAGTCGCTACCCACAACCCCCACACATAACAATGGGTGCAGTAAATAACGGGATTTGTCAGATCCTATGGTACCATAACCTAATACTGGTCGGCTTGATCATTGCTAATGAATGTCATCGGTCATGTAAACTACAACCAACAAGTTTGTTCACTTTTTGAAATTGTTATTAGTTGTTGAAATCATTGTATTCGTTCTTGAAATCATTGTTAGCGTTCTTGAAATAATTGTAATTGTTCTTGAAACCACATTGTAATTGTTCTTGAAATCATTGATAAAGCATTTAGCACATATGAGTCACCCCAAAACAGTTGAAAACAGTAAAAGAGGGGAATAATGTACTCGCCTGAGAATGCTTGGAGGTCTTGAACAACAACCAAACAAAGCTAGAGAGAGCACGGAATCAGTCGGCAATCTAAAACTATATAAATAAACCGGACTTAAATCGAGAGATCGGATAGGATGAGGCTTGGTAAACCAAATGAGTATTGGAACTCATATGATATGGTTTAACAAGGCCTACATACTACATTGAGACTAACCTAAGTGCTTTCGACCCATCGCGACCCATTAAGGTAACTTATGCTACTTTAACGCGTCGTGCGCGTGAAACGCGTTCGGACCGTCTAACTAGTCCTATGACAAGTGTTATATGCCTAAACATGTTACATAATCAGTTATGTGACAAAAGTTTAGGTTACATATGCTTAATTACCAATTATAAATGAAAAGGGTATTCTGGTAATTTACCTAAGGCATATAAACTACCTATCATACAACTACTCAAACGATGTGACCATAGGGTATAACCTCGGAAGGTTATTCCCTACCTACTATGGTCACCTAATGTATTTGGTCGGATCCTAATGATCGACCAAATGGGTCGAGTTCGAAGGTATAGGCGATTTATTAGATCGCCTACCCTACGACCCTAGACAACGTGGTAATCAGTAGGCATAGTCCCAAGGGACTATAACCAACGTGATTACACTCACGTTGCGAAGTTCAAACGAACTTCGCATTGACCATTACTGGTCAACGCTGAAAGTCAAACAAAGTTTGACTTTCTGACTCGAAAAGCAGTAAAATAAGGAAAAGAACGAAAGAATACTTACGAAGGGTCCCCGAATGCTAAACTCGATTCAAAAATCTCAGGTATGAAACAAATGTTTCAACTTAGAGTTTCTCAAATCAAGTTTCTAGTGATTTTAGCAATGGGGGGTATGGGGTATTTATAGGAATACCCGAACCGTTAAGATCGTTTCATGGAAAACGTGCCTTAATCCCATCCGTACATGTGTTGCAAAGTTATGGTGTTTAGGTTTTTAAATTCCATCCATACATGTGTTGCAAAGTTATGGTGTTTAGGTGCTTAAATTCCATCCATACATGTGTTGCAAGGTTATGGTGCCTAAATTCCATCCTTATCCGCTGACTAAGCATGTTAGAATGTGTGGTTGTGAATTAAACAACGGCTAATACATCGAATCTGGTCCCGAAAGTGCAAAACTGATATTTCTGCATGTTTTCTGTCCAGCATAGGCAGTCGCGTAGCGCGACTGGTAAAGCCTATAGGGCTCGCGCTACGCTAGCACCCCTCTGATTCAGAAATGTTTCAAAGTTGGCAGAAATGGTCCCTGCACGTGTTTAAGGTCTTTTTCGATGCGTTTGAACCCCGTTAACCTCATTTCAAGGCTCTAAAATGAAGTTAAAGTATAGGGAACTCAAAACATGCTCAAAAATATGCCGGATGTTGGTTCGTTTGGCCGTACGAACGCGATGTTCGCTTAATTACGACGGAATGCGCATAAGCGCGAAAAACGATCCAAATGACGTGACGAATGGATTTTTCTTATGGCGAACACTAAAATAAAATATTTTAGTGCTTACATAAATTTTTGGATGTCCGGATGTATTCAGAACGTAAGTTATGCGCGAAAATGCAAACTTGTGCACTTTTTGACACTTTTAGTCCCTGAATGACACAAAAGTTTATTTTAGCACACCGAACCCCTCAAAGCCTATTTCTAAGCTATGTAAAGGATATTTATGGTATGTTTAACTTATGGTCATGTTCCGGAATGTCTGTTACAGTTCAAATTGGCATACTTTCGCAGTTTGTCAACTTTAGTCCTTGTAAGCGAATTAACTTGATTTCGGCATACCAAACCTTCCAAAACTTATTTCTAAGTTATGTAAAGGTCATTTAAGGTATGTTAAGCCTATTTCACTATTACGGAGTGTTCGTTGCATTAAACTGGTTATATTTACGCATCGGTGCGCGTATAACCTTCCAGAAAGCGATTTAGAGTTTGAATTTGAACAAGAAATGATATGTGCAAATGATACACATATTTTTACAAATCCCAAGTATGAAATATAATATTTCATTGGTTCGGTATTTGTTTGATGGCCGTGAAGGCACAGGTGTTACATCTATTACTTCTTCTAATCTCCTAGACATTTCTTCAACTGAACATCGAATGTCTGAGAGTATAGACTGGTGATTTTGAAACAGGACTTCATGTTCTTGAATCATTTTCTGAGTAATCTCATCCGTAGCTACCAGTTGAGCTAACAACCCCATTATCCTATCCAGCTGGTCCTGATCATAGACTTCAGAATTTTGCTGTTGGGGCTGGTGATACGGTTTTCTCATACTGGTACGAGGAATACCCCTGTGAAAAATATGACTGCGGCTGCACATAGGGGTTAGTATAATAATCTGCAGAGAACCCCTCATATTGTTGGCATTTAACTGTAAAATGTGGTCCTCCACAAATTTCACACATATTTTCTAGACTCAATATAAATAAAATAAAATAAAAAATAAAACAAAACAAAACTAAAAGACACGGACAATTAGACTCCTACGACTCAGTATACAAAAGCAAGTAGCACGTACGATGTCAATTAAGTCCAGATAAAGTAATCAACGCAATTGCCAAGAGTCCCCGGTAACGGCGCCAAAAACTTGATGTGCTAAGAGTGGTCTAATTAAACTAACTAATTTTAACCCTAAATTAGACACTCTAAGTTTTAAATTTATAAAAACAGACTCTCTAAAACCTAGACCACACCACCGGCAAGTGTACCGGTCAATGCAGTATAGCCTAAGTAAGTCCGAGTATCGAACCCACGAGACTCTCTGATTACGCTAATTAGACTCTATCTAGACCTAGACTGACACGGACTCTAACTGTTGATTGGGGGGGGGGTTACGGAAAAACTAAGGAAATCTATTTAAACTAATTAATTAACTAAAACTAAACTAAATACGAAGGACAACAAAGACGATTCTTATATGAAAGACGAGACCACCAAGACTAGAATCCTGGATTGACTTTAAAGAATTACCAATTAAGTTAAGTGCATGAATTATGGAACCGGGATCTTAAAGTACTAAACCTATTAAGAACCAACTAAGCCCCTCGACCCTTCTCAAGGAGAAACCTGTGGAACTACCTAGGCTGTTAATCCTACCGGTTATTAGACGTCCTTCCAGTTGTCTAATTATTGTGTAAGTACCCTAATGTTGACCTACTCTTTTCCAATCATAGATCTAGGGTAGTTTGAATTAATTAACTTGACTTGATAGACTAATAAAACCGACAGGTCAACTAAGACACGACCTTTTCCAAGGACTATCTAAAGCAATTCGTCGGGTAAGACCTACCAATAGCCCCTCACTTTCCAGGTATTAGGACTAGCAGAACACTAAAACCTAGCAAATTACTAACAATTACTTCTAGGGGTTATCCGCCGATTCTCCCTAAAGAGTTAAGATTCCTTACGTGATATAGACACTCACCAAAATCCTAAACCCTAGTATGACTCTATGTTGTCATAAAGACCGTCACTAAGAATCATACAAAACAAATTACAATAATAAACCAAGTTAAAGTACGCATGTGCATCAAATCAATAAAACAAACTCTTTACTAAAAACAATCAATCCATAATATTCATGCAAGTAACAAAAAAAAGGTTCAAACTTTATTCAATCCATTCATCAAAGTCTAGGCGGTTTTAGAAAACTAGCCAAGGAACATAATCTTAAAAATAATCAAACAAAGTCTCAAACAAGAATTCATCGATGTCAAACAAGAAAAATAGATAACAAGAAAAACCAGGAAGTTAGAACCCGTTAATCCTTGATCTCTACGCTTCACTTCGATCCGATGATTCTCTAGCGGTGAACCTTGCCAAAAAGTATTCGAAATTTCGTCCCTGAATGTTTCTGCTCGTGCCTCTGATGTCTAGTGTTGTATGGCAGCCCCCTAATTATTTTGTGCAGCTCTTCTGTTCGTACTTTTTTCTGTACCTTCTTGCCGTCTAATATAATAATAATAACTCCCCTATTTCTTGCGCCCAATTAATTGTTTTGATAACTTCTGGTTCTGGCCCAATTAATTCTTTTCATGCAACTTCTTCGTTTGGGCTGTCATTTTTGACGGCATGCATATATGGGCTGGACCTTTATTTCTTGCAAACCAAGCTCCAAGTTCGTCTAAGTATATTATATTCATATATGGCTAATTCTATTTGCATCCAAGAATATAATGTTGATTTCAAAAGCACAATACATGCACTTCACGAGTTCTTTTAGGCTTTTAAGCCTTTCATGGCCCCCACCACAATTATAACATCAAACATAGCCATGTGATTCTAGCTTATAAAATATAGATAGTGGGCTCGGCCTAATCACGGAAAATAGCTGCAATTTTTATTCGGTCCCTGGCATTCTACTCTTCCCAATTGGTTGGTTATTTCCATATAACTCTTTTTTTTTTGCTCCATTTACACCAGGACCTGGCAAAACATAAAATAATATAATATACTACTAATAACTAAATAAAAACAAATAAAACCTATACAATAATTATACAATTTACACGGGACAAATATGTGTATTTTACCCCACATCAAATATCCCCACACTTAACCTTTTTTGGTCCCCGAAAAAGAATTATGCAACGGAATCAGAGATGTTTAGTTACTCGGGTCAAAAATTATTTATATTTTGTTAAAATCAAAACTTGCATTAGCCGCGATTGCGAATATATTTGTCCATTTAAACCCAAATCCTGTCTTAGGCCCTTATCATGTGAATTTAGTTTAAGTGATGTCAATCTACCTAGGGTCTCACGCTAGAATCTATGGTCCACCTAATCCCGCCTCAAGCTTATAGAACGAAAGGAACGATCACTGGACCAATTCTCAACCGTCTTATATCAAAGCCAAGAGAATTTAAAATCAAACTTTTTTTCTTTTTCCATTTTTTTCATCACTTTTCTTTCCTTTTCATTCTTTTTTTTCTTTTAATGAGCGTAGACGTTGTTTTCCCTAACCCAGAGGCATTCCGGCTGTAGAGTCGCTATCCCTAACTCGGATTACTTAGGCTTCGGTACTTTTTACTTGCAAGGTCGATTTCACACATCCTAGCGGTAATCCGGCTGTAGAGTCACTATCCCCAACCCAGACTACATAGAAATGCGCTACTTTCATTTAGTTTCTAGCTCATTTTTTCTCTAATTTTTTCTCTTTTTCTTTTTCATGATTATAAATTCTAACGGTTTTAACTTATAACGGTGTCCCTTATACTCTTATTGGCGGTTTCAATTTCCCATATTTCCCAGATGAAAACCCACTAGTAGACCGACAATTAAGGTAATATTAAATCAAAGGGACCTAAAACCGAATCGAGCCTACCCGCACATCCCAAACTAGACACAATCTCAATTATATTATCTCATATTATTATTATTCGAACCCGAGCAAAAACCCATCTTTTCTATCATTTTCCGTATTAATTTTGCAAACTTCTTTATTCAAAAGACATTTTCTGATTTTTTCAATTTTTTTTTTTTTTGGATTTTTGAAATTTTTTTATTTTTTTAATTTGTTTTTTATTTTTTAAATTTTTATGACTCAAGACTCACTAACTAAAACCTAAACGACAGTTTCCCATCCCCACACTTAAACTCTACATTGCCCTCAATGTAGGATAGAAACCGACTCAAAAGACTAAAATAAATAAAAAATAAAAACAAAGGGCATAAATGGAAAGGACTTAGCTGGTTAATAACGACGCGTATGCTTCAAAACTCTCGTCCAATCCAGCTCGATCGTATAGCATTTCGGTCGCGATCGGCTTTGACACTGACTAGTACACTTGGAAAATGCCTGAAATTTGATAAGCAGCTCCAAAATCACCCGAATGGAGATTGAGTACGGGTGGTACATATTCAAACCTGCATAAACAAAACAAGCAAAAACCAAAGCAGTACCGACTCTAAACAAAATACGACTCAAACACTACTAAATAAGACTCAATATACAAAATAAAAGACTCAAAATACAAACTCTACAAAACCTCCCCACACTTGAACTTAATCAGGAGGCTTTTCCTTGACTTGAACCCGGTCTAACCCGTTTCTCATAAACACTTAAAAATTTTGCAGTGAAATTATAAAATGATTTTAAAATTTTTAATGGGTTAGAACACCAAAATTTGAACTTACCTGGCAGGAGCCACAGAAACACTATCCCAGGTGTCCTTCTGATTGCCTTCTCCCGTGATTTTAAACTTTTTCTTGCATTCGCTATTTGTACCACGGGCCAGCTGTGGTGTTCTTCCTCTTCCACCATTCCCTCTACTTCCTTGGGAAGATCCCCACACTTAACTCTTCCCAATTGGTTGGTTATTTCCATATAACTCTTTTTTTTTTTTGCTCCATTTACACTAGGACCTGGCAAAACATAAAATTAGGGCTGTAAACGAACCAAACGTTCGGCGAACAGTTCGTGAACCGTTCGGTGGGAAGTTCGTTTGTGTTCGTTCGTTTATTAAACAAACGAACACGAACAAGAAATTTCGTTCGTTTAGTTAAATGAACAAACATGAACATAGGTCGTGTTCGTTCATTTATGTTCGTGAACGTTCGGTAACATGTTCGTTTGTGTTCGATAGTTCATTAGTGTTTTTAGTTTTTATATTTATTTAAATACTTCAAAATTCCGACAAATTAAATATCTAATAAGTGTCAGTGTATTATATATTATGTTCATGAACGATTGTTTGTGTTCGTTTGTTTCCATTTGTGTTCATAACATTAGTTTGTGCTCATTTGTGTTCGTCAACATTCGTTGCCTAAAATTAACAAACAAACACAAACGAACACGAACATAAAATCTCGTTCGATAAGTGTTCGTGAACGGTTCGCGAACACATATATTTCTTAACAAACGAACACGAACAAGGTCTTGTTCGTGTTCGTTCGGTTCGTTTACAGCCCTACATAAAATAATATAATATACTACTAATAACTAAATAAAAACAAATAAAACCTATACAATAATTATACAATTTACACGGGACAAATATGTGTATTTTACCCCACATCACGGCTCATCAGCGGTGGTGATGGCCGCAAAAAAGTTTGTGATTATGAGAGAAATTATCATAAGATATGTAATTGGTAAAGGGGTGTACCGTTGAGGTGGCTTGACATAATGCGGTATGTGCATGATCAACCGAAGGAGGAAGATCAACAACAAAGTCATTTAACCGTTTTGGTAAGTCCCGATCTCTTCTCGGTCATTCTGTACGTGTTTCAGCCTGATCAGATTCAGCCCTATTGTGACTTTCTAAAACGCAATGGCCAGAAAACACATAAAAATGTCTTATTTCTAAAACGCAATGGCCTAAAAAAACAAACGAAAGTGTTTTTTTCTAAAACGCAATGGACAAAAAAACACTTAAAAATGTCTTTTTTTTTTTTTTTTTTTTTTTTTTTTTTTTTTTCTAAAACGCAATAGCTTAAAAACATAAAAGAAAGTGTTCTTTCTAAAATGTAACGGACTGAAAACACATAAAAATGTGTTTTACCTAAAACATAAGGGTGTGAATTTCTGACACGACCGGAAAACACGACACGAACCTAACATGAAATTCGCGGGTTTGGGTTTAGTCTAAACGAGTTCGGGTCAGTTTCAGGTTGAACCCGCCAACCCGTTTAGCTAAATGGGTCAGGTTTGGGTCAACCCGGTCGGGTTGGCGGGTTGACCCGTTTAACCCATTTCTATAATATTATATTTTTACAATATGCTTTATGTCATAAATTAAATTTTGTTTGTATTTTACGCTATACTTATAACTTAAAAACAGAAATTGACATAAGATATTATGATTTTAATATAATTTTATTATCTAATTTGTGTTTTTTTGTAGTAGATGTTAATTTTAATATATTAATTTGCTGAAAAAATAAAAAATTCGGGTTGAACGGGTCGGGTTTGGGTCAGCCTGCGAATATTCGGGTGAGGTTCGGGTTCATATGTATGAAACGATTTTTGGGTTCGGGTTTGTCTAAAATTTTCGGGTTCGGGTTGAACCCGCCAACCCGCTAACACGACCCGTTTAGCACCCCTACTAAAACGCAATGGACTAAAAACACTTTAAAAATGTGTTTTTCTAAAACGCAATGACTAGAAAACACATAAAAAAAGTCTTATTTCTAAAACGTAGTGGCCTAAAAACACAAAAGAAAGTGTTCTTTCTAAAACACAATGGACTGAAAACACTTCAAAATGTGTTTTTCTAAAACGTAATGGACCAAAAAACATATAAAAATGTCTTTTTTTTTCTAAAACATAATGACCTAAAAACACAAAAAAATGTTACCTTTAAAACGCATTGAACCAGGGTATGTTTTGTCTGTGAATTGTCTGAACCAGGAAGTAGGAGATCAAAAACTGTCTACGAATTTTGTCGACCCCAGCCAGGGGCTCTGCCTCTTGGACCCCACCAGGGGCTGCCGCCACTTGGACCCTGCTCCCAAGGGCGCTGCCCCCGGACCCCCGCCAAGATTACTTTGTAAAACGCAATGACTCAATTCAAAAACCCAGACCGTAAAAATGCAATTAAAAAATTTCTTACATAGATCGAAGCTAATTTCTTCAGATTTCTTTACCGATTGACGAAATTTGAGTGTTAGAAACACTTATCAGTGATCGAATCGAACGAATCGAGTGATTCGCTTCAAAGTCACAGGAAAAAAATGAGATATTGTATGAAATTAAACTTGGTTTCTTCAAAAAAGTTGAAGAACACGTTGATTGGGTGTTTGAATAATTGGTTGGTGACGAAAATCGCACTATAATGTGGTGATTATTGAGATAGAAAGTGAAGAAAATGTTGAAGATGGTGGGTTTTGAAAGTCGTGGGTTTTGAAGTTACAAAGAGAAGAAGGGAGAAGATTGGATTAAATTGACTAAAATACTTTTCCTCTTTATTTTAAATTTTGCCACATGTCATAGTCCTATTGCTTTCTATCATTCCTAGCCAAAATAAACTTTCTATTTGAACCTCTCATCTGTAGCCTATATCTTATTGGTGAGACCCACAAAACAAAATATATCCGATGATGTTTAATTTGTATCCAAATATGTTAATAAACAAGTAGTACCTGCAGGATTTCCAGGTTCTTGAACTGTTACCGTGATGAACATGAAGTGCATTTTGAACCTTGGGTAAATTGAAGTAAATCGTGGAGTGTTTTCGGTGCAAGGATCAACGATGGCGGTGGAGGAAGAGGAAGGTGGCTCGACCGGGGGGGGGGGGGGAGAAGACGGCGATGGCATTGGGAGGAGGAGAGGGGCTAGGGTTTTGTTATGTCTGTGTGTTTTGTGAGAAGATGTTTGAAGTGTTTAGAAGTGGGAGGTCCACATCTGTTTGGGGAAGAGGACGCACGGATCTTTTTAAATGAAATTTCTTCTGAAAAAACAGACAATTTGTAAAACAAAAGGTATACGTGTGGTGTGCCGCCAAAACAAAAGAGGCTAAAAAGCTTTCCTATAAAAAACAAACAACTAAGGGGGCGTTTGGCCTAGCTTTTATTTTTTTGGCTTATGCTTATATTTTAAAGTAGCTTATGCTTATTTTCTTTTATTTGATAAGCTATTTTTAAGTGTTTGGATTAGCTTATATTCTACAAGTTGATAAACTCTTTTTAAGTGTTTGTGTTAGCATTGTGTGTATCAGATTCAAATGAGTTAATCCACCATTTGAGGGCAAATGAGTAAAAACCATCTTCTTCAAATAAGCTTAAAAAGCTAAACCAAACACCCATTAGTACTTATTTTGTAAAAATAAGCTAAAAATGCTATAAGCTTAGATAAAAAAGCTAGGCCAAACACCCCCTAAGTTTTCTAAGACTGAAGGGAGTGGGGCATCCTTTTGAGAGGGCGTCTTGCGACACGTGGCGCCACGTCAGATTAGAGGATTTTGAGCAAAAAAAGGGGAGTGGGGCAACTTTGCTGGGTAGGGCGTCTTGCGACACGTGGCACCCATTTAATTTTGATTTGGTTAAAAAAAAAACAATAATTGGTCAAAAATCGATTTGTGTGAGGAAGCCAGGCGTCTTGCAGAGGATGCCCAAAGGGGGGACGCCCCATGGAACGCCTATGTGGGTGGTGTGCGGGGCGGCCTTAGGCGGCTTGGAGGGGGAGAACGCCCCACTCCCTTCGGTCTAAGTTTTCAAAGGGTATGGCAAGTAACAACTAACGCATCCTTGGTTAAATTGCTTTGGTTTCAAAAACACTCTTATAGTCGCTATTCACTTCACAAGTAGAAGAAATCAATGATGTCATCAACGGCAAAACGAGATCTGGAGACCAGATCGCCGGCAACAATGTCCTACCGGAGCAATCCATCACTTCCGTTAGTAATCACTCTCAACTGCATTGAAGACACAACCATCGAACACGAATACCTCACCGGCGTCGCACGTGTCGAGCACGTGCCTCTAAGCCTACTCGCTGAGGCCAAAATTGAGTCCGCTGCTGCCGTTCTCCTCCACTCGCTCGTCTTCCTCCCACGCGCCGCCCAGCGCCGCCTCCGCCCGTGGCAGATCGTCTTATGCCTCGGCTCGTCCGATCGCGCCGTTGATTCGGCTATAGCCTCTGACCTAGGGCTTGCTAGGTTTGTACACGTGGACGTGTCGAGAGCTGAGGAGGTTGCTGATACGGTTATGGCGTTGTTTCTAGGGTTGTTGAGGCGCACGCACTTGCTTTCGCGTCACGCGCTTTCGGCTTCCGGTTGGCTCGGCTCGGTTCAGCCGCTTTGCCGTGGAATGAGGCGGTGCCGAGGGCTTGTGTTAGGGATTATTGGTCGGTCTGGCTCGGCTAAGGCGTTGGCTACTCGGAGCTTGGCGTTTAAGATTAGTGTGCTGTATTATGATGTTCATGAGGTATGATTAATTTATAATTAAGTAGTTATAGTTGGATTCGGTTTATTGTTTAGTGATTGATTAGCTATTTGTATATGCTGTGAAGTTTAAATAGGCTTCCGATTGATTGTCGAATGTCGAGTGGTGCAATTGTTAGAATCATTTATAATTTGTTAAAATACAAAGATGCCTGATTGAGGTCCAGATTGCTTAATTTGAAATGTGACTTTTAGTGAGCCAGTTGGAATTCAGATCACCATTTTATTATATGGAAGCTTTAACTTCAGTTACGAGGCATCTTTCTTACTGTTTACTTTTGTATTTGTTGAGGGCAGTTCTTTACGGGATGTTAGTTTGTCATTTGAGGACGTAAATCATATTATAGGATTACTCTATAGGTAGTTAAAGGTTCAAGGCACAAAGGGTGAGCCTGTCACATAGGCACAAGGCGCTTAAAAAGTTCACGCCCTAGACAATTAAGGCCATGTGTATTCCAGGCCATTTTAGCTGTTTTAGACTTGTTTTAGGTTGGTTCAAGCTGTTTTAGACTGGATCCAGGCCAAGATTAGCTGTTTCAGATCTTTTTTAGCTATTCAAGACCGGTTCATATTTTTTCTAGTTCAGGTTGGTTATTTTCTTCCAAATCGTGCGCCTCACTGTTCTCAAGGCGGTTAGGCTGAGCCTCGCGTCGCCTGGGAGCATGCCTTTGGCGTCTTTTAACTACATAGATATTACTATATCCTCATACTTAAAAAAATATAGGAACTTCAACTACCACAAATATATAATAATAAATATTTCCATTTAACTGCTAAGGTATCCACATCATATTCAAAAGGTCTTAGTTTAGCCTTTTCTTGAAACATTGGCTAAGTTGACTGGAATATGAGAAGCAGGGTAAATTGTTTATGAAAAGTTAATTGCAATGGGAAAAGGAGGACAAATTGCAACAATAAGCACTAAAGTGATAATTCATTGTGTCCCTTGCTAGCAGAGTGCATAGATGCCCCATTGAAATGTAATTCAGTATGGAAATACTGCATTATATGAGAGGCCAGATATCATATTGATGTTAATCCGGAGCTAGGATTAGTGACCTATTATCAGTTAGCATGTACATGAATGATGTACTAACTATTGAATATTCTTTCGGCCTCTTTCCATATTTCAGTTTTATTAGCTTATGAATAACTCACATTTGCTTTCGTTTCATACACTGTTTTCCTTTCTCTTTGTAATGTATATTTATATTTTTTAGGAAAAAGGTAAGAGAATAAGCAGATTTCCTCCTGCTGCTAGGAGGATGGACACTCTTAACGATTTACTTGCTGCAAGTGACCTCATTTCACTCCATTGTTCCCTAACCAATGATACAATTCAGATTATAAATGCCGAATGCTTACAGCATATCAAGCCAGGTACTTTTTTGGTCGTGTTGTTGTTAAACTTTATATAGTTTGATAAAGGATATGCTAATGCTTATTTTTTGCATTAACTAGATGAGTTTTGCATTATACAGGGGCATTTCTGGTAAATACTGGCAGCAGCCAGCTGTTGGATGATTGTGCAGTAAAACAGCTTTTGATTGATGGCACACTTGCAGGATGTGCCATAGATGGTGCCGAAGGGCCTCAATGGATGGAAGCATGGGTAAGATGTATAACTGTAGCGTACGAGAAATCGCAAAACATGCAATTGTATGCATTGTTACAGCAATTGAGTCGAACAATCAAATATCATACAAATCACGATTTGGAAACTATGATTTTATCGTTTTAGGATCCTATTATTTGGGGACAATGAGCTTGTTCGCCGTGCCTAATAGTGTAAAGGGGTGCTAAACGGGACGTGTTTGTGGGTTGGCGGGTTCAACCCGACCCGGACCCGATTTTTTTTGACGAACCCGAACACGACCCCAACCCGAAAATTGCTATATGAACCCGAACACGACCCAAATATTCGCAGGTTGACTCGAACACGACCCGTTTAACCTGAAATTTATTTTTTATTTTTTCCGCAAATGGGTTAAACGGGTCAACCCGCCAACCCGACCTGGTTGACCCCAACCAGATCCGTTTAGCTAAACGGGTTCGCGGGTTCAACCTGAAACTGACCCGAACCTGTTTAGACTAAACCCAAACCCGCGAATTCGTGTTAGGCTCGTGTCGTGTTTTTGGGTCATGTCAGAAATTCACACTGTGTGATGTTAGATTACATTTATCTGGCTGATTGATGTTTCATACAATGAAACACTAGTTTTTGTTCGATACTGATACTCCAAACACAAACTTACTTCAGATACGTGAGATGCCGAATGTTTTAATACTTCCACGAAGTGCAGATTACAGCGAAGAAGTTTGGATGGAGATTCGGGAAAAAGCCGCCTCTATATTACATACATTCTTTTTGGATGATGTCATTCCAACCGATGCCGTTTCCGACATCGACGAAGAGGAGAGTGAAACACTCTTTGAAGCTGAACAAAGTGACAAACAAACCAAACACAGTGCATCACCCTCTTCTAATATTCATCAGTTAACAGATAGTATTCACACATCACACGAGACCCACATGAAAAACGATATTAGCCAACCTCAAGAATCAACATTATCACAAAACGTTTCGCCTAAATCTGAAGTCAAACGCAGTAGATCAAGTAAAAAGGCTAAAAAAAGACACGCCCGTCAAAAATCAATGAACAAAGTTGGTGAGAAAGAGACTACATCACGTCACGAAGATGATACTGCGATGAGTGGTACAGATCAAGCGATGAGTTCGAGTTCACATTTTGCGTCCCCTGATGATTCAAGAAGTAAAAGGACTCCGATATTTGGATCGATACCCGATTCCTCGGCTAAATATCTTAAATCGAGCACTGGTGTTGGTAAAAACTCTCTTGAGCTGTTGAAAGATGGTTGTGTTATATCTTTGCAAGCTCGAGATCATGCTGCACTGCATGTTTCTAGGCAGAGGGCTCAAGGTGGTGGATGGTTTCTAGACACGATGTCGAACGTAACAAAAAGAGATCCCGCTGCACAGTTTCTTCTTGTTTTTAGAAGCAAGGTTTGTGGAATGTGTTTCGGTTATGTTACTCGATTGTTCTATACTTTTAAAGATGTGCGTAGGGCAGGAACCTTGCCCGACCAAAACCGCAAAGAAAGAATAATGAAACCGAAAGACCATGAACCAAATACGTATTCGGATGTCATAATCTGATATAATTACAAGAGTAAAATGTCATTTTCTTTCTTGTGGTTTAGCAACTTTTGCGACTTTCGTCCAAAGGTTTGTTTTTTCGCATCTGGATCCAAAAGGTTTGAAATCTTGTCATTTTCATTCGACTTGTTAGCTCCATCCATTTTTTTTACGTTAAGTCAGGGGTATTTTCGTCTTTTTAGACATTTTTTTTGATGATTAAAGGGCTTGGGTGGGGAGAAAGTCAAGAGTGGTGGATCTTTATTTCTAGTGTTCTTTATTTTAATAAAAAATGTTTAAAAAGACGGAAATGCTCCTCATTTAACGGAGAAAAATGGATGGAGTTTACGAGTCGGATGAAAATGGCAAGATATTAAACTTTTTGGACAGATGCGAAAAAACAAACCTTTGGACAGAAATGGCATTTTACTCTAATTACAAATCCTAAACGGCGTGTTTCAAGGTTGAAAAACAAAAATTAACCTTGTTTTATCCTCTTCTAAGCTTTACTGCACACCGAATTGGGATAATTGGTTTAAGCTGAATTTTTTTTTTGTTTTATGTATATGCAGGAAACAATTGGTTTAAGATCTTTCACTGCTGGTGGGAAGTTGTTGCAGGTATGTTTTTGCTTCAAGTTAAAGTTAAATCTGACATATATAAGGAGTAAATTGCGTTTTTTCACGGGTTTTAACGACATGCATGATGAAGGTGTTTGATCTTGAATGATTTTCAACGTGCAATGATGTAACTCACTTAAGATGACGGAAGTTACAAATGATTTAAAGATGCAATTTTTATTTGAACTATGCAGATAAACAGAAGAATGGAATTTGTATTCGCCAGTCATAGTTTTGACGTCTGGGAGAGTTGGACATTTGAAGGCTCTTTGGATGAATGCAGACTGGTTAACTGTAGAAATCGTTCTGTAAGTGCTTTTCCTTCTGGCGATCTTTTCGACCCGTTTAACCTGGTCAATCACCCAAAGTGCGATTTTTCGTATAATATTTATGATCAGTCGTTTATTTACTTCCTGCTAAGTTTATGTCATTTCTCATACCAGCGTTTGAACCCATGCAAACTGCAGGCTGTTTTAGATGTACGTGTGGAGATTCTAGCAACCGTAGGAGATGATGACGGGATAACTCGGTGGCTTGATTAATTCTTTGCCAACTTGAGAAAGCTAAGCAACTGTGTGCACATTATTTTATTCAAATTCTTTGTGATGAGATTTGTACTAATGCTTGTCAAAGTAATTCTTATCGCTTTCATTTATACATACATAAAACGTTGTCAAAGGTCATGTGGGTGACCAGTTGTATTCTCGAGTTTTTTCTTTATCATTGTTCCTTCATATGGTTTTATTCAGGCATTCTTTGCCTTGAGACTTTTTACCACTCGTTTATTATTACGTTAGACTATCTCCAATGCTAAGGACGCCCTTAACTGCTTAGTCAGCTGCCACATCATATCCTTACAAATCCTTAAAAACGTCAAATTCAACTCCAACCATACAAATATCCTTACATATCCTTACTTTTTCCACATCATAACCTATTTTTACTTTTAATATAAATATCTAAATGATTAAAATATATATTTAAAATGTTATTTTAGTTTAGAATTTATAACATTTAGTTAATATATATGTATAGTATTAATTTTATTTTAATAAAATAATATGTGAAGTTCAAATCAAATTTTTTTTTTTACTTTTTCTTCTTCTTTTTGTTCACTCAACCTGTGCAAACAGATAATACTATTATGGGTGTTACTTTCTACACCCTCTATTTACTTTTTTTCACCCCCCTTCTTTCACATACTTACAGGTGGGGCATGCGTGGGACCGACAGTTTTCCTCTCACAAGGGGGTGTAATCAGGAAGGGAGGGTGTGTATAGAATGGACCTACTTATTTTTCTTTTCTTTCAAAAGCTTCTTTCTCCTTCATCTACACAACAAACCGTCATGACCTGCAACTCCTTCTGACAAGAAGCAAATGACACATACCACTATACACAAAATTTAAATAACTCAAAGTTTTTTAGTTTGGCTCAAGAACCGAAACAAATTGGTGCCCTTGCAGTCGGATATCCCCTTCGGATCTCTTCCCTATGGATCCGCTCCAATGCGCCTGAAAACTTGAACATAATCCACATCATCTTAAGGATCTTGCGTTGGAGACAGTCTTAGTCTTAAAAGTGTTGACCATTATTAATATACAGAAGCCTGCAACGGAAACCCCTGATGCGCATACGAGAAATAACGGTTGTGCAGTGACTGCTCTGGGAAAAAGAATCCATCACCGACTCTCGATGGGCTGGCCTATTGAACTTCGAAACAGAATTCACCATGAAGATTCACTGCCATATGCCGTTCATGTCATCGAGATCTACAAGCAGGTGAAATGGAAGTTACAATGCATGTTGCTACAACAGTACAACTTAGGATAGTGGAGAAACTAACTTCGGAAGTCAAATAAAATAAAAATAAGCTAAAAATAGATTTGCATGAAAATAAAAGTTGCAACTGCAAGGGAATAAACGAGCTGCATGAGATGTTGAACTGATGTTGGGCTTCATGGGTCGTATGGGCCTCCGTTTACTGCTGGGTTACTTGGATCCAGTTGAACCATGCCTGACTGTATCTTCGAATCCAGTAACTACAACGGTTCCCTCTACGGCTAGCATATATGAATTCGTGGGGGTTTGTCTATCACCCCCCTCTTCATCAGTGAAGTTTGTCCTCAAACTTGGGAGGTTCTCATCCAGATCATGACATGGCTGTAAGTCGGCCACATTATATATATATATATATTAAACCCATTAAGTCTAACCACCTTCCAAATCGATATCCACCGTTAGATCTTGCTGAGATGAAATCTGGGCCGTTTAAACTCACTAAAATAACCGCTCTTGTGGCGGTTCCAAGAGGTTATGGTCGGTTTTTGTATCTGGTGGTTACCTCCATCTTTTGCTACCCACTATCTCCATAACTCAACCACCTAAATGTCACCTTTAACCGTTTTGAGTATTGATTTGAACCATTAATTAAAGGTGGTTACTTATTATTATTAATATATTGTTCGTAGCTAAGAAACTGCCAATTTTGGCAAAAAAAAACTGAATTTGAGATGATCACAGCCGTCCAATCTTGGCAGTTATTCCTGAGGATAAATCTCAGACAGAATAACTCTCCAAAATTTGGTAGTTTTTTTGGGGTGCAGTTCCTCTATTTTCTCCCCCACTTCCCGACAATTGTTGCAGCGGTTGTGTGTCTCTCTTTCTCATACGCTCCCCTAACTTGTCCCACGTCGTATGCCTCTGTTTATAAAACTATCATCAGACATCCTCTCCGTTATGCACTTCATCCTCTCGAATTTTCTCTGCCCGTCTCTCCCCAACAAAACCCAAATCAACAATAGGGTGTGATTCTACCTTTTTTTGTTTGATTATTTCTGCCCTAATTTTTTTTTATTATTATTGTTAGTTATCATGTTGATCAGTTCTGTTTAAACTAGATGGAAAACATGAATAACATACCTGTTATAGCATTCAAAGCAGTGGAGAATCCAGTCAGAGATCCAGCCATTGAGTTCGACATACTTGTCAGAATGATCCGGTTCCTCCTTAGGGTGTAAGGTGATGATGGTGATGAAACCGAAAGTAGGGTAGATTTCGGTTATGGGAGAGAGTTACGAATTTGATGTTATGAGGGTTTGTAATTGTATAAAGTGTCTAACCCTTTAACTCTCTAATAAGCCCCTTATTTATACACCCAAGAGGAAACCTAATTAGTTAATAAGGGTAATATGGTCCATCAACAATTACCAACTAATTATAATAGGTTATTAATATATTTTGATCTAATATAATATAAATGATTATAAAGGCTACAAGATTAAATATTACATAAATAATATATTTAATCTCACATTCTCCCACTTAGCCGAGTAATCATTTATCATGAGTATTAGGTAAGCCTGGCCAGGAGTTAACACTCATTTTAGCCTTAAACCAAGAACTATAGCAGAGAAATACAGCCGTTGAATCATCATTCGACTCAGGACCCCCATTAGTCATACTATAGCCTCAATTTAAAACCTAACAGTTACGATCAAAATATGTATAAGCCCTTTAGCGTCTGATTTGTATTTATATTTGTCTATATGTCATTACACCGGCAGAACATATGTTAGAGACATACAAAATCAAACTGAGGAAATTTTATTAATTAAAACATAAGCTAGTACAATATGCCATTAAACAAGGTCTTTAATAAGTCCCATATTCGATACATGTTCTTCGAAAACTTTAGGTGGGAGACCTTTAGTCATCGGATCCGCAAGCATATCTTTAGTACTAATATACTCAATACAAAGATTATTTTCCTCAACTCGTTCACGTACGAACAAATATTTTGTATCGAGATATAAACCAGCTCCAGTCGAACTGTTACTGTTCGAGAAACTAACGGCAGCTGAGTTATCACAGTAAAGCTTCAATGGTCTAGAAATGGAATTAACGATTTTGAGTCCAGTGATCAGATTTCTAAGCAACATTCCATGACAGGTTGCGTTGCAAACAGCAATATATTCTGCCATCATTGTGGAAGTTGTAGTTAACTGTTGTTTATGACTCTTCCATGAGATAGGTCCGCCTGCTAACATAAAGATGTAGCCCGAAGTGGATTTCTTGTCATCTTTGCATTTGGCAAAGTCAGAATCAGAATAACCTACCACTTCTAAATGATCACTTCTTCTATAAGTCAGTTTATAGTCTTTCGTCCCTTGCAGATATCTGAGGACCTTCTTAGCTGCTTTCCAGTGATCTAGGCCAGGATTAGTCTGATAACGACCTAGCATTCCAGCAATGTAAGCGATATCTGGGCGAGTACAGACTTGAGCATACATCAGGCTCCCGACTACTGACGCGTAAGGTATCTGGCTCATTTGCTCCTTTTCAACCTCTGTTGTCGGACACTGAAATGAACCGAAAACATCTCCCTTAACTACTGGAGCAACGGAGGGTTTGCACTGTTGCATGTTGTAACGTGTAAGGACACGATCTATGTAAGTCTTTTGAGACAATCCTAAGATCCCTTTGTGTCTATCTCGGTGAATTTCGATGCCAATGACGTAAGAAGCATCTCCGAGATCCTTCATGTCGAAGTTATGCGAGAGTAATCGCTTCGACTCATGCAACATGTCTAAACTATTACTTGCCAATAGAATATCATCTACGTAAAGGACAAGTATAGTAAAGTTACTCCCACTCATCTTGAGGTAGGTGCATTGATCCACTTGATTCTTCATAAAACCTTGCCTCTTCATGACTTCATCAAACTTGAGGTACCATTGACGTGATGCTTGTTTTAACCCATAAATGGATTTCTTCAACTTACATACTAGATGCTCCTGACCTTCAGGTTTAAAGCCTTCAGGTTGTTTCATGTAAACATCTTCGTCTAAGTCTCCGTTAAGGAAAGCAGTTTTGACGTCCATCTGATGCAGCTCTAAATCAAAATGAGCTACTAGGGCCATAACGATCCTTAATGAATCTTTACGAGAGACAGGTGAAAACGTCTCTTGATAATCAATTCCCTCTTTCTGAGTGTAGCCCTTTGCAACCAATCTCGCTTTGTAGCGTTCAACGTTCCCATTCGGATCCAGTTTTGTTTTGAACACCCATTTACAACCTACAGGTTTGGCACCATTGGGTAATTCGACTAAATCCCAAACGTCATTTTTCTTCATGGATTTAAGCTCATCAATCATTGCTTTGTTCCATTCAGAAGACTGATCACTGCTAATGGCTTCATTATAAGAGACAGGATCATTGAGCTTTCCAGCATCCATTTCAGTCAGGTAGGTAACATAATCATCCCAATTAGTAGGCCTTCTTTGCCTAGATGACCTCCTGAGTTGATTATCGGGTTCAGCGTTGTCTTGGTTTTGAGCGTTTGATGTGCCTTCGTTATGAGGTATAATGGGTTCTGATTGTGGAGGTGGAATTTGTGCAGTGGCTTCAGGTACAGTTGTTGCATGGGGTACAGGAGGAGTAAACGGAGTAATGATAAGTGACGAGTCTCTCCCCCCGCGTCTTGTACTTCTTGCAATTCTTCGTAAGGGTTGGTACTGCTCCCACTGACCTTGAAATCCTCCAAGAATGCAGCACGCTTGGTTTCAACAATACGGGTGACATGGGAAGGACAATAGAAACGATAACCCTTCGAATGATCAGGATACCCGATAAAGAAGCAGGTAACTGTTTTAGGGTCAAGTTTCCTTAGGAAAGGATTGTAAAGTTTTGCTTCAGCAATGCAGCCCCATACTTTCATATATTTAAGACTCGGTTTCCTTCCTGTCCAAAGTTCATAAGGAGTTTTAGGGACAGACTTAGAAGGAACTCTATTGAGTATATGAACAGCTGCTTTTAACGCTTCAGTCCAGAGGAATAATGGTAAATTAGTGTTGGCTAACATACTGCGCACCATGTTCATAAGGGTACGATTTCTTCTTTCAGCGACACCATTCTGCTGAGGTGTACCAGGCATGGTGTATTGGTTCACAATCCCCTGGCCCTTACAAAACTCATAAAATGGACCAGGAGCTTGACCCACATCAGTATGTCTTCCATAATATTCACCGCCTCTATCTGATCTCACAACTTTAATCTGACGATCTAATTGCTTTTCAACTTCAGCTTTATAATCTTTAAAAGTTGTAAGAGATTCAGACTTTTCCTTTATAAGATACAAGTACATGTAACGAGAATAATCATCAATGAATGTGATAAATGAAGTATGTCCTGTTATACCAGCAATTTGATAAGGACCACTAATGTCAGTGTGAATGAGTTCTAATAAATTAGAGCTCCTAGTGGCTCCTTTCTTATTTGCTAATGTCATTTTGCCTTTAAGACATTTGACACATGTTCCAAAATCAGTAAAATCGAGAGGAGGTAAGACTTCATCCTTTACGAGACGATTTAATCGTTCTCTTGAGATGTGGCCTAAACGTTGATGCCACAACATAGATGAAGTCTCTAAGTCTCGAACCTGTTTCATCTTTGTGAGTGATTCATTAATATTATATGACAACAAAGATTTGGAAAAATTATCATCTAGTTCTAATCTATAGAGACCACCATCCAGAATGCCAGTACCATAAACAATGGAATCATAGAGAATAGAGAGTTTGCGATGACCATGAGAAACGACAAAACCGTCCATGTCTAACTTTGGTCCTGATACAAGGTTCCGAGTTACCTCAGGAACATATAAGGTATCATAAAGTTTAATACATAAACCAGTTTTCAAAAATAATTGTAATGTTCCTATGGCCTTCACTTCTAATTCCCGATCATCTCCAACTTTAAGTGTTCTTTGGTTTCTTCCCAGCTTCCGGATTGTAAGGAATCCCTGAAGTGAATTGGTAACATGAACCATAGAACCAGAATCAAACCACCAAGAATTAGCAGGAACATTTAAATTAAAGGACTCAAGTATCATGAAAAAATCGTTACCTTTCTTAGCCAGCCACTCCTTGAAGTCAGGGCATTCCTTTTGCTTATGTCCTGTTTTCTTACAGAACTTGCAGTAGGGTTTGCCTAAGGAGTTCTTAGAGCTGGAAGGTGCACTTGTATTAGGAGTTGGATTTGGCTTTTGAACCTTAGAAGCATCCTTTCTTTGATAATTGTGCTTCCTCTTCTTTGAGCTGGAGGCGGTGAAGTTAGCAACATCAGTATGGCGATCCATCTTCATACGCTCTTCCTCCTGCACGCACATAGCGATCAGCTCACTCATCGTCCATTTGTCCTTCTGAGTGTTGTAATTGATCTTGAATGCTTCATAGGACGAAGGAAGCGAAGTGATGATGAAGTGAACAAGAAAACCATCACTGATCTCCATCTCTAGGCCCTTCAACTTATTGGCCATGTCATGAATCATCATGATGTGTTCGCGAATGCCGCTCCTCCCATCATACTTAGTCGTCACCAGCTTGAGGATAAGAGTGCTAGCGTGTGCTTTTGATGTTCCCTTGAATTGATCCTCCACAGAAGCCAAATAGGTTTTAGCATCGTCAGATTCAGGAATGGCCCCTCTGATTGAGTTATGAATGGACTGCTTCATGAACATGAGAGACATGCGGTTACACCTAGTCCACTTATCATGAAGTAACTGCTCAGCAGCAGTACTTGTAGCAGTAAGGTCCGCTGGCTTATTCTCTCTTAGAGCATAGTCAAAGTCCAAGAGTCCAAGTGTAAGCATGAGGGCATCCTTCCATGCAGCAAAGTTATCACCAGTCAAAGGTGGAATCCCTTGATTGGGTGCTGATAGTGGAAATAAGATGAGCAAGTTATGATACTAAGAAAGAAGTCCTAATGTGATCTAAGGGCATGTTATACTAAGGCAGACATAAGTAATGACCATTTTAATTATGAAGCTGTGATAATGTCTATTACTAACATAAAAAATAATAGACTTAGTAAAATTCTATTTAAACGAAGACAAATCAGCTTTGGCCAGAAGTGTAATCATTTAAATATGTGTGCAAAGTAATCGTGACAAATCAGCTTTGGCCAGAAATGAGACAATCACTTTAGTTATGCACTTGTCAAGCATGCTAAACATAAATGAATTAAATCAGCTTTGGCCAGAATTAAAACATTTCACGTTTGTAATGCATACTTAACATAGCTTTTATAATACTTGAACAATAAATAGATGTATTAAATCAGCTTTGGCCAGAATTAATACATCAGAAGCTCATTCAAGTTAAGCTACTTTGGTTTTGTAAAATTATCTGATTCTGATTAATTAAGTATTAACAAAACCAAGTATTTAATAGCAAACCAAGTATTTAAAAACCAAAAATTTTTAGGTCACATTAAACAGCTTAAAAAATAATGAGGTTTCGAGTCTTGTGCGATCAGTAATGCCTTGTGCGATCGGTAATGCCTTGTGCGATCGATAAGGCCCAAAACTTGTGCGATGTAAATAAAGCCCAAGTCTTGTGCGATCAGTAAGGCCCAAAATTTGTGTGATCAGTGAGGCCCAAAACTTGTGCGATTAGTCAGGCCCAAGTTTTGTGCGATCCACAGGTCTTGTGCGATCCATAAGTCTTGTGCGATTTCCCTTGTGCGATCAGATCACTTTTTTTTTTGTGTGTTCTGATCTTGTGCGAATGTCTTGTGCGATCAGATCATATCTGATCTGATCTTGTGCGACTGTAAAGGGACTTGTGCGATTATGACATTTATGATTTCGAAACCACTTTTAATGCTGTTTATTGTGATAATTAACTGAAAATCGAAATTTAAGGGATTGTGGGATAGTGTTTCCTATTTTATTTATGATCTAAACTTATCAAATATTTCGAAAATAATAACTAAAAATCCATTAACAGTTTTTCGAAAATTATAATAGATAAAATTTAGATCAAACATTGGAAAAACATCCACTAATCCAAATTATATTCCAAAATTTATGGAATTTTCGAATTTTCTTAGAACATAATGATGAACCCTAAAAATTTAAAACATAATTCTGGAAATCCGAAACCTGAATTTTAATGGTTTTTTGTAATGGATTTCGTGACAACAAGTTTAACCTTTATGATTTCGAGTCAATTAATCAAATAACCTTTTCCGAAAACAGGGATTTCGGTATCAAGAGACCCGAAAACAGTTTTGATTTTTAAGGCTTTAAAAACTTCGTTTTCCAGATTTTTTTCATCCCAGAATAATGGATACAAAACCAAAACTGATTTATCAACATATGCTCTGATACCACATGTTGATCAGTTCTGTTTAAACTAGATGGACAACATGAATAACATACCTGTTATAGCATTCAAAGCAGTGGAGAATCCAGTCAGAGATCCAACCATTGAGTTCGACATACTTGTCAGAATGATCCGGTTCCTCCTTAGGGTGTAAGGTGATGATGGTGATGAAACCAAAAGTAGGGTAGATTTCGGTTATGGGAGAGAGTTACGAATTTGATGTTATGAGGGTTTGTAATTGTATAAAGTGTCTAACCCTTTAACTCTCTAATAAGCCCCTTATTTATACACCCAAGAGGAAACCTAATTAGTTAATAAGGGTAATATGGTCCATCAACAATTACCAACTAATTATAATAGGTTATTAATATATTTTGATCTAATATAATATAAATGATTATAAAGGCTACAAGATTAAATATTACATAAATAATATATTTAATCTCACATATCAATCTAATGGATCTATTAAAACCAGAGATTACAGCCGGAATTTATGTGAAGACGACCACCGATTGGGAAACGGAGGCTGGACTCAAGTTGGAAATTTCAGTTCCAAATCTATGATTGACAACTATTCTTTCCTATTGTTCTTCAATCTTCATTGTAGAATCCAGAGTTCCATGTGTTTCTAATTGGTTATGTGTCTATTTCAGTTCTCACAAAGGGGCTTCTCAGTTCTCACTATATTCAAACATTCTGGTATCACATGTATTCTCAACTCTCGCTATATTCAATCGATATACTTATATCGTTGTTCTTGGTGTATGCAATTGACAGGATTGAATAAAGATGTGATGAAATTGGTTCTTATTTCGTGCTTTGGAGTATTTGGTTTAAGTGATTTGTGTTGTTTAAACAATTTTGATGGTTTGTTTCTGTGTGAATGTAGGTGTTTCGACTGCATCAAAACTGACTTTAATGTTCCTATTCCGAGCACAATTTCTTATAGAAGAGTATTACAGTTCACAAAGATTGAGTGTTGTTCGGTTCATTTGGTATTCCTTTCCAAAATCGAACCGGAAATTGGAAGCATAATCAGGAAGAAGAATCAATTAATGGCGCCTTTGAGTTCCGATCACCACCAACGTTCGTATCAGAGTTCTGGTATGTATTCTTTTATTTTTTTTACTTTTCTGTTTATTTATAGTTTGTTTACTGCTCATATAGATAAGAGTCGTCTGATTCTGATAGCGAGTCCGACTCTGACTCATCCACATTGTCATCATCTGACTCATCCAGAGAAAAAAGAGACCTTCTAAAAGGAGGGACAAGAGACATGCGAAGAGGCGCAGGAAGCATGATAAGAAGTCCAAACGCAAATCGAAAAGGTTAAACATTTAAGTTATATAGAGTCAAGGTTTAAACATTTAAGTTATAATGTTGTAATATCAAGTATCACAATAATCGATTGTTTATCCACAGACGGATCGAAAATAAAATAGAAACAATAGTTCAACAGACTTTGACATCTAGAGCTTGCGAGACTTGAGTAATGATGCCTGGAGTAGCCAGCCTATTTCTTCTAGCACCTGCACTTAACCTTTTTTGGAAAATACGTCAGTTTACACTGGTAAATACAACTCAACTGACTCGTTTTGAAAAGAGTTTGTAAATTGATTTGAATGCACTTCGGCACAAAATATCTTTATAACTTGGGACAATTATTTGTATATAATCTTGTATACAGATTTACTTATTTGCCGTCCATTAGAACCGGTTAGAAGAGCCGGTTTAAGTTAACTGACACGCCACAGGTATAATGCCCACAAGGTTGATTCCTTTTCGTGGATTACCAGTTTTTACATAATGCATCTGTCAGGTGTACGCCTACACCCCGTGCTTAGGTCGTGGCCATTTCGTAAAATGATGCCAAGGATATCCGGGACATGGTCATTTAACCCCCAAGGGCCATACATCAAATAATACAGAATAAAGCGGGTTATGTAAATACATTAATCACAATTCGATTTAAATGACTACATACCCGACCAAGCAGTACTTTTATAGTACCGTATCCCAAGCCCATATAGGGAAAATAAGTTAAGAGTATTTACCTGAGCAAAGTATCAATCAAATACAGCAAATGCAAGTACATTTACTGGGCTCCTAATCTGGAACGAAGGTTTATAATAACCTATTAGATTTCTAACGAGTCCTTAATTAAGCCTTAGCTTAGACCGGTTAGTTTCAATGATACGGTTCGTACGCACTATTAAGCGAAGACCGGATAGAATGTGATTTAGACCTGGCAAGTTCGGAGACTTGCTTAATATGGGTATTTCATACACACTCTGGATTTTGAGATAAAACCGATAAGGTTTGACCCGTTTCGGCTAATTTATGTAAACTAGTTACATAAACCGAACCGCACGTGTAATAAGCGTAACGGGTAATAACGAGAGCCATTTACAGGTTTCCTAAGTTAATATGCTCCAAATATGTTGTGGCATCAGTAAGATATCATTTATTATGCCCGAAATGAATTTAAACACAAACTATGCCCCGTAGGGGTAGTTTGGTCATTTATAAGGTGATAAAAGAGTTTAAGTAATATCCTGAGTTACAGGTCTGATGTAATCAGCAAAGATAATCAATTTGTTAAGTTATATCAGTAGGGTAAAGTATATATGTGAAATTTATCAATTATAACCAAACTATGCACCGTAGGGGCATTTTGGTAATTTCACATAAGCCGAAAAGCTCAAAACTGAAGTCTGAGGTTAACAAATTTTGCTTACTGTTAAAATATTATTATTTACCTCAAATATCAGTAGGTATCACCCTTAGTATGTTTAAAAATAGTCTTAGTACATACTATGCGCTAAAAACGCTTAATAAGGCGATTAGAAGCCGTTTCCGGGTTCTATATCGAAATCTGATATTTTTATTATTCCAAAATGTTTAAAATAATTTATTTATCATATGTAATCAGTAGCAAAAGGTTTGGAGTCGTTTAGATATGTAAAACTCATTTTATGGCCCGTAAGGGCAAAACCGACAATTACCGGATTAAGCCTACGACTATAAGTTATGCTCAGCCTAAAATTAATTAAAAATCTTCAAAAATCCCAAAATAATATATTACATCAGTGGGTAAAGAGTTTGATGTCAAAAAGTAGGCTTAACTAGGCTATACGCTAATTACGCCGTTTTATTAACAAAAAGCTTTCAATTTACGCTAATGATCAAACTATACCTCAAACTGATGTCAAACTTTGGGTACAAGTTTATATATCAGTGACTAAGGTTTCTACTCTTTTATATTTGCAAAAATCACGTTTTAAGGTGAAAAGGGCATAATGGTCAACATATGAGCAATTAACGGAATCATGCGTATTAATTGGTTAACTAATGAACCATGGTGTATAATCATAGAGGGTTATACTAGCATGTAACCTGGTCCAAATGAAGCTCTAAGTTATTTCTAAAACATACCATAACGGGTCAGAACTGAAGTCAAAGCAAAAGTCAAAGCTTTGCGACTTTCGGTTCCGAACCGGGTCTAAACAGGAAATTGTCGGGTTGAACATGTTTAGACATGTTATTACACTAATTACTAAGTCATATTAATGATCAAACAGGTTGTATGTGTTCTACATTGCTAATCATGCATAAATTAGAAACTAAGTATCCTGTTGACTTTTTATTAACTAGTTTGACCCGACATTTGACCTAGTTAGAGTGGGAATCAGGGGGAACCCTTTTAAGGGTTTATTACCCACATAATTACCAACTTATAACTACTTTCAATTCGACTAATCACTGGACCAATAGTGATTAATCTTAAAGTCAACCGTTAATTACGACGGTTTGACTTTTAAGCTAAACTAAGCAAAAACTTAACTAAGGAAGGACAAGCAAACTTACAAGAGTCCTATGAATGACCAGAGATCACTTGAGAGAAGTCTTGAGCTCCAGAAATGATCAGGAATGCAAGAATGAAGGTGTGAAGAATGTTTGCAACTTCATGGCCTTATATAGTGCTTTAATCACCATGAATTGTTGACACACAAGTCTACAACTGACCACAATTCATCCACAAGTGTCCCTAGTGGTCTAGGGGTTGCTTAGGGGTCGCCCATGAAGTGAAAACATTGATTAAAGTCGATTTTTGCGCGAAATCAGGCTTCTGGCTGAAGTTTCTGTTACTGGGCAACTGAGGCGGCCCGCGTAAGGCCTTAGCAAGGCTTACGCGGCCCGCATGGGCCTTCTGATCAGATTTTTCATTTTTTAGTTTCCGCATAAATGTCTCTTGGCCTTTCGAAAGGGCAACTAAGCCTAATTCTTGCAATTTGACCCCTTTATATTTATACATAAGGGCCTCAAGACTTATACCCCTTTTGTTAAGTCCTCGGCCACTCGGTTATTACCCGCAAAGTCATAATTTTCAACGTTGACCCTTTAACCCCTCGCATACAAATTTGATCATAACTTTCTCATACGATAACGAAACTTTATGAAATTTATGTCGTGCATTGTAGTGAGCATAATTAACCGTTACAAAGCTTCGGGTTTGCTAAAAGGTCACTCAGAGGTATAACTTAAACATGTTGACACATTTAACCCCCGTAGTTTGTAATCTCTCACTTTTTGCTTCGTATGATCCATGATTTATTCGTTTGAAGGTATGAGCATCATGTAGGGTTAATGTACAATATATTTATTCACTGTTGACATTTAGAACTCATATTTTCATATACTTTTCATGTTTGTCAACTTTAGTCCTTTCAAAACATTCTTTCACACGTTCAAACATATGATACGTGTCAACACTTTATAGGACGTGAATTTTCGAGGTGTTACAGATTCCCCTGTTTTGCATGTTTTATAAGCTGATTTCGGATGGGGATTGGTTTACCTTTGCCAAACGGAAGGACAATGTATCTCGGCCTTGCTATTCCTTTATGCCGACCTCTACGTACCCTAAAGAATGGAAAAGCAGGTTTATATTTGTTTCTACTGCTATGATACCAGAGTCTCTACCGTTGAGGGATGCCAACGCTGCCATTGAAGAAAGCGTTCCTACCTTATCTGCTAATGAAATCGTCCAATGGAAGCACATGTATGAGAATCCGACGAGGGATTTTACTTTCTCCGAAGGGATCCTGGCTATGGGAGGACTAAGCCCCTTCTACTCGGTCCGACCCAAGGCCTTTTTTGGCAAGAAAGGTAGTCTCTTATTCTTGGCTTGCTGTTTCTATCTTTATTTTAAGGAGTTTGTGTAGTCATCTTTAGTATTTCTTTTGTGTAGAAATGACTTTGTGGGGGTTGCTTCAAGGGGATTCCAGAGATGTTACATTTGTGGTTAATGATAAGGTTGAACCGGGTTTGAACCGAGGTGTTGAGATGAAAGTTACCGGGGGATCCGTTCAGGCAGGGGGCTCTGCTGAGGGAGATGAGGGGGCTTCTTCTGATGGAGAGGAGAGCTCCCCCGATTCCCTTCAAGTGAAGAATTCTAGCCATGATGATAAGGAAGACCTGGAGAGCCGTTTGGCTCGCAAGCAGAAAGCTGTTAGTCCCAAGCAAGTCCTGGCCCCAACCGGTATCCGGCTGAGGCTTCGTAGCGCCAGTGGCCAAAAGGCCCCTCCTGTTGCAAAGGCTGCCTCTGAACTTCCCCCAATTGGGGTCAAAGGCTCTTTGTCTAAGCATCTGCGATCCTCCAGCTTTGTGAGTGAGCCCTTGTTGGTAAGCTCATCACTTATCTTCTGTTTTGGATTTACTTTGTTTTGATAGGTTTCTAATGTCTCCCTTCCTTTCTTTCTTTAGAGCAGGGAAGTTCCCATGCCCTGATTGAGATTCCTACCGCTCCTTCCACCTCCCGTGTCCGGGATAAAACTCCTGAAGTCAGTGCTGCTCGTATTGTCCCGGCTTTTGAGATTTCTCCTCATCATGCTACCGGAACCAGTAAACCTTCTCACTTTGAGGGCTTTGCTTCTCGATACCCTCTGGATCCTCTGTTTGCCGATGCTCTTCCAGCTCCGTATGTCCCCAAGTGGAAAATCACTCAATCTTCAGTGGTGGGGACCCCTGAAACTGCCCGGGATTTCCTGGCACATGCTGTTCCTCCATCCCATAGATTTATGAATTCTGCTTTGAGGGACGATCTTTTTGATGATCAATATAGCATGTCGCTTTGTGAGGGGCTTTTCAGGGGTGTTGGTATGTTGCAACGGGTTGATGATCTGAGGAGGGAGAATGAGGGGCTTAAGAGTGATCTCAAGATTTCTCAAACCGTCGCTGCTGAGCTTCGGTGTCAGGTGGTTGATGCAGAACGTAAGCTGCAGGAGGAGAAGGTACATGCTTCTTCTCCCCTCTCCTCATTTTTTTATTATTTTCTTTGACTCCCCCGGGGTTCTTGTAATTATTTTTTCTCAGGGAGCTAGTGTTATGCTGGAGAAAAAGGAACGTGCATGGGCGAGGGAGATGGAAGCTTTCGTTGAAGAGAATGAGGAATTGGCTGCTGAGCTAAAGCACCAGAGGGAGCTTGACTCCGTGTCCCAAAAGGATCTGGATGCTATGTATGCTGAGTATGGTATGACATCGGATGATAACCAAAGGTTGGCCCAGGAGAAGCACTGGTTAATCACAGAGGGCTTTGGGGCCTTCCTTACTGCCGTCTCTCAGTCGGAGGAGTTTAAAAGCAGTCTTGAACAGGTCTATAGGGCTTACCGGGACGTGGGATATCAAGCAGGCTTAAAGGATGGGTATGCTTACTCAGCTCAAGGCTTGGGCAGGAAAGAGACCCCTCTTTATAATTCTAAGGCTAAGAAGCGGCTGTCCAAGTTGGATAAAGAGTTTGGGGGTAAGACCCCTGCCCTTCTTGAAAAGATCCTTGAGCGCCCCATGATGTCCATCGATGAGCTGAAAGCCCTGTTGACTCCCGCTGGTCCCTCTTCTCTGAAGTCTCTGTCTGGGGGTGATCCCCAGTAGCTTTAAAACATTAACGATTTCGATATGGTTGTAATCTAAACAATTATGCACCCTGGAACACTTGCTAACTTTTTGATGTATGAGGGAGGAACTTCATGTTGGGGTTCTCCTGGTATCTAACGTGTGGCCTGCTAGCCGTCTTTTGACTGTATGTTGTCGACTTGCTTTTGTTATTTTTGGTGGGTTGTTCTTTTTTTTGCAGGTGTCCTTGCCGGAAGCCAGCCCAGCGTCTTCCTGGAGACTTTGGCTATGTTTGCAAAAACTCAGTTAGCTTGTTTACTAGGTTTTCTAGCTTGTTTGTGTGTATATTAGCCTTTCTTTCAGGGTTTGTAAGATTCCCTGTCGTATTTATGTATGTTTACCTTGTAGTTTATACATAAAAAGTTTGTTTTTTCTGGTGTGCATGTGTTAGCCCTTTTTGTAGTTTACTTACAAAAATGTGTTGTTTTCTTTTCGTGGTTTGCTTTATAAACCAGGATTGTCTGTTCGAGGACAATCTCTTGGACAAGTCTATAATGTTAGATTATGTCTTCTAGCTTGTTTGTCCGTTCCCCTTTGGGGCTAGCTAGGCCCTGTTTTGCCTCACAGCCGGGCATTTCGGTATGTTAAGTGTACCTTTTACACGTGTGTTTGTTTGTTAATAGGTTTGTAGTTTTTTGGGCACGTCTGCCCTGATACAATACCTACGTTTTTATCAAAAGGAACAAGTGAATTGTTCATTACCATACATTTTTTGGGGACCATGTCCTCCAGTACAAGATTTTACAAAGGGTTTTTCTTGGGGTAATCCCCTGACTAGTGGTTGATTTTTGCAAAAGTGGCTCCCTGGCCGTTTTCCCCTAAAGGCATCTTTGCTTTTTACATGTGGTACTTCCTGAGTTGCATAAGGTTCCATGTCCTTGGGACCTCCCTGCCTTGAAGTGTTTCTAGCTTGCAGCTTCCCTTGGCGTTTGCCCAAGTGACCCGGTAGGGCCCTTTCCCGTTAGGCCCTAGTTTCCCGGTGCTTTCTTGCAAGCTACCTTCATTTGCTCTCAGAACCAAGTCCCCGGGGACGAGATTGAGTTTTTTCATCTTGGCGTTATAGTAGCTTTCAAGTTGCTTTTTATACTTGGCCTCCCGGACTGCCGCTATCTCCCTTCTTTCTTCAAGCAAGTTTAGGTTCATTCGTAGATCTTGTTCATTCTCGGCTTCCCTGAGCTTCATTCTTGCGGTTGGGGATCCTATCTCAGCTGGGATGACAGCCTCCGTTCCGTAAGTTAAGCTGAAGGGGGTTTCTCCGTTGCAGCTCTTAGGAGTGGTCCTATATGCCCATAGGACAAATGGCAGCTCCTCCAGCCATCCCTTTTGCTTCCTCCCGAGTCTCCCCTTCATTCCCTTAATAATGCCTTGATTTTCTCTTTCTACCAACCCATTGCTTTGGGCGTGGGTGACGGAGGTGAATACTTGGCGTATGTGCATCTGCTCGCACCACGGCTTGAAGGGTTTCCCAGCAAATTGGACACCATTGTCACTCACTAGCTCTTTTGGGACCCCGTATCTGCAGATGATGTTGTCCAGCCAAACCGTCTCATTTGTTCCCCGGTTATCTTTGCCAAGGGCCTTGCCTCTATCCACTTAGTAAAATAGTCGACGGCAACCACCACATACTTAACCCCTCCTGGGCCTTCTGGGAATGGCCCGATGATGTCAATGGCCTACTTCTGGAAAGGCCAAGATGTTGACACTGGTATCATGGGGTGTTTGTGATGGTGTGTCATGGGTGCATGGACCTGCCAGTTGTCACATTTCTTGATCTCTTCCGATGTTGTCTCATACATTCTTGGCCAATAAAATCTCGCATTCATTGCCTTTGCCACCACTGTCCTTGGCCCAGAATGCATGCCACAAATACCTTCATGTATTTCTCTAATCACATATGCAGCTTCTTCACTCTCGACGCATTTTAAGGATGGGCCCAGGTATGGCCTTCGGTAAAGTTCTCCATCAATTAATTCGTATTGCAAAGCTTTGACCCTTACCTTCCGGGCTGCCCAGTCTCCCTCAGGTAGCGTTCCATCCTTGAGAAATCTTACAATCGGTGTCATCCATGTCTCTTGTGCATTTTCAATCGCAGCTACATCTTCTGTGTTAAGGGAGGGGGATGTTAAGACCTCCACCTTGACTTCCCTTGCTAGGTGGTCAAATGCCATAAAAGCCAGTTTGCTAAGAGCGTCTGATTTCCTGTTTCTCCCGCGGGGGATGTATTCTAGCTTGAAGGTCTTGAAGTCGTTGACTGTTTCTTTTACTTTCGCTACGTATCGGGCCATTATGTTGTCCTTAGCCTCGTATTCCCCGTGGTACTGCTTGACTACTAGCTGCGAGTCAGTACTAGCCTCTACATTTTTTGCTTTCATCTTTTTGGCTAATCTCAATCCTGCCAAAAGGGCTTCGTATTCCGCCGTGTTGTTGGTGTTCTCGAAGTCTAGTCTGATAGCATAGGTTAACTTGATTCCCTCAGGACTGATCAACGTAATACCCGCTCCACTTCCCTCTTCGCTTGAGGCCCCATCTGTGAGTAGTTTCCATATTGCCTCATCCTCCTTCTCTTTTTCTTCCCTCCCCAGGGCTTCCCACTTTAGGAGCTCTTTTTCTTCATCTTCCGGGACCTCTGCCAGGAAGTCAGCCAGTATTTGTCCCTTCATGGCAGTTCTGGCTTTGTATTCCAAGGAGTGCTCTCCCAGCTCGACTGCCCATTTGGCCAATCGGCCTGATAGTTCTGGTCTCCTGAGTACTTTTTGGAGGGGCTAATCCGTCATCAGGGTGACCTTGTATGCTTGGAAGTATCTTCTAAGTCTTCGGGATGCAAAGACAAGAGCCAAAGCCAACTTCTCCAGGGGCATATAGCGTTCCTCAGGACCCTTGAGGGTCCGGCTAATAAAGTATATTGGTATCTGCTTCCCCTCCCGTTCCACCATCATTACCGCACTTATGGTTGTTTTTTAGGCAGATAGATATAAGAGCAAGTCCTCCCCAGGGACTGGAGTGGCTAAGGTTGGGAGCTTACAGATGTAATCCTTCATTTCCTGGAAAGCGGTTTCTGCTTCTGGGGTCCATCTGAACTTGTCTGTCTGAAGGTAGTCCTTTAGAACCTTCATGAAGGGAAGAGTTCTATCAGCTACCTTTGAAAGGAAACGGTTCAGGGCGATTAACCTTCCGTTTAATTGTTGAATATCTTTCAAGTAGGGCTGTTCAAAAAGCTCGCGGCTCGGAGCTCGCTCAAAACTCGCTCGGATTTAGCTCGGAAAAAGCTCGCTCGATATGGCTCGGTTTAAAAGTGAGCCGAGCCGGCTCAGCTCGGTTAGAAAGTGAGCCTAGCTCGGCTCGGCTCGTAACGAGCCGAGTTGGCTCGGTTTGGCTCGCTTTGTAGCTCGGCTCGGTTTAGCTCGGATTATTTTACTTTTAATAAATTTTAATTTTATATACATTATAATATATTACAAAAAAACTGATTACTATTTACATGTATATACGTTTGTAATTTGATATCTATAACATATTTGAAGGTTGATTACCATACTAATGAACTAATATTGTATTTCATTGAAATTAAAACTTATTTTGCGTTGTTGAACTTGATTTTGGTTTGTAATTTATTTGGTTGAACTTATTTTGAATATATTCTTTTAAATTATTGAATAATATTTTATGCTACTGAATTTTAAAATGTATATATTAATGTTTTTTTTATAAAATCGAGCCAAACCAAGCCGAGCCGAGCCAGCTCGGTTTAAAACCAAGCCGAGCCCGAGCTTAGATTTTCAGCTCGGTTTCAAAAACGAGCCGAGCCGAGCCAGCTCGGTTTATAATCGAGCCGAGCTCGAGCTTGGCCTGGCTTGGCTTGGCTCGGCTCATGAACAGCCCTACCTTCAAGGACCGGGGGGATCGCATTTCGGCTACAGCTTGGGTTTTCTCCAGATTAGCTTTGATCCCTCCCTTTGTGACCACTACCCCCAGGAACTTTCCTTCTTCCACCCCGAAGCCACACTTCCCAGGGTTCAGTTTCATGTTCACATCTTGCATGGCTCGGATGGTTTCAGCTATATCATCTATCATGGCCATCTCAGTCAGGCTTTTTATAACAATGTCATCGACGTACACTTCTAAGTTCCGCCCCCGCTGCTCTCTAAAGAGATGTTCATAAACCTTTGGTAAGTGGCCCCAACATTTTTTAGCTCGAAGGGCATTTTGGTATAGCAAAAAGTTCCCACGTCTGTAATGAAGGCAGTCTTCTCCTCGTCTTCCATCGACATTTGTATTTGATGATACCCTTTGTAAGCATCCAAGAAGCACTTTAGGGGGTACTGAGACAAAGAGTCCACTTGGACGTCTATCTCCGGGAGGGGATAGCAGTCCTTGGGGCATGCTTTATTCAGATCTTGAAAGTCAATGCACATCCTCCACCCCCATCATTTTTCTTGACCATGACCGGGTTAGCAACCCAGGATGGATATTTCACCTCTCTTACTATCCCCGCTCTGAGCAGCTTCATGGTCTCTTCGCAAGCTGCCCTTCTCTTGTCGGGACCCATGCTTCATTTCTTTTGCTTCACTGGCCTTGCCCAGGTGTATGTATTGAGTCGATGCTCGGTCAGACTCCTTGGGATTCCTGTCATGTCTCCATGCTGAAATGCAAACACATCTATGTTGAAGAGAAGCAGCTCTTTGAGAGCACTCTTGCATTTGTCACTCAGGTGGCTTCCCACCTTGACTGTCTGCTTCGGGAACCTGTCGCAAAGAACCCATTCTTCTACTCCTTCTTTTTGGGGCTTCTCGGATACTTCTCCCTCAGAGACTGAAGACACTACCTCGTATGCAGATTTTACCCAGGCCAAGCCCTTTGGCATCTGGAACACTAAAGCTCCGTGTGGGGCCGAGGCCTGTGCTTGCAAATCCCCAATCCCAGGCCTTCCCAGGATTGCATTGTACTTTGAGGGTGCTCGGACCACTGTGAAAGTTAAATTTATGGTTCGGACATGATCCCCTACCCCGACTGTAAATGGGAGTCTGATTTTTCCCAAGGGGTGTGACACACTGTTGTTAAAACCCACCAGGGGGATAGAATCCTCCTCGAGCCGATCCCTCACATTCCTGTCAAACCTCAGAAACAGTGTTCATATATTACTTCTACTCCGCTTCCCCCGTCCATGTGTATTCTGCCTACCTTGTGCCCAGCTATTATGGCTGAAATGTTGAGGGGGAGCCGCTGTACCTCGTTCTCCTCCAGGTGTGGCATCAAAATAGGAGCTTTCATGCGGTCTGGGGAGCCCAGGACTCTGGCCTTTACACTCCTGGTGGTATCAAATTCATCCCTTCTCCTAATCATGTCTACATCTGCCCTTCCAGTCTCCCTCACATCTTTCCCTTTGCGGTCCCCTCCTCCTTCCTTAATTTCCTTAACCAAATGAGCCAGTTTACCCGTTTTTACCGCGGCCTCTATTCCTCTCTTTAGATACATACAATAATCAGTTTTATGGCTGAATCCCCTGTGGAAGTCACAGTATTCATTCGGTTGTGCCTTTGGTCCTGGCTTTATGGGTGGTGGTCTTGGAAAGGAATTCTTCACCCTCTCAGTAGCCAGTATTTCACTAGGAGTCTTAGTGAGAGGGGTGAAGCTGTCAAAGTAAGGGAATGAGCCCCTCCCCCGAGGCCTATATGGGGAGTACGAGGGTCTCGCCCTATCATGCAACATTTTGTCAAAAGATGGTTTTCGTGAGTAAAGTGTAGCTTTTTTCTGGGGGTTTTGGAGCTGGGTTGTTCCTTCGGAGCGGGGTGTCCATTTCTTTAGCCTTGCTGACTGTGTCTTTGCCCCTGACCCTGTCCATGAGATTATCGAATGAATGTGGGAACTCCTCCCCTAGCTTTTCACACAGTTGTGCATGCTTTAGTCCGTTGATGAAACTATTGATCTTCATAACCTCCGGGACATCCTTGATGTTCATACTTTCTTTGACGAACCTCTCCATGTACTGGTCTATCCGTTCATTGTCCCTTTGTCTTATATGCATGATTTCGTTTGGGTTTTTGATAACTTTTCTTTGTTGACCAAAGTTCCTCAGGAACTTCTCACTTAGCTCCTCGTAGCTGTCAATTCCTCCTGGGGGAAGGCTGTCAAACCAGAGCCTGGCTCCCTCCGTTAGAGTTTGTACAAACATGTGGCACCAAACCGGCGTTGGCCACCGTCCCAGTTGTCCTGCACCTTTGAAAGCATGGAGATGATCCTCAGGATCTCTTGTCCCGTCATACCTGTCGAAGTTCGGATGTAGCTTTGTCTTGGGGGGCATGGGCGCTTCAGCGATTCTCCTGGTGAACTTTGAAATCTCGGCCAGATCCCGAGGGAGGTAAGGCTGATCCAGGCCATCATCACTTTGATTTTCCTTTTCTTTTCCTTTCTGTTTCTTCCCTGTAATGAGATCTTCTCTCTCCTCCGAGGACATCTGCCTGAGGGCTGTCATGAAGGTTTCTAGAGGGTCAGTGCCACCATTTTTGCTTTGAGGATCTACCCCTTCCTGATTAGATGGTGTGTCGAAGGATAATCTAGCCCTGAGGCTATCAAGTCTCTCACGTCTTTCTAGATCCTCGAGATGTTTTTTCAACTTCTCCCTGTGCATGGCAACGAAATCTGGAGTGATGGCTTCCTCTTTTTCCAGGGCTTCCACCTGGTTTTCATTTTCTTCCTCGTGAGTGATGTCTTCCACTGTGACCTTATCACGATCGTTTTGCACCGTTTGGATGGTTCGTGAGCTTGGTGGTGTTGCCATGTTGTTTCTCTTTGAATGGGTTACTACAACGTCGGTGTTTCGGAGTGAGAATACCAGCTAGACTGAATAGTCCCATGGATGGCGCCAATGTCGAATACTCAAATCCCGGATGACGTTCAATGAGTCTTCACTGACGTCGGAGTATCCCAACCTTCGTTTACTACAAAAAAGGAAACCGTTAGCCTCGCCACGGAGGACCCCGGAGGGGGGATCCGTGACCAAGCTCCGGCGTGAGAGTAAGTAACGCCGGAGGGTATGAGAAGCTTATTCCGATGAATATGCTCACCGTAATGTTTCCCTATGGTGTGAATCAGATACGTGTGTGGGTGTATTTATTGTGTGAGTATTATGAGAGTAAATGAGAGAATGAAGCATTAAGTGAGGGATACCTCGGACCTGCCATTTTGATCGTCTCTTACCTTCCTTATATAACCAAGAGGCCTTATCTTGCATGTGGGATATTTCCGAGATGATCTAAGGGACTCTGAGCACCTTTGGGGAACTCAGACACGTGTCTGAGCCCCAACGGGAAGATGATCGCCCTCATTTAATGTCACCGGCTGGGAAGTACTATGCCAGCCGAAGATGCCTTTCTTATCACTTCATTTAATGCATGCAGTATTCTTTTGTAGCTCCTTTTTCCCGCCTATTTTTAATAGAGAAACCTTAATGGGCAAGTTTCACATCATTGGGCCTTATTTGTTGGGCCTACATGATAGTAGTCCAAGTCGGGTAAATGGAGCAATCCATTGGCCCGTCGTCAGAGCTCTTTATTGACGAAGACACTGGCAAAATTCAAGTTTAAGGAGATGCATGATCTACCTAGCGTTGAAGACCTCCCGTATACGACTCAGAAATTCATGGGGTGAATGTTGGGAATTCTGAAGTCGGCATGTGGCTTTGTGTGTGATGAATAGCAAAAATATACAAAACCCGAAACCGAACCTTAAAATTAGGTTTTCAGAAAACCAAACTTTTGTTTTTGTTTGGGATCAGTTTTTTCGAACACGAATCAGTTTCTTTGGTTTCATGCACACCCCTAGCTAGTGGTACAGAGATGAAGCGACACCACAAGCTGATATGAAGGCTATAGGACAAAGTGTGAGTCCCCACTACCCGCATGTATAACACAACTTTAAAATCAAGTATAATCTATAACATCAATTGCGTGACTAAAAGTATCTAGGGGTGTTTCTCGAATCGAATATCGAATTGCTCGAATCGAATTTTTTTGAATTTTTATTTTTTTGCTTGAATTCGTATTCGATTAAGAAACAACCAATTCGATTCGAATTCATATTCGAATTAAAATCACAATTTGAATTTGATTAAAAAATCGTATTTGAATTCGAATAAATTCGTTTTGATTCAGATTCAGTTAAAAATATGTAATAAATTCATTTTAGTTACGGGCCTTGTAATGGGGTTGGTAATAGGCTATTTTATTGGTTGAAATAAATTTAGAGATTAATTTATACTATAGCCCAATAAAAGTTATATATGTATTATATATAAAAATAATTAATAAATATGTATACTTTTAAGTTTTAATTAGAATTTCGAATTGAATTTAAAATTATAAATTCGTATTCGATTTACTTGACTCGAATTCGAATTCTTGATAATCAAATTGAATTTCGAATTTTTCTTAATATTCGAATCGAATTTAAAATTTCTCAAATTCGAAACGAATTCTAAATCTAAACCGTATCAAAACAATAAAAAAAAACACAGTACCTATTTCTACTATTTCTACAATAGTTCAAGGACCAAAAGTGTATCATTTCCACACAGTATAATTTGATTACACTCTATCCACAACCAGCAAACACACACACCTCCTCCAATGGCGCTTTTGCAATCCTCTGCTTCTTCATTCATCTCTCAATTTCCGGCGGTAACATCCGTACGCTTATCTCCGCCGTTCGGCAACCGCCACGGCGGCTTATCGGTGAAGGCGGAAGCGGCGGCAGGGATAGTGCTGGTGGAGAAATCGGAAGCGGATAAGGTTAACCGTCTCAAAACAGCGTACCAAGAGAAGATTGTTCCATTGCTCAAAGAAGAGTTCAATTACACTAATCTTCATCAGGTATTTGATATTTTGATCTCAATTTCTAGTTTCCGATTTTGTTTGTGGATTGATGATAATGTATTTGATTGTACGGATGAAATTGGTTGTAGGGTTAGGGTTTATGATAGTTTGAGTGATGTGTAAGGTGCTAGATGTTGAATCTGTAATGTATCTGATTTTATTGGTGATTTGATTGTATGAATTTGGGGGAATGTTGGTGCTAGCTGTGTGTTATTAGTTTTGTTAGGAACTAGTGTTGGTGTGGAAGATAAGTGTTAGGTTTGATTTACTTGACTAGATGAGCTTAAATCTGAATTGTTGTTATGATAATTTAGAAGAAATTTCAGATTGTTTATTAGTTTGAACTACCCTGCTAAACACAAAATTCTGCCCCTTAACATGCGCGGTGTTACTGCTTACCACCTGTCGAACCCGCTTGAGGAACCGCACCACGTCAGGAGCGAGAGCGCCAAAGGTATCGAAAACGAACGGGACGAACACGTGCTGATTCTCGATGCAAGCTTTTTCGTGTTTAGCTACTTACCACCTGTTGAACCCGCTTTAGGGTTTGCTATTCAGAAGGGGGTAGCGGCGCAACTTGTTGCTCGCCTACCTGCCATTAGTTTGTAATCGTATTGAGTTTGTCTTTTTACACCAACATGCTAATGGAATGTTTATTTATGTCTTTCACAAAAAAAAAAATAGTACATTCTGAATTTTGAGGTGAATAAAAGTTTCTTTAAATTTACATATGTTGAATTTTGAGGTCAAACTTAGGACATCACTATGTGTAGAAAGATTACCTATAGAAAGATGATGTAGATAAGGAGTTAGAATAAATTGATTATTGTTAAAATTGTAGGATTCTCTTATAATATCTCAGATTAACATGTTTTAGAGAAAGTTGGCGTCTTTGTCTGTGTCAATGGATGGATCTTTTTGTGATCAAATAATCAAGCTTATGCAGGATGGGCACTCTCGTTTCCAGCTCTAATAATTTCACCTCAGGATTGGTTATTGATCTGATATAGTCAATTTTCTTATCTTGGTTATGTGTGTGTCATTAGTGAGGGACTAGCTTTTTCGAATTGTTGTACTTGGTACTTAATCTTTAGACAACTAAAGTACTTAAGCAAATGCATCAAAGAACACTGCAACTCGCAACATAGAGATAAAACACTTAAGTTGACAAAACAGCCTAAGAAGTATTTGTCTTTCTATAATCATGCAGTTACTCTACTGAATTCAGCCTTTATCATGTAAGTATGTCTTTCAACTATCAACTATGTATCAATTTATCGAGATTCAATGCCACATAGGTTGACTTACACATTTAGACTTAAAACTCAAATAGTTAGCAACTTTCTTTTGATATTCTATGTTATTAAATATGCAGGTCCCGAAGGTTGAAAAAATTGTGGTGAACTGTGGTATTGGAGATGCTGCACAGAATAGCAAAGGTCTCGATGCCGCAATAAATGACATGGCGCTCATCACAGGACAACGGCCTGTAAAAACAAAAGCAAAGAATGCCATTGCTACTTTTAAAATCAGAGAAAATCAAACGCTTGGAATTGCCGTCACCCTTAGAGGAAATGTAAGTTTCACTTTACAAAGAAAATTTTCTTAGCCGTTACTTCTTTCATTGCCTTCTCATCCTGAGACACTAGTTTAAAAGTTTTGAATACTAATACTTGTTTGGACCTTGATTATCTGTGTAAGAAGATTTCTTTTTGTTGGATGTTTAATGAAAATTGTAACATAAACTTTTCAAGTATTCGTTCTGTTGGGCCAAAAGTCCAAGTATGCCTTTTTTAGAGGTGGCAGGACTGGGTCGGTTGGGTAACGGGCCCAAGTCCAAATAGGTATTTCTTTAGCACGGCCCGGAACCATTCTTGTCTATTTTCTTATAAATAAGTAACTTATTAGATATGATTGTGTTTTTAAGATAATCTATTCTTTAATAAAGCGAGATCTAAAATGTTGTATGCATAGAAGATTGAAGATAATTTCTTCACCACCAAAATCACTTACACACCCCCAGTATGCCATCCGACGTTTGTACTATATGCATAAGATGTTGTACATGACGGCATGCTGTACGAATCAGCTCACATTAAAAGGATAACTTTTAACGTGTTCAACTCATTTTCATGATGTTAACCAAAAGAAGTTAAAGTAAACACTTTTTGATGTGTGGTTACAGGTGATGTATGCATTTCTCGACCGATTCATTAACTTGGGTCTTCCTAGAACCCGTGATTTCCAAGGGGTGAGTCCGAACAGCTTTGACGGGCATGGTAACTACAGTGTCGGACTAAAGGAACAAAGTGTGTTCCCAGAACTAAGTTACGATGCCCTCGGGAAACCACGTGGAATGGATGTCTGTATAACCACAACAGCTCAAACCGATAAAGAAGCTTACAAACTTTTAGCTTTAATGGGAATGCCGTTCCGTGAAGGCGCCGGCCCCACCGGCACCATCGTTAGGAAGAAGAAGTTGAAATCTCACCATTTCAACACCAAAACCAAGCAAAAGTCACGAAGATGATCGCATGATGCGTGTTTTGGTTAATTTTCTTGGTATCGGAAGTTATGTTGTGTAGTTGTACCATGCTACTATAAACATGTACTTTTGTCTTAATTAGTAACTTATAATGCGATGCATATTTAAGTCACATTCTTTAAAAAAATACATATTTTATTTTATGTTCTAAACCTCTCTCCCAGCCATGAAAATATAGTTTGAATAATGGGTTGGGTCACTTTTACTAGAATCTCAGTTTCTAGTTGATTAATGAGTCACTTTTAGTGGCTGAAGATTACACACACCAACCAAGCATATGCATTTGCAGTGGGTCTATACGCATGCTTAATATTAGGCGTATAATAATCCACTTAGATAATGGGTCGACGTGGTCAACTACTACTTCTAACAAGTTAGATTATATACTTGTTAGGTTCTATGTTTCTGTATCTTTCTTTGTCTATGCAACGGGTCAGCACTGGATGGTAATGATGACTGAAAATGGGTCATATGGAGAGCGGTAAGGCTAGGTTGGTTCCGGTTCAGAGCGTCTTGGTTCACTAGAGTAAGGTAACTTGGACAGGTTTGGGCATGTTTACAAGGTATCAGTTTTATAACCATCTTCATCCCCCATGATCATTATAAACTAAGAATGTATAATAATATTAAGGCTCGTAATTAAATTAACATCAAACAAGTGAAACTTGCACACTAATAGCAAATGAAGCTTGCAAACTTTAATCAATTGGTGAAACTTGCAGACTTTAACCAATGGAACTTGCACACTATTAACAAATGAAACTTGCAAGCTTTAATCAGTTGGAGAAACTTGCAAACCTTACCGGTTTCGGACCGGAATCGAAACAACTACTACCCTTTCAGCCTGTCTACGAGTTTGGCCGGTCTAAACCAGTAGCTGTCATTGGTAACAAAAAGTATGGAGTACTATTACTAGTTTTTATGATGCTTTACTAGGTCGGTTACGAAATGAAGATATTATTACAGTAAGTAGGAAATTACATAATAGCGGTAAGTAAAAGGGCAACCTCCTTTGCTATAGTCACTGTCTTTGGTTTTATAGTTAAATCTTTAAACAGGATAAATATTAAAAGTAAAACACCTTTACCACCCATTTATCTCCTTGTGTGATATATATGTAACTAGTGGGATTCCTGCGCTTCGCGACGGGCTTTTGGTCGGTATCGGTGTTGTTCGTTAAGGTATCAGTGTGAATCAGGCACTCGTTATAGGAACCGAAAAGAGACAAAAATGAATACTAGTGTGAATACAACTCCATTTTCAACGAAATTTTTATGAGAACATCGAGACAACATAAAAAGGAATGCCGGTAGAGATGTTCTTTAAACGTACAATTTGTCACAATTAGCATAAAAAAGAAACATTATATTTGACATGTTCGATTTTGAACGAAACTCTTATCCAAGCGTACACAAAAGTAAGAACATCACAACAACTTTAATGAAATTTGTAAGACATATGATATTATTAGTAAAACGGAAGTATAAACGACATATAACGAAAAGTGAACACTATAGCTTTGATTTGTACATTACTATTCACAAACCACAACTCTGTTTTAAGTAAAATTTATACCGAGACATAACTAAAAATAAATATATTGCAAAGACATGCTTGAAAGTTATATAAAGTATCATATATTAAAAGTTATAACAGAAAAAGAAAATATACAAAAAATTAATTATAATAATAAACAATAAGGTAGAGGATCCTGCACAAAGTGGAACTTTTGTGAGAAGTGTGAGAAATAATTTGGGAATGACAAGTGCCTTTATCCTAATTAATTCAAAAGGGTATATTAGTAATTTGACATTCTTATCATTTAATTGATATCCAAGATAACTGCCAAAAAAAAAACTGGCGATGAGTTTTTATAGGGATTGAATCGAATTTTCAATTAGGAGAAATTTTAGGAAACATATTTGTTTTTACGATTTTATACATCTGATTGTTTTATCTTCTTCATCATCTTTTAATCGCAACATCTTTTAATCATACATTGTTCATGGCGTGGTGTTTTAAACATCTGGAGACATTGACTATGATTCAAGTCATGGTGCTTTATCTGGAGATATTGTTCATGGCGTGGTGTTTTAAACATCTGGAGACATTGTTCATGCCGTGGTGTTTTAAACATCTGGAGACATTGACTATGATTCAAGTCATGGTGTTTTATCTGACTTGAATTCCAGATAAAACACCATGACTTGAATCATAGTCAATGTTTCCAGATGTTTTAAAACACCACGCCATGAACAATGTCTCCAGATGTTTAAAACACAACGCCATGAACAATGTCTCTAGATAAAACACCATGACTTGAATCACAGTCATGGTGTTTTAAAATCTGGGAATGTTTTGTGTTGATTGTCCAGATAAAACACCATGACTTGAATCATAGTCATGGTGTTTTAAAATCTGGAAATGTTTTGTATTGAATCATAGTCATGTTTTGTATTGAACAATGTCTCCAGATAAAACACTATGATTCAAGTCATGGTGTTTTCTGGATTTCAGATAAAACACCATGACTTGAATCATAGTCAATTTATCCAGATGTTTTAAAACACCACGCCATGAATCTGATTACAGTTCTTCTAAACGTAAAACACCACGCCTTGAATCTTATATAAAACAAAGAGGCTTCCGATTTAGATCTTGGTTATTAATTCCGATTTTTAAGGAAAAATGAGTGAATGTAGGTGTTTTTGGTTGTGTAGGATACGGTTACCATATTTGAAACATTGAAAAAGACACTATTGCCCTTCAATTTTACATAAGGTCCCTCTAATTAAAACACAATTTACATTTTTATACCCTATTGATCTCAACCATTAGATCAAATATCCAATGCTTTAAAACACTTCTTACCCTTCTCACATTTTAAACACTTTTTACCATATCCCTACCCTAAACAATAATTAATTATTATAATAGGCTACCCCCAAAAATAAATTTTAAACAAAAGGCACTGTTCAACCAGTTGTCTTTTTTTAGTAGAGTGTTGTGATGGGTTGTTTTTGAAAATTTAAATATACAAAAAATACACTTAACGGTGATATATTTAGAAAGCACGAAAAGCAACACTATTATAAATATGTATGTTAACTAAAATATTTTAAATATTTAAAATTAAATTACTAAGTTTTTAGTGAAATAATAAAAAGTAAAAAATAAAAGGAAAAACAAAAACTAAAAACAAAAAAAAAAGTTATAATGGTTAACATATGACAAAATTGAATTAGGTACATATTTACAAAGTATCAACTATAAGGGTTACTATACATCCTTGTAAAATGTATGGTATAAGAATATATATTGTGGACCATTGCTAATGGATGCCCCGTGAAGTTGAGTGGGTCGGTAATGGGGTTCAAAAAGGCTCTTCACGGGTAGAATAAAATAGTAATTAGAGGCCGAAAAGGACTCACACCTCTCACCACTCACCAATCACCATACTCATATGGACCCCACTAATTATTTCTTTTCCATCTTTAACGATATGATAAGAGGTTTCCTATAAAAAAAATAAGATAATGTGTACATTGATAGAAAGTATAACAATTATTTTAATTATAATCTATAATAAGATAATGTGTACATTGATAGAAAGTATAACAATTATTTTAATTATAATCTATAAGATTATAACAAAATGAAAATTAGACAACTTGTGGCTTCTCATACCAATTAATATTATTCGTGTAGAAGCTTATAATTGTGTTCTTAGTTACATAAGTGGATAATTCATCTGGACAATTTTAAAAGTGTAGTTATCATCTCATTTAAAGACAATGCATAAAAAAAAAATTAGTGGTATTTAAATTATGGTGTAAAAATAAAATACAAATGGGTTTTAACACACAAAAAGACCTTAATGTGAGAAATGAAGGAAGTTTTTTTTTTTTTTTTTTTTCATTTACTTAATAATGATGTTTAATTACAAAATGTAAAAAAAAATCTTGATTTTACAGTAGTAGATTATTATTGTAGAGTAATTATAATTATTGTAGAGTAATTATAATTACTCTACAAAATTACATAATTACTCTACTAGTGTAAAATCATGAGTTTTTTTTTTATTCTAAAACTAAAATACGTGTTTAAAAAGATGGGAAAAAAATTCGAAAAAAAATCTCTTCTTCACTTCTCACGTTAAAAGTTTTTTATATGTTATAACCCTTTGTACAATATCTTAACCCTTAAATTATGAAGCAATATAATAAATTAAAAAAACTACTTATAAAAATGTCTTTTGAACATACTGTAAAAATAAACCAAAATTTTGGATATTATATATTAGAAATCATCATGTTTTGTTAAGTTGAGTGATGCAAATATAAATACTTTAAGGATAAGAAACAACTCCCTAAATCTTCTCGTGCCACAAATTTCCAAAGTAGAATAATGAATCACATCACTGGAGAGTCACAAGAGAAGAACAAAACCTAATAAAATATTACTAAACCATAAAAACCAATAAATGCCGGATTCATAAATGTATTCCCTAAATATTGGATAAAAATTAATAATATTTCATAAGAGAAAGAAAATTAGGAAAAAAAAAATTAAAATTTTCGACAAAACTTCAAATAAGTATACAACTATATATATGAGCGTGAGTTCAAATGAAACCACTAAATAAACAGAAAATATATCAACAAAATGAAAGAACCGTCACGATCCATGAAATGATAAAAAGAATATAAGTGATAAGTGTAAGAGATCTCAACAATACTAATCTAAAAACTAGAAAATAATTATTTGATGATTGTATGTTCACGAAGTTAAGTCTTTTTGGTCCTATAAATACCCACAAAAGAGTTCATGTTTTTCCAACACCTCACCAAACACATTATTCTTCAAACCTACAATGCAGTGTTGCTACAACACCAACACCAAAACCATTCCACATCTTCAAGTAAGTTCACTTCTACCTTAACATTTCCAAATATAATAAATATATTTAAATTCAAAATCATTGTAAATATACAAGTGCAGATAATATATCATTAATATGACTTATATGGTTATTTTTACATATTTTTTAAAGTAAATATCGCCCACACTTGTAAATCATAGACAACGCGAACTTAACCTTTATGGGGGTCCAAAGCGGATAATAAAGTTGAGATCCTTTTCATAAAACAAAATAATTATTTTGCTTTTGATGCTATGATTCTTATACTATCTGTGTGTATGCATAATTATAAACCATAACCCGACAAACCTCATCGCCAACAATCCTAAAGCCCAAATTAGCTACATTACATATCATCTCTTAGAATTCAAGGGCCCAAAGTCTTTGCTTTATTATATCACCGTAAAAACAACAATTTTACCCGCGTTAACATTTCCAACTTTTTTTTTTGTTTTTACAGATGAGAGATATGATATGGTTATTTGTGGTGGTGGCGACGGTGGTCGGAAGTATGAGCCAAGTTGAGGGTAGGAATGTAAAATTTATAGAGGGGTCATTAGAGTACACAGCTATAAACTGCAGGAGTCATAGTGCATCAATAACAGATTTTGGAGGGGTTGGAGATGGCAAAACACTAAATACAAGGGCCTTTCAGGAAGCCGTTAATACTTTGAGCCAATATGGCTCAGACGGCGGGGCTCAGCTCTATGTGCCGGCTGGTCAATGGTTGACCGGCAGCTTCAATCTCACAAGCCATTTTACACTCTTTCTTCACAAAGATGCCACCATCCTTGCTTCACAGGTATTTGACTTTTTTAGTCAAACTTGTATTTTATTATCAAACCATAATCACGCATGTTAAATAAAACATAATTACGGTTTTTCAACATGCGTGATTATTATTTTTCAACATGCGTGATTATGGTTTTTCAACATGCGTGATTAGATTTTGAGTTTTACAACGTGCGTAATTTCATCGCGTACGCTCGTACGTTAGGCTATAGGGTATGGGGTTCGTCCCCACCCCCGTCGAGGAACGGCGACGCCGTCACACCATTCTGCCCCCCCCCCCCCCCGTCCTCTACGTCCTGCTCAAGACGTTGCCGACGATCCAAATCTGGTGGGCCCCCATTGATTTGTGTTTGTAATTGAATATGAATCTGTTGTACCCTATGCATTGTGACTTGTTCGACTAAACCATCCTCCCATACCCTCTAGTTTTGTGGGATGAACCATTCTTGGGAGGACTATGATGTGGCGCCTACGTGGCAGATGGCGTCTACGTGGCGGATCATCCTCCAAGGGAGGACCATCACCATACCCTCTAGCCTCAAGAAATTTTGTATTTTACATTTTCTCTATAAAACTAAAAATAAATAGTAGATACTTGTAATAAAACTACATACTTTTTTTAATAAATACATACTTTTATATAAAAAAAAACTAAAGATATATGTATAATTCGAATAATGGTGACCAATCTGTTTGAAAATCATAAATTCAAATTTGATTAAAAAACTGAGTTTGCATTATTGCATATACAATTGAAATAATAATATTTAGCACCCTAAAAATAATCATGATCAGAAACATATGGCAAGTGTTGTATACAAGGATTAGATTCATCTTCCAAAACAAACAAAAGTACACACACCAATAAAAAGGTAGAATTGCTTTTGATATAAGAACTTTTGGCTTGTTTCAAACATGTGATATACATTTGTCCTTATTCCAAAATTTTATACTATAAATAAAGTATAAAACTGTGATCATAACTAAATATTTTAGAAAAGTTTAATCCTAAAAGGTAGTTTTTATTAAGAAGATAAAAATAAATATAAAATCCGGATCATAAATGTAACTTTAAAAGCAATGTTTCTAAAACCAGAACGAAAACTAAAGCATTTGCTTAAACGGCTTACTGGTTCAACCGATTGGACCAGTCTTAACGACCTCAGCTAGCAAAGGTAGAGGCAAAGCATAGGCAGTTTTCACCATCGTAGCTCCACATTTATGGTTTTAATCTGGTTCACTCAAAACCGCTTAATTCATTTGTGTTTTATTAGTCAGCTTATACTTAAAATTTTATTCTCATACTCTTTTCACCCTATCTCTCTCTATATATCTATGTATATATAAAGAGTAACAGAGCGGAGAGGTGTGAGAATATTAACACACCACTTAAACCAGTGGCATCAACGCTTACAATTTAATTGATCAATTTGACTAGTCTGGTCTGGTTTTCAAAAGAATGATTAAAAGTGAACGATAATCGGTGTTGTTATAATAACTTATACACTAACAAACTGGGTGAGGCTCTAGAGTGAACACTAGTGTATTTATGAACTGAGTGAACAAATCATGACCATTGATTTACATCATCAAATCGTAAAATACACTAGTGTATAATTTTGTAAAAATCTATGATTGAAGGACATAAATACATGGCCAGTGATTGACCCTCTGCCATCATATGGTCACGGGAGAGATGCAGCAGGGGGAAGGTACATTAGCCTCATATTTGGCACCAATCTCACTGACGTCATCATTACAGGTAAAATTACCAAACTAGACATGAACGTTTAATTTTCTTTATTTTTTTTAATAAAAGAACATTTTTTTTAAATCGTTGAAATCTAATCTTGACCATTGGATTAGGTGAGAATGGCACGATCGACGGCCAAGGTTTACTTTGGTGGCAAAAATTCCATGGGAAAAAGTTAAAGTACACTCGGCCATACCTGTTTGAGATCTTGTATTCGGATACCATTCAGGTCTCGAATGTTACATTCCTAAATTCTCCGTCCTGGAATGTTCATCCCGTTTATAGCAGGTAATGATTGTTCTACACGTTTCATAAACTGTTGAAACTGATCGAAAACGTACACAACTTAGCCAGTTTGAAATATATACGACTTGGTTTAAGGTTCGGAACTTAAAACCCCACTCTAAAGCGTACCTTTTAACATTTATTATTTATTTTCCCAAATAAGAAGTTATGTATTTATACTACCTTATAATAGAACTTTTTAGGTAAAATTGTCAATTCACTTAATTTCAAGAAACCTACTAGGGGCATTGTTGGTATTTAATGATTTTGGTATTTATAACGTAATTTTGTTCTTTAATAAGTACATTATCAACCATGTTATTACTAATTCTTTTAACTAATTCAGAACCTAACTAAAACCCAAAACAATTGATAAACAACGGAAAACGAGTACAACGTTGTATATTGTCGACTTTGCTGAAACGCATAGGTTTATTTTTAAAAAAACTTAATATGATTATGCTTTTGAGAAGAAATTAAAAAAATTGGTTCACAACAGTCAAACTATCAAAACCAGCCAATCTAGCCAAACCAACCAACCCGACCGGTTAGATTTGTTTTTTTTCTTTTTAAAAAACCATAGTTAGTAGTCCGGACTAGATTTTCGTCAAACCAGATGAACTGGACCGTGGACATCCCTAACCTTGTATACGCGTTATGTTTGTCGGGATTTCCTAAAATGGCTTTCTTTTCTGAAAACCAAAGGTCTTATATAATTGTTGTAATGCAGCAACATTCTTTTACAAGGAATTACAATTTTGGCCCCAATTCAGTCTCCAAACACTGATGGAATTAACCCAGGTTAGTCTTAACCTCAGTTATTTTGCATCTCCATATCATCATTCAATAGCACTTTCAGTAATCTTTATACATTTCATGTTCAACAGACTCTTGCTCAAACACGAGGATAGAGGACTCTTACATCGTCTCTGGGGACGATTGTGTGGCGGTTAAGAGCGGTTGGGATGAGTACGGGATATCATACGGTATGCCGACACAACACTTGATCATCAAACGCCTGACATGCATCTCCCCTTACAGTGCAGCCATTGCACTGGGAAGTGAAATGTCAGGCGGGATTCAGGACGTGAGGGCGGAGGATATCGTCGCCATCAACACCGAATCAGCGGTCCGGATAAAAACAGGAGTGGGGCGTGGCGGATTTGTCAAGGACATTTTCGTAAAAGGCATGACACTTCATACCATGAAATGGGTGTTCTGGATCACGGGAAACTATGGGTCTCACGCTGACACTCACTGGGACCCAAAAGCAATTCCCGTAATCCAGAACATAAACTATAGGGACATAGTGGCGGAAAATGTTACAATGGCGGCTCGACTGGAGGGAATATCAGGGGATACTTTTACCGGGATTTGTATATCGAACGCGACCATTGGTATGCGGGTCAAGGCTAAAAAGGTCCCATGGACATGTAGTGATGTCGAAGGGGTGACTAGTGGTGTGGTTCCGAAGCCTTGTGACTTGTTACCGGACCAAGGGCCAGAGAAGATTGGAATGTGCACTTTTCCGCAAGAAAAACTAGACATAGAGAATGTTGAGCTCAAGAAGTGTTCTTATGTTATGAGCTAATTCTTGGAGTTGGTGTTTATATACTTGTATTTCGTTTGATGCATTTTAAAGTCGCGTCTGGTGTTCATTTCGCGACTAGATTATAGTTGGTTGTTAAAATCAGGAAAATTATAAAGATGCTTTGTATCTTGTACGGTTGCCGTTTCTTTTATCGAACAAGAATTTGGTACGAACAAACTCGAAAGAACATTTATAGGATATAAAGTACAGTGACACTAGGATCATGTACACATTTATATATTTATAACAACTATGCATGTATTCCTTACGGGTCAAAATTCAAGAATCATGGATGGTTGAAATTGTATATATGTGATGTTTGGATGTGTTTCTAAAGCGATTATTACGACTTCACATCATAATAATCAGTTTTACGCGTTTTAATAATCAGCATTATACCTGTAATACGCCTATTTGGGTCAAAAACAAGCATCTTTTCCAGCAAATCCAAGGCTCCCGGAGATTTATCCGGGAATCTAGCAGAGAATTGTTGCTTTGGATACTGCGGAAGTTGTCTAACGTATCTTCGCGCATTATCGCTTCTCAGAAATCCAAGACTCGCATCATCTGGCGAGCCTATCAGCTACTAAAAACATGTAAAAGAGACATGGTCAAACTCAAACTCCTTCACATCTACATACCGCCTTTTAGTATAATAAGTCCCCAATTATATTTCCATTACAATAATATCATGGGACACATGAAATGTTAACCGGTTTTGGTCATGGTTTTCTCCTTATATTTAACTAGGAGAGACCAGCAAGGAGTATCTGTAAATTTACCTATTTACCCCTAACTTTAACCAACTTCTTATCTTATTTCTAGTTCTGATTCATTAAGTTGAAAGCGCACATCTAGGGCTGCATACAAACCGAACGTTTAGCAAACAGTTCGTGAACCGTTCGGCGGGAAGTTCGTTTGTTCGTTTAATAAATGAATTAACACGATCAACATGAACAGAGGCCGCGTACGTTCATTTGTGTTCGTGAATGTGTTCGTTTATGTTTGTTTGTGTTCGATAGTTCATTAGTGTTTTTAGTTTTTATATTTGTTTAATAAGTATCAGCTTATTAGGGTTAGGATCAAATACAAAGTCTCCTAAAAATAAGAAGTCGTAAGAAGGGTATCAAACGGACTTCGATTGACCTCATTCAAGCGGCATTGGAACCGTCTCATCGAACTCTGTGATGTGAGATTTTAGATTTTTGTTTTTAGATGTTTAGCTTGTAGATTTTAGACATTTTGTTTACATCATTGTGTCTTTTTAATTAGTATTGTGTCTTTTCTATATTTGCGTTATTGTGTCTTTTTGTGACTCATTGTGTCTTTTTTCTTCGACGTTGTGTTATATTTTTTGGCATTGTGTTAAATTTTGCTCGACATTGTGTTATATTTTGCGATCCATTGTGTCTTTGTACACTTCTTATTTTTAGGATCCTTTGTAAAATAACTTTACCCCAGCTTATACTTAATGAACGCTTGTTTGTGTTCGTTTGTTTCCATTAGTGTTCATGAACATTAGTTTGTGTTCATTAACAAACGAACACGATGCGTTCATTTCTTTGACGAACAACACGAACATAGAATCTCATTCAGTAAGTGTTCATGAGCAGTTTGTGAACAAGGTCTTGTTCGTGTTCGTTCGGTTCGTTTGCAGCCTATGCACATCCAAACATTTTTTCAAATAAAGGTGTAAAAGACTATTACCTCAGTTACAAGTCTAAGTTGATGAACACAATCTTTACCCGGGAACAAGGGTTGTCGGGTCAAAATTTCACCAAGAATGCAACCGACTGACCAGATGTCAATAGCTGCTGTGTACTCTGAACAATTCAAGAGCAATTCCGGGGCCCGGTACCATCGAGTGACAACATATTCGGTCATGAAATCCGTCTCAGATGTCGTTCTTGCAAGTCCAAAATCCGCAACTTTTAGGTCACAGTTAGCATTCAGAAGCAAGTTGCTAGGTTTTAGATCACGACGCAATACGTTTGCAGAATGAACATACTTGAGTTATCTGGTAAAGAAAATACTGCATAGCGCGTATTAAAGGGTTAATCATATAAATACTTAACTATCTGGAGTCTTTAGGAGTAGGTTAGTTTGCCGTTAAAAAAAGGTAGAGTGGGGCCCAACCCGACAGTGATCATCGGCAAGAGGTTGATTAGAGCGTATTATCTAATGAAGATCAGTGTCCATTAACTCGTAAACAATGTATACGTCATATAAATTTTCCTTCCATGGTGGCCGTATGACGTCTTTAATTGCAATAACCTGCAGATTATTAAACATCAACTTTATTAAGGTCACTTGTAGCACAAGAAGATTTTATATGAAGTCAACCATAACACTATGTAAGGAAGCTGACATTTTCATGGTCCATGTGGCAGAGAAGCTTGATTTCTCTTAACGTCCGTTTGGCGTCTATTCTGTTGTCAAATGCATTACCGATTTTCCTGATGGCGACTTTTTCACGTGTCTCTGAATTCATTGCAGCACTGTCCTAAATGAAGGATAATAGTCAGTTTTCTTCATTTTCTTGAGAAGATGTAGATTGATTTTTGTTAAAAAGAAAAAAGAACCTAAATCAATGTACTAGGTTGATTTTTATTCATCATCTTCATCATCATACTCAGCAAATCTAACCAATAGCAAAGCTAAGGTAGGGTCTGAGGATGGTAAGATGTAGACATCCTTACCTCTATCCCGTAGGAATTGAGAGGCTGCTTCCAGTGAGACCCCCGGCTCCATAGTAGTTTTGCATCAAGCCTTGGACATAAGGTGCATAACTCTCGGGCAAAAAGGTTGATTAGTGCATGTACCCCCTTTTCATTCGGCTATCAACGCCACAACATGATGCATGATTAACCATCTCCCTCTTTTAATGTTATTTTCATGAAATTAGTAAAATAACGTTAAAATTTGTGCATTTTCACTTTTGCCCCCCGAGCACCCACACATATATACATCACATGCGTATACCTCAAGAAGGGCGTATTTAGAAGTAATTATTGCAACATTAAATCAATTGATTAAAAATCCAAAGTGTCTATGCATTTATCTCAATAATCTGTTTATAAAAAGCTTTATCACCATTCTGATGCTCAATCACACACAGATGCATACTGACAAAACAAAAATCCTCCAATCTCAAACAAATTTAGATGAATTCAAGGATTCTCATTGTGAGATCATATTGTAATGAGGAGCGGGTCCAAGAACTGGCGGACTCTTATATGGACCAACTTGACAAGATGAAACACCACAGAAAGGGCTCAAACTTTAAACATGCGTAACTTGGGCTACGCTTGGAGTAACGGGGCCCACGAGTAGTGAACAAAAAGATCTCGACGAGCCGGATCTTGTGGCAAACAACCGTAGGTGGTTCGGCCCAGCTGTCATTGATTTAGGGCTCCAATTTTGCCAACCAACATTTCCCCCCAATTACAGCAACTTTCTTTTTTAGTATAAAACTCATGAATCTATGATTGAATCTAATTACTTTTTTAATTTCAGTAATTTCGAAAATTGGCAAACCTGTCAAAGTCAAAGGGTGCCCGAGAGCTCGGATCGATTCTGTTGGCCGTTAAAAAAAAACTATGTGTATAAAAGTCAATTGAAACCATTTATGATAGCAGTTACATCAAAGGAGAGGTAACAGAAACGGTTACTCTACCAACTGAAAAGTGTTTGAACATTTCAAAAAGAAAAAGAATGCTGCAACTTTCCAACTGTCGAAATAGACTTTGATCAAACCATATGTCCTTTTTTTTTGTTTCATAAAATAGACTTTGACTTTTCAACATTCATTATTTATATTTAGGGCTCCAAACGAACGAAATCGGTTCCTGAACTTTTGGCGGAAAGTTGGTTTGTGTTCGTTCGTTTACTAAATAGACGAACACGAACAAAAAATTTCGTTTGTTTAGTTAAATGAACGGACATGAACAGAGGTCACGTTCGTTCGTTTATGTCTGTGAACGTTCGGTAACGTGTTCGTTTGTGTTCGATTGTGGTTGATAGTTCATTAGTGTTTTTAGTTTTTATATTTCATTTGAATACTTCAAAATTGAGACAAATAAAATACTTAATAAGTGTCGGTGTATTATATATTCTGTTCATAAACGTTTGTTTGTGTTTGTTTCTTTCCATTTGTGTTCATAAACATTAGTTTGTGCTTATTTGTGTTCATCAACATTCGTTGTCTAAAATTAACAAACGAACATGAATTCTCGTTCGACAAGTGTTCTTGAAAAGTTCATGAACATATGTATATTTCTTAATAAACGAACACAAACTTGTTCGTGTTTGTTTGGTTCATTTACAACCCTAGGTGGTGGTGATGGTGGTGGTGGTGGTGGTGTTGAAGCTCTCGCTTGTGTAAACTTACAGGGGCATACCAAGATCCACTAAAATAGATAAATACTTCACTATTCATCGGGGTGGAGGTAGTGTAGAAGCAAGGGTAGCACGAGCTACTTCTCAACTCCGTCTACGTAGTGTAAAACTTTTAATTTTTTTTTCGGTTATATATAGAAAGGATACCCCTTATCCTAATTTTTTTTATATAAAGGATACCCTGATCTCAAATTTTATTTTATTTTTCGGTTTTATTTGGGATACCCTTGAATTTTTGAGCTAGCCACGGTCGGTTTCCACTGTATAGAACTTGTATACAAGATGATGTATAACCAAAACTAGATTAAAAAACTTAATTATGTACAGTACTTAAAAGCACATCATTCCTTGTAAATTGATTACTAGATCACATGAGATATTGGGTCTGTTTGGTATGGGTAATGGAATGGACGAAGGAATGGAATGGACGAGGTAATGGAATGGACGAGGGAATGCAATGGATCATTACCATTTCATGTCTTGTTTGGTTACTATGTGAATGGAATGAATTATTATTGTGTATTGTTCGGTAGGCAAGAAAAACGGAGTAATAAAATTAGCGGTGAGTGGTGGTGGTGGTCGGTGGTAGTGATTGTGGGTGGTTATAGGTGGCGGGGTGGGTGTCGGCGGCGGCGATGGGGTGGTGGTGGTGGCGAGTGGCGACGAGTGGCGGTGACGAGGAGTGGTGGTGGCGACAAGGTGGCCGTTGGTGGTGGGTGGCAGCAAAGGTGGCGGTTGGTGGCGGCGGCGACGGTTGGTGGTGGCGGTGGCGTCGACGATGGTGGTGGTGGGCGGCGGCGAGTGGTGTTGGCGGTTGATCGCAGCTGTGGGTGACAACGGTGGCGAGTGGGTGGCGGCGGCGGCAGTGGTTGTCGGGGTGAGGTGGTGGCGGGTGGCGGCGATGGCGTCGGTGGTGGGTTGTGGCGAAGGTCGTGGGTTGTGGTGTTGTTGATGAATAGGTGCAAGAGGGGATGGAATGGAAAAAAAATGAGGGGTGGAAGGAATGATTTTGAAGGAATGGAATGCCTTTTGGAATGTGTGATTCCATTCTATTGACCAACCAAATACTTTTTTTTTCATTCTCTCGTAATCACTCATTCCATTCCACCTATCATTTCTGCGTACCAAACACTACCGTAAGGAACTTTTGCTAGTTGTTAGGTAACATAACATAACATGTGTATTGTCGTTGTCCCAAAAGCATCATCTTTAGTTGTGAAAGCACATAACATAGAAAATGTGTCATTTATCTAATTGCAAAATTAGTAAATAATTTATTGTATTTGAAAGAGATTATGATGAAATAAACACTCTCCTCTTTTAAGGGTGGAAGGTATCGTTCAATCACTTAGGCCGGAGGGTGTGGGGGGCGCCACCACCACCTCGTCACCACCTATGGCGTCGCCGGCGCTATACCCCCACACCCAGCCAATCAAGAGGGGCGCTATAGGTGAGCTCGCCACCATGTTAACGAGAAGAAGGGGCTGTTCAGGTGGGGCCCACTCGAGTGTCATCCAATCAAATTTTTTTTTTTTTTAATATAGGGCTCCATCCCACACCGTGCAAGTTAAAGGGGGGCGTTATAAAGCCCCCTAGCTGACGTGGCGCTGAGGTGTCCTTATAAAGCCCAAGGGGGGTTATTCCACACCCTCTAGCCTTAGGGTGTTTGAGTTATTCTCTAGCCAATAATATCATGCCATGTCAAGTCCACATTCCACTCCTCACTTTACACTCAATCACTGACAATGGTTCAAACATCTAGGGTATGTTTGGCGAAAGTAGCTGGTGGCTGGTGGCTGGTAGCTGAAAGCTGGTAGCTGGTGGCTGAAAGCTGGTAGCTAGTAGCTGTAGCTTTTTAGATATATTTGGTGTTTGGTAGAGTAGCTGAAGCTTTTAATAAAATGTATAAAATGACCAAAATGGACATAACTAAAAATATAGAAAGTTGGTGCATTAAAAAGTTTCTTATTTTTAGAGGTTAAAATAGTCATTTTTTCCCTAAAAGCTTGTAGCTCCTTCTAAACGCTACTAGTAGTAGCGTTCAACCAAAAGCTTCAAGATCCTAACCTAAAAGCTTAAAGCTCCTTCAACCAAACAAGACTTTTTATTGATTAGGAGCTTTTTCTTAAAAGCTTAAAGCAAGAAGCTCCATGCCAAACATACCCCTAGAGAGTGATAAAGAATTTAAAAAAAATTGTGATTGTTAAAAGGGGATGGACCCACCATTAAACCCCTCTCTCTCATCCTTTCCTTCTCTTCCCGCATCAGTGAGTAGTCACCGAAATCACCACTCCCCGTGCGGCAAACTTGGTCCCCGCCATGACTCCGTATACCCCAACTTTTTTCCAAAATCCAACACTTTGACCCATTTAACACTTGTACAGTTGTAAAAAAGCCAACACTTTTCCATAAAAAAAATAAGTGATAAATTTCTAAAAAAAGAAGTCATTAGATATCATCTTTATGGTAACTATAAAACTTTTTGAACAAAAATATTTTGACAAATTTTGGGTCAATAATCAAGGTTTAGAACACCACCGTGTACAATTATAAATTATAAAAAAGAAACACTTAAATAACATAATTTTTAATATCAAACCCAAAGAACAAATTACTAGCAACAGGGTCATACCAGTATGGCTTAAAGCACATCACATATTAATAAATAAGACCAATATTCTTAGTCAATCACAATCCAAAAAACATCAAAAAGAGAATTGCTTGATTATTCCACTATCACCAATATAGTATAGATCCTCAAGAGTACGAGTAAATAACAATGATACAACAGAAGACGAGCGCGATGTAAATAGTAATCTTCGACACAAAAAGAAGCTCATCTTATTGCGTCGGTAACACATGGATGCCTCGTGCACTTGTCTTATCTTATTGCGTCGTAACATACCATTTGTAAGTGCCAACAAGGCCATCCCTAAGCGAAATCTTCGGTTCCCAACCCAATTTCGCAAGCGTTGAGCTATCCATAAGCTTCCTCGGAGTTCCATCCGGCTTCGAACTGTCCCAAACAAGTTCTCCCTCAAACCCGACAACCTCTTTCACCAGTTCCGCAAGTTCCTTGATAGATACCTCCTTCCCACTTCCCACATTCACGTGTCCCAAATCCGAATAGTTTTCCAACAGAAACACGACCGCATCCGCCAGATCATCGACGTGTAAAAACTCACGCAGCGGTGACCCTGTACCCCACACCACCACTTCCTTCGCACCGGAAACTTTGGCCTCGTGAAACCTCCTCATCAACGCTGGCAAAACGTGTGAATTCTCGGGGTGGAAGTTGTCATTAGGACCGTACAAGTTTGTGGGCATTGCGGATATCGCGTCCCACTTGTATTGAAGCCTATACGCTTGGCACATCTTAATGCCAGCGATTTTGGCGACCGCGTACCATTCGTTGGTGGGCTCCAACGGGCCGGTTAACAGAGCGGATTCAGGTATGGGTTGGGGGGCGTGTTTAGGGTAGATGCAAGAAGAGCCGAGAAACAAGAGCTTCTTGACACCGTAACGATAGGCGGAGTCGATGACGTTGGTTTGGATTTGAAGGTTGATGGTGATAAAGTCGGCAGGGTAGGTGTTGTTGGCGTGGATCCCGCCTACTTTGGCTGCAGCAAGGATCACGTATTGGGGTTTTTCGATGGAAAAGAAGGTTTTGACGGCAGACTGGTTGGTGAGGTCTAGCTCGGAGTGCGAGCGGAGGATGAGGTTGGTGTAGCCGAGGGTGCGCAAGCGGCGGACGACAGCAGACCCGACCAATCCGCGATGGCCCGCCACGAAGATCTTGGCAGATTTGTCCAGTTTGGAGGCAGCTAACATAATGAAAATTATTAAGCAGATAGTAATCTAGATGGAAAAAGAGACAGAAATATATACACACATATAGGGCTGCAAACGAACCAAACGTTCGGCGAACAGTTCGTGAATCGTTCGGCGGGAAAGTTCTTTTGTGTTTATTCGTTTATTAAACAAACGAACATGAACAGAGGTCGCATTCGTTCATTTATGTTCGTGAACGTTCAGTAACGTGTCCGTTTGTGTTTGACAGTTCATTAGTGTTTTTATTTTTATATTTTATTTAAATACTTCAAAATTCCGACAAATATTTTGTTCAGAAACGCCTGTTTGTGTTCGTTTGTTTCCATTTGTGTTAATGAACATTAGTTTGTGGTCATTTGTGTTCATCAACATTCGTTTTAGTACGTTGCCTAAAATTAACAAACAAACACAAACGAATGAGCAAATTCATTTCCTTAACAAAAGAACACGAACATAAAATCCCATTCTGTAAGTGTTCATGAACAGTTCGTGAACACACATATTTATTAACAAACGAACACGAACAAGGTCTTGTTCGTGTTCGTTCGGTTCGTTTGCATCCCTACTTCCCTACACACACATACCAGTATCAGTGACTGTCATTTTGCAATCTGAAAGAAGGAACCTGAACAAATGATGAAACCAAATCAGTATTTACCGGAATCACTCAACAGATAGTTATGCAAATCAAATGGTGCTGCTACTTGTATGCATATCACAGCAGCACATACTGATTTGAATTACTAACAAAATTACAACACTGGTTACCACAATCTTCAAATCAAAGCTAAATTTTCACAAACATAAACCAGAATTTTCGGTCCGAGTCGGGTCAAGTCGCAGAACATAATACAGACCAAGATTTCATATCAATTTCCATCCCATTAGCAAATTAACATAAAAGACATTCAAGAATCTTTCTTAAGAACAAAAAATCATGAGGTTTTGGTTGTGGGTATACTAAATAAAGTCAATTTTATAATAACAAGATAAAAATACAACAATCCCATATGTTGAATTTCAATTTTTAGACCTAAAAACAAAAGGTTTGCACATTATAGCAAATAACAAATGAAGGGTTCAGTAGAACTATACAATTAAACAACCCTATGAATCTACTGAAAAGCCATCTCCAGATGGCATAAGAATACTATTGTATTGAATGGATGTTGAAATTGTAAAGATATATTACCAAATCTAGAGTGAAGTTTGGAGAACGAGATGGCTTCGAGTCAAGTGAAGTGGGAACCCTAAGTTGGAACAGATCTTCGATGTTGTTTGTTTGTTTATTGGTTCACTCCAGATTGATCACCGACACCAGAAGAATGAGATTTGATCTCTGTGGCACTATTTTACTTAGCACCTCTATTTACATTTCTACCCCTCTACTTTCTAACCTACTTTACATTCTTTTTCGAGTTAAATGTAATTTAGTCCATGTGGTTTGGGCCATTTTAGCAGTTTAGTTTAAAAGTTTTATTTTTTGTTTGTGATTCTAAAAAGGTTTCACTGTTGCCATTTTAGTCCATTGGGTTAACTTCACCTATTATTTCTGTTAACCTGAAGGGCGATTCGGTCATTGGTCGAATTGTCTTTCTAGTTAATAGAATTACATATAAAATGACCGTACCCGATTTATACACGAAAATACCCGAAACCGGTCATACCCTACAGTACACCCAATACCGGTTTTTTTTAATGTCCGATAGAATACCCGAATTTTTAAAGTATATTTTTATGTTTACTTTACAACTTTTATATTTTTAGTGTTATTGTAGTTTATTTTAACTATTTCTACAAATTACAGACCAAATTTAACTTTTAAACGAATTATTAAAGAAAAATTATATAGCATAAATAAAAATAAAAAATAAAAAAGAAGTTGCCACGTGGCAACTTCTTAATGGGCCAAGCACAATTCATTAGTTCGATACCGACTTTTGGCGTTTTATATATCAGGCTGGTGACGGTTTTTACTTACATGTACCGATACTGAACAGGACCGTATAGGTATTTTTGATACCAGTACTGGTTATGATACTAAAAACAATCATTAAAGTTAAGAAAAATTTGAAAATGTATGAAAGTTAATTAGTATTAAAATATTAAAATAAAAAAGTATTAAAAAACTATATATATCGTTATAATATAAAAAACACTATTTATAAGTTTGTATTATTAATATATAGGATAATTTATTTTTGTGTAACATGATTTAAAAAACTCATTTTTTAAAACCGGTTATTAATACCTGGATCCATATCTGGTTCCAATACCTAGTTATACCCGAACCTGATCATAACCTACCTGGGTACATAAGGTATGATTTTTCTCCTCATTAATTACCCATACCCGAACCCTACATGGTTTCTTTCGATACCCGATTTCCCAATACCCAATTTCCCAATACCCGATCATACCCGGAATTGGTATTAAAAAAACCCCGATTTGTGCACCTCTAACTTACTAAAGATCATGAACAAGAAACCAGTTTGGACATAAAATTAAATAAAGAATACAATTTCTATGTACGGAGCTTGATTCAAAACACCAATTAGCTTACTAAATATTAATAGTTTTTAGTTGAAGATCGTGTTAGACACAAGTCCCTTAAAAATTGTGTGCCTCTTCTCAAAACCAACATGTTTGTTACCAGTACAACATTCAAAGTAGTAGTTGTACTGTCAGAGATATCTCTCAAGCCCGAGATTAAACTGGGTACTTTGGTGTTCTTATTTTGTTGAAAATATGAAGTTGCAAATAAGTTCTTGAAAGTACTCCTCTCAAGTTTCTAGAATATATTTAGAGACTGAAAAGTGTATCACACTCTTGTTTTTTTAAATATGAACCACCATGTTCATCATATATACACACACGTGTAACTTAAACTCATTTAATCTTGTGTAAACAAGACATTAACATTGTAATAAATAAGATAATTAATCTTGAATAAACGAGTTTTAATCTCTAATTAAACGAATTTAAGTGGTGATCAAAACTGTCAGATAATTCATTGACACGAGTTGAAACAACTGGTTTGACCAAGTTCAAATAATTGATCGGACTAAACAACTGGTCTAAATTGCAGATCAACATGCTGGTGTGGGAGAGAAACAACTGATGCGGACCAAACTATTGGCCAGGAAGGAAATACTGACGAGCAAACAGCTGGTCAGGTACCAACAAACTGCTGGTGGTCAAACAGCTGGTCAAATAACAACTGGCTTGAACCGGTAGTTGGTTCAAACAGCTGTTGCTAGCTCGAACCAACAATTATAGTTAGAGCCACTCCTTACCTCATCAGTGTAGTTGAGGATGTCAGTAGGTGATGTTCTTGTATCCAGTGGCGGATCTAGGATTCACACCAAGCCGTAACGTTTTATAAATAAGCCGTAACGAAATCGAAAAAACATCATTTTTTTCCAAAATTTACACTAAAAACGTCAAATTTTTCCGCGCCAAGCCGTAGCGGGGGTTGCCCCCGGTATATGCTACATCCGCCACTGCTTGTATCACACGCACCTGACCCGAACCATGGGTCTGTCGAACCTAAAATGAGCCATTCGAACCAACTTTCAAAAATACAAAGTGCGCCATCAAAACGCCACATTGCGCCCACGCTACTAGCTCGTGCGAGTTCGGGTGGTTCACACCCTTGAGGTAGAGAATGTGTGCTTATTGATAGATTAAAGAAGCGGATGACGAAGAGTCTATAGCCACTCACTGGGCCTGTGAGGAGGATAGTGCATGTAGACTTGTTCTTCGCAACAAAAAAGAAAAAAGCGAAATTCAAAGAAAACCTCTAAGCAAAATTGTTGAACCAACATAAAGGATAGAAAGACCGTTACCATTACCAACACCAAGGAAATCATTACAATTACCATGAGATGCCTCAAAATTCTCCAGACTTGCCTAGTCTGGTGTGACAAAACTAAAAAGCGTTGCAGTTAGTCTCTTGTCTTGCAATGATCTTAATAGTCTTAGACTTTGTTAATCATTTTACAGCTCTAGAAACACAACTGGATGACAAAATTACAATTGATAACAAACTTAAAAAAGAAAACATACAATTAAGCAGTATTAAGAACAAAACAAAGATCAAGTTGCATATGCATGATACACATCTAAAGCTAATTAATCATGAGTTTATCGAAATGAAGGTGTTGAGACTACATTTTCCATTGTTTTACAAATCAGAATTGTATTTGTCATGTACACTTTGAACATGTGTCCATTCAAATCATTCAACTTCCTTTGCAACCTTGACCTTTTGGAAATAGGAACAACATCTAACGACTTTGCAATCGGAAACTTAATACCATTATGAAATCCCCTTGCAAATTTCTCTAGCTTCATATCATAGTTATCTTCTTCATGAACCGCGCGAGAAGGTTAACCAACTGCATCTTTGGTTTCTTCTTTCCAAATCTCATGTGAGAGCCGATAAAGCTTGCGCTCTTGTGAAGTTTATATCATTGTAAGTAATCTGTTCTGGGTCGTCTAAGTTTGTTGTACGACTGTTTTTGATCTGCTAGAATGCTGAGTTTCATAGTGGCTTTGAGCCGGTGGTGTGACCACTTCACGCAATGTTTTAAGAATCAATTTGTCGTGTTCGTATGTGATGATCCTAATATCAGGATCATCACATACGAAGACGACAAAATGATTCTTAAAGCATTGAGTGAAAGAGATCACGCCACTGGCTCAAAGCCACTCTGAAACTCAGCATACCGGTTGACCAAAAACAGTTGTACAACAAAGCTAGACGACCCACTAAGGATTACTTAAAGGGATATAAACATCACGAGAGTGTAAACTTTATCGGCTCTCAAACGAGATATGGAAAGAAGAAGCCCGAGTTGCACTTGTTCAACCTACTCGCACGATTCATGAAGAATAAGAAGAAGATAACTGTGATGTGAAGCTAGGGAAATTTGTGAGGGGGCTTCATAATGATGTTAAGTTTCCTGTTGCAGAGTCGTTAGATGTTGTTAATGCCCAAAAGGTCAATGTTACATAGGAAGTGGAATGATTTGAATGACCACATGTTGAAAGTGTACATGACAAAGATAGTTTTGATTTGAGAAATAATGGAACATGTAGTCTCATCACCTTCATTTCCATAAATTGATGATTAATTAGCTTTCGATATGTGCTTTAAATATGTGCATACATGCATGTGCAAATTGATATTTGTTTTGCTTTTGATAATGATTAATTGCACGCTTTGATTTTTGTTAGTTTGTTTTCAATTGTAATTTGGTCATTTGTGTTTTCAGAGTTGTCAAATGATTAACAAGGTTTAGAATTAGGATTATTAGGATCATTCAAAGACAAAAGATTAAACTGTAACTATTCTCTTTTTACTTTTATGTATATAATTAATCTTTAGTTATCGAAACTATAAAATCAACTCATTTTCGTATATTTGGTTTGGTTTTGATTATTACCAATCAACTCTTATTTTTTAGAAATTTCCAATCAAGTGTGATTACCTTGAATTTGATTGGGATAGACTATTCTTTAGTTTTGTTCAAGTTAAAAAAAAAAAACTAAATTTACGGAGTTTAGAATTTTTAGGATTCACAAAAATCACTAAAAATAAGAACTTCAAATCACATTCAATTAACATACTTTAAGATTGTGTTCCCGAGTTTAATAAACGAAAGAAAAGAAAAGAAAATGAATTAAGAAGAGAAAAGAAATTGAGTAGAAAAGAAAATTTTAATTAGCTAACACGTGTTCCCGAGTTCGAAGGAAATGAAAAAAAAGCAAGGATTTTATGTATAATGAGCATTTTCATTTCAAATCTTTCCAATTCGGAAGGATTTAAAATGAAGGAAAAAACATAAGTTTTCCTTCCTTTTCTCTCCATTTATTTCATTAAAAAAACTCGGAAATACGACTTTTTTTACATCTTTCCAAATCCTTTCTTTTCTTTCGTTAAATGAAACTCTGAAACACAGCGTAAAAGTTAGCACAAACTTTAGATAAACTTGTGACATGTATCTTCTACACCGCCTATGTTAAACACAAGTGATACTAATTGTTAAGATCATAATATTTTATGATGTTAACAATCAAAGGCGTACCCACCAATATAGAGGCGCTTAATTTGTTTATTTTTAGTATTATAGATGCAGAGTGCTCCCGTAAAATATTGCAATCGCTCCCTTGAACTCCTTGGTCTGTGTAAAGTCATCGGATCTACGTAGTACTCGCTGGCTTGTAGCAACAAAATCGGAAAGATTAGAATCAAGTGATGGAGAGAGCTGCGATATTGAGTAGGGGAAAGGGTTGGTTTACCGACGGTGATGTGTAGGTTCGACGTGAAGAAAATACAATAATTTCATCTTCTATTTATCCTTTTTTATGTATTTTGTTTTTAGTATTTAGTTATTATCTTCCACGTTTTCTAATAAAAAAAGCAATTTTTAATTATTACATAGATTTGTTTCATTGCTTACAGAATATTCTATTTTAATAAATTATTATGATTGTTATTTAATTTAAATTTATCTATACTATATAATAAAAGAAACCATTTTGAGGACACTTGTCATCATATTAGACCATATTTTATAGATAAGTATTATTTTAGTTTAATTTTTCTAATTAATTTGAGGACACTTGTCATTATATTAGACCATGTTTTATAGATAAGTATTATTTTAGTTTAATTTTTCCTAATTAATTGTAGATAATTTTCTTATGGATAATTATTATTTAGTTTAATCTCCTTCTCATTTATAATGTTACTAGTCTAAGTACCCGTGTAATACACGGGTGGCTTAACAACAACTAAACACATACAAATTGTAAACGTTTAATCGTTAAACTGTTATTTCGAAAGAATAATATTTTAAGATTGTTGACAAATTGCCAATACTACATCTACCTAATGTTCGTTAGATATTAAGTTTTTCTTAACGAAATCTTCATGATGTTTTCATGCCTTTTGGCGAATAAGAATTGAACCAGCAGTGTTGACATATAAATTTACATTAACACATGAAAAAATATGAAACAGTGGAATTGTAGGCACCATTTTATTTGAAAGGATTTCAAAGGAATAGATGAAAAAGGAAATGGGAACTAAGGTAGGAAAAAAAAACGGTTTAATATTGGCAGTAAGATGGGTAATAAAAGGACAAATGGCAAAACACGGGTTGCTAAACAAAAAACAATTTATACTTTAACGCGTAAATAGTTTTATACGTTCGTTCTAATAGAAACAAAAATGATAGAAAGTATGTGAACTACGATAAATACATGATAAACATAAAAAAATTCACAAGCAATTGAATATCTCTTTATATACAACATTCATTGTTTTATTTGTAGGTCTGCCTTCATTGTCAAGTATTAGTAACTTGATTCCATCTCGTGTTGTAACCCTAGATAAAGCTACGTACAATTGACCATGTGTGAAAACTGGTTGTCTTAAGTACAAACCAACCTTAGATAGCGACTGGCCCTGGCTTTTGTTAATCGTCATCGCAAAACATACCGTTATTGGAAATTGCCTCCTTTGAAATGCAAAAGGAATCTTTCTATCCGAAGGTACCAAATTCATTCTAGGTATGAATGTCCGTGAACCAATATTACCACCTGAAATTATCTCAGCTTCAATTACACGGCTGTAAAGTTTTGTAACCTTTAACCTTGTACCGTTACACAAACTATTTCGTTGGTCAATATTTCGTAACAACATTATTGGAACACCAACTTTAAGCACTAACCTATGATTTGGTAAACCAGATACTTTAAGACCATTCAGCACGTCGGGTGAGTATAACTTTTGCTGAATAGCATTGCCATCTTCAGTAGGGCATAGACTGTCTGAACTAAGATACTCTTTTTCTTCACCTGGGAAAAGTGCCAACAATCTGTCGTTAATCTCGTGAACCACCTCATTCTTAGGCGCAAGTACAGCTCTAGTACTAAAGTAATTACGATCGTTGTAGTTCTCCAAGATTGACGGATAGACAAAATCAATCAGGCTAGAAATTGGATCAGATGTGTTGTCAATTAAAAGCTCAGGTGGTATTTCAATTATTGCTTCACCATCATTCGAACCACCAACATTTCCCTGACCAACGTCCAACAACCATTTTGCAAAATTATTGATCTCTTCAAGTTCAAATGACGGTCTTCCAACGGTTAACCTCATGTTTCTAGTTAACGTCAACAACTTACACTTCCTCCACAAATAAGACGAACATAATGAGGCATTCACAATTTCTTGTCGTCCACCGTTTGGAACAACAGGTAATATTTGCCGAAAATCACCACCAAAAACAATAACCTTTCCTCCAAATAATACATCAGATCTGGATGAATTAGAGATATTGAAAATGTCATGCATAGTTCTATCCAAAGCCTCAAATGCATGTTTATGAACCATAGGAGCTTCATCCCATATAATGAGTTTGGTCTGTTGTAGTAATTTAGCTACATCATCGTCAGGTTTAATGTGACAAACAGAATCCTCATTAAGATTTAAAGGTATATGAAACCTAGAATGCGCCGTTCTTCCTCCATCCAATAGCAATGATGCAATTCCGCTAGATGCAACGTTTAATACGATCTCACCTTTTGACCTAATTGCAGCAGACAATGTTTTCCATAAAAATGTTTTACCAGTCCCGCCATAACCGTAAACAAAAAATACTCCTCCATTGTCTCCATCAACTGCGTTCATAATTTCTTCATATACTGAACGTTGTTCATCCGTTAACAAATTCACCTGACCTTGATAAACATTTTGTAAATCTGTTCTGTTGTAGGCAAGCTCTTCGTTAATCAATTGGCAGCGAAAGTTATCTAAAGATGAAGTATCTGGGTAAGGCATTGATACAAATCTTCGAAGCGATGAATTATTTCGAGTTAAAAACTTCTCAATTTCGCATAAAACATAGTTCTTTAGTTGCTCATCAGGAATTGATAAACCTGTGAAAATTCAGAATAACATATAAATTTAATGATAAATTCCTAGTAACTGTAACAAAAATATAATATGAATTTTATAATTTTACCTGAAACACGATGATACTTTGAGAATCTGTAAAGAAAATCATCTGTCATATACTTCCATGTGCTTTCCCATACTACTTCAGGTCTAGATAAAGTGCTTGACAGTAACATGGTGGCGAATAAATTGCGAATATAACATGCGCTACCTGATATATTTGCTTCTTTGATGGCCTCAATGTACTCCGAGTCGTCATTCAACAAACCAAGCGCATAGCAAGCATCTCTAAAAGTATCGTACACTCGACCGTTAACTGTTTTAATATCATCAAACGATGTTGGTCCTTTAACTTTGTTAAGAATAATTCTTAAATAGTAGGCTTCACCAGTAGACGGAGAAACGGAATGAATTCTGCCAATTGTTTTTCCTTTTATTCTCGGAACCCATATACGCTGGTCAAGCTTCCACACATAAAAACGTGGAAACTGTACATATGTTAGTGTACGTGCAACGGTGTCGTTAGGATCTTGATTACGTTGCATCCAAGACAAAAACATTGATGAGTTCACAGATGGCTTGTTTAGGACGTGATTAATATCTTCATCAGGACCGAAATAAACTGTTTGTTGTCCAGGAAGATGGAAAGGCAACCTCATAACAGAAGGGCTCCTATAATTAACTTCATTCGAAAAAATCCTCCAAGAGGCTTCACAAGCCGATATATACCTACAATCATAATACTCTTTAATTTCATCATTTTCTGGTTACTCGTTTTCATTATTGCTCGGAACCACAGCAACTGTTGCTCTATCAGGCCCTTTATTAATATATTTGAACAAATACTTTATTGACGCAGCTTGGTTGCACCATTCAACGTTTATATGCGCCTGATATCTTTTCAAAAGATTTTTGTTGTAAGGTACAACACTTCTGTTGTCTAACTCAATTCTATTTTTTAAAACGAAAGCACCGTCATCTCTTCTTCTGTATAAGGGAAATCCGTTACAATCCAAGGTTGAGTGATCTTGAAATTGCTTGGGAAAACCTTTTGAACATTTTCTATTAACCATACATGGAGAGCTCATTCTAGCGATACCACATGGACCGTGAATCATATGGTCTTTCACAAGCATATATAGTTCCGGGTCTTCGTTTATATCAGGGATTTCTGCAGAAATAAACTGATCAACATGGTCTACAGTTGGAAGTTTGTAATCATTCTCCATGAATAAGCACATATGCGCATGAGGCAATCCTCGCTTCTGAAACTCAATAGTGTAAACAACTACACAAAAAGGTAACAAACTGTTACATATCATTGAGATCATGTTTAAAAAGGTAAAATTAATAACATACCAGCTGCAGCTTTTCCAAACAAATGACGGTCTTTCAAATCTTTGCAAATTGCATCAAGCTTTATTTTAAACATTCGCGATAGAATATCAGGCCTATCCTCCGGATTAAGATTTGTGTCCTTAAGAAACCTTTGAACCTCCGGCCACTTGGGATTGCAGGTAATGGTTATAAAAAAGTCGGGATAACCATACCATTTACAAATAGCCATAGCGTCTAGATAATTTTGCATCATATATCGTGACCCACCTGTAAACGAAGATGGAAGGAAAATACGTTTTCCAACCTTAGACAAATCTTGTTGGCCGTTAGATCTTAGTTTGCGGATACTCTCATATGTATCAGACCTGAGATCATGTTGCTAAAATCTTATAAAGTTAAGTCGCTCGCTCTCAATCATCGTATAAGCATCAACCAAGAACTGTTGGAATAACCGTCGAGAATTTAGGATCAATGAAAACTGGTTCCTACGATCTTGTACACGATACGCAAAGAACTCTCTCATTGTACAATTCGGACGTTTCTTGTTAGTAACATCAATGACACCCCTATGAGGTATGTCAATTCTGTAACCGTCGTCTCCATATGGGAACAAAATAGGATACTGAAGTGCAAGATACGAAGGATGCAACTCACTTATTCTTTTTAATGACCCCGTTTGTGTCTCGACAACGATATCTCTATTCTCAAGGACGTTATCAATATCTCCAACAATAAGAGCGGCAACCTCGGAGGAAGTAGGTAAGTTATAAGTCCGACCATCTTGTTCTCTTTTCCCAATAAGGCGAAGCTTCAAAGTAGTATTAGGATTCTCTTGGAAGCAATCTCTAACCATCCTATAAATTTTCACAAGCACATTGTTGGCATCCAACATTACTTTGATTTGTTGTATCAACTTATTATCAGTTTCGTCTGAAGAAGTTGATGCAGAAGCATCATCTAAAGATCTGTTTCATAAAATTGACATAGTAAGTAAATATGTAGTTAAAACAAATGTTATAAAAAAATAAGTATTTCCATGGTACCTAAAAACTGATTGCCTGTTTGACAACTCATTTTCAGTATCGTATATGTATAACTGACAAAATTTAGGTTTCCCTCCGTTTTCTGGCACAAGACTACCAATAGCATGATAATTTTCACCACTAATTCTGTAGCAAAAAGGACCATTACCAGTATTGACGGTGTGGTCAACCTTACCACCCATTGACGTAAACGCAAACATAGAATTGTAACGTCGAATGTTCTTCAAAAAGTGCCTGCTTTCGTTATCATTGGACATGAATAGACTTTTATAATAAGGTGACGCAGATTTGTAATCAGGTAACACAACTTTGGCATAACCACAACATAACATATGACATATTTTGCCACCTTCTTTTCTTCCGTTTCCTTTCTCTGCATCCCATAAGTTTGCAAAACAAACTTCACAAGTAATAACTTGATCACCATGATCCAAATAATCTGTTAAAACATATAACATTAGAGTTATATATACAACATTCATTAAAATAATAAGATATACATATTTATAAGTTTATATTTTTACATTATGTAGCATTACTTATAAACAAACCTAACCTGTAGAAACACCTTTATAAGGATCTCGTTCTACGGTTTCCTCTGTGGTCAAGTCGATCATTGGTATAGGATATGAAATACGTGGTTTGCTTACCAACTTACGTTTCCCAGATGATAGCCTTGGAAAATTACAACTCAAAGACGATGTGCAGGTGGTTGATGTGATGTTATGTTGTGTAACACACGGAGTGGAAATGGAATTAATATTGGTGGATACATTATTAAGGGATGACGATGTACTTCCTCCATTTGATCTCTTATTATCCAAGAATAATTTCCTTAATTTCCTTCTATGAGAAGCCTCGTCTTGAGTAACAATTGGGAGGACAACTAAAAGAAAATCGTATACATATTCACAAAATTATAATAAAAAAATAAAAACAAATAAAAATAGTTAGTTGTAAATCAAGAAAGGATAATTTGAATTTTGTTAAAAAAAAAAAGCTAAAAATAATACCATTAGTTATGCTTGATAAAGGTCTTCTGCCTCGTCGAACTTTGAAGAGACATAAATAAAAAAATCGAATAATTAATAAACAATTCGAGCATAATACTTACCTAACTAAGTAGGCATAAAATAATCGAAATGGATAATGAAATAATTAGTGTTATACCGTTAACAATGTCGGTGGATGTGTTTCCATTTCGGTGAACTGCGCATAAAAAAAATATATCTCTTATAGTCAAATACTTGTTAAAATAATTATCATGTGCTATATAATTTTAAAGTTATTGTTTTTTTTAGGAATGAGTACGAAAAAAGTTGAAAAACTATTAATAACTTACCATCCAGAGTGTTTTCTTTATCGATGTCATTGTATACGGAAACAGTCTTTGGTCGTTTAGGCATTGCTGGCAATTTAAAAAAAAAATTGTTACAATAAAGATTTGATATGTTGAATCATATGTTAAGTAAAATTTAATCAATCCAGATGAAGATATAAGCTCTAACTAACAATTATGGTGGTAATTGTGTACATCAATCTCTATTTTATAAGCAGTCATAAATCATACTAATTATTTCAACAAATATAAACAAAAAACGGTTCCACATCAGTCTATATTAACAATGGAATGCATTAACATTAATGAACAAATATTAATATGAAAAACATCATAATTTATAAAAACAAACTAAAACCAACAAATTGTTAAATAAAGTAAGTACTTGGGAACAATAAATACAAAAACCAAAACAAATTATATAATTTCTAACTAAAAGGAGAAATAATAGTCTCTATAAATAACGCTCCGATAACTCCGTTAATTGTATCAACATCTTGTACATATTCCAACTCTTCGCTCGTTAGTTTAACGGTAACCATATGTCCCCATTCACTCATTAAAATCCATGTATTGTACTCCATTATATGTGGTTGGTGCCGCCTACTCTGGAAAGAAATTGTTTGAGAATTCTGAAAAGACAAAACCTTATGCCATACTTCACCTTCGAGTTTGAAGAGTTCAACAATAAGCTCTTCAGGTTCAGAAACAACAAACATGTGAATCTTCCGCTTTATTGTGATAAGATGCCCTTGGCTAGGAATTAGATCTTTACTCAAAGGAAAATTAATAAGTTTGAATGTTTCGGATAAAACATCAAAAGCAACTATAAACTTCTTTCCAATTACCCACCAAGATTGTGAAACAATGAAGTATACAGTGTTAGCGGATAGTGTTCCAACAGACCACGCATAAGAACTTGAACCAAAGTTAGTTGCATTCATGAATTCGACATCTCTCCATATACCAAAACGTCGAGAATACACACTTGCAAATACATTATTGTATCGACGTTTGATGTGGAGTACTTTAAGGTCGTTAGATAGATCATAGTAGATAGCCCCAGTATCATATTCGTGCTCGTATCCATGTTTCGGGTAGTCATCAGATAAAATAGTATACCAATTAGTAGTTGGATTCCAAAGGATAAGTTTTCTAATACAGTAAACTAATAAAAGTCCGTCGAGAGAAGAAAGAAAACGTAATGACATTGGTGGAGTCTCGAAAGGAAAAGATATACTTTTCGTTGAACCAAATTCAATCTTGCCACAGGATTTTATGTATAATGAGCATTTTCATTTCAAATCTTTCCAATTCGGAAGGATTTAAAATGAAGGAAAAAACATAAGTTTTCCTTCCTTTTCTCTCCATTTATTTCATTAAAAAAACTCGGAAATACGACTTTTTTTACATCTTTCCAAATCCTTTCTTTTCTTTCGTTAAATGAAACTCTGAAACACAGCGTAAAAGTTAGCACAAACTTTAGATAAACTTGTGACATGTATCTTCTACACCGCCTATGTTAAACACAAGTGATACTAATTGTTAAGATCATAATATTTTATGATGTTAACAATCAAAGGCGTACCCACCAGTATAGAGGCGCTTAATTTGTTTATTTTTAGTATTATAGATGCAGAGTGCTCCCGTAAAATATTGCAATCGCTCCCTTGAACTCCTTGGTCTGTGTAAAGTCATCGGATCTACGTAGTACTCGCTGGCTTGTAGCAACAAAATCGGAAAGATTAGAATCAAGTGATGGAGAGAGCTGCGATATTGAGTAGGGGAAAGGGTTGGTTTACCGACGGTGATGTGTAGGTTCGACGTGAAGAAAATACAATAATTTCATCTTCTATTTATCCGTTTTTATGTATTTTGTTTTTAGTATTTAGTTATTATCTTCCACGTTTTCTAATAAAAAAAGCAATTTTTAATTATTATATAGATTTGTTTCATTGCTTACAGAATATTCTATTTTAATAAATTATTATGATTGTTATTTAATTTAAATTTATCTATACTATATAATAAAAGAAACCATTTTGAAGACACTTGTCATCATATTAGACCATATTTTATAGATAAGTATTATTTTAGTTTAATTTTTCTAATTAATTTGAGGACACTTGTCATCATATTAGACCATGTTTTATAGATAAGTATTATTTTAGTTTAATTTTTCTAATTAATTGTAGATAATTTTCTTATGGATAATTATTATTTAGTTTAATCTCCTTCTCATTTATAATGTTATTAATTTAACTAATAGAGTAAATTACGATTTTGGCCCCTGTGGTTATATCGCTTTTACTCTTTTAGCCCACAAAGAATTTTTAACATCTGAGCCCCCAGCGTCTTTTTTTCTAATCTTTTTGGCCCCTAACGTCTTTTTTCTAACCCTTTTGGCCCCTAACATTTAATGGATAAGGTTAGTGTTAGGGGCAAAAAGGGTTAGAAAAAAAACACGTCGGGGGCTCAGATGTTAAAAAATTCTTTTTTAGGCTAAAAGGGTAAAAGTGATATAACCACATGGGCCAAAATCATAATTTACTCTAACTAATATTATTTATCATTTATACATTTACGGAGTTTTAAATAATGGGTTAAATTTATATCAATCTAAATTTTTATCTATAATATACTATATAATAAAACATTAATGTGTGACACATGTTGTTCATTGTAGGTATTTATTTTATGATTTTCTCGCCTCACTTCTAAACTTATCTTATATTACTTAAATGAATAATGAACTAATATTAAATTTTATCCTACTTTAAATTTCGAATACCATTCTTCTATTTTTCTAATAAAATATTATCCGAAATTGTAAATTGTTAATTTAAAAAATTTTAAATAAAATAAATTATTTATCACGAAAATCAAACTTTGCATTAATATATTAAATATTTTTATTTTCACTATACAAAATTACATTTACTAACTTTTTTATTATTTGGTATATAAAATTACATTTATTTAACTTGTGTAATAAATGAGGTTTTTTTAAAGATGTATTATTTTATTATTTGGTAAACAATATTACATTTATTCAACCAGTGTAATACATGTGGTTTTAAAGATATTTTTTTATTTGGTATATAAAACTACATTAATTCAACCCCTTACAATATGGTTCATATATATATAACTTTTTATTATTTAATATATAAAATTATATTTATTCAACCCGTGCAATAAAGGAAGTTTTTAAAGATATAATATTTTATTATTTAGTATATAAATTTATTTACTCAACCCGTGTAATACACGGGGTTATAACCTAGTATATCTATATTCTCAATATCTTTAATATGTTTGAATTCTTATAATTTTTATGATCTATATTATTATAAATTTTAAGCAAAAAAAACGTTACCCGGTTCTTAACTTAACCAACCAGTCCGACCAGTAGCCTAGTAACACGTTTGGTTCAATATCCGATCCGATTTAAAAAACATTGGTTATGGTTAGATTTAAAAAAAATGAAAACTCATAAAGAACAATTTTAGATATGTTAGATTTTCATCAGGCATTTATAATGACGCTAGACGTACCTTTGTTGATTATATAAAATGTAGTTTGATTATTTTTTTTATATGATCCGATCCTAACCGAACCGAAAAATAATATTATATAGCGATAGACAAATGACCCTAAAACTTTCAACCTCGTAAAAATATTACCTAAGTCCGCTAATGTTAACAATGAGTATGAGTTGTGTTTTAATTTTATGTCGAGCAAAATGAATAAATAATAAGAAACAAGATTTGATATCATAAAACAATAATAGTGTATTGGAGGTTACCTTGAGTGCTTCTATCGCAAATGCATCGTGCTTTTGTTCTTGTTCGGCGTCATCAGGGATGTTGACACCTTTCACTTGTTTTTTCCTAAATTTTTCTTCTGGCTATTAGAATATATATATGCATATAAAGCTCAAAGTTATTATAAATTCTCCAAATATGGCAATAAACTATTTCTATATTACTTGAACCAAAAATGAAGGGATTCATAAATAATTAAAGTAATCAAAGATGTTGATTTGATTTGAGGCAATTTATTCCATGCTTAAAAAAGAATTATAAAACAAAAATCTTGTTTAAATTAAAAGTCATGTGACATCGGACACAATCAATGTGTGAGGGAGTTGTGAATAATCTACATAATATTAGTCTACACAATATAATAAAATATGTCTTTTGTTAATATTTAGTAATTAAAATTATGCGGTCAAGACTTTAGAGAGATGAAAGTTTGCTAGGTGTTACACTTTGTTAATATAAGAGTCGGTATTAAAAGAGGATAACCCATCATTGAGCTGAATATTTCTTTCTTCTCTGTTTCTCTCCTAACAAGTTTTCTACATTAAATAGGGAAAAGTAACCTCACAAAAAAAAAATTCAAGACTTAAATGGTGAACAAAAAAAACCCTAATTTTTTAAATGATGGTAAAGATTAGGCAAAAAGGAGTAAAATTATGTTGAAATCATACATGCGATTAACAGCAAAAGGCAGTTGAACGTGTTGTAAAGTCGCTGGAATCAATGGCAATTTAGGGAGGAAGAAAACAAAACACGACACCAACTAACTTCGTCGATACCGGTATCGGTATTAGTTTTATCGGTTCGGTCAATGTAAAAAAATACATATCAAGATCCCTTTGGGCATACTACAACTTTTTTTTTCTCACTAGTTATTGCTTTAAAATTGGTAAAAGAGTACCGCTACATCTAACATCCCCTGTTATATTATATTATATTATATTATACATATAACAGGGTGGAGTTATTGTAAAAAAGACCAAAAGTGTGAGAAAGGTAAGAAATAATCTCAACCATTAGATCTAAATTAATAGAAAAGGGTAAGATTGTAAATGCATTAAATTCAAATATGGTAATCCTTGATTTAAGGATTTGGAGAGAGAAAATCCTTGATTTAAGGAATATAACCGTCCATAACATCATTCATTTTTATTTTTTTTGCATCATTCACAGAATCAGATCCATGTTCATGACATGGTGTTTTAAAAAAATTCATAGTTCAATTCATGGTGTTTTTACGAAAAAAATATAACACCATTAAGTAAACAAAAATATAACACCATTCAGTACACAAAATAACACCATTCAATACAAGAAATAACACCATTCAGTAACCAAAAATAACACCATTTAGAAATAAAATAACACCAAACAGATACAAAATAACACCATTCAGAAACAAAAATAACACCATTCTGAAACAAAAAAAAAACCATCCAGTAAAAAAAAATAACATCATTCAATAAACAGTATAACACCATTCAGACAATAAAAATAACACCATTCAGTACAAGAATATAACACCATTCAGTAAATAAATATAACACCATTCAGAAAAAGAAAATAACACCATTCAGAAACAAAATAACACCATTCAGAAAAGTAAAAAACACCATTCAGAAAAGAAAATAACACCGTTAAGAAAGGAAAAAAACACCATTAAAAAATCCTTACACATCTATATCATCTTCTTCACAGTTCCACGTAGCAAATCCTCTGCTTCAATGTCTCTGCTATAGTATAAACTCCATCGTTGCCCCAATCGGATATTAAGATTCCACAATATTCATGATAACAGTGTGATTATCTCCAATAATTTCTGAATCAGAACCCTAATATAATCAATGGCGCATTGTAGATCGAAATTTTTATTCCGCCACCGTCTGACACAATCGTCTTCAACAACCGCTTCCGCCACCGGCTTCCGCCACCGTCCGACACATTAATTTATCAACAACGATCGTCTTCAACAACCGCTTCCGACACCGGCTTCCGATTGATGTTTGATCTTCCGATTCGTGGTGTTCTTGGAGTTGGTCTTGGAGAGAGAAATTCTGAACGTATGATAGATGATAGAGAGAGATCTGGAGAGAGAGAGAAATTGTAGGGATTTTGATTTACAAAATGGGTATAAAAAGACACAATTGCCTCTAGATATTTCAATTCAGTCCAAATTAATAAAAATATTTTACAATTTGGTCCCTATTATCTCAACCATTAGATCAAATATCTAATGACTGAGATTCTTTCTTACCTTTCTCACACTTTAGGCCTTTTTTACAGGATCCTCTACCACATATAACATTTACCAAACTTTGATTTTGAGAAGGAAGCCACTATTCATTAAGTTTTTTGTTATTTTCTATTACTTTTTATTAAGTTAAAATCTCATCCTTATACTTTTAAGGGGCTAATAAAGATACACCCAAATATCTATTTTGACATCCTATATATGAATGGTATACAAATATACATATATATTGGTACTATACAAGGTTCGTATACATATATATAGTGGTCGTATGCTAGTAAGAGAATGTTAGGTTATGTAAGTATACGACTCGTATACCTATATATTGGTAGTATACAAGGCTTGTATATATGTTTACGGATTGTATATAAGGCTTATATACATGTATATTGGTCGTATTTAAGCTCGTATATATGTTTATGGGTTGTATATAAGGCCCGTATACATGTATACTGGTCGTATATAAGGCTCGTATACATGTGTACCGGTCATATACTTGCACAACCAAACACACTCTGACATTCACTTACTACTGTACGACCCGTGTAAACCTATATGAGTCGTATACATGATTGAGTGTGTGAATAAGATAGTTATCGTGTGTGAATAATGGAGACCGACTTTAAATAATAGACGACTTTAACCGACTTAATTTTTAACAATTTGTTTTTCTCTAGTATCATTCTCGTTAACTTTTTTTTAAACATTTCGAATAAAATTCCGTCCGTACCGGTAGATCAATGTAAAAAAACACGTGTTGATATCCTTTTAGGCATATTATAACTTTATTTTTATTTTTTTTTTCTTTGAATTGTATAACGAGTATCGGTACCGTAACAAACCGAACCAATAAAAACATTAATATTTAGTAAAAGACTTTGACTATCCAGAGGACTCACATTCTGACAACCCAAAGTCAAGAATGATACAACTATTATTATTTATCCCTGTTCTTTCTTCCAACAATAAACTATACCCCAATTGATTCTACACGTCAACAATCACCTCCAGAATTCATATGGCCGATTATTCGATTCTGGGTTTTCTTTATTCCAATCAATTTTACCTTTTTATTATTTATTTTACTACTTTTCTCGTTAGCTGTTGTTCGCATGAAGATGGTTATGGTTCTTTCACAATTTCAAGCTTTACTTACACTAAAACTTTCATCAGACCTTATGATTGGCGTTATATCAGAGGTAATGATCGTCACTTAGCTTCTTATTTATTTAATATTTCTGATATTAGTTACATTGAGGTTTTGCTCAATTGTGTGTATTTTGACATTTTTCTAGTTGAATTATTGTATAGTTGACTTTCAACGACCTTTAGATAGGCAGATAGCAGCTTAATAATCGAATTTTGGGTCATTAGATTATGGTTGATTGAATTTTGATTATCTGTTGCTGGTTCTTAATTTACTTATTTTACTAATTTGATTACATCCAGCTTGCGGTATGCGCATATAATGTATATATGTGTGGGCCATCGGGGCGCATAGGTAAAAGTGCACTAATTTTAACGTTATTTTACTAATTTCGTGAAAATAACGTTAAAAGCAAAGCTGAGGACGGTTAATCATGCATCATGTGGTAGCGTTGATAGCTGAAAGACAAAAGGGTACATGCACTAATCAGTCTTTGTCCCGATTGTTGAGTGTTATGTGCCTTATGTCCAAGGCTTGATGCAAAACTACTATCAAGCCGGGGTCTCACTGGCATCAGCCTCTCTATTCCTACGGGATAGAGGTAAGACTGTCTACATCTTACCCTCCTCACCCTACCTTTGTTTTGCTATTGGTGGGATTTACTGAGTATGATGATGATGATTACATTTTTTTCAAAAAAAACTGTACTATGATTTAAGTTCTGATTTTTAATTCAATGGTTTTCTTTTTCTGGTGGGCCAATGTGACAACTTTGGGGAAATAGTGTTGGGTACATGTAATCTGAGTATTTGTTCATATGTGTTTGGATGACTCATTATTGTGATTTAAAGGCGGAATAATCGGTTTTAAGTTTTAACTGTTTGGTTAAACTGATTATGATTATTTATGGTTAAAATTATCAAGATTTGGATGATCTGTAAGTAGTGGCAGTAACAAAAGTGATCAGTAAGATAATGCAAATTACCTGACTGTTCCACCTTGATTGGCTGACTATTTGATTTTGATCTCAAAGTTGCAATAATGGCTTTGAAAACACACATCATAACATCACTTATTTATCAACATCGATCGAAGCTATACGAGTTTATAGGATTTTGAGTTCACAATTAATTATCTTCAGGTTCTTGATTTAGTGATTTTATGGGGCGAGTCAAGGTCAAAACTTTGGAATGTTTAGTGAATAACTCTCAACTGATTCTTGATTTAGTAGGTACATAGTAGGGGAAGGTAACATTTTGGCTAGTAGGATTTTGATTAAATTTTGACCATATGCATAGTTACTTAACTTTTTATTCTTGATTAAATTGTTTTATAAAGTGGGTCAAGATCAAAATGAAAGCTTTAGTAATTGCAAAAGTTTGGTTCTAAAATTGTGAAAGATTCTATGGTAAATAAACAATTTGACAAAAGCAAGCTTTCAATTTGGATGCAACTCGATTTAAACATCAAACATGGCCTTGTGGATTTCAGAATTTCAGTTTGTTATTTATTTTGGTTGTTGAATTTACCTCTGAATTTTATTCATAGCTTTGAATTATTATATCGCCGACAGTTTTTAATCTGATGCTGTAATTTTCTTGCAGTTGATTTACCGACATCATTTTCTTCGATGACTATTGCTTTAGAGTCTGATGTAAACCTTGTAAGTATGACTTTTCTGTTATATTATATGGCACAAGCTATAATTCATCGATTTTAGAACCTGCGGTTTATTCATGTATTGTTTTTCTTTAAATTGTTGAACACGTTTTTTTTTATTTTATTTCCAGGATAAAGATCATGTTCAGCAAGCTAATATATCTAATCTACCAATGATATGTGTTCGTGAAGGCAGCCCTCCTTTGCCTGATGCATATAATACCTCTATTACTGGTTTAGGTACAATGGTAACTCTTCTGTTCAATATAATACACTTACATACATTGCATTAAGTTTTTGTGTATCAAACGATTACCAAATCTTACATACTCTTCAATAATAACCAAATAGGAAATCTTGTCGATGCTGATTATTATCATCAACTTTTGTTGGCAAAAGATCAATTCTCAAAACTTGTGAAAACAATTTTTTATGTAATCTTCATTTCTTTTCTTTCTTATTATTTGCAATTAAAAAATTGATTTTTTTTTGGAATTATTTGTTCACTCGATTTTGCAGTGTTGGATCCTATTTCTAATGAATCGTTGGGAACACAAAGTCTCCAATTTGCAGAGAAATGTTATCCTATGCAGAAATATATTCTTTTAAGACTAACAAATGAGCAGGTTACCTTTCCATCTATATATCACACACACACACACACACATATATATATATATATATATAGTGGAGGGTTCAAATGAGAAGAAATTTTTTAACGGTCATGGTATTATACAGATTTCTCCAGGTGTGTGGTACTTTGGCTTATTTAACGGTATTGAATCAACGACCCAATCAAAGATGGTAATACCCTTCTTTTAAGCCATTATAATGTGTATCTATATGAGTATGCTTATAGTTTTGTTAGCAATATCATTTTTTATTGTTATTATATAGTTTTGTTGTTATCGAGCCGGGGGTCTCACTTAAAGCAACCTCTCTATTCCTACGGGGTAGGGGTAAGGCTGTCTACATCTTACCCTCCTGAGACCTTTCCTTAGCTTTGCTATTGGTGGAATTTACCGAGTATGATGATGATGATGATATACTTTCCGTTACAGATATCAGGGTATTCTTTTAGTGGGAATGTGAGCATTGAAGGTTGTATGGGCCCATCTAACTCGGGCCAATTCTGTAACCAAACCATTGACCAACTTTCTTGCGTTGACCAAAGTTCAACACAAGAAACCTTTGCTTCTTGTAGAAACAACTATGAAAGCTCGTGCAGCGGTCCAAAAGAACCAAAAGTCTACACTTTCGACTTGTTTGGAGTTTCCGAGAAAATAACAATCTCAACTTCAAAAGTCAAAGTCAACCAAAATCAACTTTCAGATGGTACAAGAAATCAAACTCGTATTGGTTTGATGTGTTACGTTAGGCATGGTGCAATGCCATCATCGTCTATTCATGATTATTCGGGTAATATTGTTGATACCCCTTTGGCTATTCAATCGCCAAAAGTTGGCCGGTGGTATATTACCATTGTACCCATGGACCTCTCAAATGGAACAATAGGGAAAGTGAAGGTTTGCTATTCGCTGGCATGGCAAATGCGTCAATGTCCTCAAAATAAAGCTGGTGTGAACTGTACATGGGAACGATACATGCTCCAGGTTTGTTATAAATATAAATAGCTCTTATATGCTGTGTTATTTGCACAACTTAATATCATATTCACCCATTTTACGTAGTATATAGATAGAATCGGTTATTTACAACAATTCGTTCATTTATTTGCAGACAGTTTTGAGGAAGAACGCTGCTCTTCCTTTTGAATCATATTATATACCCGTAAGCGATAATGGATCTTCACGTTCATCTAATTTCCTTCTGGAGCCTCTTCTTAGCTACAATTCACTCGATCAACGTCAAAGTCAAAGTCAAGATTTTGCATGGACTTATTTTGTAGCAGACATTCCCTTGGGTGCAGCTGGAGGAAGCATTCATGTTCGAATAAACTCGGATACTAAATTAAATTATGAAATCTATGTGTCATACGGTGGATTACCATTGGAAGATAAATGGGATTACTTCTATGTGAATTCAACTAGCAACAGTAACTGTTCTATGTTCTTTAAGTTGTATGACTCAGATGAAAAGAATATCGGTTTTTATATTGTCTATGCTAGCGGAGGGACTTGGGGTTTTGGTATAAAACATTTGACTTCTTCTCATCAAAGTCAAAGTCAAACTACTATGGCTATTTCGGTCGAAAGATGCCCGAGAAGGTGTTCTTCTCATGGAACATGCCAAAATGTTGTTGAAATGAGTGGATTGTCACTCTACAGGTACTTCATATATAGTAACTCGTCGTAATTCAATGATATTATGTCTTGTTTGTTCACTTCCTTTAAGTGATATGATGTATCATTATAACTTATTTCAGCTTTTGTAACTGTGATCGTACACATGGAGGCTTCGACTGTAGCGTTGAACTTGTCTCGCATCAAGGTAATTTTAATGCTCAAATAAGGGAAATTGGATTTTAATAAATCCCACTTAGAGGTGGTTGGGCAATAATAGTCCCACCTTCAAATATTGTCACTGGCAGTCCCACCTGTTAGAATATTTTTTTCTCACAGGACCTCCGTTAAAAAAACTTAAACTTCGTTAAGTGTTTATTTTTCTTAATTTCAATATGATGTTTTAGGGCTTTTGATCAGAACGAGGATACGAGTCGATTGATGTAAAACTTACCTCGAAACGGTGCTCCAAACGGCTTGAATTTTTGTTAATTGGAAGTTTAAACACCCGAATTGAAGCACCATTTTCGTCGTTTGGAGCACCGTTTTGAGGTAAGTTTTACATCAATCGACTCGTATCCTTGTTTTGATCAATAACCCTAAAACATCAGTTTGAAATTCAGAAAAAAAAACCTTAACAGAGTTAAGTTTTTTTTAAAGGAGGTCTAATGAGAATTTTTTTTTAAAAGGTGGGACTGCCAGTGATAATATTTGAAGGTGGGACTATTATTGGCCAACCACCTCTAGGTGGGATTATTAAAATCCAGTTTCCCAATGTAATAATAGCATTTTTTTTTTATCTCCATTAAAAAGAGGAGACCCACTGTCACATCTTCATATTCGTGTCGTTATATCATATACAACTTATATGTGTGGAATGTGGGACCCAGAAAATATGAACACAAACATCCTTCATTTCATGTATCTTTTTCCGGGAACACGCTTTTTAAGATTCTTTGTTTTTGGTTTCATCTAGGAGGGGTGTGGGGCGAATGTCGATGCTCCGCTATCTGTCCCTCTGCATTGAGTGTGAATGTATGATATAGTGCTTAGACATAAGCTACAAACTATATACGCAGGATGGACAAAGGGAACAGAGCATCGACATTCACGGGGTTCTCAGTTTGGTTCTCAGTCTTTTGAACGTGCAAATAGCGGTATGTATAACAGCTTATGTGAAGTTACCAAAATACCCTTAGTCTTTTACATTACGTTTGGATCCTTTACATAGTACGCACCACAATAATCTTCAAGGGTAATCTTGGAATGTGGAGAATGTTTTCAGTGAGCCTACTGTAAATATGGAAGTGCATGTATGGTTTTTTCATATAGCTTGTGTGTATTTTGACTCTTTTTGACTTTTTTATCGAAGCAATGACATAAATCGTAATGTTATATGATGTCCCGTAAAATTTCTTGTAGGGCATATGCTGCAATCGGTTTCGCTTATTGCATCAAATGCTGCATTCGTGTTTCCGGCTTATTGGGCCCTACGTCAGAAGGTAACGATAAGTTTTATGTAAATTTGTCAAAAACCTAAAATACCCTTTTGCTGGGACAGAAAAACTTGTTCCTTTGTACAACCATTTGTTATTTCCGTTAAGTGCAGGCATTCGCAGAGTGGGTGCTCTATACATCTAGTGGTATTTCAAGTGGCTTATATCACGCGTGTGATGTTGGCATCTGGTGTGCGCTATCTTTACATGTTTTGCAGGTTAGTAAAATCTCTTATCATCACACACACACACACATACACTTAAATGTTATAGACTTGTAACAAAATACGCTATCGATGTTTTCTCAGTTCATGGATTTCTGGCTTTCATTCATGGCTGTAGTGAGCACATTTGTATACTTAGCGACCATTGGCGAAACTTCAAAGAGGGCAATTCATATGGTGGCTGCAATCCTTACAGCACTCATGGCAGAAACCCGAACTACAAGGTATGCTTTACGGGTTTTCCGACTTTAGCTGTACATTCTTCTTCATCGGTTAAAATCTTTTTCACAGGTCCTCCAATGTTGTTCTTGTAATAGCAATTGGAGCAACCGGCCTTTTTGCTGGTTGGTTGATCGAGTTCTTCACGCACTATAGACGATTCTCGTTTTCTACGGAACTTTTTCTGAATTTACTTCATAGGTGAGATTATTTTAGATTTTTAGTTATGGATGTAAACTCTCTGGGTTAGAAAACAGTAATCTTATGGAATTTACAAAACGTGCCAGGTGGCAGACATTTAAAGGATGGTTTCATAACCTTGTAAAAACGCTTGTTAGACGTTTTCAGTGGTTTTTTGTGCTTGCGGGATTTGTTGCATTATCAATGGCTGCCATAAGCTGGAGTCTCGAATCAACCGAAAGTTACTGGTTTTGGCATAGGTTAGTGGGTACCTAATTCAATAATACCTACAAAATGAAAAGTTAACATTTTATGAGTCCGGTTACAAATATCACTAATTGGACCCATAAAATGGAAAAACGTCAGCCACTAATTGGCTGACGTTGTGTTATATGGTAGGTTAGGTTGAAAATTTCTTAAATCTCACGTGTGTTAGAGCTCTGATTTTATCTTGATAATGTTTTGATTATGTAAACTTGTTTGCAGCGTGTGGCATGTATCGATATACATGGGTTCCTTCTTTTTTCTTTGCTCAAAAGTCAATGCGATCGAATGTGAGAATCAAGGGTCTACAAGCAGAGATTATCAGTTGACTCGACAAGATTCTCTCTCGAGATGTGAAGACCAACAAGCGAACGCGTAGCTTATGGTTCAATATTTTTTATAAGAAGGTGATTTGCACACCATCACATTACTTCACACACCACCATATATGTTGTATGGGGCTCTACCTTATGTAACTAATGGTGTGATAAGTAATTTTAGTGGTGTATTAACCACCTATAGGATTATAGGAAACAAAAATGTAAATGAGAAAGAGAGAGAAATATGGATAGAAATTTTAAGATGTGGTTTTGTCATTTATGTAAACTTATGGGGTCCTTTTGTATATTTACAATCTTATATAATTTTTGTTTTTTTGCACATATTGCTTCAAAAATGTTAAGATATACCATATCCCTCACTTATTTTCCCTTTTACATGTTAGATATCATAATCTACAACAATGTTTAAAATCATGATTTGTGTAAGAGTTTATACATCTTCTTCGCAATCTTGGATCTAATACCGAAACCATACACCCGATTTTACCTTCTTCCTAGCCTGTATTTTACAAGATGCTCTTAGAAAATTCAAATACCTAACACCGAAAAATCTAGTTTCAACATAGCTAACATCGAAAGGGTATAATGGTCATTTAAAAACTACCCATTTAGTCAGTCAACCGACGTCATTTCAAGTTTCAACAACCTCTAACCAACTACATCCCGGCTCCTTTGAACCACAATTATCTTGCATCACCTCACGAATCATAGCCACATCAGACCATCTACCAGAACACGCAAGCGTGTTAGACATAAGGGCGTAATTCACATTCTTGTTTGGCTCCAACATTAAAAGTTTTTCACCTGCCCATTTTGCTAACTCCAGATTTTTATAAACTTTACAATGTCCGATGAAAGATCCTAGCGTGTCAGGTCCAGGTTTCATTGGCATTGACACTAGAACATTAAAAGCTTCATCGAGTTGACCAGCTCGACTGAAAAGGTCAACTAGACAAGTGTAATGCTCGAGTTCTGGCATAATCTTGTAATCTTTAGTCATTGATTCGAAGTAATGTAGACCCTCAGTTACTAATCCACCATGGCTACACGCAGAAAGAACACCAAGAAACATGATTTTATCGGGTTTTGATACGCTTTCTAATACCATTTTGTTAAAAAGATCAACAGCTTCTCTTGAAAGACCATGAAACGCGTATGCTTGAACCATAGAAGTATATGACACAAGATCGGGTGTTTTAATCGCGTTAAATGATTTTAATGCAGAAACTATGCTCCCTGATTTAGAGTATGCGTTTACAAAAGAATTAGAAACCGATAAAAACGATATGATTCCACTTTTTAACGCATAAGAATGAACTTGAAGAATTTGACAGTTCAAAGAGAGATCCCCACACGAGCTAACAATGCTCGCAAGAGTCAGTTCATCGGGGCAAATATCTTCTCGTAACATCTCTGTAAGTAGCTTTATGGCTTCCTTACCATCGCCGCAGTGCCCATAACCGACAATCATAGTGTTCCACGAGATCACGTTTCTTGGAGACATATCATCAAACACGTTACGTGCATCAACAATGTTTTCATTCTTCGCGTACATGTCAACAAGAGCACTAGCCACCACCACGTCCCGATCAAACCCAAATCTAAGTACAAGACCATGAACTTGCTTTCCCAATTCACGATGCGCAAAACTAACACAACAATTCACCAGACTCGTATACGTAAATTCATCACCATTAACCCCATCGACCCGCATCATCCAAAACACTTCAAAACTCTCATCCGTTAACCCGTTTAACGCGTAGCAAGACACCATTACATTCCACAAAACCAAGTCTTTCTCCAACACATCCTCAAAAATCCGTCTCGCGTCAAGAACAAATCCAAGTTTAGCATACATATCCACAAGACAACTATTCACATAACAATCTTTACCAAACCCCCATTTAACTATACAGCAATGGAACTGTCTACCCATCACAATTTGCCCCACTTGAACCGACATTATAACTAAATTCAAACAAGTTATACGATCCGGGTTGACTTTCTCCATCATCTTTCTTCTAAAATAACATAAACCCAATTGCGAATCACGGATTAAAGTGTTCCAAGTCACAACATTTCTAACAAGCATTTCGTCGAACAGCTTGCGAGCATCATTGGACTTGTTGCATTTGAGATAAAAACTCAACAGTTGGTTTTGTAATGATAAGATGCTATTGTAACCTAGCTTAATCATAGGTGAATGTAATTGTTGATGCTTTACATCTGGGATCTTTAAAGCATTGGATATGAAAGAAAGATTGATGCTTTGAAGTTGATTAGGTTTTGGGTTATTTTTGGCGGGTTTATGCAGGGCTGCAAGTTGGGTAATTAACCGTTGCTTTGAAATGGATGGTGGCATTTTGTTTTGGCTGGCATTTAAGCATCTCTATCAACTGGTGTGTTGTGTAAAAATGGTTGCATTTATGTTAGAGTAAACTGCAAAAATGGTCCATGAGGTTTGGTCATTTTGACACTTTAGTACAAAACTCAAATCTTTCGAATCTAAGTCCATGTGGTTTCAATTTTATTGTCATTTTCATCCAAAAGCAAAATCTGGTCAGATTTTTCAGTTAACATCCAGCTTTTTAGTCTTTTTTCCTCCCTTTTAATGAAGGGCAAACTGGTCTTTTAACATTTTATTATAACAAATTAAAAAAATATGACCATTTTGCCCTTCATTTAAATGGAGGAAAAAGTAAAAAAAGTTGGATGTTAACTGAAAAATCTGACCAGATTTTGCTTTTAGATGAAAATGACAACAAAATTGAAACCACATGGACCCAGATTCAAAAGGTTTGAGTTTTGGACTAAAGTGTCAAAAGTGACCAAACCTCTGGGACTATTTTGGTAGTTTACTACTTTACTCATTAAATTATAAATAGAGACAAATCTAGGTAAAAGGATAGGATAAGAGTGTTTAAAGAGTGTTAAGCTCAAGTTTCTCCCTTTTCATAACAAATCTTGTTATACAATGCATTATTTATAATCATTTGATTTTTTCGATTTGATATATCGATTAAATGGCATATTAAGAAAATCTTGAACTCAACCCGCTTATACTGTCATCGTTAATGCCTTTTAACCAATATCAGTTGCCAAATGTCTTGTAGTCTAATGGTATCCAGGTGTGATGAAAAATGTCCATCTTCATCCAGGCATGTGTTATACATATGAATGTAAATGTGAGCCAAGCATTCGCCACTCACGCTCACTAATCATGTGTTAAACATAGTCAACGTGAGTGTGAGTGGTTTTTATTTAAATATTTAACCAAAACAGTGAAAACCAGATAAAAAAATATTTTTTTTTAAAACAACTCAGTTTCCGTCTAAATTATATCAGAATGTTGAAAAAAAGTAAAACTGCGTGTTTAAAGGGCTAATGAATACAAATTATTCGAAAAAAAGCCATATTAAATGTTAAATGAAATACTACATAATAAAATAAATTATCATTTTTTTTATTTTGCAAATTGCTTCATTTCATTGGGTTGCTGCTTTATTTGATTTCTTCACAATGTGAGCCAAGCATTCGCCACTCACGCTCACTAAGCATGTATTATACATAGTTAACGTGAGTGTGAGTGGCTTTTATTTAAATATTTTAATATTCAACCAAAACAGTGAATACCAAATAGAAAATACCTTTTTTTAAAACAAATCAGTTTCGGTCTAAATTATATCAGAATGTTGAAAAAAAGTAAAACTATGTGTTTAAAGGGCTAACGAATACAAATTATTCGAAAAAAACCCATATTAAATGTTAAATGAAATACTATATAATAAAATAAATTATCATTTTTTTTTATTTTGCAAATGGCTTCATTTCATTGGGTTGCTGCTTTATTTAATTTTTTCACAACTCACGCCTCACACACAGGCGTGGTGTTCTAGCGAGTGTGAGTTCTATGTGAGTGTAACGCCCCAAAATCTGAATGTTAATGTTTGTTGGATGTTATTATGTGACACGTCAGGAAATAAATAACTAGGCTATTTAACCTAGTTAAGGGTATGGTCAAAAGTCTTAAATGATTAAGGTAGTGTCAGTTATGTTTTAAAAGTAAACCCGAGGGGCTAAAATGGAACAAATGCAAGTTAAGTTATAAAATATCTAACACACACAAACACACACATACGTGTGTTCGAGAAAGAGAGCAGGAGGCTCCCAGGGAGCCTCAAACCCTAGTTCCATCTTTATGCTCAAATCGAAAGGCAAGATGAAGCTCAAATCCATAACCGAGCATGGATTAATGATCTCCAACACGAGGGGATCATAAGGTATGTCGAAAATCTAAGATTGGTGATCATGTGTAAAGTGGGTTATGTTTTAATCCATGAGTTTAAGTGAAATTGAGCATTGGTATGTGTTATAATCATCATATAGAACATGGGTTATGAATGGTTTGCGTTAATTTGATGTTTAGAGGTGACACCCGTTAGTTAGGGTGAAGATGATGACTAGAATCACCTCCTATGTTCAAGTCTTGTTGAAAGATTGATGTATTATGTGGGTATGATGAATTATTGTTAGATGAAAGTATAGGAATATGATGATGTTATGTTTAATGTTCATTTGGAATGATACATGATGATTAGTAGTTGGTTTTGATGGGTTATGTATGAGTTTAGAAGAATCGTGCATGAAATAGTTGTACGTTATGCTTAAAAGGTAGTACTCACATCAAGTGTATGATGAAATGTATATAGTGTCGTACGTATAGTCGATTATGATGTTACGGGTATTCGATGAAAAGTCGATAGTTGAGTATGGTTAATAGTTGACTTTTGAAAGTCAACTAAGTATAAGAAACATGATTTGACTCATTGTCGTAAATGTAGGTTGATGGGAAGTCGTATGGTACATGTTATAGCAATCCGTGTTAAATGTAATGACATGATGAGTTATATGAGTTTAACGTATACGGATATGATTATATGAAGTTGATTATGTATTTTAATGCTTGTTAGAAATGACTAAGGCAAGTTAAGTGTGAATTATGCGAATGATATGAATGTTACATGTACAAATGAGTATGCTAATAAGAGCGTGGTTTCGATGAAATGAAAGTATAGGAATCACGTCGCGACGGACTCAAGTAGGAGGTGTTAACGGGTCAAGATGAGGCAAGGAATCGGATACGAGCACGGACGCATAAGGTAAGTGATTTCTATAATCACTTCTTATGTTCGGATAGGTGATATGGTGTTTTAATTTACTAAACATGATGGTTGAGGTCAAATATGTGACGTAATCTTATGTCGTAAAGGATGGAATTTAAAGTTGACCAAAATGCCCTTGATGGGTATTTTGGGCAAACGATCTTAACAAGTAGTTTAGGAACAAGTTATTTGATGAGTATAATGTTTTGAGCAAGTATGGAAGTGAAGAGTATGGTCTTGGTATGTCATAAACCAATTAATGCGCAAATACCCATAATGGGTCAAATAATTGGAATGTGATAATAAGTCGATAAGGCGTAAGATAAGAATTTTGTTAATCCGGATGTGGGATTTTAAGTTTATATGATAGAATGTGAATTTACAAGCATGTAGGAAGAAACGGGAGGTTAAACGGGTAAACGGTTCAAAAGTTACGCGCGTTTTAGTGCGTACGGTCGACGAAACGAATCTGCAGGAAAATGCAATTTAGAGAGGCCGTCGCCGACGGGCAAGGGAAAGTCAGTTTTTCTCCGACGGGTTATCTTCCTGTCTACGGGGTTTTTGGCGACGGGAAAAACTACGGGCCGTCGCCGACGGGCCCTAGGGCCGTCGCCGACGACCTCCCCAAGTCTAAAAAGCTGAAATCTTGTTTCTAAGTTGATTTATGTATCGTAGGCTTCGGTTTGTTATCCGTGGACTACGGCGGACCTTCCAAACATGATTTTGATGGTTCCTTAGATGTTTATGGGTTATAAAGCTAAGTCTAAGACCCATGTAAATAATGAATGATTATGTAGGAGGTACACGTGATCTAATACGTGTTTGTTAAGGTATGTACGTATGTAGATATGTATGTATGTATGTATGTATAAAGATATGTACGAGTGTATGCATGTTTGTAACGATGTAGGAAGGGTATGTACGTATGTAGATGTGTATGTACGTATGTATAAGAATATGTATGAGTGTACGCATGTATGTAAAGATGTAGGAGAGGTATGTACGTATGTAGATATGTATGTATGTATGTATAAAGATATGTACGAGTGTATGCATGTTTGTAACGATGTAGGAAGGGTATGTACGTATGTAGATGTGTATGTACGTATGTATAAGAATATGTATGAGTGTACGCATGTATGTAAAGATGTAGGAGAGGTATGTACGTATGTATGTATGTATAAAGATGTGTATGAGTGTATACATGTATGTAAAGATGTAGGAAAGGTATGTATGTATGTAGTTGTGTATGTAGGTATGTATAAAGTCATGAATGATTGTATGCACATATGTAAAGTTGTAGGGATGGTAGGTACGTATGTAGATGTGTATGTATGTATGTATGTATGTATGTATGTATGTATGTATGTATGTATGTATGTATGTATGTATGTATGTAAGTACATATGTAGGCATGAATTTGACACGTTGAGCGTTAACGTTATTAATGGTGTACCTTGAGAATGAAAAGTAATGCAGGTACGTTATTGAAGCCTCACCAGGAAATGGATACGCAGATGAGATGCTTAAAGTTTCTTAAAGATCGAAATGGGAAGTGTACGCGACTGATCTTGGTTATATAATGTGTGCTAATGTTTTGAATGTATGTGGTGAGTGCAGGTTGTACGGATCACAGGCGATTATCGCAAGGAATAGAGGTCGAAGATCGAGTCACTAGAGAGATTGTGCGGGGACGTGGAATGTAAAATGTAGAAAACATAAGCTATCTTTTTAATTAATAGATAAGAGGATGACGGATTTATGAATAAGAGTTATGTTAAAGTTAAAGTTAAAGTTTAAATAAGTTGAGGTATTTATAAAGAAAGAAATTTTATGGTTCGTGTTTCCGCTGCGACTTTTGCCATGTACGAATTAGGGTCTTACAGTGAGCCCCCCTCCCCTCGGATCCCCACATGTTATGGATGACATTTAAACAACTCGTTTCGTTTTCTTTTTAAACTAAATTTATTTATATAATTACTTGTGATGGGAGCAAAAATTATAACATAAAGAGTAAACTGTTAAAATGGTCCCAGAGGTTCCGTCACTTTTGTCACTTTAGTCCAAAACTCAAACCTTTTGAAATTGTATCCCTATGGTTTCAATTTTGCTGCAATTTTCATCCAAAATCAAAATATAGTAAGATTTTTCAGTTAACAACCAGTTTTTTTTGTCTTTTTCCTCTTTTAATGAAGGGCAAATGGGTTTTTAACGTTTTATAATAAAAAATAAAAAAATCTGACCATTTTGCCCTTCATTAAAAGAGATAAAAGACAAAAAAAAACTGAATGTCAACTGATTTGTTTTTGGATGAAAATGACAACAAAATTGAAACCATAGTGACTTAGATTCAAAAAGTTTGAGTTTTAGACTAAAGTAGCAAAAGTGACCAAACCTCAGGACCATTTTAACAGTTTACTCTTTAATATTTATGAATTATTCTATTTAGATATATCATATCATTATACTTTTGTCACTAATTATTCTAACAAACTTCTCTCAGTCCAATTTCATGGTTTCTGTTTGAACTTACACATAACATACAAGCAATGTGAGAGTTTAACACATAGTTTACCTTGATCCGCATAGGGCTGTGCAATGGTTCAAAACAGACATAATCGAACCGGGACTGAACTGGAACCGTTTAATACTAAATATAAGAACCGGATTTTAACGGCTCCGGTTCGGTTCAGAACCGAGTTAAACGGTTCCCACGTAAACGGTTCTCGCCAGAACCGGTTATTAATTAAATTCTAAAAGCAACAACAAAATAAAAACAATTAAAACAATCAAATTGTTTAGAACATATAACTAAGAGTTGAACATCCAAATTTCAAAACAATCAAACTAAAAGTAGCTATGAAACCAAAGTACACAATGTAAAAAACAAAAGTTAACTTAAAATACTTATGGTTAATCATCATAAAAACTTCACTGCAAAAACAAATTTTATATTCTTTAATCATGGGAACATTTTTTTAAATATAATAATTAAAGTTTAAATAAATTAATAGGGTTTTTGAATATATTATTTAAAGTTTAAACCCAAACCGGTTCTAGCGGTTCTTTAAACGGAACCGTTGGTTGTAACCGGAACTGAACCAGGAACCGTTTTCTCCCAAATTTAAGAACCGAAACCAAAATGAAATACAACAATTCGGTTCGGATCTGGCTGTTTTGGTTCGATTCCCCTGTTCTGACGGTTCAAAACTGTAAATTGCTGAGTCCTAGACCCGCAACTACAAATCCTTAAACAACATGCAAAATTCTAAGTATGTGATCAACCCTCATCCCCCTACTCCCACCCCCAATAGAGTTTGTAATATTAATATGTGCTTTTGGGTAACCTTTTCAACAGGGACAATTTAACATATTTTAGGGCTAAAACATGTTAAACATATTACTTATTATTTAGGGATTTTTACATATTTCCCCTTCTTAAGCCTCCTTATTACATATTTCCCCAAAATATAAAATCAATTACATATTTCCCCTTTTTTTGAGAAATTACCTAACTACCCTCAATTACTCCTGCGTATAATGTAAATCGAAAACCCTGCACGCGACCAAAACCCTGCACGCGACCTTTCTTCTCCTCCCCTACCATCGACGTTCAACTTTCAGGTATGTATCTGTTCATCGATTCTTACTGGTTCATCGATTATCTATCTGTTCATCGAAAAAACGATGTATTTTACAATCGATTATGCTTGTGTGTTCTTTTTTCTTCATCGATTTTATTCCTGATCCTATTCGATTACTGATCCTATTAATTAGTTCGATTACTGATCGTGTGTTACAATCGATTATGCTTGGTAGTTACAATCGTGTGTTTAACTAGTTCGATTACTGATCCTATTCGATTACTAGTTCGATTCGTTCATAACTGGTTCGAAGTCATCTGAAGTGTATGCATATAATTATTGTAATCATTTATGAGACTAAATTAGATTTAACATTCAAGAAAATAGATTAAATAAAACCATTATAATACATGTTTTATAAAACAATGGTAACAGCAGCTTACTTATTATTATAAACCAAAAACTTTGAAGGCACAATAGGACAATCATGTTTGTAGTGTTTGGCTGTTTGTATTTGTTTTTTGATATATTAGAATTACAACTGTACATCTGTAGGTGTTGGGAAAACTTCTCTTGTTCATCTAATTGTGAAAGGTTCATCAATAGCTCGTCCTGCTCAAACAGTTGGGTGTACGGTGGATGTAAAGGTTTGCCCACATATATTTTCTCCACAACTTGTTTTCAGTACAACCACACATGAATCATATGCTTTTTTCTTTGTCTAAGTATGTTTTTTTTATCGTAATACTTCAGCAGCATTTTACATATGGATCATCTAGTACTAGCTCTTCAAGTAGCATTAAAGACGACATGGATAGAGAATTTTTTGTCGAACTTTGGGACGTCTCTGGACATGACCGCTATAACGATTGTCGCTCCATGTTCTATTCTCAAATAAATGGTACAGGTTAGACCAGGTGACGATCGCTATAACGATTGTCGCTCCAAGAAAGAATAGAATTAGACCAGGTGACGAGCCTAAAAAACGACAAAAATGTCCACGATGTGGTGAGTAAGGACACTGTGAAAAGACATGCAAAAACTCAGCACCTGAAGATCCTACTCAACAACAAGCCTCAACAAGTAAAAGGGGACGAGGAAAAAGTACAAAAAAGACGTGAAAGTAATTAGTCAAAGATGAGTGGTTGATTTCGAATTTTTGGTATCGTATTTATGTTTTTTGAACGGAAATTATTATGAACGTAATTTATGTTTTTATTATTATGAACGAAAATTATTATGAATGGAAATTATTTTTTGTACTTTTTGGTTTTATGTTTTTATCATTGTAAACAGGGGCGAAGTATAGAAGAATTGGGGTGATAATATATAAATTGGGTAAATATGTAATTGATTTTACATATTAGAGTAGGGAAATATGTAAATATTCATTTACTAGTTCATTAAGGGTAAAATAGTCATAAATAAGAGTCATTTTAATGAAAAGGGGAAATATGTAATATATTTCAGTTAGGGAGGGGAAATATGTAATTGATTTTATGGTTTGGGTAAATATGTAATAAAGCAGCTTAGGAGGGGGAAATATGTAAAAAGCCCTATTATTTAAAAACTAACGTAACAACCGACTTTTTAAATTTTTTTGAACAGCAAGAAACGACGTGTCAATCATCGTGACACCGGGCGTTGTGGCCAAGATCGACTACTCGACCGCCGCCAGCCCCTTGGCTCTTCTAGATGCGCGTAAACCCGACCTCCACCCGCCCGAAGGCACGGCAGTTGAATAATCGGTAAAACCTCGCCTTTCATCCAAGACGAACCGGTGCCATCTGTATTCGCCCTTCACCTGGATGCCGCAGAAAATAATGGAGAGTGAGAGTCGAACCTGGGTCACAAGGAATACCAAATTTTTCTCCAACCACTTCACCACTACCTCATTGGCAACCAACTTTTTTAATTAATAAAGATAAAACCACCAGATAAATACAAATCTTTCATTAAAAGTTTGTATTAAAAATTTGTAATTTGTTTGATTTGGTTGATTTTGTAATAAAAAAAAGTACACATCCACATTCTTCTTTCTTGGGGACCGTTTAAATGTTTAATATGTTTGCAGCCTTGCATGATTTTTAGGTGGATCTTGAATTTTATTTTTCCAAATTCGTTTATCTTATAAACTAGTAATAGGGCCCGCGCACGTTGCGGCGCGGGTACATTGCAAACATCGAACGGATTAGTCAAAGCGTTATGTGATGCGTTAACCTTATAAAAACACGCGTTTCAACGTATCTGGTTGAACTCAACGTAACATATAGCCGCATTGCGATTGGATCAAAACATAACGCAAATCAAATTTATACCGTACAATCATAATGTATTATATGTGACCCGACTAAACTGAATTTATACCGTCAAGTCAAAAACTCTCGAGGGGTCAAAGTGATATTTTACAAAGTTCATAAAAAGTTATGGGGTTAAAAATTACATTCCTTAAACTTAAGGGCTAAGAGTAAGTAAGAATGAGATTTGATAAAGTTAGGTGTTAAAAAGAAACTATAACAAAGTTAGGGGTATAAAGGATAGTACCACAAAATCAAAGGGCAAAAAGGCAAACAACTTGTTTTTGTCGGTGGCATTGGCCACCGACTTTTTACTTTAAGAGTATGTAGAATTAATACTATAACTTTTTTTTTTGTTAATTAATCTCAAGTCGGTTTAAGAACTCCAACGGGTGGGTATTGTCAAAGAGGAACGAGTCAATGTGGGATAGCCCATTTGGTAGAGACATATGCTTCTTAAGGGGAGGTCCCAGTAACGGAGCTTGAACGAAAAATTAGGGAGACCAAACTTTCAAAATCCAAATTAGGGGGTCTGAACTCTTAAAAAATCCAATAACTTACACTAAAAAAAAAATTCGGTAGTTTTATTGAGCAAAAAATTGTCAGGGACTTGGGGCACCCATGGCCCCTTCTATGTGGCGCTCCTGATTCCAGGTTCAAATATGGGCAAAGTATATTATTTAAATAAATGATTTAAAGTAATGTAGGAGCAAGCTTAACCGTTCAAAAAAGGTCAGTAAAAGAAAAAAAAAAAACTATGATTCTTTGAAAATATATACTTAATGATTTTTTTAATCACAAAGTACAGGGTTGCGGATATCGTATTTATTATAGTATGCATTTATAATATGTATTTTATGAATGTGGATGGCTTTTTTTTTATCCACTCTCATTTTTCATTATGTTGTTCCGTAGATAGTTAATAAATTTTATAAATAGAAAAAGACATTATTAAAAATTGGGTGTAAATCGTGTTGGTTGGTGCATCGGTGAGCTGGCATGTTATGGGTTGATGGATTGGCGGGTTAAATGTGAAATTTCAACACGATCTATATTTTTATTCAGGTAAAATATTTCAACCTAAACCCAGATACACATATATTCGGATCAATTCAAACCTGACCCGTTTAACCCAATTTTCTAAATAAATCAAACATGTTGATGAGTTATGTTGCTAGTTGGTTGTAAACGGGTTAACGATAACGTATTTAATAGATGAGTTAGTAAATAAATATGAATGTGATAAAACTAAAATTATTAGAACTAACGATATAGTATTGAAATCAAAGTTATATGGGTCTTGGGTCGATCCCGGTTAAGGTATCCAGATTACTTGGTTTAACCCGGATCCAGTTTAGCCCGAGGGCAAAGACTTCGTGAATAACGTTTCATAATTAATTAAATAGCCCTCAATGACTATCTTATTACATTTGTACCACAAGTGACACCATCCAAAAAATGACACATCTTTCAAAAACATTAGTACAACCACCATACTTTTTAAAATACTCAAACGTTTCCATTGGGCATCAAAATATTAAAGTTTTTTGAACAACACATCAAAATATTAAATAAGTTTCTAGATTAGTATTAAACATATCGTGTGTTAAAGGGATATGATGTGTCTTCCTTTATCTAAGAAACAAAGGGTTGAATTTCTAAAAAGTGTAAATATATGAGTATTTTAAGAGTACGTAAGTTTACCATAAAATAAAAATATAAACGTAATTTCCTCTAACTTGGAGCTCTATGACATTCGAATTGATTAAATGATGTAGAATTTGTTAACATATCTAACGTTTGCTTTGTTTTTTTTTTAATTTTTTAATACATCACTAATAACTTTTAGTGTTAATTATATAAATATTTTTATTTATTATTTTTTAATTTGTTACATTAGACAACTTTTAACCACCTCCCTCACAATTTATGATTAGTTGTAGGATCGTGTGTTGACCCGAACGAGTCGTTCAGAGAAGTTCTAATCTGTTTCAGATGCGGAAACTAAGAAACAAACTTCGACACAGCTTGCAAATCACTTTAATCACCTTGTAGATTGATATAACATTGATTACATTCAAGAATCAAACCGGCAGCACATCGGTATGATTTTCCAGAACTATTACAAATGTGATCGCTTGAAGACTATTTATAGAGCCACGAGTTCGCTTGAAGATGACCCTGAAACAGTTCAAGCGAACTATCATAAGTTGGTTTCGCTTGAAAATGACAAATGTCATTTCAAGCGAACTGGCTTCCTTCAAGCGAACTTACACTTAAATCAACCTAAAATCACCTATTTTCTCGTACAACGTGCCCTGACTTAACATATCTAGTATAAGACTCGATACAAGACGAAGTCGACAGATGTATGCACTAACAGACTCCCCCTCAGATGTTGACGAGTCTATCGTGTCGAGTCTTCACATCTTCAGTCTTTATCAGTCTCTGGGCATTCAGAATCTTTCTCTAGCTCTTTCTTCCTGGATCTCGACCTGGCTCTTGAGCTCTCCATTTCTCTAGTAGACTCCCCTTCAACTTATGCTGGAATCATAGACTTCTAATTCTCTTGATCAGATCTCTTTATTCCTTAAGTTCATCAGCATCATCAGTTTTAGGATCGCAGCCTAGCTCACACTATTCACAGATTCAGAATCGAAACCTGGCTCTCTTAACACTCAGAGTCATTAAGTATCGAAACCTAACTAAACCTGCACATTCTCTACCCAAAAATAAATTTTCTGATGTTCACTTGTAGAGCAAATCTTAGAATGATTTAACACTTAGATTCTGATGAACCAATTGCAGGATCAATTTCATAAAACTTTTATCATTTCAACATTGACTCCCCCTCTCAAAATACTTAACCTTTTCAAACACTCTTTCCCAAACCTGTTCGTCATGTTTAGCACTTGGAATTTTGAAAATCAGCTTTCCAACACCAGTTGTCAAAAATCTTTTTGAATTTTTTCAAAAATTTATGCTAAAACTCACCGAAATAAAATGAAATGAAATGAAGTAAACAAATATTTACAAACAATATTTTTGCGAGTTTGTGTAAGAGGATCATATCAGTTTATGAGACAAATCACTAGCACCGTTAAGCTTTAAACATTTTCAGCTCTAAACAATTCACATTGATTGACGATATTGTTGTCCACTTAAACTCAATCTAAAAACTTTCGAAATGCTTACTGATACGATTAAGGTATATTAATTTGCACTAAATTCTTATGGACCCCATGATCTTAGCATATCCCCTCATCATGCAATACACTGACTCAAGTAATGCCTTTAAACTTTTATCAACTGTGATTTGTGCGAAAACAAAGCAGAATGTTTAAACATTAACAATCAGGTCGATACTTCCGTATACGCAGAGAAAGTCCAATGTTTAAACAAAATAAGAAAAATAAAACAAGTTGAAGTTGTTTAGGCTTTAACCACCAGGTCGATACTTCCGTATACGCAGAGGTGATCCAAAGCTTAAACGAAACACCAAAGAAAATAAAGCAGAACGTTTAGGCAATAACATCCAGGTCGATACTCACGTATACGCAGAGGATGTCCAATGCTTAAACAAAATAAAGAAATAAGACAAGTTTAAATCTTTGCAAAATGAAATGCACAATCACAGTGACTTTTCAGTAAAGTTGTGAAAGTTCACAAACTTAACCAGTTTTATGTCTTTCGACAATCAGCGATTACCGAGTAGGCACACAATCAAGAAGGACAAAACTAAGTACTATGCTTTCAATCATGTTTTCCACTAGAACTTAGGCTTTCTCATTTAAGTTTGTATCGTTATCGCAAATCTACTAGTCTAGCTGAGCCTACCGTCACATCTTTAGTGAGATCGTTTATCACATTTTGACTTTACATTTCTTTAGCATGCTGTGACAGTCCAACTGATCTACTATCATTTCCTCTTTTTGACAACAAAAACTCATTTTTTGCATTTTTCAATGTTTTTGACTTTTTCAAATTTTCAAATGTTTTTGGATTTTCTGAAATTTTTACTCCCCCTAAAATGCAAATACATTTAAGGAAATTTGAAAACAAACTGTACAAGTAAGTTGACAACCGATATCGAATCGCTTCAATTCGCCATCCACTTGGCATAAACAATCAGAACTCCCCCTTTCAACAAACTATTTTCTCATAATGATTTCAAAACACGTAAGTTTGTTTTAATCAAAATGATTTTTCCGGAAAATAAGTTTTGTTGATTTTACCACTTGTAGGTTAGGGGTTTGATTCATCATATTGTTTTCAACCACTTGTATAAGAATTACATCAAGTTCAAATTAATGACCTTGAGTAATTACTTTGTCAGAACAAACCTCTGTACCAATTGTAAGAAAATCAAGTACAATTTAATGTCCCTGATTTACCTCATGTAGGAATATCACATCTACACAAAATCATTTTACCAATAAGAATGTCGATTCCTGCTTCACACTTACCAACCTGGAAGCTCCGGCAAGTCACACTTAACCTGTAAAAATTTAACCTTTATAAGATTCATTTCACAAAATTATCAACTATCAAGAAAGATGCTGATTCCTGATCCACGATTACAAACTTGGGATCTCCGGCAAGTCCAGATTTTTCAAGGAAAAAGAATTTCCACCCAAGTCTTACCAACCTTGGATGTTTTTAACTCTTGTTCAGTAGGGTTATATGTTGCTTTCTTTGTTGCATAGAAATCTTTAACCCCTTTTCCTTTCCCATCAAGCATTTTCCCAAAAAATTTCTTAACATTTCCATTGAAAGCTTTCTCAACATCAAATTCCTTCTCATCAGAAAAGAATTTATTTGAGATCTCAACCTTACCAACTTTTTGCTTAATTTTTTTAAACTCCAAAGATGGAATTTTAACATCATCTTCAACTTGTGGCTCTACTGATTTTGTGGAATCAGTTTCATCGCCGACTTTTACATCACCTTTCTTGACAATCCACATTTGGTTGTCTTTTGCTCTCTTTTTGTAAAAGTTTTTCTTTGAACATTCACCAACTTCATAAATCGAATTTTCAAAAGTTTTGAATCTTTCAGTTGGTGGTTCAACATCAACAACTTTTTCTTTCAGTTTTTCAGAAACTCCCTGTTTTGTCTTGGTATTCATCGGACAATTCCATGCAATGTGACCAGCTTCATTGCATTTAAAACAGATTCAAGTATCCTTCCTGTGAAAAACTCCAGTTCCTTTTCTCTTTTGTTCAGCAAGAAACTCTTGGTTTGATTGTTTCCAGAACGGTTTCTTCTGTTCTTCCTCAGCACTTCCTCCTGAAACAAATATTGTGTTTGTTTTAGAAATTTTGTCATTTTTGTAATTTTTAGATGGAATAAAACCTAAACCTTTCTTTTTGTAGCTACCATTATAGTTTGGTTTCTTTTGAAAACCAGAACCAGAATTGTAACCCTTTTTCTTGTTTAATCGCTGTTGAACTCTTGAAGTGTATTTTTTAGGTTTTTCAGTAAGATTTAAATCTTTTATTTCATAAATGTTAATTTCTGTCATTTTAAAAACCTTTTTGATCATTTCAAATCGAACACTTCTTATTGGAAACTCTTTGTCAGAATATAATTTGTCAGAATCATTCAAAGTATATGCTACTTCGAATGTTTCATCATTCAAATTTGATTTAGATAATAAAAACTCTTTACTGTAAGCCCTTTTAACCATCGGTTTTGAACTGTTAACTGACGAACTTGAACCTCCAGACTTAGACTTTGACTCAGACTCCTCATCAGTATCCAACACCTGATCGACCACCTTTCAAATTAACTTAGACTCGTGATCAGTGTCAGACGATGTGTAAGTAACGTCAATGTTTTCTGGTAAATCATCAGTTGTATCGGTTTTTAGCTTTATATTGACTGCTTTTTCGACTTGCTCCTCGTTTGGTTTTCTGGGAGAATAACCTTCCCAGATTGGAGGCGGACACTTCTTATAGCTAACACTCAGTTTCTTACCAGTATCCTTCTTCTTTGGCTTGTCATCCTGAAATGCTTCGAAACCTGCAACAGTTGGATAAATTCGATCAATTAGATAATCAGAACTAGAATAGCTCTGTAATAATCGCCTGATCCTTTCATTTTCAATTTTCTCGGTCTCCAACTCTTGCTTCCACTTTGCACTTTCTTCGATATAGAAATTAATAGCTTTCTGCTTCGTCATCAAAGTTGCATTCATCATCGTCAAAGCATTTTCTCTTTCAGAATTTGTCTTTTGAAGACCAATTACTGTTCTGTTTAAAACATCATAAGACTCCTTAACATAGTTTAGATTGAACAGTAATTGTTCTTTCACCTTCTCAAACTCCGCTAGCTTTTCATCTTTAGCTACACATTCTCTGCAATTCTCCAAACACTTTTGGCATGGTTTGATGACTTCCACAATCTTTTCAACTTCTATGATCTTTTCGACTTCAACAACCTTCTCAGCTTCAGTCACTTTTTCTGCTTCACTCACTTGCTCAGTCTTTTCAGCAACAATTTTAACCTCTTCATGTTGAACAACACTTTCAGCTTTCATTTCTTGTTGTTCTTTTGCAGCTCGTTTTTCCTTCAGTTTCTCCAAGTGTCATACCCCTATTTTCCACGTGTCACCGGTGGGCCCGGTGGGGAGTATCGTGACGTAGTTGGTATCATCATAGACAAACAACACAATATATATAAATGCACAACGGAAGCAAAGATAGATTCATTTCAACTTTAATAAAGTGTAATATTAAATATCACAAGTAGTTGAAACGGATCCACAGGCGGATCAAAATAAAAATAAGATATTGTTCAACAGTTTATTGTCGTCCAAGCTTGCGAGACTTATTGTGGACGCTCTAGAAGACAGCCAGCCTATTACGTGTAGCACATGCACTTAACCTTTTGGGAAAAATACGTCAGTTTACACTGGTAAATACAATTTAACTGACTCATTTTGAAAATGGTTGAAAATTGATTTGAATGCACGTGGCACAAAACCTTTTTATAACTTGGGTTAATTATACAATATAATCATGTGAACGAAATTACATGTTACTTGTGTGTTCAGTAGCCCGGATCTTGTCCGGGTTAAAGATCAATAGACACACCACATTATAGAGTTATACACTGACAGGTGTACGCCTACACCTCGTGCTCAGGTCGTGGCCATCTCGTAAGATGATGCCAAGGATATCCGGGACATGGTCATTAACCCCCCAAAGGCTTTAAGTGAAAAAGACTGTTTAAACGAGCCGATCAAATTATTCAATTAACCACCCAAAGATGTAAGATTTGATGCTCGATCAAGCGGTATTTTATATACCGTAACCCAAGCCCGTATAGGGAAAATAAGTTAAAAGTATTTACCTGAGTAAAGTATAAATCACAACAAGCAAAATGCAAGTAGCTTTTACCGGTGCTCCTAATCTGGAATGAAGGTTTATAATAACCTATTAGATTTCTAACGGGTCTTTATTTAAGCTTAAGCTTAAACCGGTTAGCTTTAAGGACGAAACGGTTCAAACGCACGATTAAGCGAAGACCGGATAGAATGTGATTTAGACCCGACAAGTTTGAATACTTGTATAATATGGGTATACTAAATACATTATGGATTTTGAGACAAAAATGATAAGGTTTGACCCGTTTCGGTCAATTTATGCAAACTAGTTACATAAACCGAACCGAGCGCGAAAAGGGCGTTACGGGTAACCATAAGAGTCATATGCAAGTTTCCTGAGATAATATGGCTTAAACATGTTATAATATCAGTAAGATATCTTCTATTATGCCCCAAATGAATTTAAACACAATTTATGCCTCATAAGGGCATTTTGGTCATTTAAAAGATTATAAAAGAGTTAAATTAGAAATCTGAGTTACAGGTCTGGTTCATACAGTAAATATACTTAATTTAACATGTTATAATAGTAGGGTATGACCCATAAGTGAAAATCATCATTTAAAACCAAACTATGCACCTTAGGGGTATTTTGGTAATTTCACAAGGGCTTAAAAGGTCAAAATTGGAAACCTGAGTTCAAAAACTTGTACTTACTGTTATTTTATAAAAATATACTAAAAACATCAGTAGGTATCAACCTTATATGTTTAATATGGTTATAGTACATACTATGCGCTAAAAACGCTTAAAAAGGCGATTTAGAGCCGTTTCCGGGTTTTTAAAAGAAAGCTGATATTTTTTTATATTTCCAGAATGCTCAAAATGTTTTATTTATCAAATAAAATCAGTAGAAAAAGGTTTGGGGTCAAAAGAATTTGTAAAACTCATTTTATGGCTTAAAAGGGCAAAATCGGTATTAACCGAATTTAACTTAGAGACCTATGTTATGCTCAGCCAAAAATTAAATAAAAATCTTTAAAAATCCCAAAATATTATATTATAAAAGTGGGTAAAGAGTTTGATATTAAAAAGTGGGTTTAAATGGGTTATATGTTAATTACGCTGTTTAAGTAACATAAAGCTTTCAAATTATGATATTGAGCATAACTCTTATTCTGGACCTCAAACTGATATCAAATTTTAGGTGCAAGTTTATAAATCAGTAACAAATGTTTCTACTCCTTCACTTTTTCAAAAATCACGTTTTATAGTCAAAAGGGCATAATAGTCAATTTTAAGCATAAATCGGAAACATGCATATGAATCGGATAAGTGTTGAACCAAGTTGTAAAATTTCAGAGAGTTAAACTTATATGAAAATTGGTCCAAAATAAGCTCTAAGGCAGATCTCAAACATGCATGAACGGATGCGAACTGAAAGTCAAAGAAAAAGTCAATTTATGTGACTTTCGGTTCCGATTCGGGTTTAAACTGAAAATTGTCGAGTTGAACATGTTGAGACATGTTCTTACATTAATTACCATGTTATTTTAATGATCAAACAGGTTGCATGTACCCTACATTGCTAATCATGCTTAAATTTGCGAATAACAATTCTGTTGACTTTTTGAAACAAGCTTTGACTCGACAATTATCATACTTAGAGTGGGAATCTGAAAATACCCTGATGTAGAAGTTTGAGAATACAATGAAGGTGTTTCTCGTGGTCAGCTTGGTTCTTCGAATAAATAAGGATGTCGTCGATAAAGACGATGACGAATTTGTCCAAGTAAGGCTTGCAGACGCGATTCATGAGATCCATGAATGCGGCCGGTGCATTAGTGAGCCCAAAAGGCATCACTAGGAACTCGTAATGTCCATAACGAGTCCTAAACGCTGTCTTGTACACATCTTCATCCTTGACCTTCAACTGATGATAGCCTGACCTCAAGTCGATCTTAGAGAAGTAGCTTACCCCTTGTAACTGATCGAACAGATCGTCGATCCTGGGCAAAGGATACCTATTCTTGATAGTGACTTTATTAAGCTCACGGTAATCGATGCACAGGCGCATCGATCCATCCTTCTTCTTGACAAACAAGATTGGCGCTCCCCAAGGAGACGAACTAGGTCTAATAAAACCTTTGGCTAGCAGATCATCTAACTGCGTTCTTAACTCCTTCATCTCCGTTGGTGCTAACCTATAAGGTGCTCTTGCTACTGGTGTAGCACCGGGGATGATGTCGATTCGGAATTCCACTTGCCTATCTGGTGGTAAACCAGGTAGTTCTTCGGGAAAAACTTCAGGATATTCCGAAATGACAGGGATGTCTTCGATCTTAGGCTTTGGCTCGTCTATAGTAACTTGTGCCATATAAATGACACAACCCTTCTGCAGACATCTGGATGCTTTGAGCATAGACACTTGCTCAGGCAATCCATGCTGGGTATCCCCTTGGATGGTAAGTGACTCCCCGGACGGAGTTTTGACTACTACTTGCTTTCTATTGCACACAATCTGGGCTTGGTTATGCGATAACCAATCCATACCTATGACTATATCAAAGCCGGCTAGCTTAAAGGGAAGTAAGGACAAAGGAAAAGAGTGATTCCTAATGGATATAACACATCCATCTAAAACAGTCGAGGCGGTTTCTATGGTTCCATCAGCTAATTCCACCTCATATTTCACGCTTAAGGGTTTTACAGGTAATTTCAACAACTCACAAAACTTATTATCTACAAAGGACTTATCTGCTCCAGAATCAAACAATACTCTAGCAAAAACATTATTTACGAGAAAAGTACCTGTGATCACGTTGTCATCCTGAACAGCTTCCTTAGCGTCCATTTTGAAGACTCTCGCATTGGTCTTCTTCCCATCTTCGGCTTTCTTGGCGTACTTTGGGCAATTAGACTTAATGTGCCATTTTTCATTGCAACCGTAACATGTTGCATCCTTCAGCTTCTTACACTCCAAAGTCTTATGATCAGTAGACTTGCAAATCCCACAGGATCTCGTGTGAGACTGGGATTTCGACTTAAATCGACATTTCCCAAAATGATTCTTCTTGCATGTCTTACATTTGGGCTTATCCCCCGGTTGTTGCCCATCTCTCTTAGATCCCGACCCTTTCCTGTGGTCGTCATTTCCTCGGTGTTTCTTACCTGATCTTCGTGAGGTATCGTCCTCACGCTTCCTTTTGTTCTCTTCTGAATTCATGAGTGCTCTCAACCTGACTACGTCCAAGGTGAGAGAGAGAGATAGATCAGCTGCTGATCTGAAGGTTGGAGGCCTTGATGCCTTAACACTTGATTTAATCTCTGGGGCCAAACCCCCGATGAAGTGGGCAATCCTCTTAGGTTCTGGGGTTACTAAGTATGGAACCAACCTGGATAGGGTATTGAAAGTGGTGAGGTATGCCTGGCAGTCTAAATTCTTCATCACTAAAGATAGGAAGTCTGACTCAATTCTCTCAACTTCGTGCTGCGGGCAATAATTATCTTTAATAAGGGCAACGAACTGATCCCATGATAAATTGTAAAGTGGGATCTTTCCAGCAGCTTGTATGAGAGATTTCCACCACGCCAGTGCTTCTCCCTTGAACGACTGGGATACATATTTCACTACATCTCTTTCAGCACAACCGCTGATGTCCACTACAGTATCCATTTCGTCCAACCAGGTTATGCAGTCAACTGCTCCCTTCTCCCCGGTGAAGTCCCGGGGTTTGCAAGAAACAAAGTACTTATATGTATAGGACTTACCATGCGGTTCCTGTTTAGGCTCGACCTTCCTTGACGGGACACTGTTTTGGTTCGAGGAGTGACGTTCATCATCATCCTTCTTTGGCTTATCCTTCTTGGGTACATCTTTCTTAGAGGGCGGTTTGCTATGAGCCTCCGAGTGAACTTTGGGTTTGGAATGTGGTGCAGATCGGGTCCTACTTCGGGTCCCACTCGATTCACTATACTGTCTATTTAGTGCTTCGATAACAGCATCATTCACTAATGCTTTCAACTCCGCACCAGTTACTAATATCTTAGCATTTTCAGGGTTTTCTGCTGGACGACTGTTTAGTTCTTCAGACTTAGCCATGTAGTTTAAATTGCTACATAAAAATAAGGACAAGGTCTATTTAGAAGCCTAAACAGTATTATCGTTCTTGACGATCTATTAACCATGGTAAATAAAAGCCATATTAGTTAATTTAATAATTTCATTCAGGATTTTTACTAGTAATCTTTTTAGAATGAAATATAATATTGGCATAATGAGCCTAGTCACGTAGACAAATTTCTAAATTACAAATTTAGATCTTATAGGATTAAAGTTTGAATAAATAAGACAAATCAATCCTTTTCTTGGCAGGGAGTCTATAAACTACAGCTGCCTTTGTTTTATATGACATTAATTATAACCCGTAGGCATTTTGTCACAATCAAATATATAAAAATATAAATTTGGGTAATTTATTAAAAGGGTGACATGTGTGATTTTACGGATCACACTAGCCAAGAATGTTAACATGTTTACAGATGTTAACAGAGAATTGAATCTTTTAAACAGGTTCTACCATATTGGCTAAATTTATGACAACATAACAGCTAGGTTTTACCTTTTAAGATCCTTATTATTTTATTAAAATGGTAAATCAAAATAATAAATGTTATTTTTCATTTATTTATACACTATGTTTATGCACCTAATTAAAAAATGAAAACTTAAATTAACCATTCCAAATAAAAATTTAAACCAGTACGAGTTTGCCCTAAACGGGTCTTTTACATAAACAACATGCCCACGCAGGGGCCAACTAACAAAACAAACAAACCCACGCAGGGGTCAAATAAAAATATATGCCCACGCAGGGGCAGAACAGAAAAAGAATACCCACGCAGGGGTAGAGTACTGAAATAAATATATGTCCACGCAGGGACATGAGTACCACACTAAGATAACCAAACAAACAAAGGATTCAGTGACCCTTCTTGCTTTTACCCTTAATCAAATCCACCATCTTCTTAAACATCCCCCGGTTATGCCTTCGATCATGCCGCAACTCATGCCGCATCTCTTGACGCACCTCTTGTATCTCATGAAGGATTTCTTGCATTTGGGGCGGTGACATCGCCGGCGCCTGAGGTGGTTGCTGATAATGCGGAGGTTGAGGAGGCTGTTGTTAATAATGTGGAGGTTGAGGAGGCTGCGGTTGCTGGTACCCATATGGTGGGTATCCATAGGTCGATTGTCCCGTAGCCCAGGGACCTCCGTAGGGACCTTCCTGATGGAGAGTGTTGGAGTTTGCTGCTATCCAGTAGGGATCTTCTGTAAAGTTATAACCTGTGTGGATCTGCTGCTCGAAAGGGTTGAATGCTGCAGCACCAGTGTAAGTGGGAATTGGGTCTCCAAAACCCAAGGGTGGCTGTGGCGCGACTGGCGCAGTGTTCACCTCTGAGATGGGGTGCGAAGATTCTCCCGTCTCCGGTTCTTCGTGGACAGGCGAGTACCGGCTGTTGCTTGAATGTGGAGGGGTGCTGGTGCGTATTCCCCCTCGTGCGGATATTCGCACGGTAGTTCTCCTTCGCCTCGGGGGCGAGGGAGGCTGAAGCCGAGGTGGTGCTGCCGGCGGAGTGACCGCGACTAGTCGGGAATCCTCGGAAGGATTCTGCTGCTGCTGCTGCGGCTGATGCAAGGGAGAGTTGGGCTGAAGCTGGTGCAGGGGAGAGTGGTGTGGCTGGTGCATGGGAGAGTTATGGTAACTGGGAGTAAATGCCCAGTCATATTGTTTGAACATCTCCTCATAACTGTCGGGACCATTGTATGGTGATCCCATAAACGGTGACCCATCAGAAATCTCGATGGGGTGGTTCGGTGTTCCGGACGGTGGCATTGCAGGATCAGTATCCTCATCGATGTCCATCGGGTTGCCACCGGAAAAGTGGTCTTCGGGCCCAAGTGGGTTAACACCCATAGGCACATCGAGGTAGTCAGCAGGGTTGAACAAGCCCTGGAAAACAGGTGATGGTTGGTTAAAAGGTGATTGGTGTCCTAGAGGAATATAGGACTGGTGAGAGTTATGGGGCTCATTCTCATAATGAGGCCCAAAGGATTGTGGGATTGAAGGTGAGGTACTCAGTGATACTGAGCGCCTAGCAGGTTCAGTAAAGGACTTCCAAAGATCCTGAGCATCCGTGTTGTGGGGGTCCGAAGGTGTTTGTCGGTGTGACGGTCCGGCCTCGTGGTCATTTGGGGCTACATGAGCTCCTTGTCCCCTTCCTCTTCCTCTCATACGTGGCGGCATTTTTGTGATCCTGTCAAAAACAACAAGTGATACAACAAAAAATATATGTAAGACAAAGTTAGAAATAAAAACCAAAAATTTGGAAAATTCCTAAGTTCTTTGTCTAGACTCGAGAATCGAGGAATGTGCAATTGTGTAACTGAGATTAAACACAAAAGGCTAGTGTTTAATTCACTCAGAGTTGGCTCTGATACCAACCTGTCACACCCCTATTTTCCACGTGTCACCGGTGGGCCCGGTGGGGAGTATCGTGACGTAGTTGGTATCATCATAGACAAACAACACAATATATATAAATGCACAGCGGAAGCAAAGATAGATTCATTTCAACTTTAATAAAGTGTAATATTAAATATCACAAATAGTTGAAACGGATCCACAGGCGGATCAAAATAAAAATAAGATATTGTTCAACAGTTTATTGTCATCCAAGCTTGCGAGACTTATTGTGGACGCTCTAGAAGACAGCCAGCCTATTACGTGTAGCACCTGCACTTAACCTTTTGGGAAAAATACGTCAGTTTACACTGGTAAATACAATTTAACTGACTCATTTTGAAAATGGTTGAAAATTGATTTGAATGCACGTGGCACAAAACCTTTTTATAACTTGGGTTAATTATACAATATAATCATGTGAACGAAATTACATGTTACTTGTGTGTTCAGTAGCCCGGATCTTGTCCGGGTTAAAGATCAATAGACACACCACATTATAGAGTTATACACTGACAGGTGTACGCCTACATCTCGTGCTCAGGTCGTGGCCATCTCGTAAGATGATGCCAAGGATATCCGGGACATGGTCATTAACCCCCCAAAGGCTTTAAGTGAACAAGACTATTTAAACGAGCCGATCAAATTATTCAATTAACCACCCAAAGATGTAAGATTTGATGCTCGATCAAGCGGTATTTTATATACCGTAACCCAAGCCCGTATAGGGAAAATAAGTTAAAAGTATTTACCTGAGTAAAGTATAAATCACAACAAGCAAAATGCAAGTAGCTTTTACCGGTGCTCCTAATCTGGAATGAAGGTTTATAATAACCTATTAGATTTCTAACGGGTCTTTATTTAAGCTTAAGCTTAAACCGGTTAGCTTTAAGGACGAAACGGTTCAAACGCACGATTAAGCGAAGACCGGATAGAATGTGATTTAGACCCGACAAGTTTGAATACTTGTATAATATGGGTATACTAAATACATTATGGATTTTGAGACAAAAATGATAAGGTTTGACCCGTTTCGGTCAATTTATGCAAACTAGTTACATAAACCGAACCGAGCGCGAAAAGGGCGTTACGGGTAACCATAAGAGTCATATGCAAGTTTCCTGAGATAATATGGCTTAAACATGTTATAATATCAGTAAGATATCTTCTATTATGCCCCAAATGAATTTAAACACAATTTATGCCTCATAATGGCATTTTGGTCATTTAAAAGATTATAAAAGAGTTAAATTAGAAATCTGAGTTACAGGTCTGGTTCATACAGTAAATATACTTAATTTAACATGTTATAACAGTAGGGTATGACCCATAAGTGAAAATCATCATTTAAAACCAAACTATGCACCTTAGGGGTATTTTGGTAATTTCACAAGGGCTTAAAAGGTCAAAATTGGAAACCTGAGTTCAAAAACTTGTACTTACTGTTATTTTATAAAAATATACTAAAAACATCAGTAGGTATCAACCTTATATGTTTAATATGCAGTCAACTGATATTTTTTTATATTTCCAAAATGCTCAAAATATTTTATTTATCAAATAAAATCAGTAGAAAAAGGTTTGGGGTCAAAAGGATTTGTAAAACTCATTTTATGGCTTAAAAGGGCAAAATCGGTATTAACCGAATTTAACTTAGAGACCTATGTTATGCTCAGCCAAAAATTAAATAAAAATCTTTAAAAATCCCAAAATATTATATTATAACAGTGGGTAAAGAGTTTGATTTTAAAAAGTGGGTTTAAATGGGTTATATGTTAATTACGCCATTTAAGTAACATAAAGCTTTCAAATTACGATATTGAGCATAACTCTTATTCTGGACCTCAAACTGATATCAAATTTTAGGTGCAAGTTTATAAATCAGTAACAAATTTTTCTACTCCTTCACTTTTTCAAAAATCACGTTTTATAGTCAAAAGGACATAATAGTCAATTTTAAGCATAAATCGGAAACATGCATATGAATCGGATAAGTGTTGAACCAAGTTGTAAAATTTCAGAGAGTTAAACTTATATGAAAATTGGTCCAAAATAAGCTCTAAGGCAGATCTCAAACATGCATGAATGGATCCGAACTGAAAGTCAAAGAAAAAGTCAATTTATGTGACTTTCGGTTCCGATTCGGGTTTAAACTGAAAATTGTCGAGTTGAACATGTTGAGACATGTTCTTACATTAATTACCATGTTATTTTAATGATCAAACAGGTTGCATGTACCCTACATTGCTAATCATGCTTAAATTTGCGAATAACAATTCTGTTGACTTTTTGAAACAAGCTTTGACTCGACAATTATCATACTTAGAGTGGGAATCTGAAAATACCCTTTTGAGGGTTTGTTACCCACATAAATACCAACTTGTAGGTACTTTCAATTTGAGAAATGACTGAGCAATTTTCGTTTAATCACGAAGTCAAACTTAATTTACGATGGATTGACTTTCGGTTAATAAACTAAGCTAGAAAGGATTTGAGAAGGTTATGAATACTTACAAGAGTCCTAACAAAGCTTAGAGATCACTAGGAAGTTGTCTTGTCGTCCAGAGAGCTCCAGAAGTTGCCTTGTGAAATTTGTGAATGCAAGTGTTCAAGGTAGTAAGCTTCAAGATCCTTTTATCTCAATTTTGATTTGATTAGAGGCTGCCACAGAGGTCTAGGAGTGTTATGAGAAGAAGACAAGTGCCCCTAAATGCATGTAAGTCGATTGGTGAGGCTCTGGAGTCGACAACAGCTGGTTACAACTCGCAACAGACATGAACTTGCAGCTGGTCGCTGCTTTTGTCACTGGCAGCTGGTAGGCGGGCCGCGACAGGCCCCTCGCGGGCCGCGTACAAGTGGGTGACCAACTTTACAAGTTTCCAACAATTGCAATTCAGTCCTTGTCCTTTTGTAACGTGTTTTTACTTATTTTTCTTGCTCATTAGGCCCTCAAATATGATTTTTAAGGACCTTGGGACTTTTATAAACATGGTAAAGTCCTTGGTTAACTTTGTGCTCACCCGAAAAGTCACGAAAATCAACGTTAACGCATTTAACCCTTCGTGCACGGTTCTGATCATAACTTTCTCATACGATAACGAAACTTGATGAAATTTTTATCACATATTCTAGTGAGTATATTTTACCATTACAAAGCTTCGGGTTTGCCAAAAGATCACTCAGAGGTATACTTTCAACATGTTGACACTTTTAGCCCCTGTAGTTTGTAATTCCTCACTTTCTTTCATTTTCCGCTTTGTATGATCCATGATCTAATCGTTTAAGATTATAAACACCATGTAGGGTTATTGTAGAGCCTATCTATCAATTGTTGACACTTTGGACCCTTATATTCACATAGTTTCACTGTTTGTCAACTTTAGTCCCTCTAAAGTATGTTTTCACATATTCAAGGCCCATGACACGTGTCAGTACATTATTGGACGTAAATTTTCGAGGTGTTACACCAAGCGATCTGCAAAATAAAAATGAAAACTTTCAGGAGAAAGATGAGATTTTGCAATATTAATATGTTTTTCTTCCTCATCATCACTACTGTCATCTGTTGGTGATTGATCAAACTCTATTGTTTTATCAGAACTATCATCTGAAGAACCATAATCAAATGGTGTTTGATCAAAAACAATTTCTTTTTCTGAACTTTCATCACTTTGAAAACTTTCATCTGAATTATGTGAACTTTCTTCTGATGAAACAGATTTTTCATCTTCATTCTTCACACTAACACCAATAGATTTCATCCACTCGGTAAACATGTCTGGTTCTTTCACAATCTTAGCAATGAAAGCTTTGAAGTTCCCATTCTCATCTGCAAACATATCCCAGCTGAACCCCTTAGGTAGCCTTTCATCATCTTGATTGATCAAGCATGCTTTGTTGTCAGATGAAATGAATTTTTCCCAGCTAAAACTTTCTTGATTACCCAAACAGGCTCTTTTTGAAGAATCATCTATCACTTTTCTACCATGAGCCACTTGTGGTTCTTGTTGTTGTTGTTGACCAACTTGTTGATATATAGCTTTCTGGTAGTAGTCATCTTTTCCGAACGGATTCTTTGCATCATTTACCTCTCTATTCTTGCATTCCCTCTTGAAATGACCTTTCTCCCTACATCGAAAACAAGTAACTTTAGATTTATCAAAACCCAAAGTTGAAACATGTGCATCAAGAAAGTCATTTCTTCCGGTAATCAATTTGAACTTTTCGGCTCTTCTAAGAACACTAGCTAGACACCACTTGATGTCCATTAGTTCCATTTCTTCAGCATCTATCTGATCGTAATCCTCTTTTGTTAGCATATGATTTCCGATCCTCCCTGCAACCAAGCCTTCATAGGATAGTAACACAGAACCAAGTAATGCCATGTGATCTTTCGCAACTTCTTCAGAAAAACTTTGACCATCAGGAAGATTCAAAGCAATGTTACATTGTATCACACATCCATTTCCACTCTTTGAGCTTTGATGTTGAAAGCTTGATGTTTTATCTTTTGGATTAACACTTGGATATGAAGAGAATCCACTACTTTTGTTTGAACTTAGATCAGTTTTTTCAGATGAGTCTCCAGCACTAAAAGCAGTTTGAATCTTCGGGCTTCTTTCAACTTCTGGAACACTGCCTTTGTAATACATCTTTACATCTTGTTGACTACTCGGATTGTTCATCCTTGCAATCTTTTGCTGTTCCAGATCTTGACCCTCAATCTTCTCTATAAACTGAGAGATTGTCAATCCATCATATACTCCAGTATTCTTCAAGATCATCAAGTAAGTACCCCACTCTTTTTGCGGTAAAGCGTCAGCTAACTTGTCGACCCATTCTTCACGATCTTTTGTTATGCTCAGCATTGACATGGATCGCACTAAGTGGCAATATCGTTCAATTAGCTTCTTGGTATCTTCCCCGGGAAAACTCGTAAACAAATCAAATTCTTTCTTGAGCAGTGCCTTCTTGCTCTTAATCATGTTCTCACTACCCTCAAACTTGACTTTCAGAGCATCCCAGATTGACTTTGAAGTCTTGTCATGTTGTAGCAACACAAAGATGTCTTCTTTGATAGCCTGTTGAAGTAAACTTATCATCATCTTTTCAGCTCGGTACATTTCCCGTTCTTGGTCACTAAATTCTGAGATTTCTTTTATAACTTGCAGATCTGTACGTGGTAGAACATACTTCTTCAAAATACATTCCCATGATCTCAGATGATTGGCTTGAACCCAATTTTCAAAGCGATCTTTCCATCCGTAATATTCTTCAATGCTCATTAGTTTCGGGGGGTTTTGAGTTGTTCCGATTTCATTTTCCAGATTCATGTTTTGAGCAATGGAAGCCGGAGTAGTCGGGGATGTTGCAAACGCGTTGTAAAAGTCTTCACTCATGATTCGGAAATTTTTTTCACAAAACAGCACTTTCAAGCGATATAGGGTCTTCAAGCGAGATCACCAACTTGCAGATTTCAAGCCAACTAACCTGTTCAAGCGAAAACAACTGCAAAACAACTTCAAGCGAGATAAGACTTTCAAGCGAAATGATAATTTGAAGCGAAATGACCTAGTTCGCTTGAGATGATTCAAGCGAAGTACAATTTTCAAGCGAAACTATTTATTTCAAGCGAAATGACTTAGTTCGCTTGAAATGAACACAATCTTTCAAGCGAAACCCGATAGTATGTTCAAGCGGAACCCCTTCGAAGGTCAATTTTACCCATTTTTAATCCGAATTTTAATGTGAAACTCTCAAGGGTTTGTTAAAATGCACTTTTACACATTCTGTGAAAAATTTGTCTAGTTTTAACCGTTAATCTTGAAATTTCGTAAGAAGGTGTAGAAAAGCAGAAATTTCGAGCTGAATCGGAAAGAACCCCTCCTCCTTAGCTCTGATACCAGTTGTAGGATCGTGTGTTGACCCGAACGAGTCGTTCAGAGAAGTTCTAATCTGTTTCAGATGCGGAAACTAAGAAACAGACTTCGACACAGCTTGCAAATCACTTTAAACACCTTGTAGATTGATATAACACTGATTACATTCAAGAATCAAACCGGCAGCACCTCGGTATGATTTTCCGGAACTATTACAAATGTGATCGCTTGAAGACTATTTATAGAGCCACGAGTTCGCTTGAAAATGACAAATGTCATTTCAAGCAAACTGGCTTCCTTCAAGCGAACTTACACTTAAATCAACCTAAAATCACCTATTTTCTCGTACAACGTGCCCTGACATAACATATCTAGTATAAGACTCGATACAAGACGAAGTCGACAGATGTATGCACTAACAAATGCATCATATATAACTAATTATATGAGTATCATGATTCTTTACTTACATTTTGGTTTTGTATCCAACGTGCCCCCTAAACTAATGTTTTTTATATACTTATTACTTAATCTCTAAACCCGTGATGTTAACACTATTCAGATTCAACCACCCCAGTAACACACTAACGATCTAGTTACAATACATCTATATTTTCTTGTGTGTTATTCATTTTATCGTAGATGATTATCAATTTCTCTTATAAATAACCATAACTATTAAAATCTGACACATGTAAAAATCCAAATTCATATCCACCGAAAATTTTGGGCCATAAACCGTAATAAGCTAATAACCCAAAACTTACGGGTCAATACCTAGATCCGAATTTTAACTCGGATCCAAAATTTTGGGTTGTAATGACCCAACCCAAAACTTATGGACCAAACACCTAAACCAACCCAAACCCAAACCCATAATCCATGTTATAAATACCATGATTGTATTCAATATCCTCCCAAGTGCTCCTCACCATTAGAGAAATGAAGAGTCCCAATCTCTCACTCTAAAAAAAACCCTAAAAAACAGGTAAAATCTCTCTCTATCTCTATCTCTCTAACATTTAGAAATTGTTTGATTCTTTTTGTCAAAAACTGTTGAAAAGTCTCCTTTTCTTCAACAGGTCTAGAGAGAGAGAGAGAGAGACTGGTGGTGGGACATTAAAGGTAAAACCTAAATTCTTATATTCTTATTGTACTATATCCATGGCTTAGATCAGCTTCATCTTCCCGCCAAAAGCCCTAAATTTATTCTTATTTAAGTCATTTACATAACCTGTGTTTACTTAGATTGTACAGGATCTTGCTCTCTTAATGTTAGATCAAATATATATTGTGTGACATTTGTTTTTAGGGTTTTGAAATTTTTTTAGTTAGTGGCAGGGTTGTCAAAGCAAACAGATGAGTCTGCATTTGATTGTTTTGAAATCCAGTTAGGGTTTTATACAAATGAGTTTCCTATAAAATGCTGGAAATTTGATTATAAGTTTAGTGAAATGTAAAATTAATTTTGTTTAGTTCTGTTGTAGACTGTAGGGTGTTTTTTTTTTCTTTTTTTTTTTAACGGTAAATCTGGATCACTATGGACCACTGGAGTATCATCGTGCCACCAGCGGAACCACCCGATCATATCCATCTTCACTAGGCAATAATGCCTATACACCAATTCAGGAGAAAACTTAATAAATCTGGGAAAACCCTCTTGTGGGAACCGAACCCAGTACCTAATGGTTCCTAAGCCTTATCCCACCCCCAAGTTGTCAATAGGCAATAGGCTATAATGCAATGGGCTAGGCTTTAGTAGTTATATCCTTGATTTTTAAAAGCGCGTGGCGATCCGATGCGTGTCGACCCCAAAAGCAGATGCGCGTGCGTTAATATTTTTTTTTAATTTGTCAACTTTTAAGAACAAAATATGAGATATTCTCTTCATTTATATTCATATTTGTTTAATCAGACTTGAAAAACTCATACCCATTGTAATCTTTCTCCTGTTTGTTCAAACTCTGGTCAGCTGCATAAGGCGCCACATCAGATCACATCATGTGATGCGTGCATTATGTGCTCTAGATGCACGCATTTTAAAACCAATGTTATATCTTCTATATGTATAGCTTGATGAGTTTTGAATCTTCGTTTTCAGTGATGTCAAAGGGCTCGAAGTCGGTCTATTTGCAGAAGATTGGATTAGGGGTCAAATTTTCATAGATATGAAATTGGATTTAGAAAAGTTTTTTAAGAATGTTGATATTGGAGATGAATCAGAGTCTGTGGATTTACAAAAGTTTTTCAAGGATGTTGATATTGTAGATGAGTCAGACTTTGTGGACTTTAAGAATGTCAGAGCGGGTAACCGTTGTTGTGTTGGTGAAAAACATGTTGGCATTAGTGAGTCATGCGTGGGTATTGAAGAGGAGAAAAAAGTGATCAAAAAAAGAAAGAAAGAGAGTTGTTTGCCGTTGTTGGATTGGGTGAAAAGAGTTGCGAAAGACCCGTGTGATCCTGTGATTGGATCGTTACCAGAGAGTTATAAGTGGAAGGCTTATGGAAGTGAGCATGTTTGGAAGCAGGTTCTGATGGCTAAAGAGGCAATGAGTTTGAAGGTTAATGTTGATGTCGATCCGAATGCCAAACGGTCTATTTGGCAGGTAGTTCTCAGATCCCTTGAATATACCAATCATATTATTGTCATACATTTTTGTTTATCAAATTTGTTTTCAAATGTATGTTACATAGTTGTCAATAGCTGTTACTATGGTCGCTATAGTGAATAGCGTAGCGTATAGGTCAAAGGTCGTACGGGGTATGTAGCCATAAATAGCGGGATTTCAGTTTTTTTAAATATAAATAGCTATTAAATTTAGCTATAAAATAGCTGGATTTTAGGTTTTTGTTAAATATACATGTAATACATTAATTCAGAAGTGTGAGAAGTGTATTATAACACTATATATAACACTATATAACACCATATAAACACCATATAACACTATGTAACACCATATAACACCATATAACACTATGTAACACTATATAACACTATATAACAATATATAACACTATACATCTATCATAGACATGCTATCAGACAAAATATAGTGTTATATAGTGTTATATAGTGTTACATAGTGTTATATGGTGTTAGATAGTGTTATACGGTGTTTATATGGTGTTATATAGTGTTATAATATACTTCTCACACTTCTCACACTTTTCACACTTCTGGATTAATGTACAGGATCCTCTACCTTGGCGTATATACTAGGGTATTTTGATATAATATACGTATAATTTTTTTTTCAATTTTTTTAGTGTGTCGCTATTTACAAAATAGCACCTGCTATTTATTTGCTATTTGTCACTATTCACCATTAACAACTATGCTATGTTAAAATTGAATGTTTTACGTTTTCCAGAAGAAGCAAAAGATGCACCCTGATATGTACGATGACCAACCCAAGAAATCATACACGAGATGCAGCCAGAGGCTTATTGCCATAGAAGAGAATCGTTCTATCCTTTTGTCCCGAAAACCACAAGTTGTAGATCATGCTGAGTCATCATCGTCCCCTGTGAGTGATGAAGAAGAAGATGAAGATTCTTTATGGTGTATCAATTACAGGAAAAAACGAATCCCGTTGGGCCGGTTTTTTCAAGCAGAAGTACCACAATGGGCTGGGAAAACTGAAGAAAGTGAAAGTAAATGGCTTGGTACCCCTGTTTGGCCACTGAAACAAACCGAAAACCGAACCAGTTTGATTGAAAGGGAACCGATTGGAAAAGGACGACAAGGGTCTTGTGGCTGCGAGCGTGTCGGTTCTCTAGAATGTGTTCGATTTCACGTTGCGGGAAAAAGAACGCGGTTGAAGCGTGAGTTGGGGTCTGCGTTTGCTAAATGGAAATTCGATATGATGGGCGAAGAAGTTTCACTCAGATGGACTAAAAATGAAGAGAAGAAGTTTGCGAGTATTATAAAGTCAAACCCCGAGTCTTCAGGGAGGTGTTTTTGGGATGTACTTGTGGCCTATTTCAAGAACAAAACGAGGGCTGTTCTCGTGAGCTACTATTTTAGTGTCTACCTCTTCCGCCGTCGGGCTCACCAGAATCGGGCTGATCCAAGTAACGTTAATAGTGATGATGATGAACTTGAGTCTACAGAGTCCATCTTATGCTCCCCAAATGTGCATCTGAAATTTACTAAAACTTTTTGATGTTTGTTGTCCTTATTATCAATTTTGAAGGTGAAGTATAGATGTTGCCCGGTTGATTAAAACCGAAGAAGTTGGGGGGCCAGATTTTGAAAACTTTAATGTTTATGGGTGTAAATGGAAAAGAGACATAGTATGAGGGCTTTGATGCTTGCATGTTTTTGGTACATTTGTTGAAATGGAAATGTAAGCACCATTTTGCTATACCATATCATGTTTTATATTCATACAAAGGTTTGATTTTTTTTTTGTGCTATCGACTTTCATGATGCGACAAATCAATCTTGCGCGATTCGATCATGGATCAATGGGTTGGACTAGTTGAGATCAGATAAGACTCGCGGCTATGCCAGTCCGAGCATTTTCAGGCTAGATCCGCACCTAACCAATGACCGTTTAGCACAACCTGTTCCACACCTGACTCAAACTTAAGCTTGCATGTTATTTCTCACACTCTACAATTTAACAGCCAAATTTTGTTATAAAGTTTGAAAATACAGTGAATAAATATTACATTCATTCTTACTATTAAAAAAATCACTATTCAACTGAAACTGGTTGCATTTCTTCAGCCTCTTTCCTCAGTTTCTCAAACAAAACAGATGATAAATACCTCTCTCCAAAACTTGCATGAATAGTCTAAAACAATATATGAAAATCATTATTAGTTAGTTTTTATTTTCTAAAACTAAGTTAATAACAATATCGACCGATTATATCAATATTATCATGGTATAATTGTTAAACGAGTTCTTCCCTCAACTTTTTATGACTAGTTCAAAGCGATATATATTTTTGGTTTTACGTTGAATTTAGTATAGGAAATATGATTTTATAATAAATATGCAACTGAAAAATGAATATATTTTATATCTTTTGAATAAATAGCTAAATATTTGTTGAAAAAAATAGGGAATATAATCTAATTACCACAATAAGTTTGCCTCTGTTTTCTGGCCTTTGAGCAAGTCTTAATGCAGCAACAGTATTTGCTCCTGATGATATTCCAACCTACACCAAAAGAAGTGGAAATTCCAAAAATCACCATATTAGCTTTTTCATAATTTATAAAAATAATACTATTTTTAAAAAGTTAGAATTAGTTTCTCCCAAACAAATAATTTGTCCAGTATGATGTCCTAACTCTTATGTCTCATTCATTGTCACACCTCTATTCAATAGTATACAATATTATGTCATATAATATCGAATCAAAATTCTTACCATTAGTCCTTCTTTCACTGCCAATTCTCTAGCCATGTTTATGGCGTCTTCACTAGACACCTGTAATGATTCATTACAGGGGTTAGACCAAATTTTGCAAACATAAAAAAGATTTTAATATACTTTAGATGACTTTTCTTTATGGTTAAAGATGTTGGGTGGTTAAAGTAACATCATCTAAGCATAACTATCATCTTATGTTTAACAAAACTCATAAATATATCAAATATAAGAACAAAATTTGCTAAATTTACCATAAGAACCTCCTCCATTATATCCATGTCCAAGATATCGGGTTTAAATCCGACCCCGGTTCCTGTTATTTGATGAGGTCCTGCATGATAACAAGGTACATAAGTTCACATGCTCAAAGGCTTTAGTTGACCCAGTTTGACCCGAACCTGTTTTAAGATAACATATAGTGTTATGAAGACCAAAATAAACTTACCAGGTTTGCCACCATTTAGTACATTGCTTTCTTCGGGCTCCAGTCCATAAATCTAAAAATAAAATACAAAAGTTTGATGAATCTTAAGAACAACCAGCAAGTTGATAAATCAAGATTATGAGTTATATAACTTATATTCAATATTCTAGGACAAGTTTCACCTTAACATCCGGATTTTTTGATTTAAGATACCGTCCAACACCAGATACAGTGCCTCCGCTACCTATTCCCATCACAAAGATGTCGACTTTACCGTTGGTGTCGTCCCAGATCTCCGGTCCTGTCGTCTCAAAATGCACCTATATTCACCATCACATAATATCAGATTTACAATAAACATCTTACTTATTTATTAAATACAAAAGAGTAAAATGCCATTTTCATCTTGAGGTTTGGCCACTTTTGCGACATTCGTCCAAAGGTTTGTTTTTTCGCTTCTGGGTCCAAAAGGTTGGAAATCTTGCCATTTTCATCTGGCTCATTAACTCCATCCATTTTCTCCATTAAGTCAGGGGTAGTTTCGTCGGCTTTTTTTGTTAACTTAAAGGGCAATTTGGTCTTTTGAATACTTGTACATTATGCTAAATGCTTGTACATAAAGTGAAAAAAAAAACTGAATTGCCCTTTAAGTTAGCCAAAAAGACGGAAATACCCCTGACTTAACGGAGAAAAATGGATGGAGTCAATGAGCCGGATGAAAATGGCAAGATTTTAAACCTTTTGGATCCAAATGCGAAAAAACAAACCTTTGAAAGTCGCAAATGGCATTTTATCCAACAAAAAATTAACAAAAAGATGTTGTTTGCGGGTCAACCCAACCAGCACTAAAACTCACCCATTTCTAACTTGAACCTGTCAAGTGAAAGATGATGAAAGTTACCTTAGAGTTTGCAGGGTTTGAAAACTGTTGAAGCATGAAAGCGTCGGGTGTTTTCTCCAAAAGATCATATGCTTTCTTAACAGTACCTCCCATCCCTTTAGTAGGGTCGGTTAGGATCAATTCGGCTCCAAACGAGAGCATTGTTACCCTTCTTTCTAAGCTTGTGTATGAGGGCATTGTCAACACCATCTTGTACCCTTTTAAAGCAGCCATGAATGCCATACTAATCCCCATGTTCCCCGAAGTCGGCTCAATCAACACCGTCTAGTATTTATGCACATTGTACACATATTAAATTATTAATCACATGTAGTTATTAATATTGTCACAAATCATAGTTCATGAAACTACTTACCTTTCCGGGTGTGATTAGTTTTTTCTCTTCGGCATCATTCATCATAGAAAGGGCCGGCCTAATGACGAATATGTAACAAGTTTAATGCGATTCGGATCGTTAAAAAAGTCAACTCTTGACTTTAAATAGGAATGCAAAATGAAAGACCTGTCTTTGATGCTAGAAGTTGGTTGAAACATTTCTTGCTTGACTGCTACATAAGCCCCACAACCCTCTGTGACTTTGTTCAGATATACAAGGGGTGTTTTTCCAATTATCTGTTATTTCAAGGGTTAGATTTGTAAAAATTCAATATAGACTCTAAATTTTTAATGGCTAACCATATATATTCCTATTAAAATTTATATGATATTATAATTATCCTGGGTTCGATCCTTGAGCCAAACGAGTTTTACTGGTAATTTACTGTCGTGCCTACAGGCGGGTGGGTTACCAGGTTTTCCCCGGAATTGGTGGTGGACAACTCGGGTTACTCTCGGAGTACTCCGTTTGTCCAGTAAGTGCCCCGAGAGTGCTCGGGATTGCTTTATTGGCCGTTAAAAAAATGTAAGTTCTAAGCTAAAAATGACTGACTATATATGATATTATAGAGAGTAAATTGCCATTTTAGTCCCTGAGTTTTGACCAAAATTGCCACTTTAGTCCAAATAGTTTTTTTCTTGCCATTTTAGTCCAAATAGTTTTGTTTTCTTGCCATTTTAGTCCAAATAGTTTTGTTTTCTGCCATTTTAGTCCCTGGTAGGTGGTGATGGTGGTGGGGTGGGTGGGTGGGTGGTGACGGTGCAGGCAGGTGGTGGCGATGATAGAAGGTTAGTCCCTGCACCGTCACCACCCACCCACCCACCCCACCACCATCACCACCCACCATTTCCACCACCACCGGGCACTTTTACGCCACCCACGTCATTAACCAACATCACCGTCATCATCGTAAAACCAACAACCACCGCCATCATCTTCACTGTAAACTGGCACAACACCATCCCCATACCATCGCACCTGCAAAAAAAGAAAGAAAAATGTGGTTCGACCAAAATTCACCTAAGTTAAATAATTTTTTTTGAATTGAGTTAGTGGGTTGGATGAAAATGGCAACAAATAACAAAACTCAGGGACTAAAATGGCAGAAAACAAAACTATTTGGACTAAAATGGCAAGAAAACAAAACTATTTGGACTAAAATGACAAGAAAAAAACTATTTGGACTAAAGTGGCAATTTTGGTCAAAACTCAGGGACTAAAATGGCAATTTACTCTATTATAGACTTATGGTTATATTTTGGGTAGATGTGATGTTATATCAAATTTGAATGAAATGATGGTTGATGCCAATTTCTAAAAGTACACAGAAACAGAAAACCTTTTGAAAGTACACGAATAAAATGTGTTTTGCACTAATACATTTTTATATATACATTTTTGTAGAAGTTAAAATTTTCGTTTTTTTCTTTTAGTGCCATAATATAATAATTAACATTTTGAAATATAAATATTCTTGTATTTGCCAAATACAGATTGAAAACATACCAAATATGAAATATTAAAAAAAAACAAGTAGTTTTAATATTTTAAAGAGTAAACTTCCATTTTGCTCCCTTGGTTTGGTCGTTTTAACGGTTTTGCCCCAATCCTTTAAAAATAGCCATTTTACTCCCTAATCTATGAAGCTTATCACGATTTCACTCCCTGTCCCAAACGAAATCCATTTTAAACGTTAAAACTTGTCAGGTTTCAGTCTAGGTATTGGTCTAATTATGGTCATAATTGTCCATCATGTGTTATGCACCTGACAATTTTTAACGTTTAAAATGGATGTTGTTTGGGGCGAGGAGTGAAATCGTGATGGGCTTCGTAGATCAGGGAGTAAAATGACTATTTTTAAAAGATTGGAGCAAAACCATTAAACGACCAAACTACATGGAGCAAAATAGAAGTTTACTCGAATATATAATATTCCATGTTAGTTAATTGACCAAAATAGCCCTTACCTACTTGAACTTCTTGCCTTCTCTGTTTTTGTTTTACAATCCTCTATATATAGACCAGTAGCGTTGGGTACGTTTGGTAACATTGTTTTTCGGTTTTGATGTATATACAAGCAAATATAACTTAAAAAATAAAATGCTGATTCTTATTTATAAAAATAGTGGATTTATTATTTATATACTATCAAAATTACTTTACATATTATTAAATTTGTTAGTAGTGGATTCATACACAATAAAACATTATCAGTTAAATAACTGTACTCTTATATTAAAAAAAATGTTTTAAAAGTATGGAAGTATTATAGAAATTGTTTACAAATCAGCTCCTAGTGTTGTACTACAGACTCTAGAGTCTCTAGTATAAATCACCATTCAAAAATAAAAATGACCACTTAAAGACAAAATGATTAATATTAACCATAACATAATTAAAATATATTAATTAACAAAACTGAAAAAATAATATAAATTAATCAAGAAATTCATCAAATAAAAAAAAACTTTGTAAGTAAAAAATTAATACCACTGAATAATATCAGCTCCTAGGTGTTGTACTGTGGACTCAAGTCACATAAAATAAATAAAGAGTAAAATGCACGGATAGTCCCTGTGGTTTTGCAAAGTTTCAGCTATAGTCCCCAGATTTTGGAAATTACACTCATAGTCCCTGTGGTTTGACAGTTTGTTACGCTGATAGTCCCTGAAGTGGATGTGGGTTAGTTTTCTCAGTTAAGTTGGTGTGAAATTACAAAATTACCCTTTCTTTTATTATATTCATCAACATCATCATCATTCAACAGACTCATTATATGTATCTCTCTTTCTACTCTCTCTCTCTCACTAAAAACCACCACCACCGTCACCTCCCTGCCGCCATCACCACTCCCCACCACCGCCATCCCCTTCCACCGTCACCTCCCTGCCGCCATCACCACTCGCCGGAGAAGTGGTTATCCTCTACGTTCGACATTTAAACCACCATCAGTCCCAAATCAAGTCCCATTGAAGCCCATCGATCCGTACCTTTCGGCTTGCAATCATTAATTTTGTTCCGACAACATTGAGAACAACCGCACAACCACCAGCCCCAACATGCCAACATCTGTTATCACTAATTCTTCTTTGCGATGGGGTTCTTTTAGATCTGAGGCTGTATAATTATGAAAATTTAATGGATTGCAAGAATACCATTTTCAAGTGATTAGTATCTTTCCATTTTCAATCCCTGACCCACTCATGGTGCAGGTATTAAAGGGTTTTTTTCTGCATATGTTTGAGCCAAACATGTTCAAGTATCATTGTTTGATTTAGGGTTTCTTTCTGTTTTTGTGATTCTGCATATAAAGGGTTTTTCTAAAAGAATTGGGGAAACTTGTTTTTGTGATTTGAAATGGGGGATTTCTTAGAAGTGAACGGTTTGGATTGAATGATTTGTTTTTGGTTGTAAGTAATTGGTGTTCAATTTTAGGGATTAAATGAAAATTTTAGTAGTGATCAATAGGTATTTGTTGAAAGGTCTAAATGAGTGACTGTGAACATTTGTGTTGAAATGTCTGTTGAATTTCTATCAAGTTTTCAGAGATTTTTTGGTTTTGAAAGTGAAATTTCATAGTGGTAAAGGGTTTGAATCGGAATGAATTTACATTTTTGGGGTCTGAATCTTTCGTGATTAACTGAATCATTCATTTTGGTTAACATCAGAATCGTCGGAATCGAAGTTGTGATGGTTGTTGTGGTTGTGGTGGTGGTGTGGGGGTGGGTGGTGGTGGCAGGTAGTGGTGCTGGTGGCGGTTGTTTATAAGGGAGGGATGAATAAGGTGGGCCTACTTTAATAATCCATGTTGGTTTTTTATTTTTTTAGGGAGGGGTAAATAAGTAATTTCAGATGGACTTAACTGAGAAAACTAACCCACATCCACTCCAGGGACTATCAGCGTAACAAACTGTCAAACCACAGGGACTATGAGTGTAATTTCCAAAATCTGGGGACTATAGCTGAAACTTTGCAAAACCACAGGGACTATCCGTGCATTTTACTCATAAATAAAAGTGCAACTTGAATACAAATATAACTAAATTATAAGCATAAAATAATTAACAAATATTAATCAAACAAATTACTCTATATAACATTTAGATTATGTTGTTAGAAACGGTATTCAAAATACCCCTCTTTTGCAAATTAATTACAAAATTGCCTGGCAATTAATAAGGCAAAATATGAGTAAGAGTAGAGCCGTGAAGGCAGACATGGGGTAAGAATGTGGGGTCCAACACAACAAATAAAAGATAGAAACAAATTGTACTTTTGTTATTTTTAGATATTGACTATCAAATTTGTTTGAGAGTCAGCTTTGATCCCTAAATCTTTTGTCATTTACTTAAAGTTTTCTTTCATATCCCTTTAGGTTTCAAAGTTGTCACTTTTGTTGTCATTCTCGGGTTTGTCTAAAAACCTTATATTAGCCGTTTTGGGTCTTTAGGTTAAGCTTTCTCGGTAAAAAAATTGGGTTTCTCTATGTTTTACGCTTGCTCGCGGTATAAGTTCGTGTTTGTCTTTGCTTACGTTTTACGTCATATGGCACTATATAATTCACATTTTTGTTTTATGATTTTTTTCCGATTTTGATCGTCGTTTGCTTGCAATTTAGCACGGTTTTAGGACCATCGCACCCGCAACGCGGGGCGGGTTAACCACTAGTTTAACATCATCCAACAAAGAGTAAACTGCCAAAATGGTCTCTAATGTTTGGTCACTTTTTCCACTTTAGTCCAAAACTTAAACATTTTGAATCGGGGTCTCTGTGGTTTCAATTCTATTGCCATTTTCATCCAAAAGCAAAATCTGGTCAGATTTTTCAGTTAACATTCAATTTTTGTTTTTGTTTTTTTCCTCTATTTTAATGAAGGGCAAAATGGTTAGAACTTTTTTAATTTGTTATAATAAAATGTTAAAAGACCATTTTACCCTTCATTAAAAGGGAGGAAAAAGACAGAAAAGCTGAATGTTAACTGAAAAATCTGATCAGATTTTGATTTTGGATGAAAATTACAACAAAATTGAAATCACAGAAACCCAGATTCAAAAGGTTTAAGTTTTGAACTGACATATCAAAAGTGAACAAACCTTAGGAACCATTTTAGCACTTTACTCTCCAACAAAATACAATCAGGATATCTATCAAACTACTCTCTACATCAAAAATTAACATCATTGTATCTTATATAATCTTTAATATCACTTTCTTTGTAAGCAAATATATCGAGCTTTGTTTAAAAACAATAAAACCAACTGTTTTTTCAATATAACTTATCCTAATCCGTGACATTAAAAAATAATTAAAATTAAAAAGAAAAGAAAATAACTATTATTATAATGCTAAAATAATAAAACTATTAAAAAAACTATATATTATTACTAGGTTATAACCCCGTGTATTACACGGGTTGAATAAATAAATTTTATATACTAAATAATAAAACAATATATATTTAAAAACCTGCTTTATTGCACGGGTTGAATAAATATAATTTTATATATTAAATAATAAACATTTATATCTATAAGAACCATATTGTACGTGTTGAATAAATGTAATTTTATATACCAAATAAAAAAGTTATATCTTTAAAACCACGTGTATTACATGGGTTGAATAAATGTAATATTTTTTACTAAATAATAAACTAATACATCTTAAAAAAACCTCATTTATTACACGGGTTGAATAAATGTGATTTTATATACCAAATAATAAAAAAAAATTACATCTTTAAAAATATGCGTATTACACGGTTTGAATAAATGTAATTTTCTGTACTAAATAATAAAAAAATATATATATCCTTAAAAAACCCCGTGTATTGTACGAATTGAATAAATCTAACTTTATATATCAAATAATAAAAAGTTATATCTTAAAACACCTCATGTATTACATGGGTCGAGTAAATATAATTTTGTATAGTGAAAATTAAAATATTTAATATATTAATACATAGTTTGGTTTTCGTGATAAAAATATATTATTTTGTTGTTGTAAAATTTGTTAACGAAGTCTCAATAATGTAACCCTTTATTTAAAACTCCGTAAATATATAAATGATAAATAATATTAGTTAATTTTATTTCAACTTTCGTAAAATTTATTTGATACCAAACTAAACAAAACGAAGTCTCAATAATGTAACCCTTTATTTAAAACTCCGTAAATATATAAATGATAAATAATATTAGTTAATTTTATTTCAACTTTCGTAAAATCTATTTGATATAAAACTAAACAAAATGTTCAAATATATAGTTATTTTTGACAAATCACAGGGACAAATACAGTAATTAACTCTAATTAATTCAAATAAATAATATTATAAATGAGAAGGAGATTAAACTAAATAATAATTATCTATAAGTTATTAAACTAAATAATAGTTAATAGGAGGATTATCTATAATTAATTAGAAGAGATTAAACTAAAATGATAATTATCTATAAGAGATGACCTAATATGATGACAAGTGTCCCCAAAGTGGTTTCTTTTATTATATAGTATAGATAATATTAAAATTACTATTAATTAGCTTCTAATTTTAATATATGTATAATATAATATAATGTATAATATAATAATACAACAACAATAGAATAAGAGTTAATTACTATCTTCGTCCATGTGGTTTGTCAAAAATCACTATTTCAGCCTATTAGTTTAAAAATTGTGATTTCAGTCCTTGTTGTTTCACTTTTGTAACCATTTCAGTCCACCTCGTAACCATTTCAGTCCCTGTACTAACAGAATAAATGGATTGAAATGGTTACGAAAGTGAAACCATAGGGACTGAAATGGTTACGAAAATAAAAGCATAGAGATTGAAATCACAGTTTTTAAACTAATGGACTGAAATAGTGATTTTTGACAAACCATGAAAACAGTAATTAACTCATAGAATAAATATAAAGCATGCAAACTATTGGAGAACTAATTAGCCAATCCAATACAGGTCTAGCCCACTTGTCCTGTACATTATTTGATAATAATATCTAAATTCAGCATAAAGATTAAATTTATGACGTCATCCATTTGCATTAAATAAGATCGACGTCGACCGGCAATCTCCGGTAGCAAATACCAGTCACACGATTAAAGTAGCCGTTAAACCAAACAAAATAAAAATAAAAAGAGCTAAAATTATTTATTATTTACCTGAGAGGCATCTTTTTTAATATTAGTTCCGGGAAGAGTTTTCGGCAGATCTCTGATTCTCTGAGCGAACGACGGTTGAGATGTATACAACTTAGCTCCGATCAAATTCTCGCCGGAGATGAGTATGTTTCTTCTTTTGAATACGAGCTTTGCCAATGCTGCCATTAATGGTGGATTATTTTAGAGAGAGAAAGTAGTAAATGCAAGTTACAGTGAGAGAGTTTGAGTAGATTGAAGAAGAAAGAGAGGGGTTTTATAGTGGGTGTGATTTTTAAATTATGCCCCTTGAAGTTTTCTTTATTTACAAAAAGGAACATTATGTAGTCAATTTGGGTTTTATTATAGGCCTCTCGGGGTTGAATTGTTGACTTAAAAGTGAACTTAATATATGAAAGTTCCTTTATGTCATGTTTTAAATTATGTAATCGTGTTTCTTTTGATTTTTTTTTATGTATAATTTTATTTTTTGTATACTATCTACAATAGTTTATACGCTTTTATGTTTCTTCACACATATGACTATTTTATAATGTGCAAATCACTGACTTGATGTTATATTATGTGTTGTGGGGCTTTAAGGTCCAACGCCACGTAGATCAAGGGCTCGAACGCTGCATCGTGCTCGAGTGGAATGACCCCATGTGACCGTTGTGGGGTTTTATTACTTAAAAAAACTTTTAAATGATTGGTCAAACCCCTTTCAAGCTCCACCACAACACTCCTTAAAGCCTCATGGGAATAGAAATAAGTATGTCGACGTGTCGCCTATGTGGCGTCACATGTCATCATTTTTTCTTCCTTAAAGCTCCACTAACACATAGTTTTAAGCTATGTGTTATGCTTTTATTTTTTCACTATCACGCCTAAAAATGTCTACCATATCATGGCTATGTAGGCATTAGCTCTCACCCACCTTTGTTTTTGAACGACAAATGTTATCGCTATACAGAGCTGGCCCTGAAGGAGGGCGGGGAGGACAACCGAACATGGCCCGTGATTTCGTAGGGCACGTAATTTAAAAAAAAATCCGATATTATATATGTAAAATAAAATTTTAATAGGGTATAACCAAAAAAATATTAACATAGGCCCACTTAAAAAATCATATTGTTTAAACTATTTAGCCCATTAGGTTAGTGAGCCCAATACCCAATTATTTTCTAAAAACTAATAAAAAAAGGAGTTCTGGGCGGCAACTCTTTGTGGGACTGGCGATGATTGCTATCGAGAACGAAGTCTTAGATGATATAAACTGTGAAGAGTTGATTCACCAATTTGCTATCAAGAATGCAAGGAGAGCTTCACGAATCATTGGTTAGCTATTAGCTTATTAGTTTTTACGGTATGTCATTCATTCGAATACTATATTTTGTATTTTGTTAATTGCATTGTTTATCGAATGCTATATTTTTGTCAACGGTTCAAAGTTGTATGAAAAACTAGTTTAGAATTTTTATTTAGTTAAAACATAAGGGCACGTTTTTTCGAGCTCAAACAGGGTACATGAATTCTCAGGGCCGGCCCTGTCACTATACTTTACGCTAGATATTCTAAACTACTCCCCTTATCCCAAGCTCTCACTTACTTGTTCCCTTTTGTCTGTAACTAGTTGGTGCCCCGCCCGCGTTGCGGGGCGATAACCGAATAATTCTCAATCAATTAAAAAAACACAACTATAATTTTGCTAGGGAAAAAACTAAAACGATGATAAGACCGTAATTTTCAACTCAGAGCAAAAATGTAATTTTCCAGGACTAATGAGCGAGTGTTAGGCAGCTCTTTGACATGAAAAAAAAATTAAATGGAGTAAACCAATTAAAACAAAAAACTTTTATAGTTTTGCTAAAAAAATAAAACGATGGGAAAAGCGTAATTTTGAACCGAGGGCGAAATGATAATTTTAATTCAGGGATGAAATCGTAAATTAAAAGGACCAATGGGGGAGTGCCAGGCACCTGCCGGCATGAGTGCAAATTTACACCGGGGGAAAAATTGTAATTTAACCAGGAAAGCAAACAAAAACGATGGAGAAATGTAAATTTAAGTTGGAGGAAAAATTATAATTTGGCTGTGAGAAAAAAAAATAATGGCAAAACTCTAAATTTAAATGGGGCAAAATCATAATTTTTAACCGAGAGCAAAATTGAAATTTTTAGCTGAGAACAAAAGCGTACATTTATTTTTAAGTGGGGGGTAAAAACATAATTTTGAACTGATGGCAAAATCGTACTTTTAAGGAAAAAAAACTAACCGTAAAAGTGTAAATTTAAATGGGGCAAAATCGTAATTTTTAACCGAGGGCAAAATCGAAATTTTTAGCTGGGAGCAAAAGCGCAAATTTATTTTTAAGTGGTGGTAAAAACATAATTTTGAACTGATGGCAAAATCGTAATTTAAAGGGGAAAAAGCTAGTGGCAAAAGTGTAAATTTAAACGGGGCAAAATCGTCATTTTTAACCGAGGGCAAAATCGAAATTTTTAGCTCGGGGTAAAAGCGCAAATTTATTTTTAAGTGGGGGCAAGAATATAATTTTATACTGATGGCAAAATCGTAATTATAAGGCGGGATAAAATCGTAAATTTGCTCGGCCAATAAGGAAGTGTCATGCAGCTGCCTGGCACTATTTCCCTGCCGCCCTTTTAATCCAATCAGCCACAGGAACTATGCCCGCCGACTCTTAGTTTTGTTGTTGAAAATATCCACCCTCTCTAAAAAGGATATTTAAATTCAATAAATCCTCTTTTAAAAGGATATTTAAATTCAATAAATTAAAAAAAGAAAGTGGTGATGTGTAGCTTTGTTTTTAGTTGAAAAGACTTTTGTCTCCATCTCTCTATGAAACAATTCACGCCATCCCAATCACGCCGTCTCACAGTGGCGGAGCTTGACCAAAAGTTTCGATGGTGCGTAAAGTGATGGATCTCAATTTTTTTTCCTGACATTATGTTTCAGGTCGGGTCGGGTTGGCTATTCGATTCAAGTCGGGTCAAATAATAATAGTTCCAAATAAAACAAAGTGTATATTTATTAAACTACCCATCATTTATATACAAAGTTTATAAATAGAGTTAAATGTCATTTTAGTCCCTGTGGTTTGAGTCATTTTGCGAACTTAGTTCAAATGTTTCATTTTTAGCCTGTGGGTCCAAAAAGGTTTCACCGATGCCATTTTAGTCCACTGGGTTAACTTCGTCCATTTTTTCTGTTAACGAGAAGACCAATTCGGTCATTTTATATGTAATTCTGTTCACTATTAGGGCAATTCGGCCATATAAAATGACTGAATTGGCCTTCTCATTAATAGAAAAAAAATGGATGAAATTAACCCAGTGGACTAAAATGGCAACGGTGAAACCTTTCTGGACCCATAAGTGGAAAAATAAAACCTTTGGACTAAACTGGCAAAATGTCCCAAACCACAAGGATTAAAATGGCATTTAACTCTTATAAATATTTAGGATATACAATTTAGAAAAAATAATCGGGGGGATAATCCTATATAATTTTAAAATTTTCAGATGAAAAATCAAAACTTATACACTTCTAACCGAAATATTGGGATGGGAACCGAAATATTGGGATGGGCGGGTGCACCCCCAGGCACCCACAATACTTCGCCCATGCCGTCTGACGCTCGGCTTTGGGGTATGTGTAACGGCGTCTCACGCTGGTCTTTTGGCCACGCCAGGGGATGCATAATAGATTATTTGTATAAGTTTATCCTCTCTTTTGTTTGATGTAATTATTTACTAATGTATGTTTTAAAAATAGTTTAAGAAAAAAAGTTAATATTTAATTTTTTTTGTAGCAAAGATAATTTGACAATTATTATGTTTTCTTTTACCAACAAAATGTATTTATGTAAATTTTATAATTTGAAATGTAAGATTAAATATATTATGGTATAATATTTAATCTAGTAGCCATTATAATTATTTACATTATATGGATCAAAATATATAACAACCTATTAAATAATTAGTTGGTAATTGTTGATGGGCCTAATTACCCTTATTAACTAATTAGGGTTTCCTCCTGGGTGCATATATAAGGAGAATAATGTGGAGGTTAAAGGGTTAGACAATTACACAAACTCTAATAACACATAACATCAATCGCCTCCCTCTCCCAACAGAACAACCCTATTCGGTTTCTTATCACCATCATTAGATTGCACCCTAAGGAGGAACCATATCAAGTTGACAATCATGTCAAACACTGTTGCTGCGTCTCCATCTGGATTCTCTGCTGGCCTGTACTGATGCAATCAAAGGTATGTTTTCATGTTTTCCATTATGTTCAAAACAGAACTGAACCAACATGTGGTATCAGAGCATATGTTGATTAATCAGTTCTGTTTTCGTATCCATTAATTCTGGGATTGAAATCTGGAAAACGGAATTTTGAAAGCCTAATTAAATTCATAGCCGGTTTCGAGTCACATAACCCGAGTCCACTGTTTCGGGGAAAAAGAATGTTTTTTAATGACTCGGAATCATAATGGTAAATCTTAACTGTCCGAAATCTGTATAAAACTCTTAAAAATTCAGGTTTCGGGTTCCAGAATTATTATTTTATTTATTAGGGTTCTTCATGTTTTTAGTGAAATTCGAATAAATTCCCTTATTTTGGAATGAATTAAGGATTAGAAGGTGTTTTTCCTGTATTTGATTAATTGTTATACCTTAAGATTTCGAAAAAAAATCTGTTAGTGTTATTAGATATAATTTTCGAAATTATTGGATAAATATAAAATATCTTTTAAAACATGAAATAAAATATACCAAATCCCTTAAAATTCGAATTTCAAACTTATCACACTAACAGCTGTTAACAGGAGTTTCGAGATCATTTGTTTAACGACTCGAGACCATAACGACTCTACTCGAAATCATAAGTGTTCTCAAATCTTCACAACTCGAGACAACGATTTCGACTCGAGACCACTGAGGTTTCGACTAAGGGCTTCAATCTTAATCACTCGAGACCATGGTTGCGACTCGAGATCTCATCAAGCACTCGAGATCTCATAAAACACAGTAGTCGAGACCATGATTACGACTCGAGACTGAGGTTGCGACTCGAGACCTCATAATTTTACAAGTTGAGTCGAGACTTGACTCGAGACCTCATAACTGAGTCGAGATCTCACTCGAAACCTCATTATTTTAGGCTGTTTAATGTGAACTAAGACTTAGCTCGTGCGGGGGTACGTTGTTCCCCTTCAAACCCCAGCGAACTCACCGCGGAGTTCAATCCGCGCTAACAGGTGGTTTGCTATTAAATGATTGGTTTTGTAAATACTTAGTTAATTAATAAGGATCAAATAATGTTTTACAAAACCAAAATGGCTTTACTTGAATGAGCTTCTGATGTTTCATTTCTGGCCAAAGCTAATTTGATACATCTACTTATCGTTCAAGTATTACGAAAGCTATGTTAAGTGTGCATCATAAACATGAATGTCTTAATATCTGGCCAAAGCTGATTTAATTCCTTCATAGATGGCATACTTAACAAGTGCATAACTAAAGTGATTGTCTCAATTTCTGGCCAAAGCTGATTTGTTACAACCACTTTGCACACATGCTTAAATGATTACACTTCTGGCCAAAGCTGGTTTGTCTTCGTTTAAGTAGAACTTTAAATTAGTCTATTATTTTGATGTTAGTAATAGACATATCACAACCTCTTCACATAATGATCCTTATATTAATGATCCTTCATTATTTTTTTATGATCATTTCGTCTGCCTTATTTTAAGTACCCATAACATTTCTCACTATAACTTTCTTCTATAAATCAATGCCTCACCCACTGTAATTCTTAAACCTAAAATGTTTTGCTTTATTTAAAGTTTCTATAGGAATTAGCTCTTAAATTAAATCCTTGATTATCTCTTAAGACACGATAATCATACTGCTCTCTTCTGGTAAAGGTACTACAGAAGATAATTAGAGCATGATGAACAGGACAAATCGAACATGATATCTCTTATGATAATCAAGAACTCTCTAACATAATGCTATCACTAAAGTTATTCCAGATTAAGTCTTTCCTAAGACTAATATATTATGTGTGGATTAATCACAATAACTCCTAAGATGCATGCCTTCATTTAAAATTCTAAATTATAAAGTTAAGCGGTATATGTGAATACATTATAATGTACAATCCCATGACCCATAAAGTTAAGGGCTTACGCATGGAAATAAGTACATTTTCCAGTACATTACATACTAAGATTTTCACTTGTACAATTTGATGCCTTATAAATCAACTATAACACTCAAAAGTACCAAAGTATAATGAGTGTGTTGATAAGCAACATATGTACAAAAGAAATAAATATTAGAAACTGGAAAATAAGTTGGTACTCACCTTACAACCACTTAAAACTTTAAAAGAGGATTGTTCTAAGGCCCATAGACAAATTACAAGTAAAAATTCCAACTCTAAGGTTTTTCAAGGGAAAATCTCACTGCATAATTATGCCATTAGACTAGGCATAAGCAACGAGACTATCTATTATTTAGAAGAACAGTTGGATAAGTTAATTAGGTAGTCACTTCCTTATGATATCTAAGTCTGCTAATTTTTAAATATTCCTATTAACACATGATTAGTTGACTCTAGTTCTAAACGTTTCCTTACCAGAAGTCAAACAAATAATTAACATGAGAGTTAGTGACAAAATTAAATGTTAAGGCTATAAGAACCATAATAAGCAGTCTTCTAACAACGCTTTTCGATACCTTATATATTCTGAAGATTAATCAGAATATAGTATCATAATTAAGCAAAGTTATGAACGTTGTAAGGTTTGCATAGTCAACATAAAGTCACACTTACCTTAAACTCTCATCTTATTTGTTCTAAATATCTGGATTGAAACATTACTAAGATGGAACTAGATGATACCTTACACTTTCACAACTTTTGTCATCATGCAAATGAGAATTTGACAAAAGGAAAATGAGACTTATAAATTTCATCCATTATAACTGAAATTCATGAGAAATCATGACATGGTTAATGAGGATGATTTTTTATCTAATCTCATTCTAAGTGATTTTAAATCATGACATTAAAGCCCTAAAATATGACTTGGCTTAAGGAATAAGTATGGGTCCATCATAAGTCATTCATTGACATTCGTGGAACTTATTCCAAATGGAATATTCAGACATAATTCATTTATCATTTGAAAGACTATCAACTTGTATCTAAATTTTGTCGCATATGGCCCACGGTCTTAGAAGAAATCTATTCATATATATATATATATATACTTAATAAGATTTCTATTAGATATGTCCCTAAAGTTTCTTTTGATATCTGGACATTAAAGAAATCAAATAAAGTCTAACGTATATGTGATAGGTTCCCACGTCACGTAGCTCATTGAAACTTTTCTTGTAGCATTCTAGAGATATTAAAAGATCAGTGGGAGCATTAAGTGTTTTAAAACAACTTGCAATAGTTGCAAGAGGTGGGGGAGTGAAAACTTCATATTACTTCAATTTACACATCTTGTACAAGACACTGCTCCATCTCGACACTGTGTTATCAAAACTTGTCTCTTTAAAATCTAATGCTACTCTTACAAAAGTTTCATTGTTGCCTAATTGTGGGCGCACTTAGATTTCTTACCTAAACTAACATAATCCTCAACAAGAGAAATCACAACGACTAATGTCATTAATTTGTTTTCTCTATTAGAATCTGTTGGTCGTTAAATATTGACCCTAAGCATGTTGAGTTCCTAAAGATTTCTATGGTTAGTGGGAGCAGTCAAAGTCCTTATCATGACTTGCAAGGAATACAAGAGGCGGGGGGAAGAGTGTCATTAAATTTCACTCCGAATTTAACTCCGATTACACCTCTTGTACACCATACTGCACCAACTCTTACAAACTTAGAATCCTGACATTGATAGCAACCTAACCAAGAGCTAATTCATAAAACTAAAACTTCTAATAAACCCAATAATCAACTCAGGTGGTCATCTAGGTTTAAAAGCCTACTAACTTTGATGATTACATAACCTCCCTAATTGAAGTTGAAATGGATTTTGGAAAAGTTTACTGATCATATCTCTTCAAATTAAGCCATTAGCGTCAATTAATCTTCTGAATGGAATAAAACAGTTTTCTAGTAAAACTGATTTTATGTGTTCGAATAACGTTTGGGATTTGATTGAATTACCTAAGAGTGTTCACAACCAAAACCAAATCCTAATGTAAACATTAAGACACAAAGAAGCATGATTAATTGACAAAGGTTACACTCAGAAAGAGATGAATTATCAAAGAGTCTCTTACATATCTTACAGAAGATTTCTTTGAGGATCATCACTGTTCTAGTAGCTTATAATAGTTTAAAGCTACATTAGATGAACATTATAAACAATTTTCCCTAACAAATGTCTGACACATTTACATGTTCATTGGATAACAACCTAAAGTTTCAAACTGAAGGTTAAAGAACACTTTATTTGTAAGCCAATAATATCCATGTATGGGTTAATGCAAACATCATAATGTGATGAAAAGCTAACGTAATTATTTTCATCAAGAATCAAGTGGATTAACGTACCTACCTCAAAATGAGTGGGAGCAACTAAGATAAACTTGTCTATATAGATGACATTCTTTTGACAAGTATGTGTTACATAAGTCAAAGCATTGTTAACACAAACTTTGATATAATATATATCAGAGATATCTCTTACGTGATAGATATCATAACATACCGAGATAGACCCAGTGGGACATTAGTTTTGTTCCATAAGTTTAACATTAAATGGGTCCTTACATATGTAACAAACTATACTGCTCTTCCTTTAGAGGATAATAGGATAAATGAGATTATTTCCTTACGCTTCATTAATTAGAAGCCTTATGTAAGTTCAAGTCTATACTCGTTTAGATATTACTCACATTGCAACACACTAGATATGTCTAGATTAATGTGAAACATTTAATAGAGTATTACAATATCTTTAAAAAAACGAGAGACTATGATTTGAAGAAGAAGTGAGAAATCAAACCGGTTTATTACTCTAACTTTGTGATATTCAAAGATGACAAAATGTAATTTCGGGTATATCCTTATGTCAGCAGACAAAACCTATCTTATGGAGGAGTCATAATAAACTGATAATAACAACCTAAGTTATAACGACATAATATAGTCACTAAATGTTGTTGGAAATATATCAGTGGACTCATAAGTTTATTAAGTCCATATAATTAATGTTTTGAAGACTTAGTGTGATAAAGTCAGCTACCATGACTCCTTGAACAGTAACAGTTCAAGAGGTGCTGCATTAAATTTCGATACACAATTAATTATTCGTTTATGAACGAATTGAGGAAACTAAGTTTTGTATCGAATACATTCATGATATGCTTAAGGATCCTATAACTGAAGGGCTATTACCCATAAGTCTTATTTAGAGAGCTCATAGACGGGTATTAATTTGATGGTCGTGCGCAACTGCATATCGTACTATGAATGACTAAGTATTAGTTAATTTTCCTCATCAGTTTGATTTTGTATGTCTCTAAGAATATGTCAAGCTAGCATAATGGCATATAGACAAATAAAGTTACAAATCAAACAAAGGGCTTATGCGTATTTTGATCATAACGATTAGGTTTTAAATTAAGGCTATAGTATGACTAATGGGGGTCCTGAGTCGCATAACGATTCAACGGCTGTATTTCTCTGCTATAGTACTTGTTTAAGGCTAAAATGAGTGTTAACTCCTGATCAGGCTTATCTAATACTCATAGTAAATGATTACTCGGCTAAGTGGGAGAATGTAAGATTAAATATATTATGGTATAATATTTAATCTAGTAGCCATTATAATCATTTACATTATATGGATCAAAATATATAAAACCTATTAAATAATTAGTTGGTAATTGTTGATGGGCCTAATTACCCTTATTAACTAATTAGGGTTTCCTCCTGGGTGCATATATAAGGAGAATAATGTGGAGGTTAAAGGGTTAGACAATTACACAAACCCTAATAACACATAACATCAATCGCCTCCCTCTCCCAACCGAACAACCCTATTCGGTTTCTTATCACCATCATTAGATTGCACCCTAAGGAGGAACCAGATCAAGTTGACAATCATGTCAAACACTGTTGCTGCGTCTCCATCTGGATTCTCTGCTGACCTGTACTGATGCAATCAAAGGTATGTTTTCATGTTTTACATTATGTTCAAAACAGAACTGAAGCAACATGAAAAACAAGCCCATCTATTACTTGGTGAAAGATTTTGATTCCCAAATTAAATAATACAAACCCTCACGAAGCCTCCACCTTCACATGCAATGTATCTATTCATTAGCAGCCCCCATTCAATTTGTACTTTAGTTATAAATGAACGAAGCTTCATTTTAATCCAATTCCTAAAATATTATGAAATATTAAGACTTTGTATAATTGTATTACCAACTTAAATGAATTGTAACCGAACTAAAAGATTCCTCCTAAAAACGAGTGTATAGTTTGTTAAAGGTCTATATTATTAATCAGATTATTAAACACATATATCGACAATAATACATAGACTAAATTACTTTGAGTGTTATCGATAAGTCAAGATTTACACCCATACATAAAACCTTAGTGTTTAATAATTAAAAAACAACATAATAAACAATTTAATCATATATTAAAGAGTTAAATGTCATTTTAGTCCCTGTAGTTTGGGTCATTTTGCCAGTTTAGTCCAAATGTTTCATTTTTCACATGTGGTTCAAAAAAGGTTTAACCGTTGCCATTTTAGTCTACTGAATTAACTTCATCCACTTTTTTCTGTTAACGAGAAGGTCAATCCGGTCATTTTATATGTAATTCTGTTAACTAGAAGGGCTATTCGGCCATATAAAATGATCAAATTGCCCTTCTCGTTAACATAAAAAATGGATGAAGTTAACCCAATAGACTAAAATGACAACGGTGAAACCTTTTTGGACTCACAGGCAAAAAATGAAACATTTGGACTAAACTGGTAAAATGACTCAAACCATGAGACTAAAATGACATTTAACTCTATATTAAATTTATATTATAATGGTATAAACACTTGAATTTGGTAGTTGGCTTTGTTCATGACAAATTTTATCCCCTTTTTTCTAAAAAAAGAAAAAGAAAGAAGTACTAGATGTTATAATATTGGATGACAAAATAACAAAAGTGTTGTGAATCATTATTTTCAAATAATGTGGATGACAAGTCAAATAATGTGGATGACAAAACGAATTGCTTCACTGTAAATGGGAGACACATCTTCTTCATTCAATGCTCTAACCTCTACACAACAATAGCTTTGTTTCATATCTTTAAAGTTCATTTTTGAGTTTTAATCAAGAGAAATATTAGATGTAATATGATTGTGATAGAAGAGAAGAATAGAGAAAGATATATAAAGGAAGTTTTGATCTCAATCTCTTAAGTTTTATAAAACGTTATCAGCACGAAGCTCTAGACAAGCACGAGGTTCTAGCCAAGGAAACGTTCAAGCAATTATAATCAAAGTAAGTGTTTGATTAATTTATATAAACTATAATTGTTATGATAAACGTAATATTTCTTTTATACCGTGGGATTGTTTTCCTTTAGGAGACTCAGTTATCCAGACACTCCTATCATAAAAACATCTAAATCCCATACTTAATAATAAAATGAGTACGAGATACCTATTGCTATGGGAATATAATAACTTTGGGACTACTAACAATCAAAATTTCATTTATGCACCTAACATTTACATTTATGTTATCTAACATTTATTTATGCACCTAATATTTATATTTATGTTATCCAACATTTATTTTCTAATGTTTAATAACGTTTATTTATGTTATAAAAACTGGCCTAAAAGCATTTTGTGTGATGGAGACTTAGGCTCCTTTTTGAGCTCCTTTATTGCAGTTTCTTTAAGGAAAAAGAAATAAAACAAAACTGGTGGGGCCTATATCATAATAATTCGTTCGAATTATTTCATTTACTGTGCGCTACTGTGCGCGTCGTTATCATCCACATTCATAATAATTTATTTATTATTGTGCATACTAATTATATATATATATATATATATATATATCCGTAAAAATGGCTATGGATATTTTATTATAAAATTACCAATTATTAATATCATCGCTGTTGTTATCGGAACCATTTAGAAGTGATACTCAGCACGTTACCCACGATACCTACCGAATCTAATATTAGTTTAAACATTTTGTTTGTTATCGAAATTTTCAAACCTAATACAGTAAAACTATTTTCAAGGTGTATCATTGAAGCCTTAACCAAGCGTATTGTATAAGCTTAATTTTTATCTATATAAGTAACCCACAACTCATGTAAATTCTCAAACCAACTGAACTTCTGATATAGTTCGACACATACCCAAAACAACTCATACTCAAATTCTATTTTTTAAGATCTCAAACAAAGCCCAATATTACTATCATGAGTCTTCAGTTTTCTACTCGTGCACACGCTGAATCTTCAAACGCAGCAGAAATTCGTGCCCAGATCGAAGTCCATAAATTTCTTCAGTTTAGGGATGCACGCACCCATACGAAATGTCTAACCCTCAGGAGGCTTAAAGTTAATACTATTAATAGTATCGACTGGAACATAACGGGGATTCTAGACAAAGATGATCGACTGACGAGGTTACTACCAATCGGTTCACCATGGCGTTGTTTTTTTGATATCTTAGAACCCTCATACGATGAATTGGTATATGAGTTCTGGTCTACTTTTCATTTCACACGAAATAAAAACCTATCTGAGCCCTCTATCGATTTTAGACTCGGTGGAAAAACTTTTAATTTGTCATTATCTGAGTTCGCAGTACATTTAGGTATTTATACAGAAGAAGAGGTTAGATCACCTATATTTATAAACGCATTAACCGAATATCCTGATCGCATACAAGATTATTGGTCTACACTTACACCAGCAGCATGGAGTAGAAATAATAATTCAAGAACATTTAGAGATCCTCTTTATCAATATATGCACCGTGTTCTAGCCAACACGATCAGGGGGCGCACGTCTAATCTACACAGGGTTAGTGGTACCGATCTCTTCCACTTATACAGTATATTCGAGTCAGTCCATTGTAATATTGCTTACTCTCTTGCTATGTACTTTGAGCAATACCAAACACGTCTCCCGAAAAACCTTATGGGAGGATCATACATAACAAAAATAGCTAAATCTCTAGGTGTCATAAACGATCAGATTATTCAAGAATTATCCCCACCACGATTACCTGGAGTGGTAAGTTTTACCAATATTGATATAATACCTATTGATATTCCTACACAAACACGATCGTTTCAATCTGAGGCAGCACCGGTTATCCCAGAAAATACATCACAAAATATACAACATCAACTGTCGCAGTTTCCTCCACCATCTTTTTATCAGTTTGATTTGTTGTCTCAACAGCAGCCAATACCACCCATGTTTGAACATATTTCAACTAACACATCTCAAACACAGCATACTCAACCACAAACACCAGGCATCTACCAGGCACTTTCACCTTTATCTTTTGGGCAAGGAGAAATGATGCAACAATCCATATTTAATGATAACATGACATTCCAAGAGTTGTTTGCACCAGAACAACCCATATCACCACTATTACAGCAACAGTCTTCACTACATCCGGAGCAACAACAACAGTCAATTGTTGAAGCCGGACCAAGTACGGTGCCTCTAATAAATCCATTTTTAGATCCAATAAAGGTTGATAAACTAATAAAAAAGAACCGGAAAATGTCAAGACAAATAGAGTGGTTGACGAAAAAGAATGAGTGGCAGGAAGAAATGCTAAGACAAGTAGCTAGTATTATCTCAAAACAATTTACTCCGCCACCACCATCACCTCATGATTCTGATTCTGATTAATTTCAGTTGTATACACAGACAGAGGTCCGCAAACATAACTATATACTAGAATCATTTTGCTACGATTCAATTATTTAAGTATCTGGATAAGTAGCCATATGAATTGAAACATGTTTACATACAACATTGATATGGAAGATGACACGCGAGCATTGTCATCTCAACAGCAACTCCCATAACAATTAGATGGAACCTACCACCATATTAATAATTACTTCAGTTATAGGTTGCCAATTTTGTTACAAAACATAAATAAGATAAATATTAAAATCTAAATACTCATTAAAAATGAGATAACATACAAAGGAACATCTATGAACAAATAAATGAATACATAAGTACTAAATAGATGAGGCGGAAGCTCATACATTAATATCGGCAATAATATTAACATTATGCCGGTCAATATTAAAACCGGGTGAATCATCTTCGAAATTTTTTTTCTTGAATAACTTTGAGAAGAAGAGGGTTTGATGTGAAAAAAAAATGAGATTGATAATTGGTTATTTATAGTGGTAAATTATAACCGTTTTGTAACGGTTATATTACCGTTTTATAGCCGTTGTACAATAGTTATATATATACAACAGTTATATATATATATATATGTATATATAATAAATGATGTATTAAGGAAATGTTATTTTTGGGAAGTTAGAAAACTGTCAGGTTTATTTGATTCACAAAACAAGTTTATATTTATAAAATATATTAAATGGTAAAGACGAAGCATGATAAACATACAAGTTTGGGTTGTACATACATACACACATACAAATGTTTTGTGGAAATACAATGACAAACATATGTATATATAAATTATTCATAAATTAGATGAATAATGCAAATAACGGTTTTGCCTGGGACATTCAAAATTAATAGTAAGAATGGGAAAAGCTAATTACCTGATAGTACAAAGTTTTTAAATAGAGGACGCTCTATTTTTCCCAAAAATCAATAAGGAACTTATTGAGTTTCAAGAATATATATATATCATCAAGGATATGATGGCATGTCAGATTAAGCCATCAAGGATATACTATGATGAAAAGGATTCACATATCATATGATAATCCTAAAAAGGATTAAAGGATACACATATCCTAGCATGATACCATTTAGTATTTAAATCGATGCATCGTCTAAATGGTTACTGAAATTATTACAACACAACGCACAAAGATGAGATTTAATGACATGTTGGGAATAAATAATATATAGCCATAAATGAGAGATTTCTTATGGGCTTCATTTGCTGATTATAAATCCCAACATGAGGGGGAGATAGAAAACAACTAAAAGTGAAATAAATTTTGAAGTTATCATTATATTATCTGTATCCTCGAGTAAAATATCTAAAAGATATTTTAAGAAGGAAATTCATCCAAAAAGTCTTGAATTGCTCCAGTTAAAATTAATGTCCAAGAAGGACAAAGACATATTGAAAATCTTATATATCAGATACTAATGCTTTAGCTCGAGTTGATATTACAGACAAGCAAAGGGATAATAATAATATGGCTATTGAATCCCGTTTGAAACATGGGAGGCCAGTCGGTTCAAAGGATAAAACATCATCGAAAAAAGAAAAGCGCTTATAAATGAAATTGACCATAAAGATAAAAATCTTGATCAAGCGGTAAATACCGAAACCTCTCATGAGGAAGATGTTGATGATACTAACAAAGAGATATCAATCAACTATGGTCATACACATATAATATGGAACCGAGATGAAATGGAAAATATGGATGAAATATTTTCATATTCGGTTGCCAGTGAGATTATGAATGGAGATGATACTCCTGAACCAAAGTCTGTAAATGAGTGTAAAAATAGACATGACTGGGGAAAGTGGAAAGATGTTATGCAAGCTGAATAAATTCATTAAACAAACGAAAGGTTTTTAGGCCTATTGTTATCACTCCTAAGGCAATAAAGCCTGTAGGGTATAAATGGGTTTTCGTACGGAAACGAAATGAGAAAAATGAGATTACAAGGTATAAAGCGAGACTTATAGCTCAAGGTTTTTCGCAAAGGCCAGGGATTTTGAAAAATAGGAAGTTATTGTACATATGCTTATATTTAACCAAAAAGGAAATCTCACAAACTAGGCACCTAGCTCGGTTGGCTAGGTGCGCGAAAGGGTGTGGCCTAGACCCGGGTTCGATCCAGGGGACGGCCAGTTTCACCATTTTTACCATACAAATTTAGAAATTTTTCATTAACACGTTGCAAGATGAATTATATTTTCCTTTTTCATATTCTCCTAAGGTGAAACGAAATTTTTGATACACTTGAGGTATGTAAGGTATAATTTATATTTTTACTAACCCATCGAAACAAGTTTAGTTAGTTTTTGTAAATGCAGGTAATGTAACAAAACACAGTTGTGGATCTTATGATATTTGTTTCCAAAATGGAACCAGAAGTCTCATATAAAGATCATATAACACTGATCGGAAAAAGATTGCCTACCTAAGGATTGTTGTCTATAAAGCTTTGATCAACTTTCAAGAAAGATAGAGACAAGTCACATAAATAATACATATTAAAATGAGGGGGAGTACTATACAAGTTGCACTCTTTTTCCCTTAACTAAGTTTTATCCCATTGGGTTTTCTTAGTAAGGTTTTTAATGAGGCAACATATCTGATCCACTGTGTATAATGCAAGCTGCACTCTTTTTCCCTTAGCTATGGTTTTGTCCCACTGGGTTTTCCTAGCAAGGTTTTTAATGAGGCAGTACTTAATTACCCCAAAGTTTGCAAAGTGTCATCCAAGGGAGAGTGTTATAATATTGGATGACAAAATAGCAAAAGTGTTGTGAATCATTATTTTCAAATAATGTGGATGACAAGTCAAATAATGTGGATGACAAAACGAATTGCTTCACTGTAAATGGGAGACACATCTTCTTCATTCAATGCTCTAACCTCTACACAACAATAGCTTTGTTTCATATCTTTAAAGTTCATTTTTGAGTTTTAATCAAGAGAAATATTAGATGTAATATGATTGTGATAGAAGAGAAGAATAGAGAAAGATATATAAAGGAAGTTTTGATCTCAATCTCTTAAGTTTTATAACACTAGAAACCTTTATGTTTGTTTTTTTTTTCTTTTTGTAATTTGTAGAATACCTTCCAACTGTGTTAAGTTCATAGTTCTAGTACTAGAATAATTTTTTATTTATTTCTAAACAACGGGAAGTTTCGGGGATTAGAAAACGTCACTGTAATCTCTATTTGTACGTGTCACGACCCCCGACCCACCCTGGACGGAATCGAGAGTCGTGAACAGCCCGCGGTACCGGTGATTATTTTTATTTTGAAAACGTTGCAGCGGAAATTTCATCAGGACCGTGAGTTAGGAAAAATATCAGAGTTTAGAAAACACCGGATTTTATTTATTAAATAGATGGGATAAACCCATGTTTTTCAATGGTAGCTTTAATAAAGATAAATTTGATTACATAAAATAATATTTCTTAATTTGATTTAATTAATAAAATAAGCCACTTCTTGATGCCTTTCAGTGCCGTATCCATCTCTTACTTCAATCTACTGTAATTACCTGAAACGTGTTTTAAAAAGGTTTTGTCAGCGGGAAATACTGAGTGAGTTCATTCATTTTGTTAAAACGACACGTTTGTTATAATTTACAGTATTAAGAGCGATTACAATGTTTCTGATATCAAGCCAATTACCCACAGTACTTGTCACTCGAATCTTTACGGTGACTGTGGTCATATCACCATTGGCTGCCCCAATGAATGACGAATATCACTAATTAGGTTCGCCCACCTAACGTGATACTTTATAGGTACGCTCACCTAACAACAGTAATGTGCACACTACCCCACATACCGGCTGTAAATTGGTGATTACAAAGACTTAATCCCCGTAATTATAACTTTGAAAATAACATGCTTTTTATAAACAATTTGATAAAAAGAGAGAATGACTCACAGATAATCATGCAGATTCATATGGGCAGAATTTAATCTACAGATAATCCTTGATATATTGTAGATTGAGACAGGCAGAGCTTAGCCTATTGATTTTGCCTTGTAACCTAGTGCATACGAACTAGGTAGGTAACTTAATACAATAATTACGATAACTCACGAGATCAAATTCTCACAATGAACGACAAAGTGCAATACTTCATCCATCGAATTAACGATGATCCGTCAAATTAATGACGAACGATAAAGTATAATACTTCATCCATCGAATTAACGATGATCCGTCAAATTAATGACGAACGATAAAGTATAACCCTAGTGTGGGCGGCACTTAAACATCCATTGGATATATTGATCAGTCGGAAAATGAATCGTAATAGCGATCAAGTTAATACCCTGTATCGTAGCAGAATTCGAGCTAGTGTGTGTTTGGTAGAAATAAAAATATATATTTGTAATTTAAGTATAGTACCCCTGATTCAATCTTATCCCGATGTCCCGAGACAGAACCCCAACGAACTTAGTCGGGCAGAGCCCGGACATGCGTTATGGGCTCAGATCAATCAGAAAGGGTAGCGGTGATCGGGAGTTAAAATACTTAAAACGAGACAAGGCTTTATTATTATTATAGGTATAATACTCTTTTAAAATAAAATTTGTAGAATGAATGGAAGAGGGGTGATACAGACGAGAGGGTCAGGGTGTGAGCAATCTGTACAGGTTTCCTACTCTTCTATTTATACTCCAAAATTTGCCTTGGAGAGTAAGGTTCCTATCCACGTAAGTCATATAACACAAGCACACGTGTATTAGATATTAAATTCTTAAGATGAGATGTAGTCCATACATACACATGAATTCTTAAGTTTTGTTGATTTTTATTATTTGATTATTTATAATTAAAGAAAATAAGACATGTAATATGAAAAGAAAGACACGACAGGTCTATAATTTCATATGTATCCATTTATGATTTTATTATTAGTTTTATTATTATTATTATTTTATTATTATATTTGTTTTGATTCTTTTTATGGCCTGACACAAACACATATTTCAAACAAAGTCTTAAACATTAAATTTAATATTATTTTGTTATATATATATATATTATAATTAATTTAAACTGCTTCACTTATTTGGCGTTTACAACTTTTAAAGTATAGCGTTTTTAGAAAATAATAAATATGTCATTAGAACGAGTATATTTTTGTCTACATTTTGAACCAAGTTTAAAAATAGAGTAGGTTCAAATATAGTGTATTTTTATAATTTAATTATTATACGGTTCCTAGGCCCGTCTAGGAACTTCATTTTTCTAATTTTCAACTTACCCATAATCTACCCGTCTAATAATATAAGATTTTAGATACTTTTATTTTAATAGAAATGTCAACCCATATACAGGCCAATTAAATATTTTAACCAACTATATAAAATAGTGTTTAAAACTATTTGGTTTGAATAAAAATAACTAGTTACTAGTTACTAGTGGTTAATAAATTTAACCTAACCTATAATTCTTATATAAAAATAGGGATGTTACATTCTCCCCACCTTGTTTTAAATCTCGTCCTCGAGATTTGGGTTACGATATTTCTTTTAGACTTATGTCATATTTTAGTTAATAAAACAATATTAGGTAGATGACACAGAATTAAAATATCACATTTTAGTGAATACGAGTTGTATCTTAAGTAGGATTCAATGGTTTAACTGAATTAGTTCAAGAAATCGATGACAAATGAATGAAATGGAATGATATATTTCCAAAGTGACTAGGTTCAAGCCAAAAGATATATATATATTTAAAATGAATGTAATGGACTTTTAAAATCAATAAAATTCTTTGTCAAAAGAAGGCTTACTTGGATTGGCAACTGAGGAAGACTTAGAATTGATAGGTTCAAAATAAAAGCATGAAAAATGATTTGTCAAATATTTATGATATTATAAAATCAAAGTGTTGAGATGAGTAAATTGAAAAAATTTATAAAATATTTTAAAGTATTATTTAAATATATGACCAAAATAACTATATATATATATATATATATATATATATATTATATATATAAAATGTATCTAAGATAATATTTATAAAGAAGCATTATAGTTGATGTATACCAATTATTAGGTAAACATAACTACAAATTTTTTAATCTGAGTAATATATAATACATATACATATACATAGTAACTTTTAAATCAACATACTAAAACAATAAAATATTATATTAGTTTAATATAATAAATGGTCATATGACATAAACTTGTGTGTGTCAGTCAAAATTTTGACTAATTCCTTGATAATAAAATATTAAGTTATCAACTCCTTTTCTTCAACTAAAACCTGAAAGAACCATGTTTTCAAATTTTCTTTGATTGCTTTACCTATTTAGTAAACTTAGAAAACAATTTTTTTCTAATATTGGTACATAATCAAATATGTATTAGTACTCCTTTATTACTTTTCTGAAGTAAAATGAAACCCGAAAAAGGAGTCGCCAGAAAATGAGTAGGTTTGTTGGAAAAGTGTTTCGATCTCTACGAGAGGTTTTTAAACACATAGATCTGATCAAAGATTACCAACCAGGTGGAGATTGGTAGTAATGGTTACCACTTTTAAATAATTTTTTTTTTTTTTTTATATATAAAATAACTTATATTTACTATAAAACACCGCAATAAAGTTATTACAAAATATTTATTATTTTGTAAAAGCAATCACTATTATTTATAACGCTAAATGAAAGTTGTAAATAAAGGTGTAAAAATATTTATTATATAAAAGTATTTGTAAATATATAACACTTAATGGGTTAGTTCTATGTGATTATTTATTTTTTATTTTGAAACCATATAACGTTGTGAATGTATTTACAAATGTTGTAAATAAGTGAAAACAAAAACTATTATTATATATTATAATGTTTCTCATAACCCAACGTAGTTGATAACTACCATATTATTCTTATATGGTTATTTTCTTTCCAAAGCGTTATGGTACACAAAACATGTAATAGATAATTATTTATAAAATTTTATTCGTCCCTCTAATTCTTGTATTGTTTTATGAAAATATGTCTTCTCCTTACAGTACAAAGTAAAATATTTTTATATATAATTAAAATTTACTAAATAAGTATGATGACTTAATTTATATATATTAACTAGTTATTATCATGGTTAGATATTGGTTAGTGCTGCCTTGTTTAAGCATAGGTGGCCAGTCCATGCCTAACTAAGGCTAGGTTACCCAATATCTGCCCTTGACAATAACCCTGGTATTTTAAAATAATACTAACACTATTATTATTTAATATTTTCTTACTAATAATAAAACTGATATTAGTATTACATAACTAAACATACATTTAAATGGAAAAAAAATTTCTAATAAAAATGGTGAAACCAGCCATCCCCAGGATCGAACCCGGGTCTAGGCTACACCCTTTCGCGCGTCTAGCCAACCGAGCTAGGTGCCTAGTTTGTGAAATTTCCATTTTGGTTAAATATAAGCACATGTACAATAAATTCTGTATTTCTTATTATAAGTCACCTACTTATATTGACTAAGTATTTACTTATCCTCCTTATGGTGACTAATAAGAATATAGTAATACTATTAGGTAATCACTTATGTAAGTTTCCATATATAAAATAAATTTTATATAATGTTTTTCGATTGAAGATGTTAAAATAATAATTTATCACGAAAGGCTAGATTGATGTTGTAAAAATCATTTAAGAGATACATTTAAAATATGACAAGAATTTGTATATCATTATCTTAATACATGATTTATGTTAAGATAACTTTTATAAATATCCGTATATGATATATCTATAAATGAGATTAGTGCAAGTTTTAAATTTATGAAAACGTTAGTACAAGGTGATCGTGATCAAAGAAATGATTTAGTGAAGTCGAAGACCAAATAATCATTTTATAGTTCTAGAGAATTGAAGTGTTTGTTGGGATTATGTTGAATATGATAGCTTTAATCCATCATATGGGAATTTGAAATGAATATGTAATGCGAACAAGTTCAAGCAATTGAACTTGGTTTAATCACAACGAGTTCATGTAATAAGAAAGTTCGGACATGGTTACAACAAAATCATGTATGCCAAAGAAAATTGAATTTCTCAAGAAATTTATTGACTCGATATCAAAGGGTCATCGTTTTGCATTACTGCGGTATATAGTGCCAAAAAAAAAAAAAAAAATTCGAGTATAGCGAAATGATATTTGAGTTTGGATAAAACAACAAATTAGAATGAAGTCCTCCAGTTGGTTTCATAAATCAAATGAACCGTATGTGCAACAAATAGTGCATGTGTAACGTATGGATTTATCAAGAAATGAAATAGATCAATATTTGTCACCATGAAAGAAATCCTCATGGTATGACGACCTTTAGGGAAAGTAAAAACACGAAAGTCAATTCTTTATATGCAGAAGTCAGAAAAAAAAAATTTATCTGAAAATTTTGTATGATAATCGTTATTAAGTGATATTACCAAGGAATATCAAATAAAATGAAATAGGGAATTTGCAAAGTATGTAACTCCTTTTGCAGTGATAATAATTATGACTTTGATTAGACTGTGCACTGATGATTGTGAAATATTGTTTCAAAGTACCTCAGCGATATTCATTTTGTAGGATCATGTGGCAAAGTGCTCCTTTTTTATTAGTAGCTTTTCCACTAACGGGATTAGCCTTGTTGCCATTGTGCCCAATTATATTTTTCAAAGGTCTTGCCTTTAGAAGTCGTGTGTGACATACTTTAACGTCTGTGGACGTAAAATTTAAGTTTCATGTGTTTTCTTGTGCACTAGCACAACTTTACATGGTTCTTACTTGCGTTAATAGTTTATGGTAACGTGTTAGAAATTCTTTTGATGGCGTTTTATCTTAAAGGGTTTCCATTGTTTATCTTATCACACGAGCTACGAGACAGATGATTAAACGAAATAATGTTTGGTATCGGAAAATAAATTCTTGATAAAGAAATCTAGACACAGATACTTGTGCTTTATTCCTATTTGACTTTTGGAATTCTTTATAGATATAACTATCTATATAATCATATATTTCACATACCCTTCATAAAGTCAATGCATTTAACAGATTCATATTTTCAAAAACCAGTCAAATATCTGGCCAAGATACTATTTAGGGAAATTTTGTCATTTGTTTGACATATTATATACCCCGTCTTATCCGATTCGCGCCGGAGCGGTAATCTTATTATATCCGGACAAACTGGAGAGTCTGCTACACCATACCCAGTCTTGCCGGAGAAAATTTTCTATTTCCCATAAATAGTATCTTTTCAAAAGTGACTCTTTTATTAGGGCTTTTATCCAGAACCAAAGAAAATTGTATTTCTCGTAACATATCTTATTCTAGCCCAAGTAATATCAATAAACAATAATTATTATTAATTCTTTCTTATTTATCATATCTTGCAATATTCTAATTACCATTCTTATGGTATATCAAAACCCATCATACTTTATTTACACCAGTACTTAGCTTATCTCGAAGCTTATACTAAGGCATCTTTTCTTAAGTTCAAGTCTAAATGCTATCATGTGTGCTACCAGTTAATAGCAATCTCCTAACTCTTTTATTTAGGTATTATTATTACAACACGTAAAGGCTTGAAGCAGTGGCTCTTTGAGTTGGCTCTGATACCACCTTCTGTCACGACCCCCGACCCACCCTGGACGGAATCGAGAGTCGTGAACAGCCCGCGGTACCGGTGATTATTTTTATTTTGAAAACGTTGCAGCGGAAATTTCATCAGGACCGTGAGTTAGGAAAAATATCAGAGTTTAGAAAACACCGGATTTTATTTATTAAATAGATGGGATAAACCCATGTTTTTCAATGGTAGCTTTAATAAAGATAAATTTGATTACATAAAATAATATTTCTTAATTTGATTTAATTAATAAAATAAGCCACTTCTTGATGCCTTTCAGTGCCGTATCCATCTCTTACTTCAATCTACTGTAATTACCTGAAACGTGTTTTAAAAAGGTTTTGTCAGCGGGAAATACTGAGTGAGTTCATTCATTTTGTTAAAACGACACGTTTGTTATAATTTACAGTATTAAGAGCGATTACAATGTTTCTGATATCAAGCCAATTACCCACAGTACTTGTCACTCGAATCTTTACGGTGACTGTGGTCATATCACCATTGGCTGCCCCAATGAATGACGAATATCACTAATTAGGTTCGCCCACCTAACGTGATACTTTATAGGTACGCTCACCTAACAACAGTAATGTGCACACTACCCCACATACCGGCTGTAAATTGGTGATTACAAAGACTTAATCCCCGTAATTATAACTTTGAAAATAACATGCTTTTTATAAACAATTTGATAAAAAGAGAGAATGACTCACAGATAATCATGCAGATTCATATGGGCAGAATTTAATCTACAGATAATCCTTGATATATTGTAGATTGAGACAGGCAGAGCTTAGCCTATTGATTTTGCCTTGTAACCTAGTGCATACGAACTAGGTAGGTAACTTAATACAATAATTACGATAACTCACGAGATCAAATTCTCACAATGAACGACAAAGTGCAATACTTCATCCATCGAATTAACGATGATCCGTCAAATTAATGACGAACGATAAAGTATAATACTTCATCCATCGAATTAACGATGATCCGTCAAATTAATGACGAACGATAAAGTATAACCCTAGTGTGGGCGGCACTTAAACATCCATTGGATATATTGATCAGTCGGAAAATGAATCGTAATAGCGATCAAGTTAATACCCTGTATCGTAGCAGAATTCGAGCTAGTGTGTGTTTGGTAGAAATAAAAATATATATTTGTAATTTAAGTATAGTACCCCTGATTCAATCTTATCCCGATGTCCCGAGACAGAACCCCAACGAACTTAGTCGGGCAGAGCCCGGACATGCGTTATGGGCTCAGATCAATCAGAAAGGGTAGCGGTGATCGGGAGTTAAAATACTTAAAACGAGACAAGGCTTTATTATTATTATAGGTATAATACTCTTTTAAAATAAAATTTGTAGAATGAATGGAAGAGGGGTGATACAGACGAGAGGGTCAGGGTGTGAGCAATCTGTACAGGTTTCCTACTCTTCTATTTATACTCCAAAATTTGCCTTGGAGAGTAAGGTTCCTATCCACGTAAGTCATATAACACAAGCACACGTGTATTAGATATTAAATTCTTAAGATGAGATGTAGTCCATACATACACATGAATTCTTAAGTTTTGTTGATTTTTATTATTTGATTATTTATAATTAAAGAAAATAAGACATGTAATATGAAAAGAAAGACACGACAGGTCTATAATTTCATATGTATCCATTTATGATTTTATTATTAGTTTTATTATTATTATTATTATTTTATTATTATATTTGTTTTGATTCTTTTTATGGCCTGACACAAACACATATTTCAAACAAAGTCTTAAACATTAAATTTAATATTATTTTGTTATATATATATATATTATAATTAATTTAAACTGCTTCACTTATTTGGCGTTTACAACTTTTAAAGTATAGCGTTTTTAGAAAATAATAAATATGTCATTAGAACGAGTATATTTTTGTCTACATTTTGAACCAAGTTTAAAAATAGAGTAGGTTCAAATATAGTGTATTTTTATAATTTAATTATTATACGGTTCCTAGGCCCGTCTAGGAACTTCATTTTTCTAATTTTCAACTTACCCATAATCTACCCGTCTAATAATATAAGATTTTAGATACTTTTATTTTAATAGAAATGTCAACCCATATACAGGCCAATTAAATATTTTAACCAACTATATAAAATAGTGTTTAAAACTATTTGGTTTGAATAAAAATAACTAGTTACTAGTGGTTAATAAATTTAACCTAACCTATAATTCTTATATAAAAATAGGGATGTTACAGTACGTATCTACCAAGCGACCTTAAAACTATAGTTTTACATTAAGGTGTTTTTTACTCTGTATCAAAGAATATTCCTCTAAATTTAACTTTACACTACTACCTTAAAAGAAAAACTTATTGGATTTTATCACCCTTAACTATTGGCTATTAGCTGATGCCACCCCAACTATCACTTTGACGCCTGCCACCCCTAACTTAACACTTAATGTGTTTTGTTACCACGCCGTTAACTGATCACTAACTTTTGATCATGTCACTATACTTTTGGGAGTGTCCTAAGATCCCTAAAACCTTCCTAAGATCCGTATGACACCCCCAAAAGTATAGTAAAATGATCAAAAGTGAGTGATCGGTTAACGACGTGGTGACAGAACACACTAAGTGTTAAGTTGGGGGTGACGGACGTCAAAGTGATAGTTGGGGGTGGCAGAGTCCAATAGCCGATAGTTTGGGGGGATAAAATCTAATAACCCTAAAAGAAAACTAGCAAAAAAACACAACATAAAACATGGATGAAATAAACTAATATAAAGGTTAAAATAAAAGATAAAAATATAAGTTTGGGATGATAAAATCTAATAACCCTAAAAAAGAAAACGAGTCAAAAAAGACAACATAAAACATGGATGAAATAAAATAATATAAAGGTTAAAATAAAAGAAAAAAATATAAATAAAAAAAAACATTTTAGAGCATTCACAGTAACTTGTTTTGGGATGTTTTTTACGTTTATGTCACATCATCCGTTTTTATTATTATGACGGTTATTTTTAAGGGTTGTTTTTGAAAGGTTGTTTTCACACAAAAACAAGCTTTGGATCTCATAATCTTACAATAAGCTCTAAAAACAAATACATGACAAAATTTGCAACAAAATGCATCTTACAATAAGCTCTAAAAACAAATACATGACAAAATTTGCAACAAAATGCAGGGAAAATTCAATTAAAATCAAGATAAATAAATTGTTATGTGTCAAAATAAGTAGAAGGGCCTCAATGTAAATGTTCTATAGTGTAGGGGGTTATTGGTTAGTTAGTGGCTATATAGTTGGGTTTATTGTAACAGATGGAACTATCGATGAATTGAATTGGGTTTTACCCTCCTTCTCCTCTTAGTGTTCTTCTTGTTCTCTTTATCGATCTTGTATACTTTGATTACTAATTGTGTTCGTAACAATGGTATCAGAGCAATCTTTCCTCTCGACTGTGGGTTAGATCTAGGGCAACCACGAATTTCTACCACAACAATCACAACTAGGGGAAGAAACGGGGAATTATTACAACATCAAAATTAGGGCAGGTTCAACCATCAGTTCTGGTGATTCAGAACAATATCCAGCAATCGAGAAATCATTGGAACAACATGGAATTGGCTCTGGAAAGTATTATGTCAATATCGCAAGACGGTACTGTTAAAGATTACTGTGATTCGTTTCAAATCTCATTCGATCATGTTAGAAATCTTGAAAACATTTCTGAATTCTATGCTATATACCTATTCATATGTGGTTTAGAACCGGAAATTAGGAAAATCTTTGCTAGATGGCATCAATATAGCTGCACAAAGGTGAAAGATGTGATTTCATTGGCTTTAAAAATAGATTCTAATAGCCTGCAAGATTCTTTTTCTCTATATGATCCTAATTCTTCTTTTTATAACAAAGATTTGGAGTTTGATATTAACATCACACTGGAGGAATAGATGAAGGATAATGAGTTGTTTCGAAATGGGAAGATTCAAGAAACTTGTTGTAACATTGTTCAGGAAACGATTGTAGATGAAGTGATTGATTATGTGCATAAAACAATTAAAGATGAATCCATTCAAGATGAGTGTAGTGAAGATAAGTTGTATGGTGAGATGTGCAAAGGAGTTGGGAATGTGATTCAAGAGTCGTTTAGTGGTGATGTTTTAAAAGAAAATGATATTCAAGACTCGTTTGAATCTTGTAAAAATGCATATGAAAAAGAAGTGTTAAACCAAGATTTTGGAAGTGAATTTGAAACAGGTCATCAAGTAATAATGAAGAAACAATCTGTTCTCATGTTTCTCCATGCATCAGAGGATATTTCAACAAAAGAATCAGCTGTGTTCCTTCCGAATGCAACAGACAACGGTGTTTGCAAAATGAAGGCAAGGGTGTATATGTGGCATAAGTGGAAAATCAAATTTGTTGGTTATGTTAGAGTCTTTGGTTCAAATAAAGTTTTTGATTCATGGGACGAGAAACTACTAAATTGGAAAGATAAGGGTTGGGCAATTTGCATACAAAATGCAATAGTGTACTTGTGGCACAAATGGAAATCTAAATTTCTGAAGAAAGATAATTTGCTAATGACTTTGGATTGGCCTTTGGCAGTTGTTATGTTGTTGTTTAGTAGAAGATATTGTGAACATTTGTATTTGAGTAGAGGGGTATTGACATCAGATAGTGTCATAATAGACTTGGTTCAGGAGGATGTTGATTACTACTATTGGCAGTTGATAAGATGTGGTTATCGTATTGCTAACACAATGTCAGTCACAAGTTTAATAGGGACAAAGATGCCTTGTGCCTGCTACAAAGTTACCCAGATATTGTCAACTATTTGTGCTTTATTGGATAGTCTTGGTTATGGAATGCCATATGGCCAGATTGTTGACCAGGAAATGGAAAAGCATAACAACTTGATTATGGGAAGGAAAAGGTTTAATGAGATCATGTTGCTGTTATGGGTTTCAGTGATTCCATCATCAGTGGCAATAACAATTTGGCAGACCTCTTATGCAACAGGACGAGCATATTTCAATTTTAAAGGTGTTAGAAATCAAGTCATTTTGAACACATATGTTCATACCTTTTATTGTACGGTTGAACATGAAACCACTGAAATAACACACAGAATATATGGGTGTAATCTTATCCGAGAGAGTGGCATTTTACTCAAGCTACAACAAGTAATTATCACGATTCAACAACTAAAAAGAATGGTTGTTGGTTGTGTTTTACTTGACTATTGCAGTTCGTGGTTGGATATAAAGTTAATTGCCGTCTCAAACTTCACAAAGTACCTGGAACAAATGTCAGACACCCCTGCTGCAGCCAAAGAACATTTGACACATGAAATTGAAAAACTAGATGAAAATATGGATCAACACGTGATTTGGATGTGAAGACATTTTGGAAACGTATTGAGACACTGTTACAGCAAGTATCATCCAGTGACATGGTCTATGAAGATAATCTGGCAACAAGTGATGTGTTTTCAACAAGTGGATGTCGTCTGAGTTGGACAGGTCAATGCAAGTCTAATGATCAAGTTGTGGGTAAAAACAAAAGCGTGGTTAAGAATGTTTCTTCCAATCATGCCGGTGTTCCTAGTTCAAGTGATTCTGGCCAAGAGTTGGGTGTGGCTACTGATGTGCTTAGTCTTAGTCCAAAGGCTGGTTGTAATCGACATAATAATAGTAGAACAAGCAGGTTTACCAGGTTGCAGGTGTATGTTGGACCTTTGCCGAATAGCGCTAAAGATGGACAGCAAAGTAAGGGTAGTAATGTGGTTCCAAGAGCTTTAATGTCACACCCCGATATTTCCACGTTTGACCGGTGGGGAGTATCGTGACGTAGTTGGTAACATTACAGTCAAACAACACAATATTTAAATGCACAGTGGAAGCGAAAGATAGATATATTTCAACCAATTAATATTGTAATATCAAGTATCATAAATAGTTGAAAATAATCCATAGTGGATCAAAATAAAAATGGAAACATTGTTCAACAGTTTTGACATCCAAGCTTGCGAAACTTATTGTGGACGCTAGGAGAAAGCCAGCCTAGTTCGCGTAGTACCTGCACTTAACCTTTTTGTGAAAATACGTCAGTTTACACTGGTAAATACAATTAACCGACTCATTTAGAAAAGGGTTAATAAAATTGATTTGAATGCACGTGGCACAAAATTTTTATAACTTGGGATAATTATTTGAATATAATACTTGTAAAAGAATTACATGTTCCTTATGCGTTCAGTAGCCCGATCCGTAGACCGGCTTAAAGATCAATAGACACACCACATAATTATTTTTGGCACTGACGGGTGTACGCCTACACCCCGTGCTTAGGTCGTGGCCATTTCGTAAAATGATGCCAAGGATATCCGGGACATGGTCATTAACCCCCCAAAGGCTTTAAGCGAACACAACATTTCAAAACGGAGCATATCAATGATTTAACCTTTATTCGATTAAAGATTCAATGCCGGACCAAGCGGTATTTTATATACCGTACCCCAAGCCCGTATAAGGGAAAATAAGTTAAAAGTATTTACCTTTGCAAGTATCAATCACAAATAGCAAGTGCGTGTAGCTTTTACCGGGTCTCCTATTCTGGAACGAAGGTTTATAATAACCTATTAGAATCCTAACGGGTCTTTAATTTAGTCTAAACTTAGACCGGTTAGTTTTAAAGGAAGATACGGTTCAAACGCACGATTAAGCGAAGACCGGAATAGAATGTGATTTAGACCCGACAAGTTTTGAAGACTTGTATCATATGGGTAATCTAACCACATTCTGGATTTTGAGATAAAAACGATAAGGTTTGACCCGTTTCGGCTAATTACATAAACCGAACTGAACGCGCAAGAGGCGTAACGGGTAACCATGAGAGTTATTTACAGGTTTCCTAAGTTAATATGCCTTAAATAGGTTGTGATATCAGTAGGATACCTTCCATTATGCCCAAAACGAGTTTAATCTCAAATGAAGCCCCGTAGGGGTATTTTGGTCATTTTAAAGATTATAAAAGAGATTAAATGAAATTCTAAGATTCGGGTCCGAATACATCAGTAAAATAACTTATTTTAATAGGTCATATCAGTTGGTGGTAAGTCTTATATGACAAAATGGTTTTAAACCCATACTAGGTGTTTAATACGCGTAAAAAGCCGTTTTAAGCGATTTCCGGGTTATACAGGAAATCTGAGTTTTCTGATCAGGTTATAAAGTTCAAAATACTACATTTATTATATAAAATCAGTAGCAATTGGATTGGTGTCAAAATACTATGTAAAACTCATTTTATACTCAAAAAAGGGTATAATCGGTATTTACCGAAACAACGCCATAACCTTAGGTTATGAGCAGGTTAAAAATGATTAAAAATCTTTAAAAATCTCAAAATATTATATTACATCAGTGGGTAAAAGGTTTGGTGTCGAAAATTGGGTTTAGATATGCTTTATGCTAATTGCACCGTTTAATTAACAAAAAGCTTTCTAATTACGCTATTGAGCATAACTCCTAATCTAGACCTCCAACTGATGTGAAATTTTAGGGACATGTTTATAAATCAATAATAAATATTATTTTCCTCTCACATATCCAAAATTCTCGTTTTATGGTCAAAAGGGCATATTGGTCAACATTAGGCAATTAACGGAAATATGTAAACGAATCGGACAATCAACGAACCAACCACAGAGGGTTATACTATCATGTAGCCTGGTACTAAGGAAGCTCTAAGGCATTTCCAAATCATACTAAATCGGGTCAAAACTGAAGTCAAAGCAAAAGTCAAAGTTTTGCGACTTTCGGTTCCGAACCGGGTCTAAACAGAAAAATTGTCGGGTCTAACATGCTTAGACATGTTCTTACATTTATTACTAAGTCATGTGAGTGATAAAATAGGTTACATGCCTTCTACATTGCTAATTACATGTTAATTCGCAAATTAAGTTTCTGTTGACTTTTTGTAAACAACTTTGACCCGACATTTGATCTAGTTAGAGTGGGAATCAGAGGGTGCCCTTTCAAGGGTTTATTGCCCACATGATTACTAACTTATAACTACTTTCGATTCGACTAACCACTGGACCAGTAATGATTAATCGTTAAGTCAAACGTTAATTACGACGGTTTGACTTTTAAGCTAATAACTAAGTAAAACTCAATTAAGGAAGGTCAAGGGTGCTTACCAAGGTCTAATGCACTATTAGAGATGCTTGGGGACAGATCTTATGCTCCAGGAAGCTCCACAAATGCAGATGGAAGGTGTGATCAAAATGTTGCAACATGAGGGCCTTTTTATAGTGAATTTGAGGCCTTGTGATCATGACAAATCATGCTACAACTGACCATGGATCAACCACAAGTGTCCCTAAGGTCTAAAAGCATGTAGGGGTCACCCATGGAGTGGAAAATATATTTCTAAGTCGGTTACAATGCACCTAGCAGACATCAGCCAAGATTTTCGGCATCAGAGGGCCCCTCGCGTCACGCGTAGGCCCCCCTAGGGTCCCTCGCGTCGCGCGACGCCCCCTATGATCCAAATCAAATTTTTAGATTTTTATGTTTTGGTCCTTGGTCCATATAAAGGTTGTTTCAACATTATTTCTTGCATTATGAGCCCTCCAAATTGACTTATAAGGGCTTCAAGACTTATACCCACTTTGTTAAGTGTAACAACTCTCATCAAAAGTAATAATTATTAAATTTATTTGTCCAAAAGGAAACCCTAATTTAAGACACCCAAGTAATTCTGCACAAACCCTAAAATTTTCAGAATAATCAGAATCAGGATCAGGGCCCCTAAAACTCAGGGGGGGGGGGTATAAACCTAGTTACGATTATCTAAATAAATTGTTGTCAGTTTCAAAATTTACGATTTCGTCAACTCAGCAAGCCTATAAACACACGTAGCTACCCTATGGAAATAGGTGACCCCTCGCGCCACGCGACGCCCAGAGGGGTACCCCTCGCGTTACGCGAGGGGTCAAATTTTGACTATAAATAGTAGGGTTTGGGACTTGATTTTGGGCACTGAAACGACGAAGAAATTCGTTATACATACTGAGATATCGTAGAAACAATTCTAAAACACACACGATCACAAATCGTTGCCGCAAAACAGGGTAATAACTCGATCGCTGCTACGATTCAACGTCCGATCGATTAAACTATCCAATGGATGTTTAAGTGCTGCCCACATTAGGGTTATGCTTTGTCATTCGTCGTTAATTCGATGGATGTTTAAGTATCGCACTTTGTCATTCGTTGTGAGGGTTGATCTCGTGAGTTATCGTAAATGCTGTATTGATTACTAACCTAGTTTTGTGTGCATTGTTATTTAAAATAGGTTAACAAGGCTAATCAATAGACTAGACTCTGTCCGTGTTAAATTTTGCAATGTGAGTCATTCTCTTTTTATCAAAGTGCTTTATAAATTCTTAAATATTTTCAAAGTTATAATTACAGTGATTAAGTATATGTAATCACCAAATTACAACCGGTATGTGGGGTTTTGTATACATTACTTTATAATCGTCACCATTGGGGCAGCCAATGGGGGATATGACCATAGTTACAGATCCGGTCGAGTGACAAATACTATGGGTAATTGGTTGATATCAGAAACATTGTAATCTCTCTTAATACTGTAAATTATAACTAATGTGTCGTTTTAATAAATAGAATGATTCACCAGTATTTCCCGCTGACAAAACCTTTTTCAAACATGTTTCAGGTGATCTGTTGTAATTCAGGAAAAGTGCCGTGACGCACTGCAAGCTTAAGAAAATGGCTCATTATAAAATAAAGAAATATGTTTTGTAACATAAAGATTTCTCCGTGAAATCATATTATTGTAAATTACCGGGGTTTTATCCCGAATTGTGAAATAAAATAATCGGGAAAATTTTAGCTTTAAAAAGATCCTGATGATAAATTTCCGCTGTTAAACTCAATTAAATAAATACCACGGGATATTCTGTCCCACGGCTCCTGAAACGGGTCAAACCGGGTCGGGGGCCGTGACATTAAGTCCTTGGTTAACTTTGTTATCCCCCGAAAAGTCATAAACTTCATCGTTGACGCTTTTAACTCCTCGTATACGAATTTTATCATAACTTTCTCATACGATAACGAAACTTGGTGAAATTTTTATCATGTATTCTAGTGAGCATAATTAATCGTTACAAAGCTTCGGGTTTGCTAAAAGGTCACTCAGAGGTATACTTTAAACATGTTGACACAATTTACCCATGTGGTTTGTAATCTCTCACTTTCTTTCACCGTTAGCTTCGTATGATCCATGATTCATTCGTTTAAGGGTATAAACATCATGTAGGGTTATTGTAAAGTATATTTATCCATTGTTGACGTTTTGGACCCTTATATTCACATACTTTCTATGTTTGTCAACTTTAGCCCCTCTAGAGTATTCTTTCACACGTGCAAGCTTATGACACGTGTCAACACATTATGGGACGTGAATTTTCGAGGTGTTACATTTAATGACAACCCATTCTTTTGGGCAGCAGGTTGTTTCAAATATTTTTGGTGGCAGTGTCGTTGGATTTTATGGGCAACAAGGTGTTAAGCGTATATTTGGTGTTGGGAATTCTTTATCGGGTGGAAATGTTAATAGGAATAATTCAGGTGGCAAGAACACCAAATGGCAGGAAGTGAAGAAGTGCAATCAACAATATGGGAATAAAGCTACTGATAAGAATTCTAATTTGCAGAATTTGAAGCCTCAAGCAATACAATGGATTTTGACATGGATTTTAAGGATAAGTGACATAAAAATGGAAACTTTTTATACAACAGGTGCTCTATGGGTCAAAACGAACTTCTCACAAAGTTACATTTGGTTAATGATGAGGCTTAAAAGATCTTAAAAGGTTCAAAATTGTTGGACCATTGACTTACTGCCAAGGCTCGGGTCATCATTGTTGGGAAGGAAAATGATTTCACAAGGATTTAATTCTTTCTATTCCTAGTTTTTTTTTAGTTTGTTACATGGTCTGGTCGAGTCATTAGATAGGTCCTCAAATGAGAAGGGAAGTTCATCCCAAACTCCTGAAGAAGGAATATTTGTTTGAAAAGCCCAATACGAGGAACCACTTTCTCCTGATAAAAGAAGTTTGATGGTTAGAAAAAGTCAGGAGAAATTAAAGAAATCTCGAGAAAAGAAAGTTAAAAAGGAAACCCAGGAATTAATCTGTAAATCACCATGGGAAGACAATTTAGATGAAAAATGGACGGATCTTTATATGCTAGCCACTGTAGCAGTAAATGCTAATCTTTAGAATACCATGACTCCGTATTAGCCACTTACAAGCCAGAAATATGAACTAGTAAATAAATAAAATTACAATAAAATCTAGTATGTTTAATTGTTAATTTTCCTTTGTATTATTTTAGTCATAGAGTATGCAATAATATTTTAGGGTGATTTGTAAAATTTGCTATAAAATTTTAATTTATTATTTGAAATAGCATGAATGAATTATCTGGAGCCCTAGAGAATCTCAACCTCTACCCTGTAAACATAGAAGTCTCTAAAGAGTTTACTGGGTATTTTGCTGAATTGGAACTACCTATAGAATTCAACGCTCCACCTCTGGAAAAGCCAAAACCTAAGAAAAGAAAGAGATTCGTATGGGGGAGGCGTGTACATAAGAGAAAGCCAGCTAAGAGACTTCCTAAATAAATAATCCCTTAGAAAAAGGAAAAGAAATTGAAACCGGGGAAAGTTCTAGACAGCAGGAATTGGAGACTGAAGTCAAGGAAGATTCTAGGCAAATGGGAATACAGTTTGAGGAATATTCTAAGCAAATAGAAATGGAGGTTGGAAAAGGTTTTAGACAAACCAAGATAGAAATTGGAGAAAGCTCTAAGCCAACTCAAGAAATGACATTTCAGGAAGAATTAGATTTTATATTGACAAGCTGTGATAATATTAAGCCTGTCAATAATAATAATTTTTACTCTAATCCTATCGAAAATCAACTCCCTATAAATCTGGAACCAGCAATCCCAGAACCAATAATCCATACTCAACCTCTAGGAATGGATGAGTGGTGGACGAATGATTGCCAATTCCAAAACCTTATCAATAGTCCCTATACGTTTTTCCCTCAGTTCGATCCAAAACCTTTACCAAATCCACCGATGAGTAACGAGAATATGGCTGAACTCCGCCATTTTGGCGAAGAATTGATGGATGCTGGGAATAGGATCCGAGAGATAGGAGGACAAATCTCATGGAAATATGATGAGAGGGAACATCGTTATTAAGAATGCAAGTTGACGAGGGAAAAATGGGTTATGAGTCTGTGTTTGTATAATAACAGTAATATTAATGAAAATCAGTATGTGTGAAATAAACAATAAAACGGTTGTATATGGAAGCATAATATATAAATGAAAATTTAGAAAATTTACAATTTTGGTTGTATATTTGTTTACGTGATTATGTGCGATTAATTGTTATATTGGATTGTTTCTTATTCTATATTAACTATTTAAATTAATTATCAGATGGCAAACATTGGTAATGAACCAGTAAATGAAGTAAATCAATCTGAGCAAAATCAGGAAGAGCAATTGTTAAATAGGCAAGATATAGAGGATATCGTTGCACAAGGAATAGCTAATGCTATTCCAGCAATCGTGGCTGCTGTCCAGAAACCTATTAAACCTCAATCAATCATTCCTAGTAAACGTACACAAGGCGACAACTTTAGTAATAGTATAAACGGAGGCGGTAATCATGTTAATAACAATAATGATCTGCAAGCCCCAATCTTCAAGAAAATGAAAGCTGCAACACTTGGTTGCACTTACAAAGAATTCCTTGCCTGTAAACCAGTTGAGTTTGCAGGTAATGAAGGGGCTATTGCAGCACTGCGTTGGTTAGAGAAAACGGAGGCAGTGATCACTATAAGTAAATGTTCTGAGGAAGATCAAGTTATGTATGCGTCAAATCTTTTTAAAGAAGGGGCGCTAGAATGGTGGAACACAGTGTTACAAGCTAAAAGAAGGATCGAGGCATATGCCATGAAATGGGAAGAATTTAAGAATCTTGTAGAAAGAAAATTCTGTCCCGAGTATGAAAAAGATCAAATGGCAAATAAATTCCTAAACCATCGGATGGTGAATGTGGACTGTCGAGGATATACTTCGACATTCTTCGAATATACTAGAGTGGTACCAACGTTGGCTTCGCCAGAACCGGTACTCATTTCTCGCTATATTTGGGGATTAATTAGTGAAATCCGTCATATCGTTAAAGTTGCGAGACCTCGCACCATTGACGATGCGGTCGAATTAGCTAATACCCTAACTAACGAACTGGTACGCACAAGGGATGAAAACAAGAAGAAGGAACTGGCTCAGAAAATTACCCAAGGATTTCGTGTGGGTAATAGTAGTAACTTCAAGAAAAGAGGAACAGGGCAATCCTTAACACCTCAGTTCTGCAGGAATTGCAAAAAGAAACATTATGGAAGATGTAATGTAACTTGCAACTTTTGCAAAGCTGTAGGACATCATGAAGAAAACTGCAGAAAGAAAACCATAACCTGCTTCAACTGTGGAGAAAATGGGCACTTCAAAACAGAATGTCCTAAATTGGTCAAACCAACAAACAACAAAGCCAAGCCGACCGATGGAGCTACTAAGAAAAATGTTAGAGCATTCCAGCTGACCACTCAAGAAGCAGAACTCATTCCAGATGTGATAGCTGGTACGTTCCTAGTTCACAACGTTTACGCAAAAGTATTATTTGACTCTGGTGCAAACCAAAGTTTTATAAATACTTTATTCTGCCAAGCTCTTAAGTTACCCTTAACCAACATTAGGCAGATTTTTACAGTCGAAACCGCAGATGGGAATTCAGTTAAAATAAATCAGGTTTTGCAAAAAGTAGAAATAGAACTTTCAGGTCATAAATTTTCTGCAAATCTGTTACCTATGAAATTAGCTGAATTCGATGTTGTGTTAGGAATGGATTGGTTAGTAGCCAACCATGCTCAAATCATTTGTGATAAAAATTCTATAGAAATTCAGGCACCTACTGGAGAAGTAATCATGATTACAGGAAATAAACCGCGTAAACCCATGAAGTTCATATCAGTAATGAAAGTTGCTAGTTATGAACGAAAGCAAGGAATAGTATATATGATTTCAGTAATCATTAATACTAAGAATAAAGAACTTAGGGAAATTCCTGTAGTCTCAGAATACCTAGATGTATTCCCGGAAGAGTTACCAAGATTACCACCATATAGGGAAGTAGAATTTAGGATTCATCTAATTCCTGGAACTACACCGATAGCTAAGGCACCTTATCGGTTAGCTCCTACCGAAATGTTAGAACTGAAAACGCAATTAGATGAATTACTAAGTAAAGGATTCATACAACCTAGCTCATCCCCTTGGGGAGCGCCAGTGTTGTTTGTAAAGAAGAAGGATGGTTCGATGCGAATGTGTATTGATTATAGAGCATTAAATAAGGTTACAATTAAGAATCAATACCCATTACCTAGGATTGATGATCTTTTTGATCAACTTCAAGGAGCTAGATACTTTTCTAAGATCGATTTACGCTCCGGATATCATCAATTGAAAGTACAAGAAGAAGACATACCTAAAACTGCTTTCAGAACTAGGTATGGTCATTACGAGTTTACAGTCATGCCCTTTGGGTTAACGAATGCTCCTGCCGCATTCATGGACATGATGAATAGAATCTGTAAACCGTATTTGGATAAATTTGTAATTGTTTTTATTGACGATATACTTATTTATTCCAAAAGTCAGACAGAACATTGTGAGCATTTGCATGCACTCTTAACTTTGTTAAGAAAAGAAAAGCTTTATGCCAAATTCTCGAAGTGTGAATTTTGGCTACAAGAAGTACAATTTTTAGGACACATGGTGAATCATGAAGGTATTCATGTAGATCCTGCGAAGATAGAGGCAATTACTAAATGGAAGGTTCCGCAAACCGCAATGGAAATTAGAAGTTTTATAGGTTTAGCTGGATATTATAGACGATTAATTAAGGATTTTTCCAAGATAGCTATACCATTAACTAAGCTAACCTGTAAAGCAGTTAAGTTTGAATGGGGACCTAAACAAGAAGAAGCCTTTAGAATATTGAAGCAGAAATTAACAAATGCTCCAATCCTAGCATTACCAGAAGGGAATGAAGATTTTGAAGTTTATTGTGATGCTTCAAAACTAGGATTAGGATGTGTGCTAATGCAACGCAAAAAGGTAATTGCGTATGCTTCAAGACAACTGAAAAAGCACGAAGAAAATTATACGACTCATGATTTAGAATTAGGAGCCGTAATTTTTGCCCTTAAGATTTGGAGGCATTATCTGTATGGAAGTAAATTTACTGTCTATACAGATCATAAAAGTTTAAAATATATATTTGGGCAAAAAGAGTTAAACATGAGGCAAAGGAGATGGATGGAAATCTTAAGTGATTACGACTGTGATATTCAATATCATGAAGGAAAGGCAAATATAGTTGCAGATGCCTTAAGTCGTAAGTATCATGAGAAACAACGACAGGTTCGTGCTCTCAGATTAAATCTACAGTTAGATTTAATGGAACAACTAAAGAATTTTCAAGAAACAGCAATCAAGGATGATGCTGAAGGAATGAAAGGAAGAATAAAAGAATTAGAACAAGGATATGATGGAATTTGGAGATTCCACCAAAGAAGAATTTGGGTACCTAAGAAAGGAGAATTAAGAAATAAGATCTTAGAAGAAGCTCATAAATCTAGGTATACCATACACCCTGGAAACAATAAAATGTACCAAGATTTAAGAAATAATTTCTGGTGGATAGGCATGAAAAAGGATATAGCTAGATATGTTTCTAAGTGTCTTACTTGTTCACAAGTTAAGGCAGAACATCAGAAACCTTCAGGTCTACTACAACAATTAGAAATGCCTGTATGGAAATGGGAACTCATAACAATGGATTTTGTTACTAAGTTACCCAAAACCAGAAAAGGTAATGATGCGATTTGGGTAATTGTAGATCGATTAACCAAATCAGCTCATTTTCTACCCATGAAGGAAACCTTTAGTATGGAAAGGTTAGCCAAATTGTACGTAGACGAAGTAGTATCCTTACATGGAATTCCACTCTCCATTGTATCAGATAGGGATAGTCGGTTCACTTCTCATTTTTGGACAAGTTTCCAGAAAACAATGGGAACTCGACTAAACTTAAGCACTGCATATCATCCCCAAACGGACGGACAAAGTGAAAGGACAATCCAAACTCTAGAAGACATGCTCCGAGCATGTGTAATAGATTTTGGTGGAAATTGGGACGACCACTTACCCTTAATAGAATTTTCCTATAACAATAGTTATCATTCAAGCATCGAAACTGCCCCATTCGAAGCATTGTATGGACGTAAGTGCAGAACTCCAGTATGTTGGGCAGAAATAGGAGAAAGTCAATTATCAGGACCAGAAATTGTACAAGAAACTACAGACAAGATCGCACAAATCAAAGAAAGACTGAAGACGGCTCGAGATCGTCAAAGGAGCTATGCTGATAATCGATGCAAGCCACTTGAGTTCCAAGTTGGAGACAAAGTACTATTGAAAGTTTCTCCTTGGAAATGAGTAGTACGGTTCGGTAAGAAAGGGAAAATAAGTCCGAGATACGTAGGACCATTTTCGGTGATCCAACGTATAGGACCAGTTGCTTATCGTTTACAACTACCAGAAGAGTTATCTGGAGTACATGATGTATTTCATGTATCCAATCTCAAGAAATGTCTATCAGATGAGTCTCTGGTAGTACCTCTTCAAGACATAGAGGTCAACAAAAAGTTAAAATTTGTTGAGAAACCTCTTCAGATAGAAGATCGAAAGGTGAAATTTCTCAAGCACAAACGACTAGTACTAGTTAAAGTCAAGTGGGATTCAAAGAGAGGAGCTGAATACACTTGGGAACTGGAATCTGAAATGAAGCGAAAGTATCTATACTTGTTCCAGTAAATCTCGAGGACGAGATTTTTAATAAGGTGGGGAGAATGTAACAACTCTCAACAAAAGTAATAATTATTAAATTTATTTGTCCAAAAGGAAACCCTAATTTAAGACACCCAAGTAATTCTGCACAAACCCTGAAATTTTCAGAATAATCAGAATCAGGATCAGGGCCCCTAAAACTCAGGGGGGGTAAAAACCTAGTTACGATTATCTAAATAAATTGTTGTCAGTTTCGAATTTTTCGATTTCGTCAATTCAGCAAGCCTATAAACACACGTAGCTACCCTATGGAAATAAGTGACCCCTCGCGCCACGCGACGCCCAGAGGGGTACCCCTCGCGTCACGCGAGGGGGTCAAATTTTGACTATAAATAGTAGGGTTTGGGACTTGATTTTGGGCACTGAAACGACGAAGAAATTCGTTATACATACTGAGATATCGTAGAAACAATTCTAAAACACACACGATCACAAATCGCTGCCGCAAAACAGGGTAATAACTCGATCGCTGCTACGATTCAACGTCCGATCGATTAAACTATCCAATGGATGTTTAAGTGCTGCCCACATTAGGGTTATGCTTTGTCATTCGTCGTTAATTCGATGGATGTTTAAGTATCGCACTTTGTCATTTGTTGTGAGGGTTGATCTCGTGAGTTATCGTAAATGCTGTATTGATTACTAACCTAGTTTTGTGTGCATTGTTATTTAAAATAGGTTAACAAGGCTAATCAATAGACTAGACTCTGTCCGTGTTAAATTTTGCAATGTGAGTCATTCTCTTTTTATCAAAGTGCTTTATAAATTCTTAAATATTTTCAAAGTTATAATTACAGTGATTAAGTATATGTAATCACCAAATTACAGCCGGTATGTGGGGTTTTGTATACATTACTTTATAATCGTCACCATTGGGGCAGCCAATGGGGGATATGACCATAGTTACAGATCCGGTCGAGTGACAAATACTATGGGTAATTGGTTGATATCAGAAACATTGTAATCTCTCTTAATACTGTAAATTATAACTAATATGTCGTTTTAATAAATAGAATGATTCACCAGTATTTCCCGCTGACAAAACCTTTTTCAAACATGTTTCAGGTGATCTGTTGTAATTCAGGAAAAGTGCCGTGACGCACTGCAAGCTTAAGAAAATGGCTCATTATAAAATAAAGAAATATGTTTTGTAACATAAAGATTTCTCCGTGAAATCATATTATTGTAAATTACCGGGGTTTTATCCCGAATTGTGAAATAAAATAATCGGGAAAATTTTAGCTTTAAAAAGATCCTGATGATAAATTTCCGCTGTTAAACTCAATTAAATAAATACCACGGGATATTCTGTCCCACGGCTCCTGAAACGGGTCAAACCGGGTCGGGGGCGTGACATTAAGTCCTTGGTTAACTTTGTTATCACCCGAAAAGTCATAAACTTCATCGTTGACGCTTTTAACTCCTCGTATACGAATTTTATCATAACTTTCTCATACGATAACGAAACTTGGTGAAATTTTTATCATGTATTCTAGTGAGCATAATTAATCGTTACAAAGCTTCGGGTTTGCTAAAAGGTCACTCAGAGGTATACTTTAAACATGTTGACACAATTTACCCATGTGGTTTGTAATCTCTCACTTTCTTTCACCGTTAGCTTCGTATGATCCATGATTCATTCGTTTAAGGGTATAAACATCATGTAGGGTTATTGTAAAGTATATTTATCCATTGTTGACGTTTTGGACCCTTATATTCACATACTTTCTATGTTTGTCAACTTTAGTCCCTCTAGAGTATTCTTTCACACGTGCAAGCTTATGACACGTGTCAACACATTATGGGACGTGAATTTTCGAGGTGTTACATTTAATGACAACCCATTCTTTTGGGCAGCAGGTTGTTTCAAATATTTTTGGTGGCAGTGTCGTTGGATTTTATGGGCAACAAGGTGTTAAGCGTATATTTGGTGTTGGGAATTCTTTATCGGGTGGAAATGTTAATAGGAATAATTCAGGTGGCAAGAACACCAAATGGCAGGAAGTGAAGAAGTGCAATCAACAATATGGGAATAAAGCTACTGATAAGAATTCTAATTTGCAGAATTTGAAGCCTCAAGCAATACAATGGATTTTGACATGGATTTTAAGGATAAGTGACATAAAAATGGAAACTTTTTATACAACAGGTGCTCTATGGGTCAAAACGAACTTCTCGCAAAGTTACATTTGGTTAATGATGAGGCTTAAAAGATCTTAAAAGGTTCAAAATTGTTGGACCATTGACTTACTGCCAAGGCTCGGGTCATCATTGTTGGGAAGGAAAATGATTTCACAAGGATTTAATTCTTTCTATTCCTAGTTTTTATTTTTTTTTAGTTTGTTACATGGTCTGGTCGAGTCATTTTTCTTTGTAGTTCTTGAGGTCAAGAACTCTTAAAAGGAGGGAGTATTGTTACGTGTCAAAATAAGTAGAAGGGCCTCAATGTAATTGTTCTATAGTGTAGGGGGTTATTGGTTAGTTAGCGGCTATATAGTTGGGTTTATTGTAACAGATGGAACTATCGATGAATTGAACTGGGTTTTACCCTCCTTCTCCTCTTAGTGTTCTTCTTGTTCTCTTTATCGATCTTGTATACTTTGATTACTAATTGTGTTCGTAACATAAATATAATTGAGTATTATGAAAGGAGGTTACCATTGGGCCATTTTGAAATTATTCTCTGCCACATGGGTTGTCGTCTTCTAAATTGTATTTGTTTGGTCTCATGTCATTCTTTTTTTTAACGGCAAATTTGGATCACTGACGGACCACTAGATCATCATCGTGTCATCAGCGGAATCACCCGATCATATCCATCTCCACTAGGCATAATGCCTATACACCAATTCAAGAGGAAACCCAATAAATATGGGAAAAAACCCCCTTGTGAGAATCGAACCAAGGACCTATTAGTCCCAAAGCCTTATCCCACCCCAAGATGCCACTAGGCTATAAAGCCATGGACTATCTCATGTCATTCTGATGTGAAAATGACATTAATGAGAGCATTGTCATCCGAGTGACTCGAACCCACACTCATTTAGGAAGGACCACATTTACTACGCTTCTTCTCACTATTGCCTCACTAGCGTTCTACACAAGAGTGTGGATGTGTTGGCTACTATGCATTGGCGGAGCATCTTGGGGGCTCGGAGGTGCCCCCGCCTCTCTCGATTTTTTTCTCACAGTTTTAGTTTTACCGAAATTTTTTTATCTCTTTTTGTAGTGTAAAATATTGGATTTTTAAGAGTTCGACCTCCACTTATTTGAATTTTGAGAGTCTGGCCCCCACTGATTTTTCGTTCAAACTCCGCCACTGCTAGTATGTGTGTCCTTCATTAATGTGTTCTATTGATTTGTTTTGAACTTAATTTTTATATACATATTAAATTGAGGTTGACTATGTGAGTGAAAACGAACGCAAAACCCAATCAAGTTTATCCATTATCTCTAAGACTGTTTTTGAAGTATAAATCTCAAACTAATCACTAGTGACCCCAATGATAGTGAAGTTGTGGAAGATACGTATGCTTTTGAAATATGAGTGGTGACATCTATTCATAGTAGAAGTTGTGGAAGATATATGAAGACCGTATGTGTTTGTTTTGTTGTACTTTATATAATAGTAGTAGTAATACAAATTATCAATAGTTTTCATATATGAGTTTATGATGATTTAAAAATGACCAAATCAAATCAAAAGTATGGTATTTTGAGTTCTATCTTGATGCAAAAAAAAGGAACCAACACATAATTGTTTAAGTTTAGTTTATTTTTCTTTTGTTTAATGAACAGTAAAGGCCTGAACATCCGGAATCACCCTGGCAAATGAATCACCTTTCTGCTGGAAGAACATAACATGGGGACGCGGCCCACCAACCTAGGAAGAAACCACAACTGAGAAAACCCCCTGGCTTAACCCATGGCAAAATTTGTCCCAAGCGAACTCTAACCCATTACCTCCCATTTGAAAAATCATGGGGCTATCACTCAATTGGAAGGCTCGGTGGTTGTTAAAGTTTATTTTTGTGTATTCCTTTTTGAGTTACATATAGTAACATCTATATATAGGACATATGCTTACAGTATCATGATTACAAGGTTAAAGAATAAAAGGAAAAAAAACCCAAACTGGAACAAAAATAAACTTGAAATCAGTTCTGTGACAACCATTCTTTATGTTACTTTAGCTCTAACATGTCATAATCAAAATTCGTTTGGCAGATCTGGAAATGGTAAAAGGTAAGAATTAGAAGATTAACATTACTTGATTTTCACTTATAACTCGGTTTTCAGGATTGTATCGTTCGACAAAGGAGCCTGCTTCTTCTTTCCTTTGTAGAGTTCCTTTAGAAGATCGTCGTATGGAGGATCGCCTGGTCTTCGAAAAAATTGATCCCCCATCTTGATTTCATATGCTTCTGGCTGACTCAGTAAAAACTCTTTCACCTGCACACAAATGAATATCAATCTACCTAAAACTCAAACTCAGAATGTTGGAATTTTCTATGAACTATTGAACCTTTCACTATATTTGATTATCTGTTAATTTCTACTTTGATTGATGAACTAACTGCAATCAGTAATGAACATTTTTTTACCGCACTGGCATTGAATTTGAACAGTGCAAGCAAGAACATGAGAGTATTCAAATGGTAACTAGAATGGGGACTAACCTCTAATGTGTTTTGGGCATTTTGTAACGAGAACATTACAGTCGTAATATCAAAACCCATGAAAGTGACTTCAATTGCTCCGGTTCTTGCAAGTTTGGTCCATTTCTCTGCAATACCTGAGACCATATCCTGCAAATATCAGACAGACAATTTGAATACGGTTACGATATGATATAACTTATAAGATGACTCAAGATGGCTAATCTACCAAAGAAAGTAGACGAGAAAGACAAGACTTCGGAGCAAATTTCTGATTTATCATTCGTAATGCAAAAAATAAACGAGGGCTATAATTATAGCCTTACAAACTAACCCGCTACTAACAAGTATGGAATTACCCACTGACTAGACCCGACTACATGAAATAAAAGACTCGTGTTAACAAAATAAACAAACAAAAGGGAGTGAAGGAAAACATGCAGTAATTAAGGGAACCCACAATAAACATGATGCTGTAAAGTCACAAGCAATATCACAGATTTCACTCAATTTCTGGATAATAACTTCATTCGTCGAACAAGTTGATATATAGCTGCTACAAAAGACTCTAACTTGCTAACGATAACAAGGAAATTAGAAACAAACCAACAACCCATGACACCCACGACTACTTGATAAAAAAAACCTAACAGACACGATGACTAGAACAATTCAAACAGACACGTGCACGGGCTTAAACACCACATGCTGGACTCAACCTTGGGCTAAGGCTCATTATTTAACAGACCCAAAAACAAAGACAGACCCAACAACGTAAGACCCGTATCAAACCTTCCCTTAAACTGAAAATGGGTTTACCATTTCAGTTTACACCTTCAATTTCCTTAACTCCCAGCAGCTTCCTCATCTTCTCGAACACTTCTAATTTCACCGGCTTGGTCATAACATCAGCTACCTGATCACCAGTTGGACAGAATACTAACTGCACCTGTTCTTGATTAACTAAATCCCTCAAGTAATGAAATCGAACATCGATTTGTTTTGTGCGTCTGTGCATTACTAGGTTTTTGGAGAGCTTTATAGTTGAATTATTGTCACACTTTACTTCCACAGTACCAATCGGCTTATTGCTCATCTCTTGCAGCAAGCCTTTAAGCCAAACATTGTGGCATGCACAAGCTGTAGCGGCAACGTACTCTGCCTCGGTGGAGGATAGGGTAACGATTTCTTGTTTTCTGGAACTCCAGCAAATAGCAGCCTCACTGAGCAGACACACATATCCTGATGTACACCTTCTATCTTCTATATCCCTTGCGAAATCGCTGTCTGTGTAAACCTGCAACTTCAGACCAGATTTCCTTGCATATAATAAGCCAAAATTATAAGTGCCTTTCACATATCGCAACACTCGTTTGGCTAACTGCAGATGTTCTTCCTTAGGATTTGACATGAACCTGGATATTAAGCATACCACATACATAATATGGGGTCGTGTCACAGTGAGATACATTAGGATTCCAACAAGTCGCTTAAATTCAGTTCCGTCTACTTCTTCTCCTCCACCGGCCTTTGACAAAACAGTTCCTGGGACAATAGGATTTTTAACACCATTGCTTTCCCACATTCCAAACCTTTCAAGCACTTCCTTAGCATACTTCTTTTGGCAAATGCTAATTCCTTCTTTGTACTGATTCACTTCTATACCCAAGAAGTATTTCATTGTTCCTAAATATGTCATCTCAAACTCCTGCATCATTGATCTTTTAAAACTTTCACAGAGCATGCTATCATTCCCAGTGTAAATCAAGTCATCCACATAAAGGCTAACAATAAAAATTTTGTTCCAAACCCTTTTAATGAATAAGGTGTTATCATACCTGCTTTTTCTGAACCCTTCTCTTTGAAAATAGCCTTCAATCCTATTAAACCAGGCTCTTGGAGCCTGCTTCAAACCGTACAGTGCTCTTTTAAGGCGGTAAACCTTGTGTTCTTCTCCCCTTTTGACAAAGCCTTCGGGCTATTCGATAAACATCGTTTCTTTCAGCTCGCCATTTAGGAATGCACTCTTTACATCGAGTTGACGCACGGTCCAGTCATTCTGCGATGCTATTGCCAACAAGGACCTGATTGTATCCCAACGTGCAACATGGGCGAAAACTTCATCATAGCCGATTCCTTTCTTTTGAGCATAATCCTTTACCACCAACCAGGGCTTGTGTTTTTCAACCTGACCTCTTTCGTTCAACTTCGTTTTAAAAACCCACTTTACTCCAATTGGTTTGACCTCCTTTGATGCTTCAACTAGCTCCCATGTCTCATTTTGTTCAATGGCTTGAATTTGGATTTTCATAGCTTCCACCCATTTGGTTTCTTTGACAACTTCTTCGTAACTGGTAGGATCCCCAAATGAACTGAACATAGTTAAGTCAGCTTCTTCATCTGAGAATCCTTCCCTGGTTTGATAGTCTTGCATCCACACTGGAGTTGTGGTTGTTCTCTTCGACCGTTGACTACCATCTTGCTGTGAACTTGAAGCAGCGTTTGGCACGCTTTCTACAGCTTCATCTTGTTCCATATCTTCGGTGTTAACAGAATGATTTTGCTGAATGGCTTCTTGCTCCCGTACTTCCACATAATCATTTTCTACTGTATCATATCTTTCTTCATTTTGTACTTCATCAACATCTGGAATTAACAATTCTTGTGAATCCAATTCTTCATGTTTCCAATCCCATTGCTTAGCTTCTTCAAAAATCACATCTCTACTGATTACTATCTTTTGTTGGACTGGAGCAAAGAGTTTGTAAGCCTTTGATTCCTTGCTAATTCCCAAGAAAATGCACTTATGACTTTTGTTGTCAAGCTTTGTTCTCAATTGAGACATAACGTGAACATACCCAATGCACCAAAAAATCTTAAAGTAATCAACATTAGGCTTGTTTCCTGACCAAACCTCTTCTGGGATTCTATCTTCCAAGGCGGATGTCACACACCGATTTAGTATGTGACAGGCCCAATTTGCTGCTTCCGTCCAAAACCATTTTGGCATCTTCTTTTCGATTAAGAGACATCTAACCGTGTTCATTAGAGTTTTGTTTCGGCGTTCTGCCACTCCGTTTTGTTGAGGAGTGTACGCAGCAGTTAGTTGTCTCTTAATACTGTGTGTATCACAAAAAGCATTAAAGGTCTTAGAGGTAAACTCCCCACCTCTGTCACTTCTTAAGTTTTTAATTTTGAGACTCGTTTCATTCTCAACCATGACCTTAAACCGTTTAAAAGCCTCAAAACTTTCACTTTTGTTAGCCAAGAAATAAACCCATCCCTTTCGTGAGTAATCATCAACTAATACCATTACATACCTTTTACCACTGGGTGATACAGGTTTTGGTTGGCCCACATAAATCCGTGTGTATCAGCTGCAATTTTTCTGCTGCTCTCCATGTGCTCTTCTTAGGTATTACCTCACGTTGTTGCTTTCCTAGGTTGCATACTTCACATACTTTACTCTGTTCAACCACTTTTGGAAGACCCTTCACTAGTTGTCGGGTACTGCATTGATCTCTTATGCCACACTTGAGATTCATCTTCTTCATCGATTTTTAAACACCTGCTGTTTAGTGGCCTCATTGTTCCATTGACAAGAAACATTCGGTTGCGAGTCATGTTTGAAGTAACTATCAGTCCTCGTTGAGGATGATAGACTTTACATGTTCCTTGATTAATTATTATAGTCAACCCCTTCTCTTGCAATTGTTCTAAGCTCTGTAGGCTCGAGGTGAGTTCAGGGATGTAATACACTCTGGTTATAACTTAAGTGATTCCTTCTACTTCCAACCTTATGTCACTGATACCTTTTCCCGTCAGTCGAAGATCATTACCCAATTTAACAGTATGGTTGAAACTTTCATCCAAGTTGATGAACCAGTCTCGTCCACCTGTCATATGATTGGAGCATGCCGAATCTAGGAACCAAATACCGTTCGTTGGTTCCTTGGGTGCTTCAACACTTGCCATAAGTAACAGGTCTTCTCCTTCATCAAACTCTGCATAATTCACTGTCTTTTCTCCACGTGGACATTCATATTGGAAATGCCCTGTTAGATGACACTTATAACATTCTATCGTAGACTTGTCGAAATTAGATCGTCCCCTTCCACGGCCACGTCCTCGGCCTCGACTTGAGGATGATTTGCCTCGTCCCCTTCCACGTCCATAAGCTGAATCATTCTCCATCTTCAGCACTTGATCATCGTTGTTCTTTCGGGTTAATTTTTGTTCATGCACAAATAAGGAACTCTGCAACTCATCCACAGAGAGGGTGTCGATATCCTTCGATTCCTCAATCGTACACACCATAAAGTTGAAGTTGTCTGTCAATGAGCGAAGAATCTTTTCAACCACCTTCACATCCGGCATGTCTTCACCAAAATTGCGAATATCATTAGCTATAATCATGACTCGACTGAAATAGTCAGTGATTGTCTATCCATCTTTCATCTCCAGTAATTCAAAATTTCGTCTCAATCGCTGCAGTAGTGCTCGTTTGACCTGAGCATTGCCTTGATACTTTAACTTCATCGCTTCCCAGATTTGCTTCACTGACTCTTTCTGAGTCATCGTCTTCAAAATCTGCTTGTCAATTGATTGGTACAAATAGTTCCTGGCCTTCAAGTCTTTGATCCTCATCGCCTCCAAATTCGTCCTCTGGGTGGGCGTCAATAGTTCTCCTTCCCTGGGTTCCTTAAACCCAATTTCAATTGCTACCCAGAACTCCTTGGACCGTAAGAGTGTTTCCATGACCAAACTCCAGTGATCATAATCTCTATCAAAACAGGGAACACCCGGGACTTGAAAGTTGGATGCCTCTTCCGCCATGGCTCTCGCTCAACTCTCTCTTATAATCTCCCAGATTCGCTCTGGTACCACTTGTAAAGTCACAAGCAATATCACAGATTTCACTCAATTTCGGGATAATAACTTCATTCATCGAACAAGTTAATATATAGCTGCTACAAAAGACTCTAACTTGCTAACGATAACCAGGAAATTAGGAACAAACCAACAACCCATGACACCAACGACTACCTGATAAAAAAAACCTAACAGACACGATGACTAGAACAATTCATACAGACACGTGCACGGGCTTAAACACCACATGCTGGACTCAACCTTGGGCTAAAGCCCATTATTTAACAGACCCAAAAACAAAGACATACCCAACAATGTAAGACCCGTATCAGATGCATGGGCAGTATGGGGATGTGTGTGTAGGGGATTTCTCTAACTAGGCCTGGCCCAACACATATGGATCTACAAGGCCTATCCTATCTCCTATATACGGGGGGCTCAATCCCGGTTAGACAGGATCCCTGCCTGATCATTTCTACAAGGAGGATTACTCCACATATTAATACTCTCTCTTATTCTATAACATGCTCATATTGAGATACTTATATATGATAAAGAATGGCTTGAGCGTTGTAGGATGACCCCTAGGTTTCGGCCTTCGGCCTTAGACCCTTCTAACAGGTTCTCATTGATGTTTGCAAATCCATCTCCTCAACCACTACAATTGCTGTGATCTCCATCCTAGTGGATCCATATAGCAATAGTGCACTTATACCAAACAATGCTATAGTAGTTTTTGAATGCATAACATAGTTTCAAAGGCGCTAGGCGCACTCAAGGCGCACAAGGGCGCAAGGCTCAAAAAAATCAAGAGCCCGAGAAAAAAAAAAACGCACAATGGTAAAAAAATAAAAAAAAAATTATGTATTAGAGAAATAATACTATTCTTCAAATAAAATAAATAAAGCTATTATATAACATTTAATATCATCAATTTAGTACCAAAAGTACTAAAATATTAGTGTATTCGTGTAGAAAAGTAGTTTTCCTTTGATAAAAGTAGAAATCTAGCTTGAATCTTTCCGAAATTTAGAGAATTTGGCTGGAAACTCTCCGAAATCTAGGAATCTCACCGAAATGTGTGCCCGAACCATCACCTAGAGAATTAAAGCGCATTTGTCTCGAATTAAAGCGCAATTGTCTTGCCTCGCCAGGAAAATGGGCCTAGGCGCAAGAGGCGGTCGCTTTTAACATCTATGATTCATAATTGTGTGATCCCAATTGGATCAGTTATCTATTCACCTAAGAATCACTAGTTGTAACTTTGTGCTCTTTATGTAACGCTTTCCTACGAGAGAATGATTCAAATTCATTCAGGATGAACTAATACCTACTACTTTGTATCTCTAGAGAAAAATATCAAAATTCAGAATCAGATATGTAGAGCTAGTTGAGCCGTTGAGGTATCTTAGAACATGACACAATTCCAGATCGATCACTGCTAATCCATTATTAATCATACTAAAATCACCGCATTGCAACAAAAACATTAAAAAAAAAAATCAATCGATCCGATTACCAAAAGCAAATATCAGATGTAATCACACGAAATAGGTTAAATCAAAATGCAGTTTCATAATCTCTTCATAATTGAAACAGAAGCAGAAGAAGATTCGAGTTACCGGAGTACGACTATCGGTTAACCGGAGCTTAACGAATCCATACGACTGTCCGACCTGTCGTTTCAAAATCTCTTCCTGCATCTGAGTAATATCCAAATCGGAAAAGTTCTCCGGCGGCGGATCAAACTCTTTCTCCGTCATCTTCCTCTTCTGTCCCCATTCTATCCATGACGCATCCTCCTCGTTGTCCTCTACGTCGTGGAGGTCGTCGGGAATGTGAACTCGCTTCTTTGTTCCGTACACGCCGCTGTTACCGGCGACGATTAGGAGTAGAAAGAAGAGGAGACGGAAACTAGCCGGAAAAAACAACGCTGCTGCAAGCTTCACCGTCTCCGATCTGCTGTTAACCGCCATTGATGAGCATGTGTTGAATGTGTGCGTGTTAGCCTTTGCCTGCGCACTGGTGGTGCATGTTAGCGTTACGGAACTTGTTATGTTACATAAACGACCTTTTAACACAATGGTGATAACTGATATGCTCGTTTGACAAAGTATTATTAAAGCATTTACATCAAAGAGGATATTTGTTGTTGATATATATAACGAGTACATAAATATTTTAAATAAATCCGAGTAGTAAAAATACTACTGACTTAGGCTGGATGGTATGAGGAGCGTCCCGCCTGTCTTGCCCGGACGCCATGCTCTCCATTTCCCCCACTTCGTTGTCGTGCCTCCTTTGTCGAGATCGTCGGGGTTGTGACGAATTCGACAGGCCTCCCCTCTCTCACACACATATACATACAACATATACATACATATTTTAGGCTCATCCCTCATTTCCTTACATTCATCCTCTTTGCTCCATCCTCACATCACATCTAATCTATACGTGGCGGATCATCCTCCAAGAATGAGCCTCTACCATACCGCATAGCCTTATAATAATTTCATATATTACTATATATTAATTAATTAATTAATATTAATAAAGCAAATGAAATGAACAATGATTACTATATATTAATAAAGCAAATGAAATGAACAATGATTATAATATATTATAATCATATATTAATATATTAATCATTATTATTATTTTCTTTACTTTCTAAGTTGGATAAGCTTGGTGTCAATCAATACTGGTATCGAAAATATCGATACGGGCCGGTTCATAATCGGTACATGAAGGTAAAAATCTGTACCAGCCTGATTCAGAAAACGCCAAAAGTCGGTACCGGATTGAGTTTGAAAATCTTTTAGTTCGGGAAATTCGGTACTGCTACACGGTACCATTTGCTCATCCCTGATCAGAGCTCCGTGGCAACCGATATTGAAAATACCGGTTACGGTACCGGTATATGAAGGTGAAAATCGGTAGCGAACCGGTACTAGAAACGCCAAAAGTCGGTACCGAATTGGTACTTAGGATCCTTCTATTCGGTACCGGTACCCAATATTATTTGCTCATCTCTGACCACGGGTTTCATACGAACAACATCATTAACATACAATTTTTTTGGTTGATTTTATTTCGATTATTTTTTTACTGTTTTTTACATTTTCTTTTTATTCTTGTTAGTGGTTCCGTGTGCAACGCGCTCGTAGTGATTTTAAAAACATGTAAACACAGACTAAATAACAAAATAAGTTTGCCGCAACGCGGCTAGGGTGATAAACATAGTTCTCTTAAAAAGCGATATCATTTTCAACAAATCAAAGACAACTCATACGCCACCCTAGTCGTTATATACATATATACACCGCTTAATGTATGCGATACTTATAAGATGAATGTATATGAAATGTTGGTGGTTGAAGAAACACCAGTTCAGAATCGCGGGGGCAGAACTATAAGTGGTATCTCAACAGGGGGTTATCTTTTGAATCTTCTCTTTAATTGATACAGTTGGGATCTCGAGAGTAATCGCAAAATAGAACATCGTTACTTGTTAAAAGAAGAAGATGGGGGGGGGGGGGGGGAAAGGGGGTTGGGTTCTTCTCTTAACTAGGCTTTGACGTGAGAATAAGTATTTGCTCTTTCAAGAAAGAAAGGAAACAAATGTGTATGTTTAGATTGAGAGAGTGAGAGATCGGATGCTTAAACCTTTGGTGGAGGTTAGTATTTATAGCCGAAGGGTTAGAGAAGGTATTGGGTTGATATGCTAATGGGCTAGACGTCACCTTCTAGGGAATATCCGCTTGATCTCCTCTGACACGACATGTAGTGTGCGCAAAGGTGTGAGTATGTCCCTGCGCCGTGATTTCTACACGTCGCTTTCCAAGTGTACTTGTTATCTCGTCTGTCATTAGTTGTTAGTGGAGATAATGGAGCAGTGAAATGGCGCGCTCTAATTGGCTACACATCATTGTCTGTTGTACTTCTTGTCCCTTGCACGAGTGATCATCGTGGGGATTGCTTAGCAGAGAGCCTGCCGCCTGTTGGTTGGCTGCAGGTTACTGCAGGTTGTACTATCGTTAGTGTTGGTTGCCTCCTACCAGCTTGCTAGGTTGCGTGCCCGCGGGAGTGACCCGCGTGGGAACTTTGGGACAACTTAGTGTTTTTAAGTTTATGGGTATGGTCTTGCCTGCGCATGGGTTGGGCTGCACCGTGCGTAGCATTTGGGACCATACCCCTTCAGTGGTTAATTGGGAGGTCACACCTTTTTCTGTTTATGTTATTAACGATCTAAAACCTAACTATAAACTGACCAGTGCAAAAGTAACCACTTGTGTTTAGGGCTGTAAACGAACCAAACGTTTAGCGAACACTCCGTGAGTTGTTCGGCGGGAAGTTCATTTATCTTCGTTCGTTTAGTTAATGAATGAACACGAACATGATATTCTGTTTGATTAACTAAATGATTGAACACGAGAAAAGGTCTCGTTCGTTCAAGTGTGTTCATGAATTTTTCAGTAATATGTTCGTTTACGTTCGTTCATGTTTGTTCGTTCGTGTTCGTTTATTTATGTTAATTTGTTAAAAGTTTTAAATATTTTATAATATCTCATTTTCCCTCCTAAGTTTTACTTTCCCCCCTAAACATTAGTTAATAAGTATATTATAAAAATAGTAAATGTAAACCAATTTTTATTTACCCCTAAAGGCATTTTTTTGGGATATGTCTAAGTAACTTTAGATAATTATGTCTTAATTTAGCTAAACTTGATTTGTTATTTAACAGTTGTATTTGATTAGCTGTGTCAGATGTTTAAGATTAATGGTCCTTTTTTTAATTTCGATTAATGTTCGTTGGTGTTCATTTGTGTTTGTTTGCGTTTGTTTATTTGTGTTTGTTTGTGTCTGTGACAGGTGTTCTCGAACTCTTTGCGAACAGCTGGAGAACCTTAACAAACGAACATAAACATAAACTTTTATTCAACATGTGTTCGCCAACAGTTCACGAACACCTTTATTTCCTTAACGAATGAACATGAATTGTCACACCCCGATATTTCCACGTATTACCGGTGGGCCCGGTGGGGAGTATCGTGACGTAGTTGATATCATCATAGTCAAACAACACAATTTTAAAATGCACAACGTAAGCAAAATATGAATCACATTACAAACCGAATATAAAGTAATATCAAAGTATCACAAACAGATTATAAATGATCCACAGGCGGATCAAATAAAAAGGAAACATAGTTCATCAGACTTAAAATGCATCCAAGCTTGCAAGACTCTTATTGATGCTAAGGAGAGGCCAGCCTATTTCGATTAGTACCTGCACTTAGCCTTTTTGGGAAAATACGTTAGTTTACACTGGTAAATACAATTAACTGACTCATTTTGAAAAGGTTTAGAAAAATTGATTTGAATGCACAAGGCACAAAACATTTTTATAACTTGGGATAATTATTTATATATAAACTTGTAAAAGAATTACATGTTCGTTATACGTTCAGTAACCCGGGTTGACACCGGGTTAAAGATTAATAGACACACCACATGATATAGTCCCACGGCGAGTTATTCTCGAAACCGGCGGTTATACCTTTTTATTTATATATGCACTGGCGGGTGTATGCCTACACCCCGTGCTTAGGTCGTGGCCATTTCTATGAATGATGCCAATGATATCCGGGACATGGTCATTAACCCCCCAAAGGCTTTTGTCACACCCCGATATTTCCACGTATTACCGGTGGGCCCGGTGGGGAGTATCGTGATGTAGTTGATATCATCATAGTCAAACAACACAATATACAAATTCACAGCGGAAGCAAAAGATAAATATATTACAATCCGAATATAAAGTAATATCAAAGTATTACAACGGAAAGTAAAGGATCCACAGGCGGATCTTAAAACATAAACATTGTTCAACAGACTTTAGACGCCTAGAACTTGCAAGATTCCTTATTAATGCCCTGAGCTTCCAGCCAATTACGTTCAGTACCTGTCACTTAACCTTTTGGAAAATACGTCAGTTTACACTGGTAAATACAATTAACCGACTCATTTGAAAAGGTTTAATAAAATTGATTTGAATGCACAAGGCACAACATATCTTTTATAACTTGGGACAATTATATAAAAATCTTGTATACAGATTTACATGTTCGTTGTACGTTCAGGGCCCGATGTAGAAACCAAGTCAAGATTAACAGACACACCACAAGTATAAGGCCACAAGAGAGTGAGATACCGTTTCCCTTAAGCGACGATCAGGTGTATGCCTACACCCCGTGCTTAAGACGTGGCCATTTAATAATACAATGATGTTAAGGATATCCGGAACATGGTCATTAACCCCTAAAGGCTTTTATTTCAAACAATACAGATTAAAGCGGGTTACCTCAATAATTTAATCACAATTCGACTAAACATTCAATACCCGACCAAGCGGTATTATTATAATACCGTATCCCAAGCCCGTATAGGGAAAATAAGTTAAAAGTATTTACCTGAGCTAGCAATGCAATTTATACTCAGCCGTATATTCAAATCAGCAAGCACAAGTACTTCTACTGGGTCTCTTAATCTGGAACGAAGGTTTTTAATAACCTATTAGATTCCTAACGGGTCTTTAATAAAGCTTATGCTTAGACCGGTTAGTTTTAAAGAGGGAGATACGGTTCAACGCATGAAAAGGCGAAGACCGGTTTAGAATGTGGTTTTGACCCGAAAAGCTTGTATGCTTGTTTAATATGGGTAACTTAAACACATTCTGGATTTTGAGACCAAAAAGATGTGGTTTGACCCGTTTCGGCTAATTTATGCAAACTAGTCACATAAGCCGATCCGAACGCGACAAGCGCGTAACGAGTAACCATAAGAGTCATATACAGGTTTCCTAAGTTAATATGCCTTAAATATGTTGTGATATTAGTAGGATATCTTCCATTATGCCCAAAACGAGTTTAATCACAATTTAAGCCGTAGGGGTATTTTGGTCATTTTAAAGATTATAAAAGAGATTATTTAAGTTTCTGAGATTTGGGTCTGAATACATCAGTAAAATAACTTATTTTAATAGGTCATAATAGTTGGTAATAAGTCTTATGTGATAAAATGGTTTTAAACCCAAACTATGCGTTTAGTACGCTTAAAAAACCATTTTAAGTGATTTCCGGGTTATACCGGAAATCTGAGTTTTCTGGACAGGTTATAAAGTTCAAAATACTTCATTTATTAAGTAAAATCAGTAGAGACTGGATTGGCGTCAAAATACTTTGTAGAACTCATTTTATAACCAAAAAGGGTATATTCGGTATTTACCGAATTAATGCCATAACCTTAGGTTATGAGCAGGTTAAAAATAATTAAAAATCTTTAAAAATCTCAAAATATTATATTACATCAGTGGGTAAAAGGTTTGGTGTCAAAAATTGGGTTTAGATAGGCTTTATGCTAATTGCGCCTTTTAATTACTAAAAGGCGTTATAATTACGCTAATGAGCATAACTCCTAATCTAGACCTCCAACTGATGTAAAATTTTAGGGACATGTTTATAAATCAGTAACAAAGGTTATTGTCTTTTCACATATCCAAAATTCTCGTTTTATGGTAAAAAGGGCATATTGGTCAACATTTAAGCAATTAACGGAAACATGTAAACGAATCGGATAATCAATGAACCAACCACAGAGGGTTATGCTAACATGTAGCCTGGTCCTAAGGAAGCTCTAAGGCATTTCCAAATCATACTAAATCGGGTCAGAATTGAAATCAAAGCAAAAGTCAAAGTTTTGCGACTTTCGGTTCCGAACCGGGTCTAAACAGAAAATTGTCGGATCAAACAAGCTTAGACTAGTTCTTATACTTATTAACAAGTTACATGAGTGATAAAATAGGTTACATGCATTCTACATTGTTAATTAGGCGTTAATTCGCAAATTAAGGTTTTGTTGACTTTTTCTAATCAACTTTGACCCGACATTCGATCTAGTTAGAGTGAGAATCAGAGGGAGCCCTTTTAAGAGTTTAATGCCCACATAATTACCAACTTATAACTACCTTCAATTCGACTAATCACTGGACCATTAATGATTAATCGCTAAGTTAACCGTTAATTACGACGGTTTGACTTTTAAGCTAAAACTAAGTAAAAACTTAACTAAGAAAGGTCAAGGGTACTTACCAAAGTCTAATGCACTATTAGAGGTGGCTTGGGTCTGCTCTTATGCTCCAGGAAGCTCCAAGAAAGCAGATGGGATGAATGATCAAAATGTGCAAACATTGGGGCTTTTTATAGTGTTCTTGATCCATTAAGATCATGACAAATCATGCTATACATGATCCCTGATGATTAACAAGTGTCCCTAAGGCCTAAGAAATAGTTTAGGCGGCTCTTGGAAGTGTTAAAGGGCAATACAAGTCGCTTACATGGGCTGAACAGGAAATTTACGAGTTTCTGCATCTGGGCAATGCTTACGGACCGTAAGGTCCAGGTCTTACGGTCCGTAAGGACCTGGTCAGTATTCAGAAACTTTCATTTGTTGACAGTTTTAGCCCCTGTACTTCCAAATGCCATTTCCGACACATCCAAGGCCCGTTAAACCATTTTTAAGGCTCTAAAATGATTCCTAAGTATGGGGAACATGAAACATGCTAAAAATATGCCGGATGTCGGTTCGTTTGGTCGTACGGTCACGTTGTTCGGTTAATTACGACAAAACACGGACGGACGCGAAAAACGATCCAACCGACACGACGAATGGAATTTTATCAAGCCAAACACTAAAATATAATATTTTAGTGCTTACATAAGTTTTTGGGTGTCCGGGGATATCCAGAATGTAAGATATGCGCGTAAACGCAAACTTGTGCGCTTTTTGACACTTTTAGTCCCTGCATGACTTAAAAGCTTATTTTAGCGCACCAAACACCTCTAATCCTGTATCTAAGCTATATTAAAGATAAATAGGGTATTTTTATCTCATGGTCATATTCCAGAAGGTCCGATAACATACGAATCGGTATACTTTAGCAGTTTGACGCTTTAGGTCCTTCTAATGATCAAACTTGCGTAACTCATCATTTAATAGCATTGAAGCCTCATCTAATTCATATTAGGAATTCTTGAAAGTATTATTAAACATCATAATGCTTCGGGCTCGATAAAAGGTCATTCAGAGGTATAATTAAACATATTGACACTTTTAGTCCCTTATACTTGCAAAGTTGCGCTTAACTTCACTTTTGGGCATAAAAGCCTTGGGTGGCCAATGATTGGCAAATCCCGAGAGTATAATCAAATATCATGAGGCTCTCGGTTTGTTAAAAGGTCATTCAGAGGTAAGAATTAACATGTTGACGCTTTTAACCCTTTTCTGCGCAAACTTTCAATTAATTACATAAACGGCTACACTTGATTAATAAGGGGCTCATTTGTGAATATAAAACCGTAAAAGGTTATTTAGAAACTTATTTTAGGTATGATAATACTTCCAGTTCGTTCATAATCAAAGTTTTCAATTTTTCGAAAAATTAGTCCCTTAAATTCAACGTTTGACTTCATTAGGGTTTATTACACGTGTCAATACTTCATTGGACTTGATTTTTCGAGGTGTTACATCCTCACCCCCTTAAAAGAAATCTCGACCTCGAGATTTGCTTAAAGTAAAGGAAGTACTTTCTGTCGTATCATGGATTTAACTTCCATAGTATATTTGGGCATCCAAGGGTATCCCAGTTGACCTATACAATAGGTGCATACTTTCTTTTGGAGCTCCTTAACCTGTCAATTCTCAATCGACATAGGTTGCTCATACTATCATAGATCTGCATATCATTATGTGATAGTGCTTTTCGACTTATTGGTGACACGTCGCTAAATCATTAGTGTGGGTCACATTGCGCCTTCCACCAAGCTCCTAGATTAGGTCTTAGCTCGTAAGCTATTTAGTCTTGATACATTCGAATCCTTCGAATGACTTTATATATTCCGAGCTTAACTAACCTGAAAATTACAACTCGGCACACCCTTCTAGGGTGTTATCTTTTGTTGAACCTTATCTTTTAACCAGAACTTAGGAGGGTTGCTATTTTCATAAATCCTTGATTTCCTGCCGTATACTGGCAACTTACAATCGATTATGTATTTGTATGATCTTATTTGTTGTTTCTTAGGCAACTTTCAGATCCTGATAATTGGACTTACCAATTCTTTATCTAACAATAGATGTTTAACATTCCATCTATACAAGGTCTCCAAAGGAGCAGCCTTAATACTTACATATTAATTATTATAGAAAAGCTTATCTTAAGGTGGGATGGTTATCCCAACCATTGCTTAAAACTAATCTTAAGGAGTAGCTAATCCTTATAGCTAGTTGAATAACTCAACGATCCTGGGTAGTTGATGGTGATTCTTAATCGTTGTTAAAATAGGGTTGCGGTAATGAATGCATAAGCAAAATGAACCGTCTTTCTTATCAAACTCTCGGAGTATCGAGTTAGGCTATATGAATCTCTTATCTTAAAGTTTACTTAATCAGGGTTTCGATTATTCCATGATCAACACGGAGTTCTTACAACACTCCAACCCTAAGCGGGATGTTAATCTCAACTCTACTTGTCTCTCGGGAGGTAAACAGGGTAGTCTTAGGAGGGATTCAAGGTACAAGGAGGTTACAGAGATTTTCCATATCTCAGGCTCCAATTCATCCACCATTGCTTGTGTCAAATAAGTGACACATTTATGTTACAATTCCACGAATTCCTTAATCGGGAACATTTACTTGGACAATTCTATTTTTAGATATCTTCTTTGAATACCATTAGTTGACTTTAGTACCATATGATTATTGGGATATCTTTGTGGTTCCATGCATTAAACCTCCATACTGATCAGGCATGGAAGCAATCCATGGAACATATTAAGATACACCAATCCTCATATGGCGCTTTTGTCATACCATTTGGTATTCGCAATCGATAGAGATCAAAGAGATATCAACTATGTATGCGGATGCACTTCCTCCAGAGAGAGGATACCTCTAAAATTCTATGCCTAAAGGCTTCTGACAGGAGCAGAATAAATGGTTCTTATGATTTCGCCTGTAAGTTTTACCCTTCACTTAATAACTATGGTTCTTATGAAGGATTTTAAAAGTTTGCTATACTTATAGTTTATGAAGGATTTGGAGCAAGTAGCATTCGGCTCTTTGAACTTTTTCACGATATCCTTCACAGCTTTTCCCACAACTGCGTCTTATCATAGTTTGAAGAACATCCTTGGACTTTTTCAGGTTTACAATTGTAGTATCATTAGCATGCGTCGCATCATCAATGTCGTGATTGACTGATGTCTCATCCGAGTTTTTCATACTCAAGATTTGGTTCCTATTACTAAATGAATCAATTTCTTGGTTGTGATCCGACAACTGCTATTCATCATCCTCATGGCCTTATATACTAACCATGGTTTCATTAAACCATACAGGCCAATATAGCATTAACATTCTTAATGAACGTTATTTAATATATATCAATTATACTTAGCCTAGGTCACAAAAGACCATCAATGGCATTTAAAGTTTGGTCCTAATCCATCATCTTTTTGACAGGGGATCAAAATGTCACATCTGTCTTTATTATAGTGATGAATTTGGATAGCTTGAAAGCTTGCCATAAGGATATCAGAAAAGAGTGATTCCTAATAGATATAAAATATCAATCTAAGATTTGTTGGAGCATTTTCTATAGTGTCATCGGCCAATTTCTATCTCGCGTTAAATGACCGGAGTCCTAATCAGCGGAGACAACTGTTCCCAACATTTATCGTTCCTTATAGAATCATATTTGCCATTATCAAATAAATTTCTGTATAAACTGCTTGATAAGGAAAGGTACCTGCTATATAGTTATCATTCTGCACCATCTCCTGGGCGTTCATCATGCGTTTGTTTTCTTGGCCTCTTCGGGCTTCTTCTGATTCCTTGGGCAGTTGGTCTTGATATGCCCCTTCTCGTTGCAACCATAACAGGTTGCGTCTTTCAATTTCTTGCAATCCAAGGTTTTATGTTCCTTAGACTTGCAAATCCCACAAGGTAGAGGCTGAGATTCCAATCTGCATTTCCCGAGGTGGTATTTTCGACAGGTTTCGCACCTGGTCTTCCCACCCGACTGCTGGCTGTCTTTCTTAAACCCGGAACTCTTCTTATCCTCAGAGTTCATCTTCCTATCAGAGCGATGAGAATTCTCATCCTCCCTTTTACGCTTTCCATCTTCAGAGGCTTTGGCAGCCTTGTTTCTGACCACATCGAGTGTGAGAGATAGCGACAGATCTGCCGCTGACCTGAATGTAGTAGGTCTTAAAGCCTTAACACTGGCTTTTATTTCTGGGGCTAAACCCCCAATGAAGCGAGCAATTCTCTTTGGTTCTGGTGTTACTAGGTAAGGAACCAGTCTGGACAGGGTATTGAAACTGGTGAGGTAAGCTTGACAATCTAAGTTTGTCATAACCAATGATAAGAAATCTGACTCAATCCTCTCAACCTCGTGTTGAGGGCAGTAGTTCTCCATAATGAGAGCAACAAACTGTTCCCATGACATGTTGTAAAGTGGGATCTTCCCAGCAGCTTGAATGAGAGCCTTCCACCATGCTAGTGCTTCTCCCTTGAACCATTGGGATACATACTTCACTACATCCCTCTCAGCACAACCGCTGATATTAACAACTGTGTCCATTTCATCCAACCAGGTCATACAATCGATTGCCCCTTTCTCCCCAGTGAAATCCCGGGGTTTGCAGGAAACAAAGTATTTATAGGTACAGGACTTGGTACGCGGTTCATTATCGAACACTGTCCTCTTGGATGGAACACTGTGTTGATTAGATGAATGTCGATCATCATCCTTCTTTGGTTCCTCTTTCTTAGAGGGTGGCTTGCTGTGAGCCTCTGAGTGAGTCTTAGGGACAAACTTAGAGTGGGGTACAGATGAGGCTTTACTATGCGTCCCACTATACTCCCTAAATTGCTCCTCTACAGCTTTAGATACAGCTGTATCAATCAGTGTACGAAGTTCTCCTCTGGTTATATTAATCTTATCATTCTCATTATTCTCCAAGGGATGACTGTTGATCTCGTCAGAGTCAGCCATGTAGTCTTAATTACTACAAAAGAAAAATAAGGGCAAGGATTATTTAGAAGCCCATACAGTACTATCGTTCTTGATGATTTATTAACCATGGTAATATAAACCATATTGGTTAATTTGTTAGTTATATTTAATTAGTATTTTTCATTATAATTTATCCTAGTTATAAAACATTAAGGATATTAAAGTGGCGCAAAAGGCCTAGTCATAAGGACTGTTTTAATTTTATAAGCCATGATTTCAGAGAATCGAGGCATTAAGGTTTGAACATATTTCATTACCTTTTCTTGACAGAGAGTTAAAGACTTCAACTGTCTTTTGTCCCTTAGGACAATAAGTATGGCCCGTAGGTATTTCATCACTTATGGATGTTTATAATATGATCATCTTCATTTGATAATATTAGTCAAGATCGCATTGATCATACAAACTATTATGCTTGGACGTAGTCCAACATCTTTAGTCGGGGGTCAAAGACCACCACTGACGTTGTCTTATCGGACAACAAGTTTGGCCCGTAGGCACTTCATCACTAATGGATGTTTATTTCAAATAAGGGAATTTAGATTAACCCCCTTTTTTTTAAAGATGGCCTGTGTGACTTTAACGATTCACAGTTTGCTAAAAATGTTAACATACTTACAGATGTTAACAGGGATTGGAATCTTTTAGATAAGTTTTACCGTCTTGGCCATGTCTACAAAGACATTTAGGCTAGGTTTTACCTTTAAGACTCTTTTAATATTTAACGCAGAACACTCCTAAATTGGAATGTTAACAAGGATCTGAATCTAATTATGGAACTACCATCTTGGCGCGGTCTTAAAATGACACGTGGCTAGGTCTTGTCCTTTTTAGATTTTGCCATTTTATTATAATGGTAGATCTTATAAAAGGAATGTTATTTTTCATTTATTTCATATTTCATATCTAGGATGAAAATTCAGTCATTCCACTATAAAAAAAAATAAAAAAAATTCAGGTTTGCCCTAAAAGGGACTTTGAAAGAAATAATGTTGTCCTTGAAGGGACTGAAAAATAAATATGTCCTTAGAAGGACTATTAAGGAAACGATCTTCAGCAAAAAGGAGTTTCTTCTTCATTTTATTTCTGAATGCTTTCTCCTTGGTTGCACGTTTCACCTTGGCCGCGGTACGAAGCTCAGCATTTCAAGGCTCCGGCTGTGGAGAATTCTTATTACAACTTCTTCGCTTGGCGACGTATCCAATATATAAAAATTTGGAAGCAAAAATTTCCAGATTAGGATTGAGATTATTCCTATGTTAAGTCTAGACTCAGAAGGTCAAGGAAAGTGCTAATGTGTCATTGAGATTAAACACAAATGGCTAGTGTTTAATTCACTCAATGTTGGCTCTGATACCAACCTGTCACACCCCGATATTTCCACGTATTACCGGTGGGCCCGGTGGGGAGTATCGTGATGTAGTTGATATTATCATAGTCAAACAACACAATATACAAATGCACAGCGGAAGCAAAAGATAAATATATTACAATCCGAATATAAAGTAATATCAAAGTATTACAACGGAAAGTAAAGGATCCACAGGCGGATCTTAAAACATAAACATTGTTCAACAGACTTTAGACGCCTAGAACTTGCAAGATTCCTTATTAACGCCCTGAGCTTCCAGCCAATTACGTTCAGTACCTGTCACTTAATCTTTTGGAAAATACGTCAGTTTACACTGGTAAATACAATTAACCGACTCATTTGAAAAGGTTTAATAAAATTGATTTGAATGCACAAGGCACAACATATCTTTTATAACTTGGGACAATTATATAAAAATCTTGTATACAGATTTACATGTTTGTTGTACGTTCAGGGCCCAATGTAGAAACTGTCACACCCCCAAAATCCACCATGCGGAGTACCACCGCTTGGAGGCGTGATATGACCAGGATCGAGCCACCAATCTTATTGAACATCGTAATTAAGTCAATAAGACCAACCACAACACGATTGGTGACCAAAAGGAAGTAAACCGATTTTAGGTTAACAGCAGAAGCATAAAACATAAGTTCAAAACATAAGTCCATAGTTCATAAGTTTAAAGTCCAAAACGTAGGTTTAATAAGTTCATGAAGTTTATTTATTAAGTACGGGACATATCAGTTCGCATCCCACAACGACCACCTCCATATGCAAGCTCCATAGCATCTAACGACCTGCAAAGCATGTAATAACGAGTCAACAACAAAGTTGAGTGAGTTCACGGTTGGTTGTCCATTTTAGAGTTGTTTCCAAAAACATAGTTTAATCTCATTCGACTATCCAGCCGTGGGGGTTACCCCATAGTTCGAAAACGTTTATTTGTTAACCATCCCATGTCCACCTTCCCTGGCTATCCAACCCGGCACTTTAGCCGTGGGGAGCTGCCCCAGTATTTTAAACTACCAGACTCGTTTATCATATCGACTACTAACAAAAGAAATCAATTGTGCCCTAGCGTCGGTGTTCTATCACCACCGACGTGCCATAGCCCATTAGTACACGCCCGTCCGACTGGCACGGTGTGAGGTTTGTTAAACCTAATAGCGCTATTAACTAATGACCCGCTCGCCATAGCCTCGGCGATTAAGTCGATACAAAAAGGGAGGGACTTCGCTGATAGAGTTCTAGTCCAGTAAGTCTAATACGTCCCAATAGGACGAGGAATTTACATTCCTGAACACGTCACAAGGACGAGGAATCCACATTCCTGAACACGTCCCAAAGGACGAGGAATCCCTATTCCTGTACCCATTCCCATTCCCACCAGGAATTTACCATGCTTTGTAGAAAAGTGTGAACTCACCTCGGTTTGCTCGGTTAGATTCTCAAATATAGTTAACAGTCAAGGTCGGTCAATCACGTCCTAATAAGGTATGGATAACAATCAGTTTCTCATGCATAACACGTATCCTACGGATGGTTTATTTGCACATTACTTCGACCACATAACAGGTACACACTTTAACGATTTATGCCCATATAAACTTCCCATCCATTCCCCACTCATAAACAAACATATGATATTGCACGTAACACATATAACATGTTAGATCATTCACCGATAGCATACTCGACATTTAGACACGCAAGTCACAACTTATGTCAATTCAGCATTAATATTCAAAACCGGCTGTTTTCGGACATTTTAATAAAATAGTTAAATTATTCCAAAAATTCCCAAATTTTTACAGGATGTCTTAAACGTTCCATATTTTATTGTGTAAAAATATCAGGGTCTGGTTCATTACCAATATTTTATAAAAATTCATATTCCGGACTGAACTCAGATTTATGTATTTCTGACCACAGTCCACGGAACAATTTATTAAAAATTCATCGAGTGTCCGATTTACGAGATTCCAGTGGGGTAATTACAAATGCATCGGTTGTCATCTACTGCACAAATTTCATGGTCCAATTCATCACAAAACTCAGGTTATGACTGAAAGTATGACACCCATTTATTGCTGTCAAAATTCAGCTTAAGTTGCTGTTACAAATTAACACTTTAAAAATAGTAAACGGAGTCCAAAAATTACGATTTCGGTGCCATTAGAACTGTATTTTATAATAACATATTTTAGATTCAAAATATCGGTTTTTCGTTGAATTTACGACCTGTTTACAGCTAACTGAAGTTGGCTGTAAAGTATGGACAGATTGCTGTTTTTAGTCTCTAGCTTATTAGTTTGTGTTCGGTTGATCCCGTTAATTATGTTTAGTGATCGTAACAACATCAAACATCCATATAATCCAGCAACACATCAGATAATCAACCAATAATCATAATCACACAAGATCTACATGCTTTACACTAATATTCATCCATTAATCACCTTGTTCATCACTTTAGTAAACTTTTAGTTGGTGATCTTATATGTTAGTGATTTTCAACCGACGAAACTCTTATTAACCACTTTAGAATAGATCAAGAAGGTGTTTAGAGTCACTTACAACTAGCACAAGGCTAGGGAAGATCAAAGGCTTAAAAGTGGTGGATAAAAGAAAACGAGAGCGGTCCTTCAACTTCCGAGAGCACCGGGCTTGTTTGTATGATCCCTTGCACCTTTGTATGTATGTGAAATACTTGTAGGAGGCTTGAAGGTGGTGGTAGTATGGTGGAAAGGGGGCTGCCGATCACAAGAGAAAGAGAGGAGAGTTGCAATTTTGTTAAGTGCTTTGGTGAATGAAATGCTCTCTTGACCATCATGCCTATTTAAAGACCATTATCTCCTAATTTCCATGGGATAAAATGCATTCTAGATATGGGACAAGGGTTAATAAAATAATCAAAAGGACTTGTGGAGTGTGTTCCCTAGGGGAACCGATTGGTTGGGGGAGGGGGTAATATGGTTGGGTTCCAATGACAAGGTTAAGCACTAGTTATGTTTATTTAGGAGATTAAATAGATTATTAGTGTGTTAAAAAAAAATAACGGGTGTTAGGGTGTTCGGGTACCCTAACTAGCTCAGAAAAGGAAAAACAATGTCAATGTCAAAATTTTTATGTTCCGGGTGAAGTCCGGTTGTTCGGTTCGGTGTTGTTCCGTTAAACTGCTTAATTAATCCGTAGAGCGTCCTATATATATATATATATTTGCAACGTTTTTAATTTTTAACACTCAGGAAGTCATAACAGACTATTTAATGACTTTTCTGTACACTACTAGTGTGTCAACATGCACATGTAAATATAACACAGATATCATAAAGCAGTTACGTAATTCAACACAGTCGTCAAACACATTAATTATTATTAATAAATTGTACGGAATACATGTAAATTTGAGGGTTGTCACATTCTCCCCCTATTAAGAGAATTTCGTCCAGAAATTTAGCGCGTGGTTACTGAGGAAGCTAGTTAAGTTGCGTTGTTTTCCTGATTTTCCTGGGGTGTCACATCATCCCCCCGTTGATTTGGAATTTGGTCCCGAAATTCTGCAGTAGCTTCAGCCTCAGTAGTGGTTGCGTTTTTCTTAAACAACTGGGGATACTTGAGTTTCATTTGGTCTTCTCGTTCCTAGGTATACTCTGGGCCACGACGAGCATTCCAACGAACTCGGACCAGAGGTATCCTGGTATGCTTGAGGATCTTAACATCTCGATCCGTAATTTCTACTGGTTCCTCGACGAATCGCAGTTGGTCGTCGATTGTGAGTTCCTTAAGAGGAACTATGAGGGTCTCATCTGACAGACACTTCTTCAGATTTGACACATGGAAGACATTGTGAACTCCGCTGAGTTCTTCAGGTAGATTCAACCTGTAGGCGACTTTGCCAATTTTCTCGGTGACTTCGAAGGGTCCGACATAACGCGGATTGAGTTTTCCTCGTTTGCTAAAGCGGACTACACCTTTCCAAGGTGAGACTTTGAGTAGCACTCGATCCCCAACCTGGAGCTCGAGTGGTTTTCTTCCCTTATCAGCATAGCTTTTCTGACGGTCACGAGCTGCCGCCATTCGCTGTCGTATCTGAGCAATTCTCTCGGTGGTATCTACCACAAGTTCTGGGCCAGTGATTTGGCTGTCACCAACTTCTGCCCAACAGAGAGGTGATCGGCATTTGCGTCCGTACAATGCCTCGAACGGAGCGGCTTGGATGCTGGTGTTGTAGCTGTTGTTATATGAAAACGCCACTAACGGGAGGTGCTTTTCCCAGCTATTACCAAAATCGATCACACATGCCCTAAGCATGTCTTCAAGGGTTTGGATGGTGCGTTCAGATTGCCCATCCGTCTGTGGGTGATAAGCGGTGCTCATATCAAAACGTGAGCCAAAGGACTTGTGCATTGCTTGCCACAGTTCTGAAGTAAAACGCGCGTCACGATCAGATATAATAGAGGTTGGCACTCCGTGCCTTGATACCACTTCCTTTAGGTAAATATCTGCAAGAGTAGAAAACTTATCCGTTTCCTTGATAGCCAGAAAATGTGCAGACTTGGTCAGTCGATCTACGATCACCCAAATGGTATCGTTTCCACGTTGAGATCTGGGCAGGCCGGTAACAAAATCCATGGAAATTTGCTCCCATTTCCATTTCGGGATCTCCGGTTGTTGAAGTAGGCCTGATGGTTTCTGATATTCAGACTTGACTCTCGCACAAGTCAAGCACTTACTGACGTAGGTTGCTATGTGGGCTTTCATGCCAGGCCACCAATACGTAGTCTTGAGGTCGTGGTACATCTTATCCGAACAAGGATGTACTGAATAACGAGACTTGTGTGCTTCATCCATCACAAGCTCGCGTAATCCCCCATAAAGTGGAACCCAGATGCGTCCGATAACATAGTAGGCATCGTCTTCCTTTTGTTCTAGCCGTTGCCTCGATCCTCGTAGGGATTCAGCCCTGATATTCCCTGCTTTCAATGCTTCAACCTGAGCATCGCGAATCTGAGCGGGAAGGTTAGATTGGATGGTAAGCTGTAAAGCACGTACACGCTTAGGTATAGTATCCTTTCGACTGAGGGCGTCGGCCACAACATTGGCTTTGCCCGGATGATATTTGATAGCGCATTCATAATCGTTCAAAAGCTCAACCCATCGGCGTTGACGCATGTTTAACTCCTTTTGCTTGAAGATATGCTCGAGACTCCTGTGATCGGTGTAAATAGTGCACTTGGTACCGTACAGGTAATGTCTCCATATCTTAAGCGCGAAAACAACTGCTCCCAGCTCCAGATCATGAGTAGTGTAATTTCTTTCGTGAACCTTGAGTTGGCGTGATGCGTAGGCAATGACCTTGTCACGTTGCATCAACACGCAACCGAGTCCTTGGATGGAAGCATCGCAGTAAACCACAAAATCGTCTGTGCCCTCAGGCAATGAGAGGATAGGCGCGCTATAAAGTCTATCCTTCAAGTGCTGAAATGCGGACTCCTGTGCATCACCCCAACGATAGATGACACCCTTCTGAGTCAGTGAAGTGAGAGGTTGCGCAATCTTGGAGAAATCTTTGATAAACCTTTTGTAATATCCCGCCAAACCCAAGAATTGGCGGATCTCTGTTGGTGTTCGGGGTGCAGGCCAATTCTTGATCGATTCAACCTTAGATGGATCCACATGAATTCCATCCTTGTTTACCACGTGGCCTAGAAAGTGGACTTCGCGAAGCCAGAAGTCACATTTCGAAAACTTGGCATACAACTGCTCTGTTCGAAGAAGTTCCAGCATAAGTCGTAGATGTTGCTCATGTTCCTCCTGACTTTTTGAATAGATCAGGATGTCATCGATGAAAACAATAACGAACTTATCCAGGTAAGGCTTGCACACTCGGTTCATGAGATCCATGAAGACCGTTGGTGCATTCGTCAGCCCGAATGGCATAACTAGAAACTCGTAATGGCCGTAACGAGTTCTAAATGCTGTTTTGGAGACGTCCTCATCTCGGACTCTCAGCTGATGGTATCCCGATCTCAAATCAATCTTAGAGTAATAGCTCGACCCTTGCAACTGGTCGAACAAGTCGTCAATGCGTGGGAGAGGATAACAATTCTTCACGGTCACCTTGTTAAGTTCGCGGTAGTCAATACACATTCTGAAGGTACCGTCTTTCTTCTTCACGAATAGTACTGGAGCTCCCCAGGGCGAAGAGCTAGGACGTATGAAACCTTTTTCCAAGAGTTCTTGTAGTTGTGTGGACAGTTCTTCAAGTTCTGATGGAGCTAGACGATATGGTGCTCGAGCCACTGGTGCTGCCCCAGGAGCTAGCTCGATTTGAAACTCGACTTGGCGATGAGGCGGAAGACCAGGTAATTCCTCAGGAAATACCTCGGGAAAGTCGCGTACAATAGGAATGTCCTCAATTCTCTTCTCTTCCGCTGATGTGTTAGTAACGAGTGCTAAAATGGCAGTGTGGCCCTTTCGCAAACACTTCTGGGCCTTAAGGAAAGAGATGATGCCTTCGACAGCACCACTCTTGTCGCCACGAATCATGAGAGGTTCTTCACCAGAACAAGGAATGCGGATGATTTTCTCCTTGAAAACAATCTCCGCTTGATGATGAGATAGCCAATCCATCCCAATAACAACGTCGAAACTACCAAGTGTGATAGGAATAAGATCGATAGAGAAAGTCTGACCAGCTAAGACGAGGTTACAACCTTTAACTATGTGTGTGGCTTCAAGACTTTTACCGTTAGCTAGTTCTACCGCGTGTTTGGTGTTCAAAAGTGTTGGAGTGCGCTTAAGCATTTGGCTAACTTTTAAGGACACATAACTAGTATCGGCACCTGAATCGAATAAAACAGTAACAAAGAAGTCGTCCAGAAGAAACTTACCCATCACAACGTTGGGATCCTTCCTTTCATCACCCTGACCAATCACAAAGGCACGACCTCGGGCGCCATTGCCATTATTGTTACCCCCATTGTTGCCTCCATTGTTTCCTCCATTGTTGTTGTTGTTGTTCTGGTTCTGATTTAACTGGGGACAGTCTTTCTTGAAATGGCCCTCAGCACCACACTGAAAGCACCCTTTGTTGTTACCTTGTTGTTGCCGCTGCTGGCGTTGATTGGGTGGGGCTTGCTGTTGCTGCCGGTTCTGATTCGCCGGATGCTGACTCCTGCAGTCCCTTACCATGTGACCAGGCTTGTTGCATCGATGACAGTTGCCTTTACCACATGGCCCACTGTGGTGCAAGTTACAGCGATTACATTTGGGGTGATTTCCCTTGTATCCACCATGACCTTGATTCCCAAAAGACTGCTGACTGGGGCTCCTGTACTCATCTGTCTTTCGCTGCTGGGACTGAGCTGAAGTAGAACCTTTGCCTGAATTCCCATCCCATTTTCGCTTGTTATCATTGGGTGCGTCAGCAGTAGCATCACCAATACGCTTGGGCAGTTTGTTTTGTTCCACAGCTTGATCGGTGAGACGATGGGCTAACTTAATGATCTGCTGAATGGTACCCAGGTTAGCCGAAGTCACGTGACTCTGAATCTCGGGTACAAGGCCCTTGAGGTAAAGCTCAATACGTTTGATGGGAGGGTCCACCATAGTAGGGCACAGGATGGCCAGTTCATTCGACCTCTTGGTATACGCCTCAATCTCAGACCCCGTCATCTTCAGATTGAAAAATTCCACCTCCAGTTTGTGGATGTCATCCCGACTATAGTATTCCTCTTTGGTCAGTTCCTTGAAACCGTTCCATGGGGTGGCATTAGCAGCAACCAACCCCAGCAGCTAAACCTGAGCGTTCCACCATGTGAGCGCTACCCCTTCAAGTGTTCCGGTAGCATATTTCACCCTACGGTCTTCAGGGCATTCGCACGTCTCGAAAACTGACTCAAGCTTTTCAAACCAGTGAAGAAGGCCCACTACTCCTTCGGTGCCACTTAAAGTGGTAGGTCGGCAGTCCATGAACGTCTTGAACGTGCACACAGGAGGTTGAGCATGTTGACCTGTTGCGCGAGAATAAAAGACAAGGTTAAGCACGAGGGTTGGTTTGCGAACGTAGGATCTAAACATCCTAAGATGGGTTGATACGGCAGGTTATACCTCCTGCAGGAACAGCTGCGAGTGCCTCAGCAACTTGTTCGTTGATCAAAGCCATCAACTGGGCTTGAGTGAGGTTGATACGTCCTTCGCGTCCGCTCATGATCTTCATAACGAAGCAACGTAAGTGAGAAAAGTGTCGCGAAAGTGCGTAAGTGTGGGACGACATTAGAGAGTAAGCACACAAGGTTCAATTAGCAATTATCACATTATCTAATGCACAGTGAGAACTATCTAACCGACAATATAACATAAATCATACCACTTATGGTGTCGAGTCTTGCACGTGGAGCGAAGCGTCGTTGTGGATCGTTGAGCACTGTACTGGTTATAGTCTGGTTTTATCAAAAACTTTTCCCTTTTAAAAACCAAGTTCACTATAACCAATGGCTCTGATACCAATCTGTCACACCCCCAAAATCCACCATGCGGAGTACCACCGCTTGGAGGCGTGACATGACCAGGATCGAGCCACCAATCTTATTGAACATCGTAATTAAGTCAATAAGACCAACCACAACACGATTGGTGACCAAAAGGAAGTAAACCGATTTTAGGTTAACAGCGGAAGCATAAAACATAAGTTCAAAACATAAATCCATAGTTCATAAGTTTAAAGTCCAAAACGTAGGTTTAATAAGTTCATGAAGTTTATTTATTAAGTACGGGACATATCAGTTCGCATCCCACAACGACTACCTCCATATGCAAGCTCCATAGCATCTAACGACCTGCAAAGCATGTAATAACGAGTCAACAACAAAGTTGAGTGAGTTCACGGTTGGTTGTCCATTTTAGAGTTGTTTCCAAAAACATAGTTTAATCTCATTCGGCTATCCAGCTGTGGGGGTTACCCCATAGTTCGAAAACGTTTATTTGTTAACCATCCCATGTCCACCTTCCCTGGCTATCCAACCCGGCACTTTGGCCGTGGGGAGCTTCCCCAGTATTTTAAACTACCAGACTCGTTTATCATATCGACTACTAACAAAAGAAATCAATTGTGCCCTAGCGTCGGTGTTCTATCACCACCGACGTGCCATAGTCCATTAGTACACGCCCGTCCGACTGGCACGGTGTGAGGTTTGTTAAACCTAATAGCGCTATTAACTAATGACCCGCTCGCCATAGCCTCGGCGATTAAGTCGATACAAAAAGGGAGGGACTTCGCTGATAGAGTTCTAGTCCAGTAAGTCTAATACGTCCCAATAGGACGAGGAATTTACATTCCTGAACACGTCACAAGGACGAGGAATCCACATTCCTGAACACGTCCCAAAGGACGAGGAATCCCTATTCCTGTACCCATTCCCATTCCCACCAGGAATTTACCATGCTTTGTAGAAAAGTGTGAACTCACCTCGGTTTTCTCGGTTAGATTCTCAAATATAGTTAACAGTCAAGGTCGCTCAATCACGTCCTAATAAGGTACGGATAACAATCAGTTTCTCATGCATAACACGTATCATACGTATGGTTTATTTGCACATTACTTCGACCACATAAGAGGTACACACTTTAACGATTTATGCCCATATAAACTTCCCATCCATTCCCCACTCATAAACAAACATACGATATTGCACGTAACACATATAACATGTTAGATCATTCACCGATAGCATACTCGACATTTAGACACGCAAGTCACAACTTATGTCAATTCAGCATTAATATTCAAAACCGGCTGTTTTCGGACATTTTAATAAAATAGTTAAATTATTCCAAAAATTCCCAAATTTTTACAGGATGTCTTAAACGTTCCATATTTTATTGTGTAAAAATATCAGGGTCTGGTTCATTACCAATATTTTATAAAAATTCATATTCCGGACTGAACTCAGATTTATGTATTTCTGACCACAGTCCACGGAACAATTTATTAAAAATTCATCGAGTGTCCGATTTAACAGATTCCAGTGGGGTAATTACAAATGCATCGGTTTTCATCTACTGCACAAATTTCATGGTCCAATTCATCACAAAAGTCAGGTTATGACTGAAAGTATGACACCCATTTATTGCTGTCAAAATTCAGCTTAAGTTGCTGTTACAAATTAACACTTTAAAAATAGTAAACGGAATCCAAAAATTACGATTCCGGTGCGATTAGAACTGTATTTTATAATAACATATTTTAGATTCAAAATATCGGTTTTTCGTTGAATTTACGACCTGTTTACAGCCAACTGAAGTTGGCTGTAAAGTATGGACAGATTGCTGTTTTTAGTCTCTAGCTTACTAGTTTGTGTTCGGTTGATCCCGTTAATTATGTTTAGTGATCGTAACAACATCAAACATCCATATAATCCAGAAACACATCAGATAATCAACCAATAATCATAATCACACAAGATCTACATGCTTTACACTAATATTCATCCATTAACCACATTGTTCATCACTTTAGTAAACTTTTAGTTGGTGATCTTATATGTTAGTGATTTTCAACCGACGAAACTCTTATTAACCACTTTAGAATAGACCAAGAAGGTGTTTAGAGTCACTTACAACTAGCACAAGGCTAGGGAAGATCAAAGGCGTAAAAGTGGTGGATAAAAGAAAACGAGAGCGGTCCTTCAACTTCCGAGAGCACCGAGCTTGTTTGTATGATCCCTTGCACCTTTGTATGTATGTGAAATACTTGTAGGAGGCTTGAAGGTGGTGGTAGTATGGTGGAAAGGGGGCTGCCGATCACAAGAGAAAGAGAGGAGAGTTGCAATTTTGTTAAGTGCTTTGGTGAATGAAATGCTCTCTTGACCATCATGCCTATTTAAAGACCATTATCTCCTAATTTCCATGGGATAAAATGCATTCTAGATATGGGACAAGGGTTAATAAAATAATCAAAAGGACTTGTGGAGTGTGTTCCCTAGGGGAACCGATTGGTTGGGGGAGGGGGTAATATGGTTGGGTTCCAATGACAAGGTTAAGCACTAGTTATGTTTATTTAGGAGATTAAATAGATTATTAGTGTGTTAAAAAAAATAACGGGTGTTAGGGTGTTCGGGTACCCTAACTAGCTCAGAAAAGGAAAAACAATGTCAATGTCAAAATTTTTATGTTCCGGGTGAAGTCCGGTTGTTCGGTTCGGTGTTGTTCCGTTAAACTGCTTAATTAATCCGTAGAGCGTCCTATAGATATATTTTTGCAACGTTTTTAATTTTTAACACTCAGGAAGTCATAACAGACTATTTAATGACTTTTCTGTACACTACTAGTGTGTCAACATGCACATGTAAATATAACACAGATATCATAAAGCAGTTACGTAATTCCACACAGTCGTCAAACACATTAATTATTATTAATAAATTGTACGGAATACATGTAAATTTGAGGGTTGTCACAGAAACCGAGTCAAGATTAACAGACACACCACAAGTATAAGCCCACAAGAGAGTGAGATACCGTTTCCCTTAAGCGCCGATCAGGTGTATGCCTACACCCCGTGCTTAAGACGTGGCCATTTTATAATACAATGATGTCAAGGATATCTGGAACATGGTCATTAACCCCTAAAGGCTTTTATTTCAAACAATACAGATTAAAGCGGGTTACCTCAATAATTTAATCACAATTCAACTAAACATTCAATACCTGACCAAGTGGTATTATTATAATACCGTATCCCAAGCCCGTACAGGGAAAATAAGTTAAAAGTATTTACCTGAGCTAGCAATGCAATTTATACTCAGCCGTATATTCAAATCAGCAAGCACAAGTACTTCTACTGGGGCTCTTAATCTGGAACGAATGTTTTTAATAACCTATTAGATTCCTAACGGGTCTTTAATTAAGCCTATGCTTAGACCGGTTAGTTTTAAAGAGGGAGATACGGTTCAACGCATGAAAAGGCGAAGACCGGTTTAGAATGTGGTTTTGACCCGACAAGCTTGTATGCTTGTTTAATATGGGTAACTTAAACACATTCTGGATTTTGAGACCAAAAATATGTGGTTTGACCCATTTCGGCTAATTTATGCAAACTAGTCACATAAGCCGATCCGAACGCGACAAGCGCGTAACGAGTAACCATAAGAGTCATATACAGGTTTCCTAAGTTAATATGCCTTAAATATGTTGTGATATCAGTAGGATATCTTCCATTATGCCCAAAACGAGTTTAATCACAATTTAAGCCCCGTAGGGGTATTTTGGTCATTTTAAAGATTATAAAAGAGATTATTTAAGTTTCTGAGATTTGGGTCTGAATACATCAGTAAAATAACTTATTTTAATAGGTCATAATAGTTGGTAATAAGTCTTATGTGATAAAATGGTTTTAAACCCAAACTATGCGTTTAGTACGCTTAAAAAGCCATTTTAAGTGATTTCCGGGTTATACCGAAAATCTGAGTTTTCTGGACAGGTTATAAAGTTCAAAATACTTCATTTATTAAGTAAAATCAGTAGAGACTGGATTGGCGTCAAAATACTTTGTAGAACTCATTTTATAACCAAAAAGGGTATATTCGGTATTTACCGAATTAATGCCATAACCTTAGGTTATGAGCTGGTTAAAAATAATTAAAAATCTTTAAAAATCCCAAAATATTATATTACATCAGTGGGTAAAAGGTTTGGTGTCAAAAATTGGGTTTAGATAGGCTTTATGCTAATTGCGCCTTTTAATTACTAAAAGGCGTTATAATTACGCTAATGAGCATAACTCCTAATCTAGACCTCCAACTGATGTAAAATTTTAGGGACATGTTTATAAATCAGTAACAAAGGTTATTGTCTTTTCACATATCCAAAATTCTTGTTTTATGGTAAAAAGGGCATATTGGTCAACATTTAAGCAATTAACGGAAACATGTAAACGAATCGGATAATCAATGAACTAACCACAGAGGGTTATGCTAACATGTAGCCTGGTCCTAAGGAAGCTCTAAGGCATTTCCAAATCATACTAAATCGGGTCAAAATTGAAATCAAAGCAAAAGTCAAAGTTTTGCGACTTTCGGTTCCGAACCGGGTCTAAACAGAAAATTGTCGGATCAAACAAGCTTAGACTAGTTCTTATACTTATTAACAAGTTACATGAGTGATAAAATAGGTTACATGCATTCTACATTGTTAATTAGGCTTTAATTCGCAAATTAAGGTTCTGTTGACTTTTTCTAATCAACTTTGACCCGACATTCGATCTAGTTAGAGTGAGAATCAGAGGGAGCCCTTTTAAGAGTTTAATGCCCACATAATTACCAACTTATAACTACCTTCAATTCGACTAATCACTGGACCATTAATGATTAATCGCTAAGTCAACCATTAATTACGACGGTTTGACTTTTAAGCTAAAACTAAGTAAAAACTTAACTAAGAAAGGTCAAGGGTACTTACAAAAGTCTAATGCACTATTAAAGGTGGTTTGGGTCTGCTCTTATGCTCCAGGAAGCTCCAAAAAAGCAGATGGGATGAATGATCAAAATGTGCAAACATTGGGGCTTTTTATAGTGTTCTTGATCCATTAAGATCATGACAAATCATGCTATACATGATCCCTGATGATTAACAAGTGTCCCTAAGGCCTAAGAAATAGTTTAGGCGGCTCTTGGAAGTGTTAAAGGGCAATACAAGTCGCTTACATGGGCTGAACATGAAATATACGAGTTTCTGCATCTGGGCAACGCTTACGGACCGTAAGGTCCAGGTCTTACGGTTCGTAAGGACCTGGTCAGCATTCAGAAACTTTCATTTGTTGACAGTTTTAGCCCCTGTACTTCCAAATGCCATTTTCGACACATCCAAGGCCCGTTAAACCATTTTTAAGGATCTACAATGATGACTAAGTATGGGGAACATGAAACATGCTCAAAAATATGCCGGATGTCGGTTCGTTTGGTCGTACGGTCACGTTGTTCGGTTAATTACGACGAAACACGGACGAACGCGAAAAACGATCCAACCTACACGACGAATGGAATTTTATCAAGACAAAAACTAAAATAAAATATTTTAGTGCTTACATAAATTTTTGGGTGTCCGGGGATATCCAGAATGTAAGATATGCGCGTAAACGCAAACTTGTGCGCTTTTTGACACTTTTAGTCCCTGCATGACTTAAAAGCTTATTTTAGCGCACCAAACACCTCTAAGCCTGTATCTAAGCTATATTAAAGATAAATAGGGTATTTTTATCTCATGGTCATATTCCGGAAGGTCCGATAACATACGAATCGGTATACTTTAGCAGTTTGACGCTTTAGGTCCTTCTAATGCGCAAACTTGCGTAACTCATCATTTAATAGCATTGAAGCCTCATCTAATTCATATTAGGCATTCTTGAAAGTATTATTAAACATCATAATGCTTCGGGCTCGATAAAAGGTCATTCAGAGGTATAATTAAACATATTGACACTTTTAGTCCCTTATACTTGCAAAGTTGCGCTTAACTTCACTTTTGGGCATAAAAGCCTTGGGTGGCCAATGATTGGCAAATCCCGAGAGTATAATCAAATATCATGAGGCTCTCGGTTTGTTAAAAGGTCATTCAGAGGTAAGAATTAACATGTTGACGCTTTTAACCCTTTTCTGCGCAAACTTTCAATTAATTACAAAAACGGCTACACTTGATTAACAAGTGGCTCATTTGTTAATATAAAACCATAAAAGGTTATTTAGAAACTTATTTTAGGTATGATAATACTTCCAGTTCATTCATAATCAAAGTTTTCGATTTTTCGAAAAATTAGTCCCTTAAATTCAACGTTTGACTTCATTAGGGTTTATTACACGTGTCAATACTTCATTGGACTTGATTTTTCGAGGTGTTACAGCTTTAAGAAAACAAAACAATTTAAACGGGAAATTTCAATAATTTAATCTTCATACAATTAAAAATTCAATGCCCGACCAAGCGGTATTTTATATACCGTACCCCAAGCCCGTATAGGGAAAATAAGTTAAAAGTATTTACCTGAGCAAGTATACTTCACAAACAGCAAGTGCACATAGCTTTTACCGGGTCTCCTAATCTGGAACGAAGGTTTTTAATAACCTATTAGATTCCTAACGGGTCTTTAATTAAGCCTAAACTTAGACCGATTAGTTTTAAAGGAAGATACAGTTCAAACGCACGATTAAGCGAAGACCGGAATAGAATGTGATTTAGACCCGACAAGTTTGTAGACTTGTGTAATATGGGTAAACTAAACACATTCTGGATTTTGAGACAAAAATGATAAGGTTTGACCCGTTTCGGTCAATTTATGCAAACTAGTTACATATGTTGGTGCATCCGTCTGTCGACTTCGTCTTGTATCGAGTCTTGCTTTGTAATAGATAGATCAGGGCATGGAAAACGAGGAATAGTATGTTTATAGGTATTTCGCTTGAAATGACACATATGTCATTTCAAACGAAATTAACATGCTGATTTCGTTTGAAGTCATTTCATACGATATTAACATGCTGATTTCGTTTGAAGTGATTTCGTGCGAAATCAGATTCCGCTTGGACTGTGTCAAGTGAAATCAGCTGACCTATAAATATCTGATGTGCCTTGACATTTGTAACGATTCTGATTCTGGTAGCGAAGCTCTAACGAAGTGTCTACAGCATTGTAATCGATTTGTTATCAATCAAAAGACAGTTTTAAGTGAATATCTAGCTGAATTGAACTTGATACGTCTGTTTCCGCCTTTTGTATCGATCAAAAACTATTCTGATCGACTCATTTGGGTCTGAAAACGATCCTACAAGTGGTATCAGAGCTCAAGAGGAAGAGTTCTTACCAATTCAGCTGCAAATTCTGATTTCTACACCTTCTTTTCAAAATTAAACAACTTTACATGGTCAAAATGGCTTGATTTTCTCACATTATATGCGAAACTGTGTTTTAACGAATCCTTGAAAGAATTGGACCTTAATTCGATCTAAATTTGATAAAATTTGTAATTTCACTTGAAAGACAGATTGGTCATGATGATGTCAGCAGTATTTCGCTTGAAAAGTTAATTTCGCTTGAATATTGTCGTATTTCACACGAAATCAAGTGAGTAATTCTGCTTGAAAGGTGATTCCGCTTGAGTGTGAGCATCAGTGTGTAATTCCGCATGAAATCACAGTTGATTTCACACGAAATCAGCTATTCCGTTTGAAAGAGTGTTATTTTACACAAAATCAGGTAATTCCGTGTGAAGAGGTATTCCGCTTGAAAGAGTATTTCGTTCCAAAGGGTTATTTCGCTTGAAAGGGGTATTTCGTTTGAACAGGCTTATTTCGTACCAAAAGGTATTCCGCGTGAAAGTTAATTCTGTTTGAACATTCTGATTTTTGTGAAATTTGTTACCGAAACATGGAAGAGGAATTTTATAACGCATTTGCTACTACCCCGACTACTCCGGCTAGTGTTACTCAGAACTTGACCATGGAAAATGAAACGACCACTATGCAAAAACCGCCAAAGCTTATGAACATTGAAGAGTATAAAGGATGGGAGGAACGATTTGAAAATTGGGTGCAAGCAAATTATTTGGATGCTTGGGAATGTGTTGAAACAAAGTATGTTAGACCGACGAATGATGATGAAGAGGAGATTGCTATTAAAGATCTAAGTATTGATGATAGAAAGAAATACAAAAATGAAAAGATGATGATTAGTCTATTGCATCAAGCAGTTAAATAAGATATCTTGATATTACTGCAACACAATGGAAGTGCATATTCAATATGGAAAGCATTAAGATCGAAGTTTGTTGGAAGCCAAGAGATGGTCAAGAACAAAAAATCGCTTTTGAAAAAGGAATTCGATTTATTTCGGGGTTTAAAAAATGAAAACATAAAGCAGATCATAGAAATATATTGCAATCTATTAGCAAACATGAAGAGGTTGAGCATCACAAAAGATAATGAAGAGTTGATTGAAAAGCTGGCTGATGCGTTGCCACATGAAACTTGGGGCACATATCTTATGATGTTAAGGAACAAGAAAGGGTTTGGCAGTTTAACACTCAGCAAGTTTATTGAAAAGATTGAAGCTCAGGAGATGGAACAAAGAAAGATCTCAAGAATGAAAGATTTTGATGGTGAACAAGATATTGGATTGTATTACAAAGGAGGAAGCAGTGATAAAACCAATATGTCACCAAAGATCGAAACTGCATTCAATGCTAAAAGTTCATCTGGTGGATCATCTTAAGGATCAAACATCAAAACAGGATTTTCTCCATATCCATCATTTGATCCAAACTTTTCTGCAACAAAGAATGGCAAAAGATTACAATGCAACATTGTTTTAAATCTTGAGAATGGTGAAAATTTCTCGGAAGAGGTTGCTAAAGGTCACATGTCGTTGTTGGGAACCATTTTGGAATCATATGAGAGTTTAGTTGCAGGTCGGATCGGGAATCCAATGTTGACAAAAGAGGATTACGATCAGATTGATGCTGAAGAGCTGGAATTGATGGATATAAAATGGTGTTTGGCCAGTGTGTTGAGGAGAGCTGAAAAGTTTAAACAAATCACGGGAAGAGATGATTTCCGTGATGCAAATGTTTCTACTTTAGGATTTGATAAATCTAAAGTTACTTGTTTTCATTGCAGGGAAAAAGGACACTTCAAGAGGGAGTGCACAAATCGCGAAGCAAGTGGAACTCAAAATCCGTTCAACAACACTGATTACTATCGGAAAGCAATTTATCATCAAGTTGCTCAACAACAACATCAAGAACCACAAACTGCACATGCTAGGAAGACAATCGAAGAATCATCAAAGAGAGCTTGTATGGTGAATCATGAAGATAACAAATCATCGAAGGGATTCAGTTGGGACAAATATGTTTCAGCTGATAGTAAAGCATGTCTGATAAACCAAGATGATGAAAAATTACCAGAAGGATTTAGCTGGGCAAATTTCAATTGGGATGATTATGATCCTAACAAGAAGTCAAATCATAAAGCTTGTGTTGCTCGAGTAGCTGAAGATACTGATAATGATGATGATTATTATGCAAGAAGAATGGAAAAACACTTAAAAATGATGGAAGAGAGTGACAGTGATGATGGAAAGATTCAAAAGAAAAAGAAAGAGAAAAAGATTAAGAAACATGTCAGCAATGATGATGAAGAAGTTCGTGTGATAAGGAAAAAGGTAAAAGAGGTTCCAGCTTTCAAAGTTGATGAAGAAGCTAATGCACAAAAGATTCCTGTGTTGTGTGAAAACTGTGAAGTAGTGAAAAAGCAGAACAATACTTTGATTCATAACATGAACAGATTGAAAGAATCGTATGATGTTCTAAACAAAGCAATGAATCAGTACAATCAATCAAGCAGTGAACAAGCAACAGCCATGAAAACACTTCAAGGAGCTTTCATGACAAAACAGAAAATCGTCAACAATTACATTGAGAAGTGTGCTGTGTTAGAACAAAAACTGGAAACACAAAGGATGAAACAGAAAGAGTAAACCGATTGTTAAAAAGTTACTCATGTACTTCTTATGTTATTGACAGGATTTATCCAACAGTGGAAGGCATGAAGGCGTTTGAAGAAAAAGAAGAATCTGATGAAAAGATTTCTGAAAAGAAGAAGGACACTGAAGTGAATGATTCTGGTAAGAAACAAGGTTTCAGTTACAATTAGTGTCCGCTTGAAAATGGATATTCTCCACGAAATCCAAATTCAGAAAGAGTAAAAAAGGCAACCAATTTACAGTGGGAGTCTACAGAAAATTTGCCAGACAACATTGATGTTACTTTTACGTCATCTGACACTGATCATGAGTCCGAATTAATAAAGAAAGTGGTCGATCAGGTGTTGGATAACGATGAAATCGAGGAGTCAAAATTGGAGTCAAACTCAAAGTCAAAGTCTGACAAGTCAAAGTCACCAGTCAAAAAGGACAAACGGGTTTACAATAAAGAATTTATGTTATCAAAGTCTAATTTGAATGACGAAACGTTCAAAGTAGCTTATACTTTGAATGATTCTGACAAATTATATTCTGATGAAGAATTTCCAATAAGAGGTGTTAAAACTGAAATGATCAAAAAGGTTTTCAAACTAACAGAAATTAATATTTCTGAAATAAAAGATGTAAATCTTTCTAAAAAACCAAGATCTTACACCTCAAGAGTACAACAAAGAGAAAACAAGAAAAAAGGTTAAAGTTCTGGTTCTTGTTTTCAAAAGAAACCAAACCATAACGGTAATTTCAAAAGGAAGAGTTTGGGTTTTATTCCACCAAAAAATCATAAAAATGAAAAAATGTATAAACCAAAAACTGTGTTTGTTTCAGGAACTTCATCTGAAGAAGAAATGGAGAAATTGTTTAGAAAGCAGACAAACAAAGAATTCCTTGCCAAGAAGCAAGACGAGATGAAGAAAGATGTTACTCAAAAGAAAGAAACGAGAACCTGTTTTCAATGTAAAACAGTTGGTCATATTGCCAAGAATTGTCAAAAGGCAAACCAAACAAAACAGGGAGTTTCTCTTAAAATGAAAGAAAAGATGGTTAAGAATGAATCACCAACCAAACAATTTAAAATTTTCAAAAATTCAACGTTTGAGGTTGGTGAAAGTTCAAAAAGGTTTTACAAGAGAAAAGCAAATCTTGACAACCAAAAATGGGTTGTTAAGAAATCTGAGGATAGTTCTAGCAACGATTCTGATTCCGGTAGCGAAGCTCTGCCGAAGTGTCTACAACATTGTAATCGATCTGTTATCAATCAAAAGACAGTTTATAGTGATTTCTAGTGCAATTCAGCTGAAATAACACCGATACATTTGTTTCCGCCTTTTGTATTGGTGAAGACCTCTTCTGATCGACTCGTTTGGGTCCGAAAACGATCCTACAACATAAACCGAACCGAATGCGAAAAATGCGTAACGGGTAACCATATGAGTCATATACAGGTTTCCTAAGTTAATATGCCTTGAATATGTTGTGACATCAGTAATATATCTTCTATTATGCCCAAAACGAATATAAACTCAAATTATGTCCCGTATGGGTATTTTGGTCATTTAAAAGGTTATAAAAGAGATTTAATATAAATCTGAGTTTCAGGTCTGATATAATCAGTAAATACACTTAATTTAATAGATTATATCAGTAGGGTATTACATATATGTGAAATTACCATTTATAACCAAACTATGCACCGAAGGGGCATTTTGGTAATTTCACATAAGGTTTAAGGGTCAAATCTGGAAATCTAAGTTTAAAACTTTTGCTTACTGTTAAAGTATAAATATTTACTAAAAATATCAGTAGGTATCAAGTCTTATATATTTAAAATAGTTTTAATACATACTATGCGTTTAAAACGCGTAAAAAGACGGTTTTAAGCGATTTCCGGGTTTTATAAGAAAAACTGATATTTTTATTATTCCAGAAGGCTCAAAATATTTTATTTATAATATAAAATCAGTAGAAAAAGGTTTGGTATCAAAATGATTTGTAAAACTCATTTTATAGGCCAAAAGAGCAAAACCGACAATTACCGAATCAAAGCTAGAACCCTATGTTATGCTTAGCTTAAAAATAAATAAAAATCTTAAAAAATCCCAAAATATTATTTTATATCAGTAGGTAAACAGTTTGGTATCAAAATTGGGTTTAAACAGGCTATATGCTAATTACGCCGTTTAATTAATAAAAAGCTTTCTAATTACGCTATTGATCATAACTCCTAATCTAGACCTCAAACTAATGTCAAATTTTAGGTACAAGTTTATAATTCAGTAACTAAGGTTTCTATTCTTTTACATTTTCAAAAATCACATTTTAAGGTCATATGGGCATAATAGTCAACATTTAAGCATTTTTAACTGAAACATGCATATGAATCTGATAACTAATGAACCAAGTCGTATAATCACAGAGGGTTATACTAACTTGAAACCTGGTCCTAATAAAGCTCTAAGGCATTTCTAGACTACGCTCTAATGGGTCAGAACTAAAAGTCAAAGCAAAAGTCTACTTTTGCGATTTTCAGTTCCGAACCGAGCTTAAACTGAAAATTGTCGGGTTGAACATGTTTAGACATGTTCTTACGTTAATTATCAAGTTATATAAGTGATAAAACAGGTTCCATAGCTCCTACATTGCTAATTATGTGTTTATTTGAAAATTAGCTTTCTGTTGACTTTTTAGTATTAGGTTTGACCGACATTTGACCAAGCTAGGGTGATAATCAGTAGGTGCCCTCTTAGGGGTTTATTACCTACATAATTACCAACTTATAACTACTTTCAATTTAACTAATGACTGGACCATTAGTGATTAATCACGAAGTCAAACTTTAATTACGATAAGTTTGACTTATGGTCATTAAGCTTAATTAAAACTGAAATTTGGAAGTTAAGGACACTTACAGAAGTCCTAAGCACGATTATGGATTCTAAAGAGACTTGTTGAGGACCAGAGAAGTTCCAGAGATCAGCTTTGAAGTGAATGTAAGTGAGCAACAAAATGGTTGCAACTTCAAGTTCTTATATAGTAAGCTAGAATGCACAAGATCCTTACAACAAAGTCTATAAGTGTTCCCTGATGATCCCCATGTGTCCCTATGCCTGAAAATCTATTGGCCAAGCTCCTGTATTCGAATACCATGCAAGTAAGGCGGAGTAACAGGCTGGATAGGCATCTGTCCTTTTTATTTGCTGCCAGCAACGATCTTACGGACCGTAAGCAAGGACCCTTGCGGTCCGTAAGCACCACTTACGGACCGTAAACCCTTGTCCTTGCGGTCCGTAACCGACCTTGATCTGAGATGCCCAGTTACCAGCCTTGCGGACCGTAAGCCCTTGGCTTTGCGGTCCGTATCCGTTTTTTTTATAATTTATTTCTACCCAGCTCCGCCACCTTACGGACCGTAAGGTGGTCTCTTTGCGGTCCGTAAGCCTTCATCAGAAGACAAAATTTTGTAAACTCTTAGGCCTTAACCATGTAACTCTGTTAACTTCGAATCTTATGTCTTCTTTTTAGTAGAGGGACCATATAGACAGGCATTGCATGTCCTTGCATGTGTTACAATGCACATGAGGTTTCTTGGACATATCTAAGAAGGCTTTTAAAAATGAATCTTGTCATGAATGCACCTAGAATCCCATTATTTGCAACTTGGATTTATTATTATTGAAATTATCCGGATTTGAATATTTATCAGATGTTTATGAAACACATTAAGGTTTAGGATAAATAAAAAGGTCACTCAGAGGTATTAAATTAACATGTTGACACCTTTAATCCGACCATACATCTTTTAACTTGATCCGGGTTCATAACACGTTTGCCTTACATGACACGTGCCTTTATTTTATCGGATATGATTTTACAAGGTGTTACATCCTCACCCCCTTAAGAGAAATCTCGACCTCGAGATTTACTGAAATAAATGAGGGTATTTTTCTTTCATAGTGGACTCTACCTCCCATGTATACTCGGGACCTCTTCGGGCATCTCATTTAACTTTTACAATCGGTACATGCTTCATTCGAAGCTTCTTAACCTGTCGATCCTCGATCGACAAAGGTCTTTCAACAAATTTCAGGCTCTCATCTATATGCACATCCGTGTGTGGTATGACTAGTGATTCATCAGCTAGACATTTCTTCAGATTGCAGATGTGGAATACATTATGAATACCACTGAGCTCTTCAGGCAAGTTTAACTTATACGCCACTGTTCCTACACATTCGATGATCTCGAATGGTCCTATATACCTTGGGCTCAACTTACGTTTCTTGCCAAATCACATCACCCCTTTCCAGGGTGATACTTTAAGCAGAACCTTATCACCAACCTCAAACTTTAGAGGTTTACGCCTTTTGTCTGCTTAGCTTTTCTGCCTATCTCTGGCAGCTTTGAGAAGATCTCTTATCTGTACGATCTTATCTGTCGTCTCGAGGACTATATCAGGTCCTGCAAGTTGGACATCTCCAACTTCTGCCCAACAAACGGGCGTTCTGCATTTCCTTCCATATAGGGCTTCAAACGGTGCAGCTTGGATACTGGAATGATAACTATTATTATATGAAAACTCGATCAATGGAAGATGATCATCCCAACTTCCACCCAGATCAATAACACAAGCTCTTAACATATCTTCCAGGGTTTGAATTGTTCGCTCGCTTTGACCATCCGTCTGCGGATGATATGCAGTGCTGAAGTTCAGTCGGGTGCCTAAGGATTGCTGAAAACTTTTCCAGAAATGCGAGGTGTCACACCCCGATATTTCCACGTATTACCGGTGGGCCCGGTGGCGAGTATCGTTTCGTAGTTGATATCATCATAGTCAAACAACACAAATTTAAATGCACATCGGAAGCAAAAGATAGATTTATTTCAACTGAATAAATTGTAATATTAAGTGTCACAAAACAGTTGAAACAGATCCACAGGCGGATCAAATAAAAAGGAAAACTGTTCAACAGACTTTGACATCTAGAGCTTGCGAGACTTGATTATTGATGCCTGGAGTAGCCAGCCTATTTCGTATAGTACCTGCACTTAGCCTTTTTGGAAAATATATCAGTTTACACTGGTAAATACAACTTAACTGACTCATTTTGAAAAGAGTTTGAAAATTGATTTGAATGCACTTCGGCAAAAATATCTTTATAACTTGGGACAATTATTTATATATAATCTTGTATACAGTTTTACTTATTTGTCGTCCATCAGAGCCGGTTTGTAGGGCCGGTCTAGATTAACTGACACGCCACATGTATAATGCCCACAAGGATTATTTCCTTTAAGTGGATTACCAGTTTTTACATATGCATCTGTTAGGTGTATGCCTACACCCCGTGCTTAGGTCGTGGCCATTTCTTTGAATGATGCCAAGGATATCCGGGACATGGTCATTTAACCCCCAAAGGCCATACACCAAATAATACATATTAAACGGGTCATGCAAATACATTAATCACAATCCGATTTAAATGACTACACACACCCGACCAAGCGGTACCTTATAGTACCGTATCCCAAGCCCGTATAGGGAAAATAAGTTAAGAGTATTTACCTGAGCAAATTATCCTAATTTGGAACGAAGGTTTTTAATAACCTATTAGAATCCTAATGGGTCTTTAATTAAGCTTAGACCGGTTAGTTTTCAAAAGGAAGACACGGTTCAAACACATGATAAAGCGAAGACCGGTTTAGAATGTGGTTTTGACCCGACAAGCTTATATGCTTGTTTAATATGGGTAACTTAAACACATTCTGGATTTTGAAACAAAAATGACATGGTTTGACCCGTTTCGGCTAATATATGCAAACTAGTTACATAAGCCGATCCGAACGCGAAAAGTGCGTAACGAGTAACCATATGAGTCATATGTAGGTTTCCTAAGTGAATATGCCTTAAATATGTTGTGACATCAGTAAGATATCTTCTATTATGCCCAAAACGGATTTAAACTCAAATTATGCCCCGTAAGGGTATTTTGGTCATTTAAGAGGTTATAAAAGAGTTTAAATATAATTCTGAGTTTTGGGTCTGATGTAATCAGTAAAAATACTTAATTTACTAAGTTATATCAGTAGGGTATAACCTATATGTGAAATTTATCATTTCTAACCATACTATGCACCGAAAGGGCATTTTGGTAATTTCACCTAAGGTTTAAAGGTCAAATCTGGAATTTGACTTCAAAAACTTTTACTTACTGCTAAAGTATAGAAATTTATTTAAAACATTAGTAGGTATCAAGTCTTATATATCTAAAATGGTTTTAATACATACTATGCGCTTAAAACGCGTAAAAAGACGATTTTGAGCTATTTCCGGGTTCTTAAAGGAAAGCTGATATTTTTATTATTCCAGAAGGCTTAAAATATTCTATTTATCATATTAGATTAGTAGAAAACGGTTTGGTATCAAAAGGTTTGGTAAAACTTATTTTATAGCTTAAAAGGGTAAAACCGACAACTACCGAATTAAGCTTAGAACTCTAGGTTATGTTCAGCCTAAAAATAAATAAAAATCTCCAAAAACCCCAAAATATTATTTTACATAAGTGGGTATAAGGTTTGGTATCAAAAATCGGGTTTAGACAGGTTATATGCTAAATACGCCATTTAATTGCTAAAAACCTTTCTAATTACGCTATTGAGCGTAACTCTTAATCTAGACCTCAAACTGATGTCAAATTTTAGGTACAAGCTTATAAATCAGTAACTAAGGTTTCTACTCTTTAATATTTTCAAAATTCATGTTTAAGGTCATATGGGCATAATAGTCAACATTTAGGCATTTAACGAAAGTATGCATGTGAATCGGATAGCTAATGAACCAAGTCGTATAATCACAGAGGGTTATACTTATATGAAACCTGGTCCTAAATAAGCTCTAAGGCATTTCTAAACTATGCTCTAATGGGTCAGAGCTGAAAGTCAAAGTATGCGACTTTCGGTTCCAATCCGAGCTTAAACTGAAAATTGTCGAGTTGAACATGTTTAGACATGTTCTTACATTAATTACCAAGTTATATTAATGATAAAATAGGTTGCATAGCTTCTACATTGCTAATTATGCATTAATTTGAAAATAAGCTTTCTGTTGACTTTTTAAGGTCAAGTTTGACTCGACAATTGACCTAGTTCGAGTGGGAATCAGAGGGTGCTCTTTTAAGGGTTTATTGCCCACATAATTACCAACTCATAGGTACTTTCAATTTTCAATTTGACTGGATAAATTAATATTAATGACAAAGTCAAATCTTAATTACGACGGTTTGACTTTAAGCTAATTAACTAAGCAAAACTGAATTAAGAAAGGTTAAGGACACTTACAAAGGTCCTATGCACGACTAGTGACCCCTAAGAATCTTGGTTGCTGATCAGAGAGCTCCAGAAGTGAAGTTGTGAAGCTTGCAAATGAATGTGCATCAATGTTGCAACTAAAGGGTCCCTTATATATGAGTTTTGATCACTTAGGATCATGCCATGGAGGTCTACAAGTGTTATGAGATCAGTACAAGTGCCCTTATGCCCTCAAAAACCATCAAACAAGCCCCTTGAATCGAAAAACCAGCTTTAAAGTCGGTCTAACCGGCTGGAACAGGCAGCTGCCTGTGTTTTCTGATACTGGGGGTGCCAGGCGGCCCGCGTAAGGTCTTGCCTGGGCTTACACGCCCTGTATGGCCTCCTAGAACTGGCCAAACAAGTTTCAAAGTTTGCATTTTAGGTCCCTGGTCCTTGTAAACGTGGTTTTTACTTTATTTCTTACATTTTGAGCTCTCTAACTTGACTTTTAAGGGCCTTAAGACATAACCAAACTTTGTTAAGTCCTTGGTTAACTTTATGATCACCCGAAAAGTCATAAATTTCAACGTTGACGCTTTTAACCCCTCGTATACGAATTTTATCATAACTTTCTCATACGATAACGAAACTTGGTGAAATTTTTATCATGCATTCTAGTGAGCATAATTAATCGTTACAAAGCTTCGGGTTTGCTAAAAGGTCACTCAGAGGTATACTTTAAACATGTTGACACATTTAACCCCTGTAGTTTGTAATCTCTCACTTTCTTTCACAATTAGCTTCGTATGATCCATGATTCATTCGTTTAAAGGTATAAACATCATGTAGGGTTATTGAAAGATATATTTTTTCATTGTTGACACTTTGAATCCTTTTCACACATAGATTCCTTGTTTGTCAACTTTAGTCCCTCTAAATCAATCCTTTACACGTTTTAAGTCCATGACACGTGTCGATATAATAATGGACATGAATTTTCGAGGTGTTACATTCTCACCCCCTTAAAAGAAATCTCGACCTCAAGATTTACTGAAACAAATGAGGGTACTTTTCTTTCATTGTGGACTCTACCTCCCACGTGTACTCGGGACCTCTGCGGGCATCCATTTAACTTTTACAATAGGCACATGCTTCCTCCGAAGCTTCTTAACCTGTCGGTCCTCGATCGACAAAGGTTTTTCCAAAAATTTCAAGCTCTCATCTATGTGCACATCTGTATGTGGTATGACTAGCGATTCATCAGCTAGACATTTCTTCAGATTGCAGATGTGGAATACATTATGAACACCACTGAGCTCTTCAGGTAAGTTTAACTTATAAGCCACTGCTCCTACACATTCGATGATCTCGAATGGTCCTATATACCTCGGGCTTAACTTACCTTTCTTTCCAAATCGCATCACTCCCTTCCAGGGTGATACTTTGAGTAAAACTTTATCACCAACCTCAAACTTTAGAGGTTTTCGCCTTTTATCAGCATAACTTTTTGCCTATCCCTGGCAGCTTTCAGGCGGTCACGAATCTGGACAATCTTGTCCGTCGTTTCAAGGACTATATCTGGTCCTGATAACTGAGCTTCTCCTACTTCTGCCCAACAAATAGGCGTCCTGCACTTTCTACCATATAATGCCTCAAAAGGCGCAACCTTAATGCTTGTATGGTAGCTATTGTTATAGGAGAACTCGATCAATGGCAGGTGCTTATCCCAACTACCACCTAAGTCAATCACACATGCACGAAGCATGTCTTCCAAAGTTTGGATGGTACGCTCACTCTGCCCATCCGTCTGAGGATGGTAAGTTGTACTAAAATTCAAGTGTGTGCCCAAAGACTGTTGGAAACTTTTCCAAAAATGTGATGTGTATATGGTATCTCTGTTAGAGATAATAGACACTGGTACGCCATGTAGAGATACAATCTTATCTACGTACAATTGGGCTAACATGTCGGAGCTATAAGTCTCCTTAATGGGTAGGAAATGTGCTGACTTAGTCAGTCTATCTACTATCACCCATATAGTATCATTTCCTTTCTTTGTCTTTGGCAACTTGGTGATGAAATCCATTGTCACCATCTCCCACTTCCACATGGGAAGTTCAGGCTGTTGTAGCAAACCTGACGACTTCTAATGTTCAGCTTTGACTTGCGCACACGTCAAACATTTAGCTACATAGGCGGCTATAGTCTTCTTCAAGCCAATCCATCAATAGTTTGCCTTCAGATCCTGGTACATTTTATCAGCTCCAGGATGAACGGAATATTTGGAACTGTGGGCTTCCTGGAGGATAACATCCCGAAGTCCTCCATAAACTGGAACCCAAATTCGTCCATTTAATCTCAGGATTCCGTCCTTGCTATAGGGTAGTTACTCCTAGCTTTTCATCAGGATAGTTAGCTTCCAATACAGCTTCCTTCTGTGCAGCTAACAACCTTTCATTCAAACTATTCTTTATCTCAATGCTCTTGGCATTGATTCTTATAGGCTTCACTCTTTCCTTTCTACTTAAGGCATCGACGACTACATTCGCTTTGCCAGGATGGTATCTTATCTCACAATCATAATCATTTAGAGTTTCCATCCAACATCGCTGCCTCATGTTCAAATCCTTCTGATTAAACAAACGTTGAAGGCTCTTGTGAACGGAATAGATCACACACTTAGTTCCATACAAATAATGCCTCCACAGTTTTAGTGCAAATACAACGGCACCCAACTCCAAGTCATGGGTGGTGTAATTCTTCTCGTGCACCTTTAACTGGCGTGAAGCATAGGCAATGGCTTTGCCTTTCTGCATAAGCACACATCCCATACCTGTGTGTGATGCATCACAATATACTACAAATTCCTCTATTCCATCAGGCAATGTCAATACTGGAGCATTGCTCAACTTTTGCTTAAGGATATCAAAGGATTCCTGCTGCTTAGGACCCCAGTCAAACTTAATATTCTTACGCGTCAACGAAGTTAGGGGTGCAGCAATCCTTGAGAAGTTTTCAACAAATCGCCTATAATATCCTGCTAAACCTAGAAAGCTATGAATCTCTGTAGGCGTCTTTGGCTCTTGCTAATTCATGACAGCTTCCACCTTAGCGGGGTCCACTTGGATACCATGCTCACTAACCACATGTCCAAGGAATTGGACTTCTCGAAGCCAAAATTCACACTTCGAAAATTTGGCGTAGAGTCTCTCATGATGTAAAAGTTTAAGAATACAACGAATATGTTTCTCATGGTCAGCTTGGTTCTTCGAGTAAATGAGGATGTCATCGATGAAGACGATGACGAATTTATCCAAGTAAGGCTTGCAGACGTGATTCATGAGATCCATGAATGCGGCAGGTGCATTAGTGAGCCCAAAAGGCATCACTAGGAACTCATAATGACCATAGCGAGTCCCAAACGTAGTCTTATGCACATCTTCATCTCTAACTTTCAGTTGATGATAGCCTGACCTTAAGTCGATCTTAGAGAAGTAACTCGCCCATTGCAACTGATCGAACAGATCGTCGATCCTGGATAATGGATACCTATTCTTGATAGTGACCTTATTAAGCTCACGATAATCGATGCATAGACGCATTGATCCATCATTCTTTTTCACAAACAAGATTGGCGCTCCCCAAGGAGACGAACTAGGTCTAATAAAACCTTTGGCTAACAAATCATCTAGTTGTGTCCTCAATTCCTTCATCTCTGTTGGTGCCAATCTATAAGGCGCTCTCGCGACAGGTGCTGCTCCGGGGATGGTGTCAATTCTGAATTCTACTTGCCTATCTGGTGGTAAACCAGGTAGTTCTTTAGGAAATACTTCAGGGTACTCAGATATGATGGGAATATCTTCAACCTTGGTCTTCTGCTCGTCAATAGTCACCTGTGCCATATAAATACACAACCCTTCTTCAAACATCTAGATGCCTTGAGCATAGACACTTGCTCAGGCAGTCCATACTGGGTATCTTCCTGAATGGTAAGTGACTCACCAGACGGAGTCTTAATCACCACTTGCTTCTTACTGCAGATGATCTGGGCTTGGTTATGCGATAACCAGTCCATTCCTATAACTATATCAAAACCGGCTAACTTCAAAGGAAGCAAGGACAAAGGAAAAGAGTGATTCCTAATGGATATAACACATCCATCTAACACGGTTGATGCGGTTTCTATGGTTCCATTGGCTAATTCAACCTCATATTTCACACTTAAGGTTCTAACAGGTAGGTTTAACAACTTACAGAACTTATTGTCAACAAAAGACTTATTTGCTCCAGAATCAAATGATACTCTTGCATAGACATCATTTACGAGAAAGGTACCTGTGATCACATTGTCGTCCTGAACAGCTTCCATTGCATCCATCCGGAAGACCCTTGCATTGGTCTTCTTGGCCTCTTCAGGCTTCTTGGTGTATTTAGGGCAGTTGGTCTTGATATGCCCTTTCTCATTGCAATTGTAGCACGTGGCATCTTTTATCTTCTTGCACTCTATCGTCTTGTGCTCTTTAGACTTGCATAACCCACATGCAGGTGATCCTGATTGAGACTTGGTCTCAAGCCTGCATTTTCCAAAGTGGCGTTTTTGGCAAGTCGTGCACTTTGGCTTTTCCTCAGCTTGTTGGCTATTCTTTCTAGACCCAAACTTCTTGGAATCAGTGTTTCCTTTGTGCTTCTTCTCCGATCCTCGTGAGTTATCATCCTCACACTTTTTCTTACCTTCTTCAGAATTCTTTAGCGATCTCAACCTGACCGCATCTAAGGTAAGAGACAAAGATAGATCAGCTGCTGATCTAAAAGTAGCAGGTCTTGAAGCCTTAACATTGGCTTTGATTTCTGGGGCTAAACCCCCAATGAAGCGAGCAATCCTTTTGGGTTCTGGTGTCACAAGGTAAGGAACCAATCTTGACATCGTGTTGAAGCTTGTAAGATAAGCTTGGCAATCTAGGTTTTTCATAACCAACGATAAGAAATCTGACTCAATTCTTTCAACCTCATGCTGAGGGCAGTAATTCTCCTTAATAAGAGCAACAAACTGATCCCATGTCAGATTGTAGAGTGGGATCTTTCCAGCTGCTTGATTGAGAGACTTCCAGCATGCTAATGCCTATCCCTTGAATGATTGGGATACATACTTCACTACATCCCTTTCAGCACAACCGCTGATATCGACCACGGTGTCCATTTCATCTAACCAAGTCATACAGTCAATTGTCCCTTCTCCCTAGTGAAATCCCGGGGTTTGCAGGAAACAAAGTACTTATAAGTACAGGACTTGGTACGTGGTTTATCATCAAATACTATCCTCTTGGATGGAACACTGTTTTGGTTTGAGGAATGTCGATCATCATCTTTCTTTGGCTCATCTTTATTAGAGGGTGGCTTGCTGTGAGCCTCTGAATGAGTCTTAGGTTTGGAATGCGGTGCGGATAGGGCCCTACTTCGAGTCCCGCTAGATTCATTATACTGCCGCTCTATAGCTTTTGTAACAACATCATCTATCAGTGCTTGCAGCTCCGCACCGGTCACCTGTATCTTAGTATTTTCATGGTTTTCTACCGGATGACTGTTTACTTCCTCCGACCTAGCCATGTAGCTTTAATTGCTACATAAAAGAAAATAAGGACAAGGTTTATATAGAAGCTTATTCAGCATTTGATGATTTATTAACCATGGTTTTAAGAACCATTTTAGTTAATTTGCTAAGTATATAATTATTCAGGATCTTTATTACAAATCCCTAATTATAATTTAATAATAGCACAAAAAGGCCTAGTCACGTAGACAAATTTAATTTATAAGCCCATATTTTATGGAATCGAGGCATTAAGGTTTGAATCATAGTTCATTACCTTTTCTTGACAGGGAGTTGTAGGCTGCCACTGTCTTTAGTCCCAGAGGACGTTAATTATAGCCCGTGGGCACTTCATCCTTAAGGGATGATTATATAAACAAAGGAAATTAGAATAACTTAATTTAGAAATGACTTATGTGATTTTATCGAATCACATTTGCCAAGCATGTTAATATGCTTTCAGATGTTTAACAAGGATTTGAATCTTTTGAATAGGTTTTACCATCTTGACCATGTCTGCAACAACATTTAGGCTAGGTTTTACCTTTAAGATTCTTTTTAATATTTAATGCAGAACAATCCTAAATTGAGATGTTAACAAGGATCTGAATCTAATTGAGGAACTACCATCTTGGCCCTGTCTTTAGGTGACACATGGCTAGGTCTTGTCCTTTTTAGATTTTGCCATTTTATTATAATGGTAGATCTTATAATAGGAATGTTATTTTAATTCTAACCGTTCCATTAAAAATTTAAACAAGTACATGGTTGCCCTAAACGAGACTTCTAACTGAAATGACTTGCCCATGCAAGGGCTAATCAGAAAAATAACAAGGAAACAAATAAAGAACAAAATAAAACGAATTAGGATTAATCCTATGTTCTTTGTCTAGACTCGAGAATCAAGGAATGTGCAATTGTGTAACTGAGATTAAACAAAAAGGCTAGTGTTTAATTCACTCAGTGTTGGCTCTGATACCAACCTGTCACACCCCGATATTTCCACGTATTACCGGTGGGCCCGGTGGGGAGTATCGTGACGTAGTTGATATCATCATAGTCAAACAACACAAATTTAAATGCACAGCGGAAGCAAAAGATAGATTTATTTCAACTGAATAAATTGTAATATTAAGTGTCACAAAACAGTTGAAACAGATCCACAGGCGGATCAAATAAAAAGGAAAACTGTTCAACAGACTTTGACATCTAGAGCTTGCGAGACTTGATTATTGATGCCTTGAGTAGCCAGCCTATTTCGTATAGTACCTGCACTTAGCCTTTTTGGAAAATACGTCAGTTTACACTGGTAAACACAACTTAACTGACTCATTTTGAAAAGAGTTTGAAAATTGATTTGAATGCACTTCGGCAAAAATATCTTTATAACTTGGGACAATTATTTATATATAATCTTGTATACAGTTTTACTTATTTGTCGTCCATCAGGGCTGGTTTGTAGGGCCGGTCTAGATTAACTGACACGCCACAGGTATAATGCCCACAATGATTATTTCCTTTAAGTGGATTACCAGTTTTTACATATGCATCTGTCAGGTGTACGCCTACACCCCGTGCTTAGGTCGTGGCCATTTCTTTGAATGATGCCAAGGATATCCGGGACATGGTCATTTAACCCCCAAAGGCCATACACCAAATAATACATATTAAACGGGTCATGCAAATACATTAATCACAATCCGATTTAAATGACTACACACACCCGACCAAGCGGTACCTTTATAGTACCGTATCCCAAGCCCGTATAGGGAAAATAAGTTAAGAGTATTTACCTGAGCAAAGTATAAATCAAATACAGCAAGTTCACGTAGCTTTTACTGGGCTCCTAATTTGGAACGAAGGTTTTTAATAACCTATTAGAATCCTAACGGGTCTTTAATTAAGCTTAGACTTAGACCGGTTAGTTTTCAAAAGGAAGACACGGTTCAAACGCATGATAAAGAGAAGACCGGTTTAGAATGTGGTTTTGACCTGACAAGCTTGTATGCTTGTTTAATATGGGTAACTTAAACACATTCTGGATTTTGAGACAAAAATGACATGGTTTGACCTGTTTCGGCTAATATATGCAAACTAGTTACATAAGCCGATCCGAACGCGAAAAGTGCGTAACGAGTAACCATATGAGTCATATGCAGGTTTCCTAAGTGAATATGCCTTAAATATGTTGTGACAACAGTAAGATATCTTCTATTATGCCCAAAACGGATTTAAACTCAAATTATGCCCCGTAAGGGCATTTTGGTCATTTAAGAGGTTATAAAAGAGTTTAAATATAATTATGAGTTTTGGGTCTGATGTAATCAGTAAAAATACTTAATTTACTAAGTTATATCAGTAGGGTATAACCTATATGTGAAATTTATCATTTCTAACCATACTATGCACCGAAAGGGCATTTTGGTAATTTCACCTAAGGTTTAAAGGTCAAATCTGGAATTTGACTTCAAAAACTTTTACTTACTGCTAAAGTATAGAAATTTATTTAAAACATTAGTAGGTATCAAGTCTTATATATCTAAAATGGTTTTAATACATACTATGCGCTTAAAACGCGTAAAAAGGCGATTTTGAGCTATTTCCAGGTTGTTAAAGGAAAGCTGATATTTTTATTATTCCAGAAGGCTTAAAATATTCTATTTATCATATTAGATCAGTAGAAAATGGTTTGGTATCAAAAGGTTTGGTAAAACTCATTTTATAGCTTAAAAGGGTAAAACCGACAACTACCGAATTAAGCTTAGAACTCTAGGTTATGTTCAGCCTAAAAATAAATAAAAATCTCCAAAAATCCCAAAATATTATTTTACATCAGTGGGTATAAGGTTTGGTATCAAAAATTGGGTTTAGACAGGCTATATGCTAATTACGCCATTTAATTGCTAAAAAGCTTTCTAATTACGCTATTGAGCGTAACTCTTAATCTAGACCTCAAACTGATGTCAAATTTTAGGTACAAGCTTATAAATCAGTAACTAAGGTTTCTACTCTTTTATATTTTCAAAGTTCATGTTTTAAGGTCATATGAGCATAATAGTCAACATTTAGGCATTTAACGGAAGTATGCATGTGAATCGGATAGCTAATGAACCAAGTCGTATAAACACAGAGGGTTATACTTATATGAAACCTGGTCCTAAATAAGCTCTAAGTCATTTCTAAACTATGCTCTAATGGGTCAGAACTGAAAGTCAAAGCAGAAGTCAAAGTATGCGACTTTCGGTTCCAATCCGAGCTTAAACTGAAAATTGTCGAGTTGAACATGTTTAGACCTGTTCTTACATTAATTACCAAGTTATATTAATGATAAAACAGGTTGCATAGCTTCTACATTGCTAATTATGCATTAATTTGAAAATAAGCTTTCTGTTGACTTTTTAAGGTCAAGTTTGACTCGACAATTAACCTAGTTAGAGTGGGAATCAGAGGGTGCTCTTTTAAGGGTTTATTGCCCACATAATTACCAACTCATAGGTACTTTCAATTTGCTATTTGACTGGATAAATTAAGATTAATGACGAAGTTAAATCTTAATTACAAAGGTTTGACTTTAAGCTAATTAACTAAGCAAAATTGAATTAAGAAAGGTTAAGGACACTTACAAAGGTCCTATGCATGACTAGTGACCCCTAAGAATCTTGGTTGCTGATCAGTGAGCTCCAGAAGTGAAGTTGTGAAGCTTGCAAATGAATGTGCATCAATGTTGCAACTAAAGGGTCCCTTATATATGAGTTTTGATCACTTAGGATCATGCCATGGAGGTCTACAAGTGCTATGAGATCAGTACAAGTGCCCCTAAGCCCTCAAAAACCATCAAACAAGCCCCTTGAATCGAAACCCAGCTTTAAAGTCGGTCTAACTGGCTGGAATAGGCAGCTGCCTGTGTTTTCTGATACTGGGGGTGCCAGGCGGCCCGCGTAAGGTCCTGCCTGGGCTTACGCGCCCCGTATGGCCTCCCAGAACTGGCCAAACAAGTTTCAAAGTTTGCAGTTTAGGTCCCTGGTCCTTGTAAACGTGGTTTTTACTTTATTTCTTGCATTTTGTGCCCTCTAGCTTGACTTTTAAGGACCTTAAGACATAACCAAACTTTGTTAAGTCCTTGGTTAACTTTATGATCACCCGAAAAGTCATAAATTTCAACGTTGACGCTTTTAACCCCTCGTATACGAATTTTATCATAACTTTCTCATACGATAACGAAACTTGGTGAAATTTTTATCATGCATTCTAGTGAGCATAATTAATCATTACAAAGCTTCGGGTTTGCTAAAAGGTCACTCAGAGGTATACTTTAAACATGTTGACACATTTAACCCCTGTAGTTTGTAATCTCTCACTTTCTTTCACAATTAGCTTCGTATGATCCATGATTCATTCGTTTAAGGGTATAAACATCATGTAGGGTTATTGAAAGATATATTTATTCATTGTTGACACTTTGAATCCTTTTAGACACATAGATTCCTTGTTTGTCAACTTTAGTCCCTTTAAATCAATCCTTTACACGTTTTAAGTCCATGACACGTATCGATATAATATTGGACATGAATTTTCGAGGTGTTACACGAGGTGTACCTTGTATCCCTATCAGAAATGATAGATATTGGCACCCCGTGGAGAGATACAATCTCATCCACGTACAGCTGAGCTAACTTATCTGAGCTGTGTGTTTCCTTAATCGGTAAAAAGTGGGCTGACTTAGTCAATCTATCCACTATAACCCAAATAGTATCATTTCCTCTCTTTGTCTTTGGCAACTTGGTGATAAAATCCATAGTCACCATTTCCCACTTCCAGGTGGGAAGTTCAGGCTGTTGTAGTAGACCTGACGGCTTCTGGTGTTCAGCTTTAACTTGCGCGCACGTCAAACATTTGGCCACATAAGTGGCTATAGACTTCTTCAAGCCTATCCACCAATAATTTGCCTTTAAATCCTGGTACATCTTGTCACTTCCAGGATGAACGAAATACTTAGAACTATGGGTTGGAGGATAACATCCCGTAGTCCTCCATAGATTGGAACCCATATTCGTCCATTTAATCTTAGGATTCCATCCTTGCCATAAGATAATTGCTCAGCAGTTACTCCCAACTTCTCATTTGGATAGTTAGCTTCTAATACGGCTTCCTTCTGAGCGGCTAACAATCTTTCATTTAAACTGTTCTTTAATTCAATGCTCTTGGCATTGATTCTTATGGGCTTAACCCTTTCCTTTCTACTTAAGGCATCGACGACCACATTCTCCTTACCTGGATGGTATCGGATTTCACAATCATAATCATTCAGTGTCTCCATCCATCATCGTTGCCTCATGTTCAGATCCTTCTGATTGAACAAGTGTTGAAGGATCTTATGATCAGAATAGATCACACACTTGGTACCATACAAATAATGCCTCCAGAGTTTTAGTGCAAATACAACGGCACCCAATTCCAAGTCATGGGTAGTGTAATTCTTCTCGTGCACCTTTAACTGTCGAGAAGCATAGGCAACAACTTTGCCTTTCTGCATAAGCACACATCCCATACCTGTGTGCGATGCATCACAATAAACCACAAACTCTTCGATTCCTTCAGGCAATGTCAAAACAGGTGCATTGCTCAACTTCTGCTTAAGAATGTCGAAAGACTCTTGCTGCTTAGGACCCCAATCAAACTTGATATTCTTGCGGGTTAGTGAGGTTAGGGGTGCAGCAATCCTTGAGAAGTTTTCAATAAATCGCCTATAGTATCCTGCCAAACCCAAAAAGCTATGAATTTCCGTGGGCGTCTTTGGCTCTTGCCAATTCATGACAGCTTCAACTTTAGCGGGATCTACCTAGATACCATGCTCACTAACCACGTGTCCAAGAAACTGGACTTCACGAAGCCAAAATTCACACTTTGAAAACTTGGCATAGAGTTCCTCTTGTTGAAGCAGTGAAAGGGTACAATGAAGATGCTTCTCATGGTCGGTCTGATTTTTCGAATAAATAAGAATGTTATCAATGAAGACGATAACAAACTTGTCCAAGTAGGGTTTGCAAACGCGATTCATGAGGTCCATGAACGCTGCTAGTGCATTAGTGAGCCCAAAAGGCATCACTAGGAACTCGTAATGACCATAACGAGTCCTAAATGCAGTTTTGTGCACATCTTGATCTCTAACCTTCAACTGATGGTAGCCTGACCTCAAATCGATCTTGGAGAAATAACTCGCCCCTTGCAATTGATCGAACAAATCGTCGATCCTGGGCAATGGATATCTATTCTTGATAGTAACCTTGTTGAGCTCGCGATAATCGATGCATAGACACATCGATCCATCCTTCTTCTTCTTTACAAACAGTATTGGTGCTCCCCAGGGGGACGAGCTAGGGCGTGTAAAACCTTTTGCCAACAAATCATCTAATTGAGTCCTTGTGACAACTCGTAATTTAGAACCCTTCATTGTATCTCGATGCAACATGCTTGAACGTTATGTGTTATATATTAGTAAATAAAGCTCGTGATTATCTTGATGTGCTATGTGCTATTAAGGTGTACGTATAAAGTATAGTTTTATACAAGCATGTATGTAGTGAACCGGAACCAAAACACAAGGACCCGACTCGAGACCGCTTGGTCTCGAGTGAACAGTAAAACAGATGGGCCGGTTGGGCCATGCACTCCCTTTAATCCATCCGAAATCCACTTAGAGTGCACCACCTTGTATAAAACCCAAAACCTACACTCACTCTCACACACACTCTCCTCTACACTCTCTCTCTAGAAAACCTTAAACCCTAGAGATCAAACATCACCTCTCCTCTCCTTTCTCTCGGACCAAACCGGCGACCACAAGGAGCTCTCGGATCAGCTTGTGCACACCCATTCGGAAGCTTCATTCATTACTACTTCACACCCTTGTACCTATACTTGAACCGGTTAGTGGTTTCCTTGCAAATGTATACATATATACATGATTTAAGTGTTGATTAAGTGATAAATTGCATTGTAACTATTATTCGAGTATGAAGAATGTGTTGTGTGAATTAATGGGTTCTTGATTCGCTAATGAGGCATGCTTAGTTACAACATCTATGATGAACATGATCTCCTTCGTAAAAAGTATAAATTTTTGTAAGATAATATGTTGGTAAGATGTGTTGAATGGTAAAAGAATGATAGTTAGGATTGTTATGATCATCCGATTCAATGCTAGATATCATAGAACAAATGCCTTGTTTAATGATGGTTTACAAGACTGCCTTGATATCCCGATTTTGTGTTATGATTCTTGAATGCATAATTAAGCGTAGGGTGAACATGATGATTGAATGATGAACTATTTGAAGATCATGAATAATATTTGAAAAACTTGCTGTTTGATCCATTTGATTAGGATGTTAGACAACAAAACATGTTTGTGAACCCTCATTGGATAGGACACCAAATCATGAAATTAAAATTCTATTGGTTCGTACAAGTCTGGGAAGTGTACCAGAATCAGCAGACAAACGAGTCGAGACCTCTGGTTTCGACTCGAGACCGTCAAAATGGAAACTCGAGACCAACCTGCACATCTTAAGTAACTCGAGACCTATGGGGTTGCGACTCGAGACCAACCCATGACAACTCGAGACCTCATGATCTCGACTCGAGACTGGACTCGAGACCTTTGAGGTTGCGACTCATGCCTGCACGACTCGAGACCAGACACCCATAACTCGAGAACTCCTGGTTGCGACTCGAGACTACATGTTCTCGAGTCGAGACCCCCTAGTCTCGATTGGGCAGTTTGACTAGGTTATTGGGCCACCAAGTGTGACAATGTGTTTTGGGCTTGTATCTGTGCTGCTATGTTACGTGCTGATTAAGAATTAGAACAGGCCCAATAACTTAAAGGAATAATCGTATGACATGTATGCTATGTGTTAGATACGTGTAGGGTATACGTGACTTCCTTACACCCAACCTGACCTATACTGGTAACCATATTAGGACGCGGTGACCAGCATACTTAACCAAGTAAATTAAACTGCCGAGCAAACCAAGGTGAGTTCACACCCTCTACAAAGCATGGGATTCTCAGGGGTTGGGAATGGGGTTAAGGAACATGGATTCCTCGTCCTTTATTGGGTAGGACAGTACTGGTCCAGGAATGTAATTCCTCGTCCTCTTGGACAGATAACTTTCACTAGACCAAAACTCTATCACGAAGTCCCTCCTTTTTTATATCGACTTAATCGCCGGGCCAATGGCGAGCGGGTCATTAGTTAGATAGCGCTATTTAGGTTTGATAAACCTCACACCGTGCCGCAGAGGACAGGCGTGAACTAATGGATCTGGGCACGTCAATGATGATAGACATTAACAGTTCAGGGCACATAAACATGACTACAGTCAGCAGTCGATATGGTAACGAGTCTAGTAACATACATGGGGTAGCCCCCACGGCCGTAGAGCCAGATAATTAAACATGGGGTAGCCCCCACGGCTGGATTGCCAGAGTAATTGGGTTAAACAAATCACGTTTTCAACTATGGGGTAACCCCCACGGCAGGATGCCATATAAAGGAAACTGTTTTCGAAACAACCTAAAACGAACACCCAACTGTGAACCCGCTCAACATTATTGTTGACTCGTTACTACATGCTTTGCAGGTCAATAGGTACTTAGCTGGAGCTTGCATGGAAGAGAGTCATTGTGGGACATGGACAGCTGTGTGCCATGTTAAACTATGAAACAATTAAACTTATGTTTTGGTTTTCAAATGTTATGCTTCTGCTTGCAACTTAAACTATGTTTTGTTTGGACACCAATTGTATTGGTTGGATTTTTATAATCACTTATATGCTTGTTCAATATGATTGGTGGCTGGATCCTGGTCAGTCACGCCTCCAAGCGGTGATACTCCGTAGGTGGATTTTGGGGGTGTGACAGTCCTCAACTCTTTCATTTCTATTGGTGCTAACCTGTAAGGTGCTCTTGCAACAGGTGCTACTCCTGGAATAATGTCAATTCTGAATTCTACTTGCCTATCTGGTGGCAAACCAGGTAGTTCTTCAGGGAATACTTCAGGATATTCAGAAATGATGGGGATGTCTTCAATCTTAGGCTTCGTCTCATCAATAGTCACTTGTGCAATGTAGATGACACAACTTCATACACCTTGATGCCTTAAGCATAGACACTTGCTTAGGCAATCCATACTGAGTATCTCCCTGTATGGTAAGTGGCTCACCATAAGGAGTCTTGATCACTACTTGCTTTTTGTCACACATAATCTGAGCTTGGTTATAGGATAACCAATCCATGCCTATTACTATGTCGAAACCGGCTAATTCCAAAGGAAGTAAGGACAAAGGAAAATAGTGGTTCATAATGGATATGAAACATCCATCTAATATAGTTGATGCGGTTTCTATGGTGCCATCGGCTAATTCAACCTCATATTTTATGCTTAGGGTTCTAACAGGTAGATTTAACAACTTACAAAACTTATCATCAACAAATGACTTATCTGCTCCAGAATCAAATAACACCCTTGCATAAACATCATTTATAAGGAAGGTACCTGTTATCACATTGTTGTTTTGGATCGCCTCCTGCGCGTTCATCTGGAAGACCCTAGCATTGGTCTTTTTCCCATCTTCAGCCTTCTTTGCAAACTTTGGGCAGTTGGACTTGATATGCCCTTTTTCATTGCAGTTAAAGCATGTTGCATCCTTGATTTTCTTACAGTCCAATGTCTAGTGCTCAAAAGATTTACAAATTCCACAAGGCCTTGGCTGCGATTGGGATTTCGACTCGTATCTGCACCTCCCGAAATGGTGCTTCTTACAGATTTTACACTTGGGCTTATCACCCGACTGTTGACCATCCTTCTTAGTTCCAGAACTCTTTTTGTGGTCATTGTTTCCCTTATGCTTCTTGTGTGACCGTCGTGAGTTGTCATCCTCACGCTTTCTCTTCTCAGCATCGGTGTTTCTGAGTGATCGTTGCCTGACCGCATCCAAAGTAAGAGACAATGATATATCAGCTGCAGACCTAAAAGTAGTTGGTCTGGAGGCCTTCACACTGGCCTTGATTTCTGGGGCCAAACCCCCAATGAAACGAGCTATCCTCTTGGGTTCTGGAGTCACCAGATACGGAGCCAGTCTTGACATAGTGTTGAAGCTCGTAAGGTAGGCTTGACAATCCAGGTTTTTCATAACCAAGGACAAGAAATCAGATTCAATCTTTTTAACCTCATGCTGAGGGCTGTAGTTTTCCTTAATCAACGTTACAAACTGATTCCAAGAAAAATTGTATAATGGGATCTTCCCAGTGGCCTGAATCAAAGACCTCCACCACGCTAGTGCCTCACCTTTGAATGACTGAGATACAAACTTTACCACATCCTTATCAGCGCAACCACTGATATCTACCATAGTGTCTATCTCGTCTAACCATGACATGCAATCAACTGCTCCTTTCTCCCCGGTGAAATCACTGGATTTGCAGGAGACAAAGTATTTATAGGTGCAACCTTTAGCACGTGGTTCTTGATTTAACACAACTTTCTTAGATGGAACACTCCTCTGATTTGATGAGTGATGAGAATCACTTTTGTGAGCGGTATGAGTTCTAGAGGGTGGTTTAGAGTGTGGTACTGACTGAGTCCTGACCTGGGTGCCACTGGATTCTTTGAACTGTCTATCCAGAGCTCGCGTAATAGCATTATCTATCAATGCCTGTAATTCTGCTCCTGCTATGTTGACTCTGGAAGTGTCATGATTAACTCTGGGGTGGCTGTTGACTTCATCAGACCCAGCCATGTAGCCTGATTGCTACATAAGATAAATGATTTTAATTTACTTAGAGGTATATAACAGTTTTATCATTCTAGATGATTCATTAATCATGGTATTTAAGAAACCATTTCGATTAATTTGTTAGGCATATATATATTCAGGATTTTTCATTATAATAATCCTTAGTTATAATTAAAATATATTAATGGCAAAAAGGCCTAGTCACATGGACAGTTTAAAATTTTTAATCATGATCTTATAGGATCAAGGTATCGAGGTTTTAATTACAATTCATTACCTCTTCTTAACAGGGGGTTGAAGACCACGACTGTCTTTTGTCTTATATGACAATGAATATAGCACGTAGGCATTACATCCCTATGGATGTTTAATATAATAAAAGAAATTGGAAGAATCCAATATAAGGATGACATATGCGATTTTATCGAATCGCATTTTTCCAGGAATGTTAACATGTTTTACAGATGTTAACGAGGATTTGAATCTTTTAAATAGGTTTTACCATTTTGGCCATATCTAGAATGACATGTGGCTAGGTTTTACCTTTAAGATTCTCATTATTTTATTAAAATGGTAGGTCTTATAAAAGGAATGTTATTTTTCATTTATTTCACATATTATATTTATGTATATAATTTAACAAAAATGAAAATTTAAATTTAACCATTCCACTACAAAAATTAAACAATTACAGGTTTGCCCTAAACGGGACTTCTACAAGAAAAAAACATGCCCACGCAGGGGCGAAATAACCTAACATACCCACGCAGGGGTTAAACAGAAAAACATGCCCACGCAGGGGCGGAATACTGAAAGGCATGCCCACGCAGGGGCTGAATACAGAAACAAATGTCCACACAGGGACTTGATTACAACACTAAAAACAAACAAACAAATAAAGGATTTAATGATCCTTTTTGCTCTTCCCCTTGATTAAGCTCGCCAGACCCTTGAAAATTCCTCGGTTTTGCCTACGCCCTTCCCGAACCTCCTGCTGCACCTGACTCAACCTTTGAAGAATCTCCTGATGCTGTGGTGGTGATATCACTGGCGGCTGCGGGGGCTGCTGAAACAGCGGAGGTTGAGGAGGTGGCGATTGTTGATACCCATAAGGTGGGTACCCGTAGTATGGATATCCCGCTTGATATGGGACTCCAAAGGGTCCTTCCGGATGAAGGGCATTGTAGTTTGTTGCCGCTACCAGGTATGGGTCAGCCTTGGCGTAGTTGTAGTTGGTGTGGGCCGGCTGCTCAAAAGGGTTGTACGCCGCTGAACCGGCGTATGTAGGAATTAGGTTGTTAAAACCACTGGTGGCGGTGCGACCGACGCAGACTGCACCTCAGAAACAGGGTTCGAAGGCCCACCCATCTGTGGGTCTTCGTATAGTGGCGGATAATGACTGCCACTAGATGGTTGAGGAGTGCTGATACGGACTCCCCCTCGCACGGACATCCGTGCGGTTGTTCTCCTACGCCTCGGTGGCTCCGGAGGCTGTTGCTGCACTGGTGGCGGAGTGACCGCTACAAAACGGGAATCCTTGGAGGGATCTTGTTGTGGCTGCTGCTGCTGCTGCGGTGAGGTGTGGTAACTGGGACTAAACACCCAGTCGATCTGGTTGAACCTCGCCTCGTAGCTATCGGGACCATTATAAGGTGATCCCAGAAATGGTGACCCATCCGAAATTTCGATGGGGTGCATTGGGGTTCCGGACGATGGCTCTGAGGGATTGGTGTCCTCATCCATGTCCATCGCATGGTTGCCCGAGAAGTGGTCTTCAGGTCCTAATGGGTTAAAACCCACTGGTTCTTCAATGTAGTTTGCCGGGTTGAACCGGCTCTGGAAATAGGGCGTTGGGTCATCCAAGGGTGAGTTGTGGCCCTGGAGAGGTATATAAGAATGGTGGGAATTATGGGGCTCGTTTTCAGACTGAGGCCCAAAGGAGTTTTGGAAAGAAGGGGAGGAGCTCAGTGAAACTGAGCGCCTGCGGGTTCAATATAGGTCCTCCAGTTTTCTTGAGGACTCCGGCTAAGTGAATCAGATGGTGTTCGCCGGTGCGAAGGCCCGGCCTCATGATCATTCGGGGCGATGAGTGGCCCCTTGCCTCTTCCTCTCCCTCTCATTCTTGGTGGCATCTTTTTGAATCTGTCAAAACAAACAAAGGATACAACAAGAAAATATAAAAGACAAAGTTAGAAATAAAACAAATTTGGATTAATCCTAAGTTCTTTGTCTAAACTCGGAAGTCGAGGAATGTGCAAACTGTGTCATTGAGATTAAACACAAAAGGCTAGTGTTTAATTCACTCAATGTTGGCTCTGATACCAACCTGTCACACCCCGATATTTCCACGTATTACCGGTGGGCCCGGTGGGGAGTATCGTGACGTAGTTGATATCATCATAGTCAAACAACACAATTTTAAAATGCACAGCGGAAGCAAAAGATGAATCACAATACAAACCGAATATAAAGTAATATCAAAGTATCACAAACGGACTGTAAAGGATCCACATGCAGATCAAATAAAAAGGAAACATAGTTCATCAGACTTAAAATGCATCCAAGCTTGCAAGACTCTTATTGATGCTAAGGAGAGGCCAGCCAATTTCGATTAGTACCTGCACTTAGCCTTTTTGGGAAAATACGTCAGTTTACACTGGTAAATACAATTAACTGACTCATTTTGAAAAGGTTTAGAAAAATTGATTTGAATGCACAAGGCACAAAACATTTTTATAACTTGGGATAATTATTTATATATAAACTTGTAAAAGAATTACATGTTCGTTATACGTTCAGTAGCCCAGGTTGACACCGGGTTAAAGATTAATAGACACACCACATGATATAGTCCCGCGGCGAGTTATTCTCGAAACCGGCGGTTATACCTTTTTATTTATATATGCACTGGCGGGTGTATGCCTACACCCCATGCTTAGGTCGTGGCCATTTCTATGAATGATGCCAAGGATATCCGGGACATGGTCATCAACCCCCCCAAAGGATTTAAGCAAACAAAACAATTTAAACGGGACATTTCAATAATTTAACCTTCATACAATTAAAAATTCAATGCCCGACCAAGCGGTATTTTATATACCGTACCCCAAGCCCGTATAGGGAAAATAAGTTAAAAGTATTTACCTGAGCATGTATACTTCACAAACAGCAAGTGCACGTAGCTTTTACCGGGTCTCCTAATCTAGAACGAAGGTTTTTAATAACCTAGTAGATTCCTAACGGGTCTTTAATTATGCCTAAACTTAGACCGGTTAGTTTTAAAGGAAGATACGGTTCAAACGCACGATTAAGCGAAGACCGGAATAGAATGTGATTTAGACCCGACAAGTTTGGAGACTTGTGTAATATGGGTAAACTAAACACATTCTGGATTTTGAGACAAAAATGATAAGGTTTGACCCGTTTCGGTCAATTTATGCAAACTAGTTACATAAACCGAACCGGATGCGAAAAATGCGTAACGGGTAACCATATGAGTCATATACAGGTTTCCTAAGTTAATATGCCTTGAATATGTTGTGACATCAGTAAGATATCTTCTATTATGCCCAAAACGAATATAAACTCAAATTATGCCCCGTAGGGGTATTTTGGTCATTTAAAAGGTTATAAAAGAGATTTAATATAAATCTGAGTTTCAGGTCTGATATAATCAGTAAATATACTTAATTTAATAGGTTATATCAGTAGGGTATTACATATATATGAAATTTACCATTTATAACCAAACTATGCACTGAAGGGGCATTTTGGTAATTTCACATAAGGTTTAAGGGTCAAATCGGGAAATCTGTTTAAAACTTTTTCTTACTGTTAAAGTATAAAAATTTACTAAAAATATCAGTAGGTATCAAGTCTTATATATTTAAAATAGTTTTAATACATACTATGCGTTTAAAACGCGTAAAAAGACGGTTTTAAGCGATTTCCGGGTTTTATAAGAAAAGCTGATATTTTTATTATTCTAGAAGGCTCAAAATATTTTATTTACCATATAAAATCAGTAGAAAAAGGTTTGGTATCAAAATGATTTGTAAAACTCATTTTATAGGCCAAAAGGGCAAAACCGACAATTATGCTCATCCTAAAAATAAATAAAAATCTTCAAAAATCCCAAAATATTATTTTATATCAGTAGGTAAAAAGTTTGGTATCAAAATTGGGTTTAAACAGGCTATATGCTAATTACGCCGTTTAATTAATAAAAAGCTTTCTAATTACGCTATTGAGCATAACTCCTAATCTAGACCTCAAAATGATGTCAAATTTTAGGTACAAGTTTATAATTCAGAAACTAAGGTTTCTATTCTTTTACATTTTCAAAAATCACATTTTAAGGTCATATGGGCATAATAGTCAACATTTAAGCATTTAACGGAAACATGCATATGAATCGGATAACTAATGAACCAAGTCGTATAATCACAGAGGGTTATACTAACATGAAACCTGGTCCTAATAAAGGTCTAAGGAATTTCTAGACTATGCTCTAATGGGTCAGAACTGAAAGTCAAAGCAAAAGTCTACTTTTGCGATTTTCAGTTCCGAACCGAGCTTAAACTGAAAATTGTCGGGTTGAACATGTTTAGACATGTTCTTACATTAATTACCAAGTTATATAAGTGATAAAACAGGTTCCATAGCTCCTACATTGCTAATTATGTGTTTATTTGAAAATTAGCTTTCTGTTGACTTTTCAGTATTAGGTTTGACTCGACATTTGACCAAGCTAGGGTGATAATCAGTAGGTGCCCTCTTAGGGGTTTATTACCTACATAATTACCAACTTATAACTACTTTCAATTTAACTAATGACTGGGCCATTAGTGATTAATCACGAAGTCAAACTTTAATTACGATAAGTTTGACTTATGGTCATTAAGCTTAACTAAAACTGAAATTTGGAAGTTAAGGACACTTACAGAGGTCCTAAGCACGATTATGGATCCTAAAGAGACTTGTTGAGGACCAGAGAAGTTCCAGAGATCAGCTTTGAAGTGAATGTAAGTGAGCAACAAAATGGTTGCAACTTCAAGTTCTTATATAGTAAGCTAGAATGCACAAGATCCTTACAACAAAGTCTATAAGTGTTCCCTGATGATCCCCATGTGTCCCTATGCCTGAAAATCTGTTGGCCAAGCTCCTGTATTTGAATACCATGCAAGTAAGGTGGTGTAACAGGCTGAACAGGCATCTGTCCATTTTTTGCTGCCAGCGGCGATCTTACGGACCGTAAACCCTTGTCCTTGCGGTCCGTAACCGACCTTGATCTGAGATGCCCAGTTACCAGCCTTGCGGACCGTAAGCCCTCGGCTTTGCGGTCCGTATCCGTTTTTTTTAATTTATTTCTACGCAGCTCCGCCACCTTACGGACCGTAAGGTGGTCTCTTTGCGGTCCGTAAGCCTTCATCAGAAGACAAAATTTTGTAAACTCTTAGGCCTTAACCATGCAACTCTGTTAACTTCGAATCTTATGTCTTCTTTTTAGTAGAGGGACCATATAGACAGGCATTGCATGTCCTTGCATGTGTTACCATGCACATGAGGTTTCTTGGACATATCTAAGAAGGCTTTTAAAAATGAATCTTGTCGTGAATGCACCTAGAATCCCATTATTTGCAACTTGGATTTATTATTATTGAAATTATCCGGATTTGAATATTTATCAGATGTTTATGAAACACATTAAGGTTTAGGATAAATAAAAAGGTCACTCAGAGGTATTAAATTAACATGTTGACACCTTTAATCTGACCATACATCTTTTAACTTGATCCGAGTTCATAACACGTTTGCCTTACATGACACGTGTCTTTATTTTATTGGATATGATTTTACGAGGTGTTACACGAATATGGCCCCGTTTGTGTTCATTCGGCTCATTTACAACCCTACTTGTGTTTTCATTATAGATAAAAACTAAGCATGGCAAAATAGATTGAGGGTGGGATAGGTGAGGTAACGTGTCGGTAAATCATTGAGATGTAAAGTTGATATATATATATATATATATATATATATATACATAACGTACAATATTTCTTAACGTACGATGCGTACGAGATGGAATTACACACGTTATAAAACTCAAAACCCTAATCACGCATGTTATAAAACTAATTACGCATGTTATTATTTTATCTCATACGTATTGTATGTTAAGGGATATTGTATTTTATACTTTCACTATATATATATATATATATATATACTTTTTGTTGTTTTATATTTAGTCTCTATGATGTTATTTTAAGTTGCAGAAAAGGAATAAAAAATAAGGTTTTGAATGCCTCGCATGTCACGAGGGTTTTGATAGGGTGTATCGTGGGTCGCTAAAGACTCTTTTGACCGTTGACTTGTTTTAATGCGTCCCGGGTCGTGACAGAAGTGATTGGAGTCTCGCAGGCCGCGAGAAAGTATAAAATCAGCGAAATTCGTAAATTATTAGGTTTGAGGGTTTTGTAAAAGTATAAATACAATGTTTGAAGCACAATTGAGACCCTAGACGCAACCAGACCTCTTTGGACGAATTCAATAGCAGTTTTAGCAAGGAATTGAGCTTTAGAATCATCGGGTATAAGCTGGAAGCATAAAGATTGAAGATTTACGGGTTATACTTTCCCGGTTCATCTTGTGTTCTTAGTTTTCTCTTTTGTGTCAATGAATTCTTTATTTGAAACTTGTATTTTGGTTTTTGGTACTATGTTTCTTGGCTAAACACTTAAACTACTTAGGTTGTGATGAATGATTATTAAAGTTTGGATTTTTATTGAATGTTAATGTGTATATGGATTTATCTTGAAAAGTAGCTAGCTTTGGTTCTTTGATTTTATGTGTATGCATATTTAATCTGGTTCATTGAATAATTATTATCCCTCATGTTGCTAGTTGAATGTCTTTCAAATAATAGTTGCATGCTAGGTCAATTATTGTGTGTTTTTTGGCTATTAGATGTTTAGCTAGACGTAGTTATCCATGGGGGGTACAATTGTAACTTGGATAGGGTTAAGTGTTCTACCAATCTTAATATCCGTAAGGTAAGGGATTGTCGGTCTGTCTTTAGTGTTAGATTGCTAGGGTTAGATACTTTGTAAGAAGATCCCCTTAGTTTACCTTTCATTATTTGCTTACCGAGTTAAATCGAGTTCCTTAGTTGCCTTAGACTTTCCACTGTGAGGTAGTTAGTCACATTAGGGCACTTTTCTGGATAATTAGATAATCGTAAGGAAGTCAAGTTAACCGGTAGTTTTAACAGCCTTTTCGATCTCCATAGGTGTCTTCCTGAGAAGGGTCGGGAGTCCTGCTCGATATCTCTTAGGGTTTAGCATTTAAAGATCCCGGTTCCATAACACATTAGCATCCGATAAGAAGCGTTACGATAACAATTGGGATTCCAACATAGGTAGTTATTCATCATCACTGAGTTCAGTCCTAGTTTAAGTAAGTTTGTTTCCATTAGTTAAATTTAAGAGTAAACTGCCATTTTGGTCACTAAGGTTTGGGTAGTTTTGCCACTTTAGTCCAAATCTCAAACCTTTTGCATCTGGGTCCCCGTGGTTCCAGTGCCATTTTGGTCCAAAAGTGAAATCAGCTCAAATTCCTCAAATTAAAACCTGATGTTTTGTCCTTTTCCTCAGAGGTAATTTAGTCATTACAAGTATTATTTTAACAAATTATTAATTAAAATAATTAAATTAATTGATCCCTTTGCCTTATAAAAGAAGCACATACTTATCATCCCCCAACCCAACTATCATTTTCTCCAAACCCAACTGAGAACATCAATTCATAAACCTTAACTCACATATTTCGGCAACTTAAACGTCCGAAAGAACAAAATTGAATGTTGCAATGACACTTAGAGTTTGTAACTGTGTTACGTATAAGATCGTGAACCAGTCGACGTCGCCAGTAATGATTCCGGCCGGCGAAGAACGATTCGATGAAATCTCCGTCAAATAGAAACCCTAGATTACAGATTTCTGCAACATGAGAGTCTGGAACAACGGAAATGGAATGATGTGATGATATTTAGGGTTTGTAATAGTGTTAGGTGTGAGATCATGAAGCAGCCGACGGTCGGCGGAGTAGACGGAGACAGCGGTCTGCTCAGTTCTGATACCGAGCTTAATTTCGCTACTAGCGACTTTGTGGTTCGCCGTTTGACCTCCATTTGAAGATTTGTAAATGATAGTTATCAACTTACAGGTGATGTGAAGATTTGTAAATGATACTATACTACAAAATTATCAACTTACATGTGAGGTGAAGATTTGTAAAAGATAAAAAAGGTAGCAAATGAACAAGTCAGATTTCGATTTTGGAGAGGGTGGATGATCGGATGGGTTAGAATTGCGGCGGGGGTTGACGGATTGATAAATGGGGATTGGGGGTAGTGGTCAAAGGGATGGTGGGAGACAGTGGTTTGTAATAGTGTTAGGGGTACATGTTTTGTATTTTATAACAACTGATGTGTTTAATTAATTTAATTATTTTATTTAACAATTTGTTAAAATAATACTTGTAATAACTAAATTACCCCTGAGAAAAAGGACAAAACATCAGGTTTTAATTTGAGGAATTTGAGTTGATTTCACCTTTGGACCAAAATGGCAACAAAACTGAAACCATAGGGACCCAAATGCAAAAAGTTTGAGATTTGGACTAAAGTGACAAAACTGTCCAAACCTCAGGGACCAAAATGACAGTTTACTCTAAATTTAATTAGTTGCAATTTAGGATTTTAGAACCCCCCCCCCCCCCCCCCCCCCGGGTCAAAATATAAAAAAATCAATTTAGTCGTGTCAGTCTGTCAAGTCTATAGAGTCTAGTTTACGTAATCGGCAGTGTCTCGTGGTTTCGATACTAAGACCTACTTAGGCTATACTACATTGACCGGTACACTTGTCGGTTGTGTGGTCTAGGTTTAGAGAGTTTTAGTTAAAAATTTAAAACTTAGAAAGACTAGTTTAAGGTTTAATTTAGCTAATTTAATTAGACCACTTTAGCACATCAAGTTTTTGGCGCCGTTGTAGGAGGGACTCTTGGCGATTGCATTCATTAGCTTCGAATAGACTTGCTTGCACATTACGTGCTATTTGTGTTTTAGTTATGAATCGTAGGAGTCTAATTGGTAGTGTCTTTGTTTGCTTGTTTAGAGTCATTTGTTGAGTCGTTTTACCGTTTCTTTGTCGGTTTTGCAGTGGATGCCCCATACGCGTTCACAAGGACCGCCACCGAAGCCATCCTTCTCCTCTTCAAACCTAAAGGTTAGTACATCTTCTTCATCATCTTCAACCCGTTCTGACTCTACCCGCCAATCTAAACCACTAGCCTTTGACTTTACACCCAAGTCATCACCCTACAATTCCCCACCTCCCACACCACCACATAATCCACCACCCGTTGCGCCGAACATGAACAACCGTCATAACTCTATAGTGATGTCTTCTAAATAAGAAAAATATTTAGGGGTTGTTTGGCAACTTCTAAATGAGTAAGTGTTGAACCATTAAGAAGTCTGAGCCATTAAGTGTTAAACCAGTAAAAGGTCTGAACCATTAAGATTCAGTATAAGTTTAACCGTTCAGAGGTAAATGTCTGACCAATTCAGATAAGAGTTCTTAACCATTCAGACCCAGTATAATGTTTAACCATTCACATGTAAATGTCTGAACTATTCCGACATCTGTTTGCGAAACAAATAGTTTGAATAATTAATTGTTGAACCAGTACGATGTCTACGATTTTTGAACTATTAAGAGGACGTTAAGAGTTAAAAAAACAACCCCTTAGTGTTCCAGCTTTAATGTAAATGTTAGAGCATGTTTGGCTAAGCCTTTTGAAACAACTTATTGACTTATTGGCTTTTTGAAAAAGTTAGTATGGAGTGACTTTTTGGAAAAGTCATTTTTCCCCTCACATACAAGCTCATTGCCAAACATCATCTAAAGCTTATAGCTTTTTAAAAAGCCAATAAGTCAATAAGTTGTTTCAAAAAGCTTAGCCAAACATGCCCTTAGTTTCTTTCAAGTTAAAAAATAGTCAAAATGTATATAAGTTTATGAGGAATTTTGTACTCCGATTTTGTGATTGGCATAACAATTAACTATAGGGAATTTAGTACTCCGATTGTCAAAGACAAATGACAAAACAATTAACATCACATATGAAACCTCTATAGAAACAATTAACATCATATGTGAAACCTCTATAGAAACAATTAACATCATATGTGAAACCTCTATAGAAATCACAAAAGGGACCAATACAATAACGTAGTCTGTAACTAATATGCTCCAACTTCTTCTTCTTTTTTTTAACGGCGATGCTCCTACTTCTTAAGCTTTATAAATCAATTATCAAAAAACCAACTTGGATTGTTGCATCAAACCTATTTACTAAAGGCAGACAATCTAAACCGCTTTTTATGATGTATAATGCACATGATAGTTGTTTTAATCTTATAAAATGTATTGATATAAGAGTCATGTATATTACTTAATTTCAGTTAAATTTATGATGTGGTTCGATCTAGACGACCTTTAAACGTGTGAATATCATACAAAATGCTACATAGCTTAACAGTAGTTAATTCACTTTCTTTAAACGGTTTCTCATATATAGTTAATTAACCCTCTTATAAATAAAAACACATGTTGATGATTTAGCATTAATGTAAAAGATATATTTCTCCATGTTAAAAATGGATCAGTTAAAATATAAGGTTAAGAGGAATTTAGTATACAAAACAAACAACTCCTACTACTATATTTGTATTTCTTTCTGTTTTTACTTTTTGAGTCAACATTCATCACAATACACAAAATCAAACACACAAATGACAAAAGTATTAACAGCAATAAACAAAAACATAGAAATCCCACAAAAGATAAAGAGTTCTAACACAATTCAATCCAATCCAATCATATCATCAAGAAATGAATGTCGATCAAACACAACAACAACAACAAAAAATACTGACATCAAACAGAAAACTCAAGTCTTTGACTTCCCTAAAGTCAAAATTTTATTACCTCCAAAAATGACTTAAATGCCACCTGTCAACTTAACACTTAAAACCCTAACCCTAATTCGATTCATGATAACATACCGCTTTTGACAAACCCTAAGAAGCCGCGGATCCTTTTCCATTTGCTTTCGACGAAGAATCCTTCGGGCCGCCGCTTTCTTTAGTGGAGTCTTTATGTTGATCAGCCTCCACGGTCTTAGATGAACTATCCCGATCAGCAACGTTGTGGCCACCATCGTCAACCACATTAACATCAGACAAATCTTTCGCATCTTCTTCTTGATCATCATCATCATCGTCATCGGTTTCTTCGTATGAATCAACCTCATCGCCCCAAATCCAATGCGACAGTTGAAAAATATGAACGTCCATAGGATCTGTTGGACAATCCACATTTTTGTCCATGTTTTTTAAAAATCTTTCATGCAGCTCATCGATCTTTTCATCTAACTCGTTCTTGCTCGCATAATCCCTTTCTTCTACGATCCAGAACTTATAGAAATCTCGTTTACCGTTTGGACCCGAAAACTTGTACCGTCCAGTTTTGTTGTGTAGCTCATAAAGGTCCACCAGCAGACCAATCTCTTGTGCCTCCCCTTCTCGGTTGCTGGAGGCGGTGGTGGTGTCAATCTCTTTCTCTTTTCCGGTTGACGGTTTGGTTGAGATGGAAGAATCTGCCATGTTAACATCCATATCTTCTTCATCATCCAGCTGATCAACGAGATAAGTCTTCCACTCATCATCCAGCTGATCAACGACATAAGTCTTCCACTGCATGCTGCTTGAACTGTCGTCACCTTCTGAGTGAGTCTGAGAATCCGAACCAGAACCGTCATAGGCAAATGCAGAACCAGAAGCAGGATCAGAGGCAGAATTAGCAGGCTGAGAATGTTGTGGTTGTGAATTTGAAGAATCCATGAGGGTATCTTGATGGGGTTCTTTCAAGAAAATGTAGGCTGTGAGTTAGGGTTTGGAGTTATAGAGAGAAAGGGAAAAGGTGATGGAATTTGAAGTTAAACAACGACTATATTATGTATAGGGGGATTTCTGTCGGAACTTTCCCTTCACTTATTTTTACATATATTCCCTCTTAATTAAATGTCAAATTTAATTACCAAAACGGCTTTGGCCTAGCGGTATGAGTGTCCCCTCTATACAAAACGAACGAGGGTTCGATCCATACAATGGCGTAAATTTTGTGTGGATTATGAGCTACGGTATGGGTGTACCCTCTATGCAAAACGGACGAGGGTTCGATCCCCACAATAGCGAATATTGTGTACATTATGAGCGGTTAAGAAAAACAATTTCAAATTTTGTATATTTTGCATAGATTATGAGCCGTTAAAGAAAAACAATTTCAAATTTAATTAATACAACATTACATAATTAATTTCTTGTCATGAATTTAGAAATTCACCTTTTGAAATAAATTAATTTGTAATAAGATAACTACATTTTCTTTAGCATTAATAAAATAATTACTTATTGTCATATGTTCACAAAAAGAACTATAATATATAGTTATACTCTTATAAGTTAATGAACTTAAAGGGGTGTTTGTTGTTGCGTTTTCAAAATAGATTATACGTTTTCAAAATATATTTTGCGTTTTCAAAACTGCGTTTTGAAAAACCATGTAGGTACATGCTTCTCCAAAACTGCGTTTTAGAGGCAGACAATCACTTTTTTCATCCAAACATTTTTTAGATTATTTATGTTTTACAAACGCAATAATCAAATAATCACTTCAAAACGTAATCACAAACACCCTCTAACTGTTTTTTAGCTACTCGGTCGGCATTGACTCGCTAAATGCTCGCATCAAACTAACATCAAATGTGTTTAAGGCTTTAAGCCTAAAATGACACTCATTTAAAAATTAAGGTGAGTTTAATATAACGATCTTTAGGACTAGACTCACATATAAATATAGTGAAGTATTTAACGTAACAGTGTTAGGTTCATTTGTGAACACCCCCCCCCCCCCTAATAGTAAATTGTGTGAACTAATTCTAACATTTGATTATCAATGCACAAGTGTAAATCAATGACTAGGATTTGACCAGGATTTGATTATAAAAATACACTAGTGTATTTTACGATTTGATGATGTAAATCAATGGCCATGATTTGTTCACTCAGTTAATAAATATACTAGTGTTCACTCTAGAAGCTCACCCTAACATAACAACTATTCATGATAATAAAATAATAACAAATATAATGTATCTATATAAAAATATATATAACTAGGGGAAGGTTAACGTACAGTAGTTGCTTAACGTGCGAAGCATACACGGTACATTACGTATGTTCATCGTAAAATTACGCATGTTATAATTTACAAACTCTAATCACGCATGAACACAAAATCACGCATTATTAAACAAAATCAAGAATGGTCAGAAACCCTAAGATAATCATGCACGTTATACTACTGCTCGTGTACACTTCGCACGTTAAGGACTTTTGTATTTTAAACTTTTTATATATAATATATTATGAATAGCTAATAAATAAAAATTAACGAGATAAGCTTGAGTTTAAAAATTATATTACTTCCTAGTTAGACTTGAGCTTTTGAATATAGCTCGAATGGGTCAAACTCGAGTTCAATTTTTTTTTTTAAATTAAACGAGTTTAGCTTGAGTTCGGCTTGATCTATTTACACTTGTTGGTCATGGACACCGGCAAATTTATCATTGGAGTTGCTTTTATGTAACAATTGTTGATACATATTTTGTGGACGCGACTCGGCTCGGTTCGACTCGGTTCGGTTCGGCTCAAGCCCGACGTCACGACATTCCTCCGTCGTGCGTCCCAGAGTTCGTCACGCGAAGCACGGAGAGCCGAGGATGTTTCCCGCTTGACACATCATCATGACATCATCATGATGATGTCATGATGATGTCACCATCTTGACTAAACTTCACAAATATTGAAACAAGCTGGATCTTACGTGCATGCTCATGCTTTTCATGTTGGGCCATTGTCACTTTGGGCCTTTGACCAACCTTGGGCCGGACACAAAGCCCCAATCGCACAACATATATAAACCGAAATCACTTGTGATTTCGGTAGAGAGACAGGAGCGGACAAGAGAAGACCCAGATCGCACAAGGAAGAACCCGAGAGAAATATTGAGAGTTTACAAAGTTTGATTTGTAAACATTGATTTGTAATTGTCTTTCAAGTATTAATACATTGGTGTTAATCGTTGAGTCTCGGTGTCCTTTTCGTGTTCTTGTCCATCTCTCGATCTCGGTTTGCATCTCCGGTTGGATTCCGCACAACCGGGTGTGTTTGACAACAAGGATTAGGCGACTAGATCCTCCCCTAGCCGGACCTACAAGTGGTATCAGAGCCTTGGCTCTTCTCCTTGTTAAAACCGAGTTGTTTTCGGTTTGTTTTTCGGGTTTTTAAAGTTTATTTTTTTCTGAAAAACATTGTTAATCGGGTTTAATCTTGTTGTTTTGCTGTTTTGTTTTGTTAAAAACCGTGTTTAGCACATGTCTTCATGATATATATTGGTTTTGATTAAACATTTCAAGCTAAAATCGCGTGTTCGGAAAGTATCGGCTCACCGGAAACTTCATAAAGTTCATGGTGTTCTTCATGTTGTTCTTCAAATTCCTGACTTTTTGATCTTTGAGATTTGTTGTGAAAGGTGTTAGTGCATTGAAAATTGTAATAGGATTATAATATTACACACTTTATTGGTTGGTATGTTGGGTATGGAGATGATTTGAAAAAGTAGGGTGTATGTCAGTAAGGAGATAAGATCAGCCGAAAGTTTTTGTTGAAAAGAAAGTTTCTGATTTGTGTCAGGGATTGAAAGTCAACATATGACAATCGCACAAGTTGGATATCACACAACATTTTCAAACGCACAATTTGTTTCAAACGTACAAGATCACAGTCGCACAAGACTTACAACATAGATCTGGGCTTTTGTTTCGTCTTTGGGCCTGGGCTGTTTTGTTAACTGGGAGCCCAAAAGAAAGTCAGTCGCACAAGAAAGTCTGGTCATACAACATTTGTTTCAATCACACAAGTTTTGAATTGTACAAGACATCCGATCGTACAAGACTCATTCCAGTCGCACAAGATCTGTTTCAAGCGTACAAGATCACAGTCGCACAAGACACACAACATAGATCTGGGCCTTTGTTTCGTCTTTGGGCCTGGACTATTTCGATAAACTGGGAGCCCAAAAGAGAGTGGAGCGCACAAGATTTCAGTCACACAAGTTTTATTTCAGTTGCAAAACATTTCACTCGCACAAGGTTCCTTGGATCGCACAACATAGATCTGGGTTTCTGTTTGGTCATTGGGCCTGGGCTGTTTTGTTAACTGGGAGCCCAAAAGAAAGTCAGTCGCACAAGAAAGTCTGGTCGCACAACATAATTAATCGTACAACATTTACAGTCGCACAAGATTGATTAGCTCACACAAGATTCTTTCAGTCGCACAACATTTAATTGGGCTTCTATTTGGGCCTCGGTTACATCAGATCTTTATCACGAAATCACCCAAGTTTTGTTTTGTCTTGAGCCGAAATCAATTCACATCAGCCGAAATCACTTGTTGTTTCATCTTGTTGCCGAAAACACTTAGTGTGTTGTTGCCGAAATCACTTATCAAACATCAATCGAAATCAAGTTGAAATTACAACTTCTCAGCCGAAAACACTTCTTGTTTTCATCAAGTCTTGGACAAAATTTTTTTTTAAGACTTGTAATTTTTTTTTAACTGGTTGATCTGTGTAATTTAATCAGGTTGTTATCATTCATACACCAATCATGAGTTGCACAAGTCCTTGGGACTGGAGTACTGACTCACAATCTAGTCAAGAGCTAACCTCTGCTGCAGCTTGGGCGAAAAGTATGTTTCCACCGCCATCAATCAGTCCAAGTCAATGGGCTTTGGTATCCAATCAAAGTCAAAGCATTCAAAATCTTTTGATTAGTGAAAGTGAAACTGGCAGCAACAATCGTCCACCAAAGTTAAACCATATGAACGATTTTCCATCATGGAAAGGCCGTTTTCACACATATGTGCAAGGTCAAAGCACCGAGCTTTGGAGGTGTTTCATCAATGCATTCAACCCCAATCTTGAAGTTGCAGCATCCACTTCAGCGGGTTATGCTAACATGTTGGAAGATGACAAGAAAGCCTATGATTTGGAGAAAAAGGCTTTTGCTACACTTACACAAGCACTTAACAAAGATATCTATCATCAGTTCTCCTACTGTAAAGACACGAAAACATTGTGGGATGCCTTGGTTGCGAGAGGAGAAGGCAATGCAGCTACACGAAAGTCTCGTCATGATCTGTTGAAGAAAGAGTTTGAATCTTTTCAGTTTTTGGAAAATGAAACCCTTAATGATATGACTACACGTTTTTATCATTTGATTAGTGAAATGTTTGCTTATGGGGTTTTGGCAACTCAACAGGAAATGGTGGCTAGGTTTGCTGATGCTTTACCTCCAAAGTGGAGTTCGTTTATTGAGCTATTGAAGCATACGGGAACTCTTGACACAGTTAACATCTATGAGTTCATCCAGAAGCTGGAACATAAAAATGATGAAGAAATCAGGAAAGCCAAGCGAGTTCCCGCTTCTCAGAATACAGAAATGTATCTTCCAGGCTTCGATGCCTTGGCCAGGTCTAATGCAGCTCAGCAACCAAAACTGCAAACTGCATTTGTGTCCAACACAAGTTCCTTTCCGTTTCCTCAATCAAATACTGCTCCGGTCTTCGATCCAAGGGCTTATATTCCAACACCTCAACCTTCACCTCAAGTCAATCTGGCACAACCCCATTTTGATCCAGCTTCCTATTTTTCTAAACCCCCACCACAAACCCAACCACAACAAGCCTTCTATGGCAACAAACCTGATACTTCAAATCTTTCCAAAGTGAGTATAGAGGCTGCACGGGATCACATTGAAATTCTTACCACTATGGTTAATTCCTACAGCGGATTAGTCGCAAGTCAAATTGGCAACATTAATTTGACAAACGAAGACTATCAGCAGATAGACAGGGATGAAATGGAGTTAATGGATATCAAGTGGGCGTTTGCAAGTGCAGTTAGAAGGGCAAAGGATTTCATGACTCGAACTGGAAGAACTTCGTTGGAAGGCAAAAATGATACGAAGTACGGGTTCAATAAAGATGCTGTCACATGCTTTAATTGCGGTGAAAAGGGTCACTTTAAACGTGAATGCACGCGACCGAGCAAACAAGGCAACCAACAAGGCAACCAAAATCCCTTCCAAAATCAAACAAGTACTTCAAATCAAGCTAACAACGAAAGAGGGATAGTAGCTGCTAACAACCAAACCAACCAGTCAGGGCCTTCAAACCCCAACCGGGCATTGATAGTTCAAGCTGATGAAGGATGTGATTGGTCTGTACAATTGGGAGATAATCATCAAGGAGGTGGAACTGCATGCTATGCAAAAATTATCAATCACATCAAGCATGTTCACAAGGAAGAGTTTTCTGAAAGCGATGACAGTTCTGGTTATTCTGGAAGTTCTGATGAAGAAGGCTCTATTTCTGGGGATAATCAATCCGAGCCTGATGTGAAGGAGGAAGGAGGTACTGATGTTGAAGATGGAGCTTTCTCTTCTCAGACTGCCTTCATGGCAAATATCACAGCCTCTTCGAGCCAGGTAACATCTGAAACTCTTATTAATTGTAGAGATTGTGAATATATGAGACTTGAATGTGAAAGAATGAAACTTGAATGTGACACAATTCATAGTCACAATCAGAGTTTAGTTGTTGAAATGGCTAAGTGCAAGGAGGCAAACATGGCTTTAACTCGGAACGAAAAAGAATTTAAATCTGTAATAGAAACATTAAAGAAAAGCGTGTCCGAAGTTAACAAAGTGGTTTACCATAAACAAGTAAGTATAAATGAGTACATAAATATTGTTGAGGAAACTAAGAAGCAATTAGCCATTGCCCAATGCGAGCATGATGCGATCAAACAAAAATTGGAGAGTTATTCTAACTCCCGATTTGTGCTTGATCACATCATTGATGTTCAACAACTGAAGGGAAACAAGAAAGGCGTAGGGTATAAGTCGTGTCCGCCCCCTTTGAGACACAACTATACCAGAATGCCCGATGAAGAGGATATGCCTCGGTATGAACCCAATGTGCCTCTTGATTATGAGGAAGTTACTACTGGCTTAGGGTTCAAACCGGACAATTCATCGGAGGGCTCATCTGATAACAAAGAAAAGTCATCATGTGCCTCAAATCAAAGTCCTCCAACCATTGAGGACTGTGATTCTTCAGATGATGAATCAGATGCGAATGACCAGGATGAATCACTTGATGAGACGAAAGGAGTAGAAATTCCAATTGAGAATCATATTCTTTGTGATCCTCCTACTCCTGCCGTGCAACCTGTTGCCAAGCAAGTGATAGATCCTATCAAGGATGTCAAAGATGACAATGAATGTGTGTCTGCTGTTAAGAGCAACAACTTGTTGTATACCTTAGTCGGTGATAACAAAATTTATTCAAACAAAGATTTTCCAATCAAAAACGTCAATCACTCATTGATTGATAAAGTGTTTGAAGATAATACAACTAAGTTTTTGGGAAAGAGCATTCCCGGAGTTGTGGTAACACAATGTGATCCTGTTCCAAAATCAGAAATCAGAAAACAATTTGGAAAACAGAAATCACCGACAAAGCAACAACCAATGGCTTTTAAGGGTAAACAACAACAACGAGCTCCAAAGCCAAAGGCTAAGGTTGAATCAAAAGGAGCTCGTTTCAAGAAGAAAGACAAAGATATCAAGTTTGTGACATCAAGGGGTACTGATAAAATTGAGACTTTTGAAAACAAATCAAACACTGATTTTGTACAACAAGTCAAGATTTTGAAACGTAACGCTCAAAACAATTACACCCAACACACAAACGGGTGTGATGAAGGAACAAGTACCTCTGGGTCTACAGGTTCAACATGTGAAAGTCGAACCGGTTCTCCTAAGTTTGTTGAAAGGAGAATTTGTTTCAAATGTGGAAAGTTTGGGCACATTATTAAAGATTGCAAAAACTCGCCCAAACCAAATTTTGTTGAAAGAGCCCCCTCTGAACAAGGTCACTTACAACGTCGTCCTGTTTATCCAAAACATGATAAAAGAACTGTTAAAGAACAGGAAACAAAACAACGACGTAAAAATGTGAAGGTGATTGAAAAGGCGTTGAAACCGGAAGTTGTCCAAGCAAATTCTGTTAAGTTAGAGATTAAAAATGAAAAACAAAAACAGATTTGGAAACCGAAATCGGTAAATGTTTCAGGGGGAGGTGCTGTGTTTAAGAATCATCAGGAAATCGAAGTCACAATCCTCGATGATGAAGGACGACCCAAGTCTGTTAAGGCTTGGGTCCCCCTCTCCAACTAATCTTTCAGTGAGTGTGTAGGATATTCCAGGAGGAACTTTCGATAGTCGTAAGATTGTTGATAGTGGAGCGTCCATACACAAAATAGGCAACAGAAGAAATTGCTGCCTTTGTTGGAGAAAATGGAAAGAGAACAGAAGTGTCTGTTAAAAGAGTTTGAAAAGCTTCGACAAATTGCAAATCATCAAAAGTTTGATTGTTCAAGGCTTTGATCGGGTCCCCAGGATAGATTCAATCAAAATGTACGCACCTGCAGCACGTCTGAAGTTCAAATTAACAAGATGAACGTGCAGTGTACATTTCTTCGCGGTGTGATTGAAGAATATGTGTTTGTTGAACAAACCTACCGGGTGTGCGGATGCTTTGGCGTGGATTGAACAACCGCACACTACTTCTTCTCAAGAGAAAGATAAAGACCTTCGCTGGAGCAATGTTGAAGACCAGCCGGACCCAAAGGTTTCTGATCTTGTTGCTGTGAAGAGATTTCTAAGTAGCTACAAAAATCGACTTTGAAGTCCACACCGGGTGGATATCCAGTTTGGGAGAGCACTCAGATTCCTTGCAATGCATGAAGCAGTTGCAGGATACGGTTTTAAATTTCTAATCTCTCCTATACTTGTCGATATTTAAGCTGCTTTATAAATTGTTATTCTCTTGTAGCACTCTTTGGCCAGACAATGTTGTCATGGTCCGCACCGCTTACCGACATGCCAACTGATTTTTCCAAAATTCGATTAAATCATTTCTGATTAAAATTTAATTTTGGTAAACGGCATTGAGGTAAAACATGAGTTAACCAGCATCGGAAAATCGTTTTTGTAAATACCTTTGTGTTTTTAAATTTTATCTTAGTTTGTTGATTTTAGGGGGAGTAAATCCAAAATTTGAAAATTCAAAAACATCGAAAAATTTCAAAACTCAAAAACATTGGAAAAACAAAAATGAGTTTCCTGGCGAGCAAAAGAGAAAATGATAGTACATCAGTGGTCTGTCTAAACCTCTTTAAACCTTAAATGAAAAATGATAAGCAGCTCTATATAAGATGTATCGGTAGGCTCACAATCATTTTAAAGTGTGCAGGGTGATATAAACTTAAATCGACTGAAGACTGGGTGGGAACCATTCATTGGCATATGGTCTTAGTACCGAAATTTCGTTTGAGAGATTGCCGAGGTTCTGAGATATTCGGTCTTTATGCTGCTTATCATCTGGGTATCATGGTTGTTTCTTTTTCCGAAAAATAACGGGGACGCAAGTCTAGATCTTCCATGATACCATACATACGTGTACATATTGCATTCGACCTCAATAAGTGATCAACAATCACATGTCCATACAAATAAGTGATAATATATCACATTTATCCGGGAGTCAAGTTCGTCTCTCTGCTGTACGAAAGTACTGACCTGTTCACGGACTTGCTCCTGTGCCCTCATGCATCGAAAATCAAGTTCCTCATCAATAAGTGATTCTATCACATAGGGCTTGTTTTCAATCAAAATAAGTGAGAATCTCACATCATATACGGTCAAACAGATGATAATTGGTATACTCACCGGTAAGATGAACCCTCGTGCATACCTTGATACGGGAATGTGTCGTGATGTGGATGAACACCGGTCGGTAAGTATAAATCATACCTTAACGTATCCCCTCGCCATGATTACATCTGATAAGTTGAGCTTAAGTGGACAACAATACCGATAATTGTTATAGGATGCTTATCTTAATGTTAACTAATTGAACAAAAAGAGCGTTTTGGCATGACCGTACACTGATATGATTCTCTTACCCTCGAAACTCGCAAAAAGAATGTCTGTAGATATTTACTGTTTACAGTTTATGCATCTTTGTATATATTTGTTTATTGCTTTCCGTCTTTACATTTGATTTATTAAAAAATTCCAAAAAGATTTTAGGTGTGTTTTAATATAAACTTTATAAAAGCCAAAAAGATTTTGCTTCTAGTTTATTTTTGATTGACTGATGCTGGAACTCGAGTCTATCCTACCCAAAATCCTGATTGTAAGCCGGAAAACAATTGCATCTTCATAAACAGTCGAAGTTAACAAGTTTTGAAAGTTAAAGGATTAAAATTGATCATTTTCTAAACTTTCAAACTGTTGTCGGTTGGTGTTTGATTGAGATTTGATCTCATATGTGTCTTTTGTTTAAATGTTAACTATATTCCAAGCGGTTGTTCTCATTATGCATTTAGCTTTCTTGCATGTGCAGATGCTAAAGGCGAGGAGAACATGTTCGATGACAAGCTTTGGAATGAAGACACGAAGTGGAGGCACTCAAAGGATAAAATGATCGAGTTGCCGCTGACCCTTCATCAACACCACAAGGATCTAAAGATTTGACAAGTCAAAAGATTCACGAGCATGACTCAATGGAGAGTTCAATCTAAGGGGGAGTTTATTGACACACTACCTAAATGATAAGGGGAGTTTGTTGATACACTTTCTACTTACGACACGTGAAGACTTTGAAGATCCTCCGACATGGAAGACATGGAAGTTGAACCTCACGAGTAGCGTCCAAGGGGGAGTTTGTTGATACATATTTTGTGGACGCGACTCGGCTCGGTTCGACTCGGTTCGGTTCGGCTCAAGCCCGACGTCACGACATTCCTCCGTCGTGCGTCCCAGAGTTCGTCACGCGAAGCACGGAGAGCCGAGGATGTTTCCCGCTTGACACATCATCATGACATCATCATGATGATGTCATGATGATGTCACCATCTTGACTAAACTTCACAAATATTGAAACAAGCTGGATCTTACGTGCATGCTCATGCTTTTCATGTTGGGCCATTGTCACTTTGGGCCTTTGACCAACCTTGGGCCGGACACAAAGCCCCAATCGCACAACATATATAAACCGAAATCACTTGTGATTTCGGTAGAGAGACAGGAGCGGACAAGAGAAGACCCAGATCGCACAAGGAAGAACCCGAGAGAAATATTGAGAGTTTACAAAGTTTGATTTGTAAACATTGATTTGTAATTGTCTTTCAAGTATTAATACATTGGTGTTAATCGTTGGGTCTCGGTGTCCTTTTCGTGTTCTTGTCCATCTCTCGATCTCGGTTTGCATCTCCGGTTGGATTCCGCACAACCGGGTGTGTTTGACAACAAGGATTAGGCGACTAGATCCTCCCCTAGCCGGACCTACAACAATATACCTTAAAAATATGGGTAGTAAATTTCGAAATTTTTGTGACAATTTTTCTAGTAAACTTAAATATAGCTTGAGTTCGGCTTGATCTATTTACACTTGTTGGTTGGTCATGGACATTGACAAATTTATCATTGGAGTTGCTTTTATGTGACAACATACCTTAAAAAAATACGGGTAGTAAATTTCGAAATTTTTGTGACAATTTTTCTAGTAAACTTAAATATTATATATTTATCAACATTTTTTTAATAATGTCATCGTTAAATAAAACCTTTTGCTATTTTCTATCCGAAAGTGTAACTAATTAACCTGGATATACTTATACTTTCTATGTGTCACTAATGCCTATACTACATGAAGCTTTTTTTTTTTTTTTGTCTTGTTTTCATCTTTATGTATAGCACGCAATGATCGATAGCCTACGAACTAGGGATAAGGTTGATACAGTATTTGTATCCACATCCGTACTTGTACCGATAAGAAAAACATCAGTAGTACTGAATTTGAACAAAACTGTGTATCAAATACCATACCGAATATATTGGTACGGTACTAGTATTTCGGTACAGCACCCATATTGGTACCATTTTGTTTTTATTTTGTTGGGAGCTATCACCAACTCGTCGTCATTAAATAGCTCCGTTGTCGTCGAAACCCTAAAATCAGTCATTCCACTGATCCGCCAGATCTGGATTTGTCAAGACTCCATTATTCATTGCTGCCCATTATGGTCGTCGTTCACTGCTGTTATATAACCACCGAAAAGTTTTGTGAAGAAGATAAGGAGTCGGGTTGTTCCAGATCTGATTTCTTCATTTCTCGTTTTTGTTTTATGTTGAAATTGTTAGGGTTTTTGAGTGTACGGATTGATCTGCATGTTTTTGTTGATCTGAATTGTTTCGATTCAATTTGATGCTCTTGTTTGTAGTTATGTGTACTCTGTGGTGCTAATATGTTGTGTTTTTAGAGGATTTTATAAATTGAGCAGAGGTTGAAGTAGACTGTATGTGTGTGTTTTAGAGAGATATTTATTAAGTTTTTTAATATGTTAATTTTTATGTTTATTTATTTGAGTAAATACCCTCATGTGGGGTCCATTTGGTCAAATTTAACCATAAAACTAACTGAGTTCGGGCTAAAGCACATAACGTGCAAGGGACTGTAAACATCGAGTACGATTTTGTACTGTTTGAAGACAAATGACACACTTTGTAATCTGGTATCAACATAAAGGACGATTTTTGTAATATTAAAAGTGTATATTATATATAGTATAAGAATCAAATTAAAGATTTAAATTATAGAAAGGAAATTAGGGTGTTAATGTTTGTATAATATAATAAGGACTTTATACATACGTACGTACATACATGCATGCATGCATGCATGCATACATACATACATACAAAGTGTGGATCCTGCGGAAAGTGTGTTTTTTCTAGAAAATGTAGGAAGAGATCTGGGCCATCAGATGAGTGTATTTAATGGTTGAGATCATTTTGGTGGCATTTTGGTAATATACGTGTCTTTAAAATAGGCTAATTTAATTGATTGGGGGTAAATATGTCATTTAAGTTGTTTTAAATAAGGAAATAATTACCAATCATAAAACCACCTCCAAAAATGTCACAATTTTTTTCTCTCTCTCTAATCCCTCACATTTGAAAACATCAAATCATACAAAAACTAACGATAAATCAGATCTAGATGTGTTCATAGTAGTGTTTTAGCGCTAAAACACAATGTGACGAACTAGTGACTGACTGCTAAAACATAATATCAAGAATGCCAAAATCATATCAACCACTAACTGATAAAATACATTATGATAAAACAGTAACTGGAACCAGTAACTGATAAAATGCATTGTGATGAAACTAGTAACTGATAAAACACAACATCAAGAATGCCAAAATCACATCAACCAGTAACTGATAAAACACATTGTGATTAAACAGTAGATAAAATATAAAAGAACATGCCATTCATGAATCATAACTAGTATACCATATTGTGATGAAACCGATAATTGATAAAACACAACATCAAGAATGCCAAAAATCATATCAACCAGTAAGTGATAAAACACATTGTGATGAAACAGTAACTGAAACCAGTAACTGCTAAAACACATTGTGATGAAACCAGTAACTGATAAAATACAACATCAAGAATGTCACACCCCCAAAATACCACTTGCGGGAACACCGCGGGGCGTATGACGTACCAGGATCTTAGCCACCAATCACATTGAACTCATAAATATATTTAAATAAAACTTTCATTCATTATCATAAAGTAATACAAAACGTTAAGTGTAATTCATCGTATACAGCGGAAGCATAAATCAATTGTTAAATGTTTCGTAAACCATATGCACGAAAACCATTAGACTTGTCTTGCGATTCCATGTATCATGACCCATGACCACTCCAGCATCCCAGACAGCAAGTTCCAAAAGATAAAAACCTATAGCCTGCAAGCATGCAGACAAGTGTGTCAGACGACGCTGGTGAGTTCAAAGTTTGTTAACGTGTTTAGATACCAGTTACCAGATTAAAACGTTTCACAGATTTGATGTTGTTATTAACTCGATTACTGCAGATGGCTCTAGATTTATTTGCCCAAACCCCAATGCTCTATCACACATTGGTCAAGTGGTTAAGGTAATTAGTTCACGACCGTCCTCCCCGGTACGGTGTGAGGGTGCCAAACCTAATAGCGCTATCAACTAATAACCCTGTTGCCTCCCCGGCAACTAATCGGTATATGTAAGGGGACTTAACAATAGAAATGAGTGTAATAACCAACATCCCAATAACCCGACGTTCCTCCCCGGAACGATTACCAGATGTCCCTCCCCGTGACGCATGCTTGGGAAAAGAGCAGTGAACTCACCTTAGATTGCTCGGTATGTTACGTTATATTCCCGTTCCAAGTTAGTCAACCAAACCCTACCATGGTTACCAAAGATAACCAGTTTCATAAACATATATCCGAATCACGTGTTCAGCGTACTAGTTACACAAGTAGCATACAAGTAAGACACGCATCCTTATACAAGCCGTAACTGTTAATCATGCAATCCATTGATTCCTAACGTTTGTCGTAAAATCACATAACAAGTATTCAGTCGCACACTAGGCCATGTCCCCCGTGCATATCGTATATTAGCATTCAACAGTTGAGTTGGCCATTCACATTAGTTGTTCACATTGATCACTACAAGTTACTTTATCGCACATAGTTTGCATCTATCACATGATCATCTTTCATATCAGTTACTCAGTTATCAAGGTAACATTTAACAATTTGATGGGCTACCTTTACGAGTCGGCTCATGATCCTCACAACTAGTTTACACTACCATTATGCCTTAAACATAATCATAACACATGATCAACAACATAACCAGAAGGGACGAAACATCACTTCACCAGTGAACAATCTCGGTGAATAATCACTTGCGAAGAAATACTATGTTTCGCCGAGACCAGGCATGCGATGAAACACTATGTTTCGTCGTGGACATCATAGCCTGCAACCCTAACTGTTTCATCGAATCATCATCATTCGGCGATTACTATCTAATCTCCTAGAACACCAATTATCACCATAGTAGACTCATCGGTTTCTATTATGCATGAGCCCTAAATCATTAACAATGATTATCATTATAAGTAGCCTTCCAATGGATCAAAATCATCTTCCAAACATGCAACATAGATTCATCAGTTCATCGACATTCAACTTTACTACCAAACCCAATTTATCAATTCATCATAACAACATCAGGTTTTATGCAATCATTAACATTATGTCACCCTAGTTAATTAACAACCTTCTACCGAGTCCATCAATATCAATTCGGAGCATGAGTTCGTATACACATTAGCATAAATCAACATACATGTTATCATGAACCCTAGTTAGTCACTAGCAATTAATCGTCATAATTTAACATCGATTCCAGCATGTAACCCATATAATCGAGTTTACTTACAAACAAGCCTAAATTACTTACACAGTTTATAATGATCACATAATCACAAAGATTTATTCAACCATATACACAAAAGAACATAAATTATTCGATAGGTATCGCACTAACCGTGATACCTGGGGATTAGATTATCTCGAGGTGGAGAGGCTTCGAAACTCGCAGGTGCCGTCATGCAGGAAGGAGAGAAAGAGAGTGGTTTAGGGTTTCTGTTTTCGTCTCTCGACTGCAAGGGTTCTAATAATACATAGCGTTACACAGTTGGGCCACGAAGTGGGTTGGGCCGAACCCCTTATTGACGAAACACTCTCCTGGCGAAACACTCTCATGGCGAAACACATGTTTCGCCGAACCTCATGAGTGACAAAAAGTCCTATCTTTTGTCGCTAAGGGCCTGTGACGAAAGTCCTGCCTGGTAATCATTAAACTAACACTCAACTAATGTTAATATCATTCTACAATGATATTAATGATACAACGTACAACGAAATGTAAAACAGGATTTATAAAACAGGTGACGCATAAAGGAAAGGTCTTGAAATCTCGGGTTGTCACATCATCCCCAAATTGAAAGAAATTTCGTCCCGAAATTTGACAAGCAACCCAAAACAGCAAAATGTTAACCCAGGATAACTGTGGATTTTTCCGCAGGTTGGTACCACATCATCCCCAACTTGAAAGGGAATTTCGTCCCGAAATTCACCAATGATAGCAAAAGTTGGTTCAACCACCTGAACAATTGAGGATACTAGAGCTTCAACTGACCTTTGCATTACCACGTGAACTCCGATCCACATCTTGAGTTCCAACGAACTCCCACGATTGGAGTTCGACTATGCTAACGATTCTTGACGTCCTGGTCCATGATTTGAGTAGATTCCTCAACAACCGCTCCTTGTCATCAACCTCAGACTCTAATAAGGGTATCGCTAGTTTTCCGTCAGACAAACACTTCTTTTAGATCCGAGGCATAAATGTCATCGCGGTTGCTACCCAATTTGTCAGTTAACTCGAGTTTGGGAGCCATGTCACCGATTCGTTCCAGAAATTCGAATGTTTCAACGCATCGTAAACCAAGCTTGCCACATTTTCTATAGCGTATCTGTAACGCCCCAAAAACCGGTTATTAATTAAAATAAATGAAAATGAACAAAAAGTAACCTAGTTGATGGGTTATGATAAGAAATAAGTTAAAAATTTGAAATAATGCTTGAATTAAATACTTAACAACTTATAAGGGGGTAATGTGTAAAGTTCTAATAAATAAGGATTTATAGTGGGTAAACCCACAAACACACATTCTGTGCGTGGGTAGGAACGATCAAGCAGGAGGAGAACAAGGTGAAACCCTTGTTCTCCAAATTCAGCAAATTGAAGAGGAAATTCAAGGATAATCCAATGCATGAACTTCGATTTACACTCATCTAAACCTAGTTAGTGAAGTAGTAAGTTCAATTTTCTGAAATAATGCTTTGAAATAAGAAGGGTTCAACCCAATTCGATTTCTTTGATCCAAAGTGGGAAATCCTAGTTAGAATTGCTTCCTAGAACAGGAATTGTGTTGATTTTAGGTTGCATGAAAGGATTATAGCAAAAACCCACTTGTTAAGAAGTTAGTAAGGGTTTGATGATTATGAGAAATCATAAAACTAGGAAGTTAGTGTATAAGATTGTTGTGAAACTTGAATAATGAATGAAAGTGATATAGAATGAAATAGCTAGGTGAATTTGAATGAATGGAATTGTTGTGTGATGATTAACTAGTAAGAATATGCTTTATAGACTTGTACCATGTACCTTAACTACAATGCCTACCAAGTGTTCGATAAAATGCTTGAAAGATGAATGTATTTGTATTATGGAAAAATGGTATAATGAATTGATAGACTAAATGAAAGAATGAATGTTGTAATGTAGGCGTAAAGGAAGAAGGTACAAGCACCAAGAAGACGGAAGGTGCGCAAGATCGAGGTATGTTCCGTGCATACAAAACCTTACTTAAATTTTGTTTATAATTTTGATGAACAATCCGAGTTATAATGAATATGGTTAATAGTAAATGAATAACAAGCTCCTTGTGGGTTTGATTATGCTAACGAAGGTTACGATAAGCTATGCAAGTCGACCGGTTCGAATTGAACAAGTTAAGTAAGAATAGGGTACCGTCCGTTTAGAACGGGTGGTCTTAAACGCAATAAGGAATGTATGAAGTTCAATCCAATTAACGGATAGAACGAAGGATTTATGCCGAAAGTAATCAACCCGATGTTACCGGGTCGTAAGAGTACAATTGCATCTCATTATGAGAGTATATGCCAATCCATCTAGTTGGATAATCGTAAGTGTAAGAGAAATGAAAGAGTATAAACGAATGGAATTATATTGATGTTGTTATAAGCGAATCAAGTATTATGATTAACTCTTTAAAGTTTGTTGTGAATGTAGGTAAATCCTCATCTTAGGCGACTTGGAGAATTGGAGCGAGCACGTGTTTTTGATATGTCATGCCAATCGCTTCCGCTAGTTGCTTTAATGTTTTGTGTCAAATACTTGTCTATTTTGCATAACCTTGTTAGTCGTCAAACTTTTCAAAACTTGTTGATTTGGTTTTAGTAGTATGTTGTTGAACAAACCGTAGTGTTGTATTTAGTATGATTATAATTCTAACAGGGGTATGCTCGTCTTATGAACGGGTCATGCCCAAATTTTGTTAAAAGTTTTTATGAATGTTGTAAAATGCAAGGTCTTTAAATCATTAAAGTTGTTATTTTATTAATACGAATAAGCGGTCCTTACAGCGCCTACAGCGAACTCCCAGTGTTTCCTAAGCTTATCAGTTTTCATGACGGTCACGTGTTGTCGCCGAGTGATTTCCGATCTATGTAATATTTCCGAAAGTTTCGAATATAAGTCCTAGACCTGCGATTAGGTTGTCACCCACCTCAATCCCACTAGGAGGTTAACGTTACTTGTTCATGCAATGCCTCAAACAGAGTTGTTTGAATACTAGAATGGTGACTGCTACGGTAGAACGCAGCCAAAGATACGTGTCCTTACAATTTTCACCAAGTCAATCACACACATGCTCGCAGCATGTCTTCGAGTGTCAGGGGGTTCGTTTACTCTGACCATTTGTCCTATGGTGAAGAGTAATGCTCATGTCTGGACGTGAACCAAGAGTGTTGTGTAATGCCTGTCATAACCCGATATAGATCAAAATTAGAGGTAACAGAAGTTAGCACCTCGTGCCTAAAAATCGTCCTTCACAAGTAGTTACTCAGAGGATGCGAAGGCTTGGCAATCTTCCTTCTTTGCAAGAAAGCGTACCGATTTCATGCAACAATCAACGAGCACCCAAGTGATGTTATTTCCGTTCTGAGTTCCAGGTAGTCCAGTGACAAATCCGTGGTAGTCGGTTCCTAAACATTGCTGATACTCCACCTTGACTTTTCCACAAGTCAAACATTAGTCACAAACATTGCTAGGTGAGCCTTCATGCCCGACTGCTAGTGCATCCTAATATCTCTCATCAAAACCCAGTCGACTAGAATATCGAGGCCAGTGTGCTTTGCTCAACACGAGTTCCCTACAGTTTCCGTATAATGAGACCCACATTCGTTTCATGAGGTAACGGATATCGTCCGGCTTGCCGAAAGTTGCTCTTCCATACCCCGCATGGACCCAGCTTGAAAATTTCTTCCTTCAGTGCTTTGGGTTGAATAGAGCGAGTCTGATCAGGTAGGTTAGAGTCGATAGTGAGTTGCAATGCTCGTACGGGTTTAGGTTCCGCAGTTGAAGTCATTCAAAGGTTCCATCCAGCGATGCCATCGCATGCTCAGCTCCTTCCAAAACTAGGGTACCCGGGAGGCTCTTGTGATCGATCTAAGTAGTGCATTTGGTATCGTCCAAGTAATGCCTCCAGTTTAGATCCAAACTATATGGCTTCCACCGCCAGTTGTGACTCGTGTAATTCTTTTTGTAAGTCTACTACGTAAGCTATCACCTTCTCGTGTTGCATCAGCGTGTAACTGAGACTCTGATTCGAACCATCATGATATACCACCAAATCACCCGCACCTTCGGGTAAAGATGTCACGACCCCCGACCCACCCTGAATGGAATCGGGAGACGCGAACAGCCAAGTGGTACCGGTGATTATTTTGAAAAATATTGCAGCGGAAATTTCATTAGGACCGTGAGTTAGGAAAAATATCAGAGTTTAGAAAACACCGGAATTTATTTATTAAATAGATGGGATAAACCCATGTTTTACAAAGGTAGCTTTAATAAGGAATAACCCAATTACATAAAAACAATATTTCTTAATTTGATTTAATTAGTAAAATAAGCCACTTCTTGAAGCCTTTCAGTGCCGTATCCATCTCTTACTTCAATCTACCGTAATTACCTGAAATGCGTTTTAAAAAGGTTTTGTCAGCAGGAAATACTGGTGAATCATTCTTTTTACTAAAACGACATGTTTGTTATAATTTACAGTATTAAGAGAGATTACAATGTTTCTGATATCAACCAACTACCCACAGTATTTGTCACTCAACCATCCATCGGTAACCTCATTGTCCAATGGTGTCTGTGACTATGGTCATATCACTCATTGGCTAACCCGTTGTCCAATAGTGACGGTTATCAAGTAATGTATACAAAACCCCACATACCGGCTGTAACTTGGTGATTACATAAACTTAATCACTGTACTTATAACCTTGAAAATAAACATGATTTTGAAAGTAATTTGATAAAAAGAGAATGAGTCACATTATAAGCATGCAGATTTATACGGGCAGAATTTAGCCTACTGGTTAGCCTTGATATTGCAGATTTATACAGGCAGAGCTTAGGCTATTGATTAGTCTTGTAACCTAGTGCACACGAACTAGGTAAGTAACTAATACAACATTTACGATAACTCACGAGATTAAAACCCTCACAACAAATGACAAAGTGCAATCACTAAAACATCCATCGGATTCACAACGAATGACAGAGTATTCCCCGAGTTCAGGTGGTACTCAAACATCCTGTCGGAATCACGACTAATGACAAAGGATAACACTTAAACATTCATCAGATAGTTTAAATCGATCGGACATTTAATCGTAGCAGCGATCTGTTAATACCCGGTATCGTAGCAGAATTCGAGCTAGTGTGTGTTTGGTAGTAAACGGACTATATCTCAGTGCCTGAATCGAATTGTTACGTCGAACGAACGCCAGAAATCAAGTGCCAATGCCCTCTATTTATACTGGAAAGTTGGCTCCCTCGCGTGGCGCGAGAGCCTGTTGCGTGGCGCGAGGGGTGCCCTTTTAGCATAGGGTAGCCACGTGTCTTGGTAGCCTAGCTGAGTCAACCGTTTGTTAAAATTCATTTTCGACAACAAACTGTGTAGATAATACTGACTAGGAAATATCCCCCCTGAGTTTTAGGGCCCCTGATCCTGATTCCGATTGTTCTGAAAATTTTAGAGTTTATGTAGGATCACTTAGGGGTCTTAACTAAGGTTTCCTAGTGAATAAAATATAATAATAAATAATAGTTTTGGTAAGAGTTGTTATGGTTTGGGACAAAAAGGAAATAAAATGGTGAGAAAAGAAAATGGACCCACTTGGTAACTTTAGGGTTCAACTAGAAAGTCTCCTGGTAGAATATTGGGTATAACTTCTGAGCTATTAAAAATATATAATGCACTCGTGTTAAGTATATACCCCTAATTCAACATTGTCCCGATGTCCCGAGACCGAATCCCAACACTTAGTCGGGCAGAGCCCTGACATGAGTTATGGGGCTCAGATTAATCGGAAAGGGTAGCGGTGATCGGGAGTTAAAAATACTTAAAACAGGGCAGGGCTTTATTATTATTATGGGTGAAAATAAAATAAAACTAAAAATATAGGATAGAGTGGCCGAGAGATAAATGAAGGAAAAATGTCAAATTGTTTTATGAATAGTCTGATGCTTTATATAGTTGCCATCAAAATTTTATCCTTACTCCATCAATTTACACGTATTCAATTTCATGTACACAATTTCAGAATGAATGAGATGAAATTAGAAATAGCATGAATACGTGTACATGCATTTCAATTGTGATAAGTTTTATTTTTTTTTATTTTTTTATTATATTTCATACGAATTGCTTTATTATTATTATATTATTTTATTAATTTATATATTATAATTAATTCAACCGCTTTACTTATTTGGCGCGTATAACTTTTAAAATATGACGTTTTATAAAATAACGAATATGTCACTAGAATGAGAATATTTGTATCTTCATTTTGAATCAAGTTTCATTAAAAATTGAGTAGGTTCAAATACAATGTATTTTTATAATTTAATTATTAGATGGTTCCTAGACCCGTCTAGGTACTTCATATTTTTAATCTTCAACTTACCCGTAATCTACCCGTCAAATAATATAAGTTTTTATATACTTTTATTTTATTTAGAAAGGTCACCTATATACAGACCAATTAATTAATATAATATTTCAACCAACTATATAAAATAGTGTTTAAAACTATTTGGGTTGAATATTTATATTAAAAATAAACTAGTTACTAGTTATTAGTGGTTAATAAATTTAACCAAACCTATAATTCTTATATAAAAATAGGAATGTTACATCCTCCCCACCTTGTTTTAAATCTCGTCCTCGAGATTTAGGTTATGATATTTCTTTTAAACTTAAGTCATATTTTAGTCAATAAAAACAATATTAAGGTAGATGACACAGAATTAAAATATCAAATTTTGTAAATACGAGTTGTACAATAAGTAGGATTCAATGGTTCAACTGAATTAGTTAAAGAAATCGATGACAAACGAATGAGATGAAATGATATAATTTCCAAAGTGACTAGGTTTAATCCAAAAGATATATGATCAATAGATATTTTAAAATGAATGTGAAGGACTTTTAGAATCAATAAAATTCTTTGTCAAAAGAAAGCTTACTTTGATTGGCAACTGAGGAAGACTTAGAATCGACAGGTTCAAAATGAAATAAAAGCATGAAAAATGAATTGTCAAATATTTATGATATGAAAAAAAAATCAAAGTGTTGAGATGAGTGAATTGCAAAGATACACCAAAAGACAATAGAGTTAGTGTATCATTGTTTAGAGCTCCAAGTTGTTTTAATTGTGAAACAATGTGATAGTACACTATTAGTGACCATATTTTTCATACTATGTCCTAGAGATCGAAATATAATAAGAACAAGTTGTTTTGGCATGACCAACCAATATATTATATTTGTAATGCAAATGTAATATATATTATTTGTGTTCATGTCTGAACCGTATCTTACATATCAAAGATTTGTTACGCATTCTTACTATTTTGTAAATGGTCACCACTTTTAAATAAATATTAATTTAGTATTTTACTATACTATGTAAAATAACTTATATTTACTATGTAATATATATTACAAAACACCGCAATGAAGTTATTACATTACAAAATATTTTAGTATTATTATTTTGTAAAATAAATCACTATTATTTATAACGTTAAATGAAAGTTGTAAATAAATGTGTAAAAATATTTATTGTACAAAAGTATTTGTAAAATATTTTGTAAATATATAACACTTAATGGGTCGATTCTATGTGATTACTTATTTTCATTTTGAAACCATATAACGTTGTGAATGTATTTACAAATGTTGTAAATAAGTGAAAACGGGGACTATTCTTACATATTACAATGTTCCCCCTAACCCAACGTAGTTGATGACTACCATATGATTCTTATATGGTCATTTTCTTGCCAGAGCGTTACTGTACATAGTTACCACCAAACATGTGATAGACAATTATTTATATAATTTTATTCGTCCCTCTCATTCTTGTATTGTTTTATGAAAATATGTCTTCTCCTTACAGTACAAAATAAAATATTTTTATATATAATTAAAATTTACTAAATAAGTATGATGACTTAATTTATACATATTAACTATTCATTATCATGGTTGGATATTGGTTAGTGCTGCCTTGTTTAAGCATAGGTGATCAGTCCATGCCTAACTAAGGCTAGGCTCCCTAATACCTGCCCCTGACAATAACCCTAGTATCTAAAAATAATACTATCATACAAATATAATATCAGTATATTATAACTTTTAATCTCGTACTTTGCAAAAATGTACTTAAATATATATATTCACCTGTAAACAATGGTGAATATAATTTATTATTTAATTAAAATAATAATAATGCTATTACAGGATGTACCAAATGGATTACTGTAAATAAAACTCACCAATATAATATGTAATTATATTAAAAAGTTCAAGTCTAATTTTTTTTTTATCTGGAAATTTGGTGTGATAACCTTTGTTGTTGATGCATGGAATGTCTGTTGACTGCGTCTACAAAAAGTCTGAAGTTAAGATAGGTCAACAGAGGGTCAAAAATGTCAAAATATGTATTTTATGAGCTGGTTCGCTTATGTGTCAATGGTCTAGTTCGCTCATAGGGTAGTTCTGGTTCGCTTTAGTGTCAATAGGTCTGGTTCGCTTATATGGAAGTAGTCTGGTTCGCTCATGTGTCATGTCGTATAAGCGAACCAGAAACATTATATATAGGGATGTAGTCTGAAAGAGTCTCATAGTTGTGTGTGTAAGCTTGGAGCCAAACTCTGTCAAAATCTCATTTGAAAAGCAATAAAGTGATAGGAAATTAAAAGATAAGCTGTTGTAACTTCTTATATGTTGATTCCGCCTTCATATATGAAGATGAGTTACTCGGATTGACGTTTTCGGGTCAAAGAACGGTCCAACAAGTGGTATCAGAGCATCAGGACGAGGAGCTCATACTACAGCAGCTGATTCGGCTTTATTATCTCATTTCTACTCATATTTCTCTTTTATTTTTCGGTTTAAACAAGTTTTGTCGGACAGAATGGTTTGAAGTTCAAGTATATTGACCGAAACTTGTTATTAAACAATTTGTATAAGTTTCAGACTTTAAAACAAAGTAAAAATCATTCAATTTCATCTAAAACGTGATCGGTTTCAGGACAGAAACTTTGAACTTAGATCTGGAACGAATTAGCGGTCGGAATTGGACGAAAATCATTTCATTGTGATCGGAATTAAGTGTATTACAATCCTTGAAAGTATCAGTTTGTTATTCGGACTAAAAATCAGTTAAAATTTGTGGTTCGCTTTTTCGGTCATCGCAAGTTTCTGGTCCGCTTATCCGGACATTGACCTGGTCCGCTTATTCAATCATATTCTGAACCGCTCGAACGGACATTAGCTAGTTCGCTCGAACGATCATTTTCTGGATCGTTGTTACGTACATTAGCTGGTTCGCTCGAACGAACAGCTTGTGTGGTTCGCTTATCTGAACATCGGCTGGTTCGCCCGATCGAACATCAGCTAGTCCGCTCGAAAGGACAACATCTGATCCGCTTATACAGACAAAGTCTGGTTCGCTCGAACAGGCTTTCTGGTTCGCTCGAACGACAATATCTAGTTCGCGTTTACGGACATTATCTGGTTCGCTTGAACGGACATAATCTGATCTGCTTATTTGGACAACATTGATAGTTTCGCTTATTTGTCACATTTGTTAAAATTCTCAAAAATTTGTCTAAGTGATTGATTGATTTTGCAGGTACGATCAAATGGATGATATTTTCATGAATCCCTTCAGCGATATGTACGCATTCACGGGTAGTTCAGGAAACAACGATACTTCTTCAAGTGATGCAAACAAAAGTCCACCGAAAGAAAGAAAGAAGGAAGCTTGGGAGTCTGAAAGCGCATTTGGAACATTTAACAAACCTCCTAAGTTGATGGCTATAGAAGATTATAGTAGGTGGGCAACAAAGTTCGAAGATTGGTTGATGGCATTTGCTTTTCTTAGCTGGAAGAGTATGAAGAATGGTTTTGCCCAAGGAAAGAAGAATGGTGAAGCACTAAGATCAGCTGAAGAGATTGAAAATTTTGTGGCTGAGCAAAAATGTGTGGCATTATTGTTTCAATCGGTGCGTGAAGACATCATTTCACTGATAGATTACTCCAATTCTAAAGACTTATGGGAAAAACTCAAAAAGAAGTGTCTTGGAAGCAAAGAAATTGTAAAAAATAAAAAGAAACTTCTTAGGAAAGAGTTTGATTTGTTTGGATGTCTTAAAAATGAATCGGTGTGTAAAATGATTGAAAGGTTCGGTCATCTGAAGCTGGAATTAGAAAGACATGAGATCAGATATTCTGATGATGAGCAAGTAGACAAGTTGTTCGATTCATTGCCAGACGAGATGGATTGGAGATATTATGCACTGATGTTGAAAAACACTATTGCTCCAAAAGATTTGACTCCGGATGTATTGATTGAAAGACTGGAAAGTCATGAACTAGAGCTGAAGAAAACGTTTAAAGTTAATAATTCATCTTATCAGCAGAATCTGGATTTATACTATCCAAAGAGCATGATGCCGAAAGCTACTTCTCCAAAGACTGCATTTTCTGCTGAAAATGTGTCGACAGTTGACAAAGAAAGTCAAAGTGGTCAAAGTAGTGGAAGTCACAGTGGTTTTCATAGTGGATCTTCATCTTCTGGAAGTCATTCTGATGCAAAGAATCGTTTTCAATGCAACATTGCAATAGACTTGAAGAATGCTCAGAACTTTGATGAGGAATCGGCCAAGCAGCAGATGATCTTTCTAGCATCAGTGTTGGAATCGTATGAAGGATTGGTAGCTGGGAAGATTGGCAATACAAATCTGACGAAAGAAGATTACGATCAGATTGATCCGGAGGAAATGGAACTGATCGATATTCGTTGGGCTATGGCAAGTGCTGTTCGTCGTGCACAAAGATTCATGGAAATTACTGGAAGAAAAACAATTGGTGGTGCTTCTACCAAGCTGGGGTTCGATAAATCGAAGGTGACTTGTTTCAAATGTAAGCAGAAGGGACACTTCAAACGAGAATGCCGAAACACTTATGTTGATGAGTCAGAAAATCCGTTTCGAGATGATTATTACAAAAGGGCAATCTACCATCAGAATAAATCTGAGCCGCCTAGATTGAAGCAGGTTGAAGATAACAGAGACAAATCAAGGGCTCTTGCTGTGATTTATGATGATGAGGGGTATGATTGGAGTAAGGAAGTTCTACTGGAAGAAGATGCGGTGGGTTACGCATTCATGGCAAGCAATGATGAACCCGTTAAATGGAAAGATGATCGTACTGAGGAACAGAAGTATCAATACCGGAAGATGGCTGCTGAAACCAAGATTATCAGACTTTCTGGTATCTTTCTGGAAGCTAGAAGAGCAAACAGATGGGATCCAGATAGAGAGTGCTATCTTGATAGGTATGGCAACATTGCGATTGATGACAAAACGTTAGATATCGAAGCCATCATCAAGGAGTACAAAGAAGATGATGAGTATTGGCAACACAAATGGTGGGGAACTCCAACTTCGAAAATGATTGAAGAAGAAAAAGAGAAAGAGAGAAAGGAGAAAGAGGAGAAAGAGAAGAAAGAAAAGCAGGTTGATACAGGCTTAATTGATACTACGCAAGAGTTGACAGCTGAGAACCTGGGAGTGATGGCTGACAAAGTGCTAGCTGCTAAAGCACTTGAGGTAGATCCTAATTCTGTTACTGAGTCAAAGGGATCGGTCAGTCAAAGTGTGTCAACAAATGCGTCAGGTAACAAGATTGACGGGAATGCTGACTGCAAAAATTGCACCAAACAATGCAATTTTTGTAGCACTGTCACGTATCTTAACAGTGAGAAATTTAAGAATCTGACAACAAAGGTTAGAAATGTTGAAGATCAGATTCTTGATCGTGACAAAAGTGTAAGAGCTTCAACTGAACGGATCAAAGAATTAACGGCTCAAATTGAAAATGATAAAATTGAACGTGAGAAAATAAAATCTGAAAATGAAAAGTTAATTCTTGAAAACCGTCAGATTTCTGAAAAGTTTGAGAAATTGAAAAGCATTGTCAAAGATAGTGATGATCGTAATGGCAAAACATTTAAAGAAAATGAACATCTAAGAGCTGTTTTGAGATTAAAAGAAGAATCGATTAATGAACAACTGGATCAAATTGCTAAACTGAAACTTAAAGTTCAAGAAGCTGAAATTGAGAATGAACGAATCCAGTTGAAGCTTAACAGCTATAAATCAGCAAGCTTTGTTTTGCAGCATATTGTTCCTAAACCTATAGGGAAAAACAAAGATGGCGAGGATGTTTTTTCTGATGGAACGGGTGTAGGTTTTCACAAAGTTCCACCGCCAATTTTAGACAACTACACGAAAAAGCAGTCTAGTTTGGTGGAAATTGAGGAAGAAAGTGAAGTTAAACTTCCTGAAAACATTGATGTCACGTTCACATCTTCCAATGACGAGGGTGTCCAAAGTGATGTGGTGAAAAGTGTGGTAGACAAAGTGCTTAAACCGGATTGTGACACTTCTGAGGAGGATGGGTGTTTCTTAGAAAAATACATTCAGAAATCAAAGTCCAAAAACAACTTAAGTGATGAATCGGGTCTTGTGATGTACAAGATGGCTGGATCTGATAAGTTGTATTCGGATTTTGAGTTTCCCATTGAGAATGTTAATGTGAAAAAATTGACAAATGTTTTCAAGTTAGTTGAAGTTGAGTTGTCAGAGGTGAACAGTTTGAGTCAAACAAAAAGGCAAATGAATTTTGAGAAAGATAAAGCTTATTACAAAAAGCCTATTGTTCCACCATGTTTTTATAATAACAATCGAAACAATTGGTTGGGTGGTTATAAAGGTGGTAAGAGTTATCAGAAAAGGAGTTTTCAAAACAGAAGGTTTGCTGAAAAGAAGGTGTTTGTAAATGGTTCAAGTTCACTTTCTGATGAGGAAAATGAAATTTTTTCAAAATCAAATAAAGAGTTCTTTGAAAAGAGAGCTTCGCAGGCTCAGTCTGAAGGCACGAGTCGAGTAGCTAATACTCGTACTTGTTTTAGATGTGACCAAGTTGGTCATATTGCACGAATGTGTACATATGTGAAGCCTAGGACTGAAGCTGTGAAGGTTCAACAAAAGAAGGTTGATGTGAAGGGTAAATCACCAATGTATGTTGAGAAGAAAGTGATAGAGAAGCAAAAAGTTAAAAATGATGACATCAAAGTGAAAAATGAATCCGTAAAGAAAGTGGTAACTAAAAATGACAAATTTTATAAACGGGTTGCATTAACTGAACAAATTTGGAAACCTAAAACAGAGAAGAAAATTTCAACTTCTGAAGTGAAAAAGGCTGAAGAATCAATTTCGGTTGATTATGATGCAAATTTTCCACCTTTGAAGGCTGAAAATTTCAAAATTCAAATTGCGAGAGTCAAGGTTACACCTAAGGCTGATGAAGCCTGGGTGGACACCATGTTCGAATAAGCAGTTTGAATTGCCGGAGCTTCCTGGAAAGCGAAGCATGAATCGGCATCTTTATTGAAATGTTTTAAAATCAACTTGTGGTATGTGCAGGATCTTCCAAGAGCCATTTCAAGATGGATCATGGATAGTGGCGCATCTCGACATATGACAGGAAAAACTGCATTATTGTATGATGTGAAGAATATCAATGGTGGTTATGTGGGATTTGCAGGTCATGAAGGTGGTAGAATTGTTGGTGAAGGAACGTTATCCAATGGGATTGTGACGTTTGAGAGAGTTAACTACATCACTGAGCTGGAGAACAATTTGCTTAGTATCTCGCAGATTTGTGACAATCAGTATACTACTCACTTCACTGATAAGGAATGTTTGATTTTGAAACCTGGGTTTGTTATACCTGAAGAATGGATTATCATGAGGGCACCTAGAGTTAATGATTTATATGTGTTAGACATGTCTGTAGCAACTACAACTACTGGTCAAGCACATTGTTTCGTGTCAAGAGCAACTGAGAAAGAATCAAGATTATGGCACCGAAAGATGGGGCATATACATCTTAGAAAAATGAATCATTTGGTGCACAATGATTTGGTATTGGGTGTTAATATCAAAGGTTTTCATTTGGAAGGGGAGTGCATTAGCTGCATCAAAGGCAAGCAGAAGAAAAAGTCACACTCTACAAAGCAAGTCAATTCAGTTTCGAGACCTCTGGAAAGACTTCACATGGATTTGTTTGGTCCGGTGAATGTCAAAAGTATTACAGGAGATTACTATTGTTTGGTTGTTACTGATGATTATTCCAGTTTTTCGTGGGTTTCTTTCTTGAAGACGAAAGATGAAACATTTGACAGTTTGATGGGGCTGTTCAGGAAGATTGAGAATTTGTACCAAAGGCGTATCAAGAGAATTCGAAGTGATAATGGTACTGAATTCAAGAATAGCAAGATGGAAGAATTTTGTGATGAAAGAGGTATTTTGCATGAGTTTAGTGCTCCGTATACTCCGCAGCAGAATGGAGTCGCAGAACGCAAAAACCGGACGCTAATCGAGACGGCTAGAACTATGCTCGCAGATTCAAAGTTACCGATTAATTTTTGGGCTGAAGCTGTTTCCGCCGCATGCTATACGCTCAACAGGGTTCTTACTGTCAAGAAGTTCAACAAAACATGCTTTGAGCTAATCAATAATCGCAAACCGAATTTGAAGTATCTAGAACCGTTCGGGTCACCTTGTACGGTTATAGAACCTTTTGGGAAGTTTGGTCCGAAGTGCATTGAGGGTATATTTGTTGGTTATTCAAATCCATTGCGACGTGTCTTCGTTCCAAGTGAAAAGCGGATTATTGAAGCTGCAAATGTTGAATGTCAAGGTTATACTATGCCGCCGCATAATCCTGGTGATTCATGGCGTTATCATTATGACAAACTTTGGGATTCGTTTGACATGAGAGAAGAATCAGAGGATGATGAAGATTTCTTTGATGAGTTGGATATTTTGCGTGAATATGAGTCGCAGTTAAGGTTTCCAGCTGAGTATTCAAGAAGACCACGGGAAACTTCAAATGATGATGAAGCAGGTCCAAGTAATGCTGGTGAACATGATGATGTCCAACAAAATGAAGTTGCTCAGGATAATCAATTGGCTCAGAATGATAATCTAGAAGCTGAAAACATGCCAGTATTTGATCATGGTGATTCAGATTCAGATTCTGAGGGGGAGCAAATTCAGATTTCAAGTCAAACAAACCAAGTTGGTGAACAAGATGCAGAGCAGAATGTTACTAATCTGGAGGGAAATGTAGATGTTCCAAGTGAAGTGATGCCGCGAACTTTTTCATATCATCCAGAGGAGTTGATTATAGGAGAATTGCAAGCTGGAGTTCGCACTCGAAATCAGATTGATAAAGGGCTTACATGTTTTTATACAAAAGTTGCTCCTTTGCAAACTGAATTCTCATTAAGTTGTTTTATCTCGCAGGTTGAGCCAAGAACTTACAAAGAGGCGCTTACTGAAGACTCTTGGGTCAATGCAATGCAGGAGGAACTTAGTCAATTCGAGAAATTGGGAGTGTGGAAGTTAGTTGATTTGCCGGATGGTCATAGGAAGATTAACACTAAGTGGGTGTTCAAGTGCAAGAGAGACGATAGAGGAGTTGTCGTAAGGAACAAAGCTCGACTCGTTGTTCAGGGATTTAGTCAACATGAGGGAATTGATTTTACCGAAGTCTATGCTCCTGTAGCACGACTAGAGGCTATCAGAATTTTCTTAGCATTTGCGTCTTGGAAGAACTTCAAAGTATATCAGTTGGATGTTAAATCGGCGTTTCTTTATGGGAAGGTTAAAGAGGAGGTTTATGTCGGTCAGCCACCGGGCTTTACCGATCCAATCCACAAAAACAAGGTCTACTTATTGGACAAAGCGCTGTATGGTTTACACCAGGCCCCGAGAGCCTGGTACGAGACTTTGTCTCAACACCTACTAGCCAACAAGTTCATTCGTGGAAAAGTGGATGCCACTCTCTTCACTAAAGTCGTTGATGGTCATCTTCTGATTGTTCAGATTTATGTGGACGATATAATCTTTGGGTCAACAAATGAAAATCTATGTAAAGATTTTGAATCAGTGAAGAAGCAGAAGTTCGAAATGTCATCAATGGGGGAGATGAAATTCTTTCTAGGTTTACAAGTTGAACAACTTCCTGAAGGAATTTTCATTCATCAGTCAAAGTATGTTCATGATATTCTAGAGAAATTTGGAATGTCAGGTTCTACTCCTGCTGCTACCCCACTTGCAACAAATCATGGGATTCACCCAGATCTCACCGGAGACAGGGCTGATGAAACGTTTTACCGATCCATGATAGGTTCTTTAATGTACCTAACTGCTTCACGTCCTGATATAATGTACCCAACGTGCCTCGCAGCAAGATTTCAGTCTAACCCGAGAGCATCACATATGATTATTGTGAAGAGGATATTGCGCTACCTGAAAGGAACTCCTTCATTGGGGTTGTGGTATCCTAGGAAAGGTGATTTTACGCTCGAAGGGTATTCCGATTCGGATTTCGGATGCAGCAAAGTCAATTCAAAGTCAACAACTGCAGGATGCCAGTTCTTTGGTCCTAGATTGGTTACCTGGCAGTGTAAGAAACAAACGTCTGTGGCGTTATCTACTTGTGAAGCGGAGTATGTTTCTGCTAGCAGTTGCTGCTCTCAGATCTTGTGGATACAGCAACAGATGCGCGACTACGGTTTGCAGTTTCTTAACACACCTCTTTTTGTTGATAATGAGGCTGCTATTAATATAACAAAGAATCCAGTACATCACGCTAAAACTAAACACATAGAAATTCGTCATCACTTTATTCGTGATTGCTTTGAGAAAAAGTTGATACGAATTGAGAAAATCCACACAGACGAACAGAAAGCTGATTTACATACCAAAGCTTTTGATAAAAATCGGTTTAAATATTTGTTAAAACTGAATGGTATGAAGCTTCTGTCGGTGTCGGATGGTATAATTGGCGTTGATGAGAGTACTGTTGCGGATGGAGATGAGAAACAATCTGCAATGGTTTGTCGAATTTTTACTTGTTTTGGTATTTAGGGGGAGTAGATGTTTGTACATAGTTTATTTTCAGAAAATACAAAAACAGTAAAAAATGTAAAAAGACAAAAACATGATAAAATCTGAAAAAAGAGCTTGTGTATATAGGGAAAATGATAGTACATCAGCTAGACGATTACAACATGCTAAAGATTTGAAAAGTATAAAAGAGTTAAACAATCTTACTGATGATGTGTCGATAGGTTTTCGCACATTTAGTAGATTTATTCGGGATATAAACCTAAAATTCAAACTTGTGAATTTGTGGGGAACACTACTTGGATATATAGGTAACCCCTGAAATCTCGTTTGAAAGGTCTCTTAATCTGATATACTAGGTCTTTATACTCAATGATGTCTGGGGTATTATTCCGGGACTTCTGCTGAACGGTAGTTCTCACCTAGTCCCTGGCTAATACTTGCTGCAATGCTTGAAACACAGCATTAAACCCTCAGCATGCTGAAACAATAAAATTGATAAATGCTGCTGTTGTAAGCAAAAAGATCCTCTAAAGGGGACACACTGAAAAGTCGAAGCTGATATCTCTCTGCGTATACGGAAGTATCGATCTGAGATCCCTCAGCCCTCGCATACCTAAATTATATACAGATATCATTGTAGTATTCTCACCTGTAAGACTGATTATTGAGATTCTGGATACGGGAGTATATTCAAGAGGTGGGACACATGAATGAGCTAAGTTCTTAATTCATCTAAATCATATCCTGAATAAGTTGAAATTTGTGTGAGAATTTAAGATGGATCAGTATATCGACAATCGAGGTAAATTGGTTAAGTCTGAGTATGTAATGTAGCTTAACGGTACTTGTGATTTGTCTGATAAGCTGATATGATTCCCTGACACGCTCACCAAAAATATGTTTGTAAATAGTTTACTTTGTTTAATTTCTGCAATTTAAGTTTTCTGTATTTCATTTCTTAGTTTAGATCACTTTGATAAAAATCCAAAAAGATTTTATTTCTGCTTTATTTTCCGACAAACCAAAGTGGAGAGATGATTGTTGGATTCTTAGATATTTGAAGCAGATGCAGGAGATTCTGAACTGAAGAATGAGGAGAGCTTACTTTGAAGAAGTTTGATTTGTTTGAAATGTCAAAAACAAGTCCATTAACTTGATACTTGTTATTTTCAGAAATTGTTGTTTTAAAATCAGTTGTTTCGTCAAATGATCAACCAAGGTCATTAAATTGGACTTGGTAGATTAATTGAGTAATCAGGGTCATTAACTTGGACTTGAATACTTAAGTGGATTGCTATAACTGATTGATTTTGTGATTTAATGTTGAAAAGATAGTTTGTAATGTTTGTTTGTTGAGTATCAGGTTTGAACTTCATTATTCCCAACGGAAGCTATTTGTTAAAGCTTGAACCAGATATTTCAAGATCCCAGCATACTGAGAGGGGGAGTCTGTGAAAGGGGAGTCTGGATCAACAATCAATGGGAATGTGAAGATAGAGTGCTTATGATGAAAAGACAGAGGTGATGAAAAGACTAAGATTGAAGACTACGGATCTAAAGATGCTAGAAGACTACGTCAACATCCAAGGGGGAGTCTGTTGATGCATGGAATGTCTGTTGACTGCGTCTACAAAAAGTCTGAAGTTAAGATAGGTCAACAGAGGGTCAAAAATGTCAAAATATGTATTTTATGAGCTGGTTCGCTTATGTGTCAATGGTCTAGTTCGCTCATAGGGTAGTTCTGGTTCGCTTTAGTGTCAATAGGTCTGGTTCGCTTATATGGAAGTAGTCTGGTTCGCTCATGTGTCATGTCGTATAAGCGAACCAGAAACATTATATATATGGATGTAGTCTGAAAGAGTCTCATAGTTGTGTGTGTAAGCTTGGAGCCAAACTCTGTCAAAATCTCATTTGAAAAGCAATAAAGTGATAGGAAATTAAAAGATAAGCTGTTGTAACTTCTTATATGTTGATTCCGCCTTCATATATGAAGATGAGTTACTCGGATTGACGTTTTCGGGTCAAAGAACGGTCCAACATTTGTTAAGTGACATTACCAGGGAATGTCGAATAAAATGAAATAGGGAAATTGCAAAGGTATGTGACTCCTTTTTCAGTGCGAATAATTATGACTCTGATTAGACTGTGCACTGATGGTTGTGAAATCTTGTTCTATCATACCTCAGCAACTTCATGTCGTTTGTAGGATCACGTGGCCAAGTGCTTCTTTTTAATTAATAGTTCTTCTACTGACGGGATTCGCATTGGTGTCGTCGTGCCCAATTTATATTTTTCCAAAGGTCTCGCCTTGAAAGTTGTGTGTGATATATTTTGACGTCTGTGTATAATTTAATTTTCATGTGTTTTCTTGTGTACTAGCACAACTTTTATATGCTTCTTACTTGCATTAATAGTTTATGATAATGTATTGGAAATTCTTATACTTTTGATAGCGTCCTAACTTAAAGGGTTTCCATTGCACGAGTTACGAGGTAGATGATCAAACGAAATAATGTTTGATATCGGAATTATAGATATATACGAGAGATTCTTGATAAAGAAATCTAGACTTATTATTAACACATATGCTTGTGCTTTATTCCAAATTGTAATCCTTATACCTTATAGATATACATATCTATATAATCACATATTTCACATGCTGTAATATACATACCCTTTATAAGGTCAATGTATTTTAACAAATTCTTATTTTCAAAAACAAGTCAGACATCAGGTCATGATACTATTTAGGGAAATCTTGTCACTTGTTTGACATATTATATACCCCGTCTTATCCGGTTCGCGCCGGAGAGGTAACCTCAATATATCCGGACAAGCTGGAGAGTCTGCTACACCATACCCAGTCTTGTCGGAGAAAAATTTATATTTCCCATAAATAGTATTTTTCTTAAATCATGATTTGGAAAGTGCATTATGACTTTCAACACGAATCAGGAAATTAATATTCACCTGACTGATCATATTCTAAAGTAGTACCAATAAATAAGAAATAACAGTGGTCAAGTGTTATTGCTTATTTATTATACTTGCAACGTTCTAGTTATCATGGCATACCAAAACCTATCACACTTTATTTACACAAGTATTTAGCTTATCTCGAAGCTTATACTAAGGCATCTTTTCTTAAGTTCAAGTCTAAATGCTATCATGTGTGCTACCAGTTAATAGCAATCTCCTAACTCTTTTATATAAACTTAGGTATTATTATCACAACACCTATAGGCTTAAATCAGTGGCTCTGATACCACCTTCTATCACGACCCCCGACCCACCCTGAATGGAATCGGGAGACGCGAACAGCCAAGTGGTACCGGTGATTATTTTGAAAAATATTGCAGCGGAAATTTCATTAGGACCGTGAGTTAGGAAAAATATCAGAGTTTAGAAAACACCGGATTTTATTTATTAAATAGATGGGATAAACCCATGTTTTACAAAGGTAGCTTTAATAAGGAATAACCCAATTACATAAAAACAATATTTCTTAATTTGATTTAATTAGTAAAATAAGCCACTTCTTGAAGCTTTTCAGTGCCGTATCCATCTCTTACTTCAATCTACCGTAATTACCTGAAACGCGTTTTAAAAAGGTTTTGTCAGCAGGAAATACTGGTGAATCATTCTTTTTACTAAAACGACTCGTTTGTTATAATTTACAGTATTAAGAGAGATTACAATGTTTCTGATATCAACCAACTACCCACAGTATTTGTCACTCAACCATCCATCGGTAACCTCATTGTCCAATGGTGTCTGTGACTATGGTCATATCACTCATTGGCTAACCCGTTGTCCAATAGTGACGGTTATCAAGTAATGTATACAAAACCCCACATACCGGCTGTAACTTGGTGATTACATAAACTTAATCACTGTACTTATAACCTTGAAAATAAACATGATTTTGAAAGTAATTTGATAAAAAGAGAATGAGTCACATTATAAGCATGCAGATTTATACGGGCAGAATTTAGCCTACTGGTTAGCCTTGATATTGCAGATTTATACAGGCAGAGCTTAGCCTATTGATTAGTCTTGTAACCTAGTGCACACGAACTAGGTAAGTAACTAATACAGCATTTACGATAACTCACGAGATTAAAACCCTCACAACAAATGACAAAGTGCAATCACTAAAACATCCATCGGATTCACAACGAATGACAGAGTATTCCCCGAGTTCAGGTGGTACTCAAACATCCTGTCGGAATCACGACTAATGACAAAGGATAGCACTTAAACATTCATCGGATAGTTTAAATCGATCGGACATTTAATCGTAGCAGCGATCGAGTAAATACCCGGTATCATAGCAGAATTCGAGCTAGTGTGTGTTTGGTAGTAAACGGACTATATCTCAGTGCCTGAATCGAATTGTTACGTCGAACGAACGCCAGAAATCAAGTGCCAATGCCCTCTATTTATACTGGAAAGTTGGCTCCCTCGCGTGGCGCGAGAGCCTGTTGCGTGGCGCGAGGGGTGCCCTTTTAGCATAGGGTAGCCACGTGTCTTGGTAGCCTAGCTGAGTCAACCGTTTGTTAAAATTCATTTTCGACAACAAACTGTGTAGATAATACTGACTAGGAAATAACCCCCCTGAGTTTTAGGGCCCCTGATCCTGATTCCGATTGTTCTGAAAATTTTAGAGTTTATGTAGGATCACTTAGGGGTCTTAACTAAGGTTTCCTAGTGAATAAAATATAGTGTTAAGTATATATACCCCTAATTCAACCTTGTCCCGATGTACCGAGACCGAATCCCAACACTTAGTCGGGCAGAGCCCTGACATGAGTTATGGGGCTCAGATTAATCGGAAAGGGTAGCGGTGATCGGGAGTTAAAAATACTTAAAACAGGGCAGGCTTTCTTATTATTATGGGTGAAAATAAAATAAAACTAAAAATATAGGATAAAGTGGCCGAGAGATAAATGAAGGAAAAATGTCAAATTGTTTTATGAATAGTCTGATGCTTTATATAGTTGCCATCAAAATTTTATCCTTACTCCATCAATTTACACGTATTCAATTTCATGTACACAATTTCAGAATGAATGACACGAAATTAGAAATAGCATGAATACGTGTACATGCATTTCAATTGTGATAAGTTTTTATTTTTTTTATTTTATTATTATATTTCATACGAATTGCTTTATTATTATTATATTATTTTATTAATTTATATATTATAATTAATTCAACCGCTTTACTTATTTGGCGCGTATAACTTTTAAAATATGACGTTTTATAAAATAACGAATATGTCACTAGAATGAGAATATTTGTATCTTCATTTTGAATCAAGTTTCATTAAAAATGGAGTAGGTTCAAATACAATGTATTTTTATAATTTAATTATTAGATGGTTCCTAGACCCGTCTAGGTACTTCATATTTTTAATCTTCAACTTACCCGTAATCTACCCGTCAAATAATATAAGTTTTTATATACTTTTATTTTATTTAGAAAGGTCACCTGTATACAGACCAATTAATTAATATAATATTTCAACCAACTATATAAAATAGTGTTTAAAACTATTTGGGTTGAATATTTATATTAAAAATAAACTAGTTACTAGTTATTAGTGGTTAATAAATTTAACCAAACCTATAATTCTTATATAAAAATAGGAATGTTACAAAAGACGATGCTCAGTGTATTGCAGAGTTGGGATTCGAAAGCTGAAAAGACGTCCTCCTGTTTTGTCTTCCACGAACACAGCTCCCTGATGTGCTAAAGAGGTTACCGCGGTGTAATTTCTGAAAATCCCTCGATGAATCTGCGATAGTATCTAGCGAAACCAAGGGATTGCTGTATCCCCGTAGAAATCTTTTGTGTCGATCAGTTTAACCAAAATGGGTCTTAGCGAGATCCATGTGTATTCCCACTTCGTTGATTATATGACCAAAAGGTACCTCTCGAATCCAGAAATTACATTTAACAAGACTTTGCGCGGAGTGGCTTCTCCCTCAGGAGCTCTAAAATAAGGTACAAATGCCGCCCATGATGTTCCTTTCTCCTGGAAATGATCCAAAACGTCATCGATAAACATGGTCGATTCATGTGGTCCATAAAGCTGCTGGTGGGTTGATTAACTCAATGGTTATGGTGTACAAAGTCGCACTGGCTGTATTGCGTTCGGTATCCCGTTCCAGGAACATTCTCCCCTTGGACTTCCATCTGATAATAGCTCGTTCGTTAACCAATCCTCGAATGGAAACTTGTCCCTCACAACTGGTCAACTGGGTGTTACTACATGGTCGAAGCGAACGGTTCTTGACTGTCACCTTGCTGAGTTCTCGATAATCAGTACATATACGAAAAGGCTTATCTTCACGGACATAATTGGGACTCCCCAAAGCGAAAAACTAGGTCCAACAAACTCATGTCCAACGGTTTCTGTAGTTGATTAGACAGTTCTTGCAACCCTCATGGTGCAAGTCGGTAAGGAGTACGAGTAATCAGGGCTGCTTCTAGCGCGGGATCAAACTGAGATTTTTCCCTAAAAGTGTGGGGGTAAACCTGGAAGTTCCTCGGATGGCACACCGAGAGGAATCACGAACAATTGGTGGATCATCGATCCTCTTTTCCTTAGCCTTAACATCAGTAACGGTTGCTAACTTAGCGGGGTAATCCCTCCGTAGACATTTCTGGGCCTTCACAGCTTAAAAGGCGCTAACCCTTGCACCACCCTGACGCTTTAGAATAGATAACGGTTCTCCACCAGGGAGAAGAATACGCAAAATTTTCTTCTCACAGGGTATATCTATTCGATCTCTGGGTACCACTCCACACTAACTTCTGCACCAAAACCATCAAAAATAGTAGAAGGAAGGTCGATGTCGAACACTTGTCCCACAAGGTCGAGTTTGCATCCCGGCGAACATATGAGGTTTCATTTGTCTTGCCATCAGCCGATTCCACAACAGGTTCGGTTTCAAGAAGCATCAAGGTTAAACAGAACCGAGGCGAAGTGATTGGTTACTCAAAACATACAAGCTACCATGTTGCTATTACACCTGGCGTTGCCTATGCCAATCCTAAATACCCTTCCATGAGCATCATTTCCAGTGTTGTTGTTTTCGTTACGAGAATTTCCATTACTGCCGTTGTTCCCTCGGTTGTTGTCGTCTCGATTTAGCAACAGCCAATCCATGTCGTAGACACCTTTATTTCCATACCGCAATCTATGATTACGAGCAACTTGATGTTGACGTGACTGTTTCCTCTAATGTCGTTGCTTGGAACGGAGCCCTACGATCTTTCATCAACCAAGTCCATCTTTTCACATACACATTCCACACTATCATCAAATGTCATCGCTTATGTCCCGATCGGTTCGTAAGAGTTGACTCCCATGAGTCGCTGACTACTGTTAAGGATTCGATTGAAGCCAATTTGCTGATGTTCGTTGCCGGTATTCTGGGTCGTTCTAATACTGAGGTTGGTAAAGCACTACGCTCATCCTCTTGTCCGTTGTTCTCGCAAGTTGACTGAGTAATACACGGTACGTTTCCAGAGTGCTGCAGAAGTGATCGCACTTCGGGGTCTAAGACGTCAGTACATTAAGTTCCAGCAAACAAAGAAAAGGTCTTGAAATCTCGGGTTGTCACAAAGAATGCCAAAATCACATCAACCAGTAAATGATAGAACACATTGTGATGAAACAGTAACTGATAAAACACATTGTGATGAAACCAGTAACTGATAAAACACAACATCAAGAATGCCAAAAATCATATCAACCAGTAATTAATTGATAAAACACATTGTGATGAAACAATAATTGAAACCAGTAATTGCTAAAACACATTGTGATGAACCCAGTAACTGATAAAACACAACGTGAAGAAATTGTTAAAAATTTGAACTTCGTAATTTAAAGTAATTGCTCTTTTGAAATCGTAATAATTTGAAATTGTCAAAGAGATATACGTTTCCATAAATATCTGGATAGTTAGTTTATGATATATAATATTCCAAAATTATCCTTATATTAAAAAACCAACGAAATGAACAGTAATAAATAATAAATATTAAAAAGAGAAATGAATTAACAGTGATAAAAATAGAAATGAATGTATAGTAACGGGTATCGGTACCGGTATCAAATTTACCAAACTTAGTGTATTTTCGGTATTTGTTCGGCACCGGTATTCATCGGGTTTTACCCTCAAATACCGGTGCCGTACCAGTACCGACCGCATCAAGCCGTACTGTACCAGGTATATTCGGTACCGGTACCCACTTTTGGGGATTTCGGTAACGGTATTTTCGGTACCGGTTGGTACCGAGTTCATCAAATCCTGTAGCAACGTAGCAATGCAAGTAATTGCACAGTTTAGATTACTTTTCATACACACAGTAAGTAAACTGTGTTTCGTTTGAATGAGGTTTTATATACACAACAACTTATTTTGCTTTATTTTTTATCTTTTTACGTAATGAATGAATTGTAGCATGTAAAATAAACTTGGATATTTAGATTATTGATGAGCAAATCGTATCAAATCCTGTAATTAAATCGGTATCGTATCGGTACCAAATTTACTATACCAAATCATTTTCGGTACCAATTTGGTACCCACCTTTTGGCGTTTTCAGAATCGTTACTTTCGCTTCGACACCGGTCTAGCACCATACCTATATTTATTGATTTTTACCTTCAAATACCATACCGTATTGTACCGAGCATTTTCGGTGCCGGTACCTAATTTCGATGATTTTCCGGATCAGTACTTTCGGTGCCGTTACCGGTACCGAGCTCATCCATATTTTTTTGTGTTAGCACCGTAATAACTGAACTGAAAACAACCGAATTTCCAACGTGTAGGACGTGTGGGTCCTATTATTATTATTATTATTATTATTATTATTGTATATTAGGTTATTTAAAATCGCTTTTTTTTGACGGATTAACTATCCTTTTCACGACATTTTTATATATGTTTTGATATTCGGTATCTGCTTGCCATTACTGACACGCGTTTTGTAGTCATTGGGTCCCCGCCGCAACGCGCGGGTGGAAATTTAACTAGTTAAATTAATAATCAAAATACTATCATGCCCTTTTGAATAAAAAAACTAAAAGCCACATGTCACCTCCCTATTGCTTCCTAAACTTTCTAGGAAACTTAGGTTTTCTAGCCAACTTCCACTCCATACATACATAGGGTATTTCATTATACTAACAAATTAAGAAAATTTAATAAATAAAAAACGTTTTGTGGGGGAAATTGTCGCAATTTGCGACAACCTTGCCACGAATTTGGATTTTTTTAGTTTTAAATTGTTTATTTTACTTTACTAACAAGATTTAATAGCTAAAAAATAACGTTTTGTCGGAAACTTGTTGCAACTTGCGGCAAGTTTTCTACAACTTTTGATTTGTTTTTTGTTTTTAAAATGTTTATGTCATTATACTAATAAAAAAAAAGAAAATTTAATAAATAAAAAACAACTAGGATTGCGACCCGCCGCAATGCGGCGGAGATTCTTTAGTTATAACTAAGTCGATCTAGGACCCGCACATTATGTTAAACCTGTCAAACGGGGAAAAATAGACGATGTAAAAACGTTCACCCACCCACACACGCACGTTGCGTCGTGTTAACTCGCAAAATTTAGAACGAAACGTAAAAACGTTAAACCAAAGACGCACGTTGCAATGTGTTAAGTCACAAAATTTAGAACCAAGCATAAAACGAAAAATTTGCGGAAAATGAAAACTATAAAGGACCAAAGTTGAAAGTAAAAAAAAAAGTTATGAGCATAGATTGCAAAAGATAAAAAGTTTTGGGTTAGAAGTAATAAAACAAATACTTTTGGGTTAAAAGTAATTTATGAAATACTTTTGTTGAAAAATAAATAAAAAATCATTTTTTTTGGAAAACCCCCAAAGCCAACGTTACGACAACCATATGCATAACCATTTTCTCTTTGAAAACCCCCCAAAGCACACCCCGTGTTGCGGCGGGGCATAAAACGGTGTCAAATAGTACTAATGTCACACAACCATCATCGACCACCAACACTGACTCGACCTAGGGTATGCGTGTTGCCACGAACCTGTCATCCATGGGAAAATAGTGTTAAAAACGTAGAACCACACATGCATGTTGCATCGTATTAACTCAAAAAATTTAGAACTATACGTAAAATGAAAATTTGCAAAGATGAAAAGTATAAGTGAAAAAAGTTGTGAAGTTAAATTGCAACTAATGAAAAGGTTTTGGTTAAAGTTAAAAAACAAATTATATAGGGTTAAATTTGCAAAAGGTAAAAACCTTTAGGTTAAAACTAAAAGATCAAGGTTTTTTTTTTTTGAAAATTGCCCAAAGCACAATGTACAACTCATGATGCACTAAAAAATTGCTTTTTTATATATGGAATAACTAAGGTTAAGACCCACCCGCGTTGCGGCGCGGGTACATTGTAAACATTGAATGGATTAGTCCAAATGTTATATGATGCATTAACCATATGAAAACACACATTTCAACGTATCTAGTTGAACTCAGTGTAACATGTATAAGCATTGTGATTGGATCAAACGTAAAGTAAATGGAATTCATATCGAACAATCATAACGTATTATATGTGACCCAACTCATACATAGAAAACGTAACGGGTATGAAGGAAAATATGCACATGTAATCGAAAGGGATTAATTAGAGCTTTCAGAAAGGGGAGAAAAAGAAACCATAATTTGACTCCACTCGGTTCGAAAAAAAACTTTACGAAACATACATAAAATAAACACGAAAACATATTATATTTGACCTGAATCATTTCCCAAAAAAGTTACGTCGAAACGTAGAACAGTTTGAATTTATACCAAAACATACATAAAAATATGCACGTAAAAATGGTTTCTTTAAACGAAAACCTATTAAATTTGACCTGGCTCGTCTATAAAAAAAAGTTTACGTCGGAATGTAGAACAAATCATATTTATACATACCCGTACATAAAATATGCACGTAAAAAATAGTTTTTAAGTAAAGGAAGTATAGGGGTAAACCGAAACAAAATATTAGTAAAAAATTAATATGTTAAAAACGTTCGTAAAACCGTGCCAAATAGCACCAATGCCACAACGACATCGACTCTCAACATCATAAAAATAAAATAGATAAAATGGTAAAAATTAATCTGTACAAAAAGGAGACCAAAATCGTTGAACCACGCACACCCGTCACAGTGTCTTAATGCGAAGAAATTAACCAGAAACGTAAAACGTACAAAATAATAACTTAGTCGATCTAGGACCCGCCCGTTGCGGGGAAGTTTTCAAAAGGGAAAAAATGGACGCGTTGCGACGGGTCTGTCAAATATGAAAAAATAGAGCAAAAACGTTCAACCTCACATGCACGCTACGACATGTTAACTCGCAAAATTTAGAACGAAACGTAAAACGAAAAACTTGCGAAAGACAAAAAGTATGGGGGACCAAAGTTGTAAATAATAAAGTGTTGTGTTAAATTACAAAAGAAGAAAAAATTTGAGTTTAAAAGTAAAAACTTCAAATGGGTTAAAATGTAAAAGAAAAAACTTTAAGGTTGAAAGTGAAAAATCAAGTTTTTTTTTGAAAAAACCTCCAAGCATGGGGTACAAGTCATGATGCACAAAAAAGTTGCTAATTTATATATGGAATAATGTTTCAAATTTGCCACAACTTTTGATTTTTTAGATTTTAAATTATTTGTTTAATTGTACTAACAAATAAGATAATTATTATTATTACTATATGTTAATAGGTAAACTCAATAAGGTGACTCACATATAGGTAAACTCAATGAACAGTGGCAGGAAGGTGACTCATCTACCTACCAACCTTCATCTTTTTCTTTTTGGAGTTAGGTGGCGAAAACTTTGAATTTTTTAGTTTTCAAATTTGTTTATTTTATTGTACTAGGTTTTTACCCGGGATTGCTTCCCGGGCTCGGGAAACTTAGTTATATTAATTACTATTTGTTATTAATACGACCACGTTACATCAACCATCTCATTCGATTCAACAACAATGTCTTCAAATCACCGGATTAGATCATGAACCCATATTAGAGGTAAAACAAAAGCACAACAGGACCATATGAATAATATCATTTCCACTTTTACTTCAATGCACTCACATGATGGGGTGATTTGGGATTTTGTAAAAATGTTTGTTTTTGTACTTCTTTACAAAATAAGATGTTGACCAAAATTCAAACAGATGTTGACCAAAAGTCAATCAGATGTTGACCAATAGTCAAACAGATGTTGACCTTAAACAGATCTTTGGTTTAAGGCCAAACATCTGTTTATAGCCAAACATCTGTTTAAGGTCAAACATCTGTTTAAGTCCAAATATCTGATATAGAAGGCGAAACATCTGTTTAAGGCAAAACATCTGTTTAAGGTCAAACAACTGTTTAAGTCCAAACCTCTGATATAAAAGGCCAAACATCTGTTAAAGGCCAAACATCTGTTTAAGCCTGAACAGATGTTTAACTTAATAAGATCTACTGCCTTCTCACACTGTTTTCCTCTTCAAAACACTGTTCAACCTAACATGGGTTTCCATTAACTATTGACCAAAAGGCAAACAGATGTTCAAACCACTGTTTGTTATTGTACTTCTTTACAAAATTACATAGAATTCAAGAAAATGAAACAATGACTTAAAGAACTATAATTTAACACATAATCTAATCGGCCAAAACAATCTATTATCTGACAATTCCGTGGTTTTTACAATATGAAACACAACATTATCATGCCAAATACAGTCATATATATCCATCCATTATTCTGAATTCATAAACCCATAAATGTAGAAGAATGTCACATTTGCAATTAATAAACCAAGTTTCTACTAATTGCAGTTACTATTAGCAAAAAGAAACATCATATTATCTATATATAAAACATAAAGTGCTAATAACAGTGTTTTATCATGTTAGCCATACATAGCAACAAACCATCAAGTTAATAATTTAAAAAAAACATACAACATCACCATCAAAAAATTCATAGTTATAGTATCTGATATCAGAACATACTTAAATGTCTTTGTTAAACTGACGTAACTTGATTTAATACGATCTTCTGTTGCGAAGACACGTATGTAAAGTGCAACATATCACCAAACCTCAAGTTATTGTCAGTCATAAACTTTCGCCAACCGTCCAACGCATAACGTGGGTTCAATTCATTTAACTCCGACTTAACATCATAAACCTCCACAACTCCAACCATGTTTTGAACTTTCAAAGTATGAAGATCAAGAGAAAGACCTGCTCGTCTGGCAACTTCAGCAGGAAGACGCTACATGTATTGTGTGGAAAAAAATAATAGTTAGACAAACAAACATAAATCATTAGTTTGTTATAAAAAATGGTATACCAGCCTATAGTCTCCTTTGCGATCAAAATGAAAGAACTCAGGGTTGAGAAGATGTCCAGAATGTTTTTTTCAGTCTTTGCAATCTTATTTCTACGGTTAAGCTTTTTCTGAACGTTGGCGGCTCTCTTCCCCTTGATGAAAAAGTAAACATATACATGTGAATTAAAGGAATGTTGAATATATGCACAAAAAAAAAAAACAGTTTATATAACATATACTAATTAACTGGCAAGTATAGATACCTTAACTTTATGAGCAGATGAAGAACATCCAATATGATCACTTGTGTCGACAGGTAAGGAAGCATTTCCCTTAGTCCTATTCTTGACCATCTCCTTTCTCTTATAAGTAACTTTACCTTTCTTCTTAACCTGTTGTCATAGAGTAACTTTAATAACAATAGTAATATAACAATCTTTAAGATGGTAAACTTACATCTTGGGTTTTGTTCAATCGTGAAGACATGCGTCTCTTCGACGTGCATTCGGCATTGGTTGGTAACTTCTTCTAAATAATACATTATTGGATAAATATAACATTAGTAAACAGCATTACTAATAGTTGTAAAAGCATTAAATTCTTATATATGCTAAATTAAAAATAAATAATTTTAATAATTTAGTAAGTACCTGAGTAACGGTTCTGCCTTCACCTACAGACACAACTTCTTCATCCTCATAGATGTCCTGGTCAACATTAATGAAATAATTAATATAATGCTAAAAAATTAAAACTTTTACTGCTAATGCTAAATACTTACGTACCTTGAATGCATTCTCAACATAATCAGCCTTCGATATCTCAAGTACACTATCATCGTCAGATTCAGGTTTCTTCAAAAAGCAAATCTCAGTCTCATCTCTATAAACTACTACCTCAAAAACAACATCATCAATTCTGCTAAACACAAGCAAATCATCCTCAAGTATCCCAACATCGTTGCACATTTCTGGCCATCCTCTAGCAAATACAAAGTTGGTATCAACCTTAGACGCATCAACATTCCAATAGGAACCCTTATAACAGATTTGAAATTTGCCACTTGGTGGGCTGTTTACGTAAAATTGTTTAATGAAGCAGTCTTCGATTACCTGCATAAAATTAAAAATAATGAATACTATACGTGAAGTATGTAACTTATGAGAATAAGTGTTGACACGTTAAAGATGCAAAATAATTCAAGTTAAGATCAATACTCATACCGTAAAACCAAATCTTGCATAACGATTAAACGTGAAATAAGATTCACCACACATGCCATCAACAAAACATGAAAGTTCAAGTCCAAAATCACCTAACGGTTTGAAAACCAACAAAGTATCCCTCGGCAGATTGAGATCTTTAACAACATTGTCCCAACTGTCAGTTATTATTGGCGTTGAATTTTCTGTTCTGGCCCTCACAACCCATTTTTTACCAGACTCGATCATGATAGATTCGCAACCTATTTTTTTGCCAACAATCTCCCCACTTTTGATTAGCAAAGGCTATAGGTACATCCTGTATATAATTTTTAAGTAGTGTAAGAAAATATAAACCATAAGAACTGTTAAATATATATCTCAATAAAAATAAATTATGTATGTAAAAACATGTCATACCAGTTTCAAAGATTCTGGGTTATCAAGAAACTTGACAAATGTAGTATACATCATAAAACCTGAATCAATAAAGATGTTAAAAGATTGTAATTAAAAAGTTGGTTTCGAAAATGAACATTAACTTTTTGTATTAACAGAGTATGTAGTGAAATTATTCATAGAAACAGAGTATGAGTTTAAATTTTTTATGCAAATAATAACTATTTTAACATGTTCTCAACAAATGATTCAAACACCTAAGTAAATCCTTCTTGAATGTATAGCAATAAACGTTTAAAATCGTATTAGTAGCAAGATAGGATTTGAATTAAGATCGGTTAAACAATATAAAGTTCATTACAATATGAATGTTCATACCAGTTGCTGAAGAAAAAACAATAAAACCTCAGGTGATTGAAGTGTAGAAGACGGAGAATAAGAAAGTTGAAACCCTAGAAAATGACTAGGAAGGAGAGATTTTTGAAAGAAGAGATGATAGATGTTTGATGTGTAATGATGAAGAAGAAATAATGACGGTTGTGTTTTGAAAGAAGAGATGATAGATGTTTGATGTGTAATGATGAAGAAGAAATAATGACGGTTGTGTTTTTTTCTTCCCATATTTTCAACTGATGAAAAATATTTACACATACACCCCTTATTGAATTTGTTATTTACATTTACATTGAGATACAAGAGTAAAGTGGATGATTAGTTGAATTGATTTGGTATTCAAATTAACAAAGAAAAATAATTTTTCTTATAGCAAAGCCATTAACATATCATATTTTTTCAATGCTTTAAATCATGTATTAATCATAATTAGCTTTTAACATAAGTAAGTTTCATGAGCTCGGGAAGCAATGCTGGGTGAAAATCTAGTTTTATCTATTATAAGTAGCTTTTCACATAAGTAGTTTGACTTTGGTCAAACAGACTTTGGTCAAACAACATTCTAACATTGCTCAAACAGTGTTTTATCTATTATAATTAGCTTTTAACATAAGTAGTTTGACTTTGGTCAAACAGACTTTGGTCAAACAGCGTTTTAACATTGCTCAAACAGTGTTTTATATATTATAATTAGCTTTTAACATAAGTAGTTTGACTTTGGTCAAACAGACTTTGGTCAAACAGCGTTTTAACATTGCTCAAACAGTGTTTTAACTTTGGTAAAACAGACTTTCGAACCACTAAGAATCATATTTTTGCTAACAGTTGTTTGACATTGGTCAAACAGTGGTTTGACTTTGGTGAAACATTTTTTTTGGCTGGCGTAGGTTTGAAATTGATAAGTTCGTAGCCTCTTATGCAGTCCAAAACCGGTATAATTTTCTTCCATATTGATAGTGAACACGGGGATCTTTAGAATTATCTGCGTTGTAAATTACTTATGAATAAATTTATCACACATTGTTCTGAGATGCAAAACACAATAGAGTTTATAAAGTTTAAACCAAATAAAATTTAAACAAAATAGTAATTAAGAAAATATATATACAACTATACTTAGAACGGTGGAAGTTAAAACTCAGAAAAACCAATGATTACAAGCTAGTAAAAACTTCTTTGTAAACAACATTAGAAGTCTTATTTGTTGGTTTTCCATCAGCGTTGAATATTAGTATTTTAACGCCTTCTCTGGTCTTGACCCTTGATAATGCAATGTACAACTGACCATGAGTGAAGACAGGATCTTTCAGATAAAGACCAACCTTAGATAACGTTTGTCCTTGACTCTTGTTAATTGTCATGGCAAAACAAACTGATAAAGGAAATTGTCTTCGTTGAAATTGAAAAGGTATTTTTTGTCAGACGGGATCATATTAATCCTTGGAATAAAAACTCTCGTGCCAATGTTACCACCAGATATTACTTCAGCTTCTATAACTCGTTTACCAAGAAAAGTAATTTGAAGCCTTGTACCGTTACATAACCCTTTCTATTGATCAATGTTTCGAAGAAGCATCACAGGAACACCAACTTTAAGAACTAATCTGTGATTAGGCAAGCCAGAAATCTTAAGAGCATTCAAAATTTCTGTTGAGTATAAGCTTTCTTGAAAAGAATCAAGAATTTGTTCAGTTTGACATATACTATCAGAACTCAGATACTCTTTCGCATCACCAGGAAATAAAGAAAGCAATCGATCATTAATTTCATGAACTACCTCATTTTTGGGTGCTAGAATTGCTCGCTCAGAAAAAAATCCAGGAATCCTAAATTGTTCAATAATTGAAGGATATACAAAGTCAATTAAACTTTGTATCGGGTCATAAATATCGGTGATTAGTAAATCATCTGGTATCTCTATAATGGCGTCACCATCATTATCATCTCCAACGTTTCCTTCACCAATATCAATAAGCCTTTTTGCAAATTCTCTGATAGACTCCATATTTGAACTTTCAGCTCCAATAGTTAGATGCATGTTTTTAGTCAGCCGTAACAGTCTGCATTTTAACCATATGTATGAAGAGCTTAAAGATGCACTAACAATTTCTTGTCTAGTACCATTAGGAATAACAGGTAGGATTTGTCTAAAGTCACCACCAAATACAATAACTTTACCTCCAAAAGGAATATCCAAACGCATACTCCTACCTTTCGAAAATACGTCGGTCATCGTCCTATCTAAAACTTTCAAAGGCATGTTTGTGTACCATCGGTGCTTCGTCCCGTATGATTAATTGGGTTTCCTTTAATAATCTGGAAATATCACTATTTGGCTTAATATTGCACATTGAATCTTCTGTTAGATTCATGGGGATATGGAACCGAGAATGAGCTGTCCTTCCACGGGAAAGTAATAACGAAGCAATACCACTTGAAGCCACATTTAAAACTATTCCATTTCTACATCGAACAGCTGAAGCCAAAGTCTTCCATAAAAAAGGTTTTTCCAGTTCCACCGTAACCATAGACAAAAAAAAGGCCTCCTTTACGCCCTACAACTGCTTCCATTATTTCGTCAAAAACCGCTCGTTGTTCATCTGTAAGAGATTGATGCAACTTGTTAAACTCGGCTTGTACTTCATCTAGGTCATGTGACAGCTCTTCATTGATCAGACGATTAGAAGCATCACGTAAGGAATCGTCATCAGGATACGGCATAGTGACAAACCTTCGTAATGATGAACCATTGGAAATTAAATAGTTTTCAATTTAAGGTTCTTAATCTGATATTCAGGAAGCACTAAACCTAACAAATTTCAAAGATTAACATTATTAATTAAAAAATCAAAATGTAGTATGTGAAATAAAAAAGATAGATCAGAACCTGAAATATTTGTTTCTTTTTGACGTCTATAAACAATATCATCAGCTAAGTATTTCCACGTGTTCTCCCAAACAAATTCTGGCTGTGAAAGAGTATTTGACAAAAGCAGGGTAGCAAATAACGCTCGAAGATACCCAGCATGTCCTTCAAAACTTGCTTCTTTAATGGCCTCAACGTATTCATTGTCATCATCTAAGAGTCCCATCGCATAGCAAGCATCTCTAAAAGTCGGGAATAATTGACCGTTAACTGTACGTATCTCCTCGAATGATCTAGGCCCTTTAACTTTATTGAGTAGTATCCTCAAAAAATAAGGTTCGCCCAATGCAGGAGATACAGAATGAATCCGGCCAACACACTGGTACTACTTACGTACCTGCCAACATCTATCTTTAAGTATCCAAACAAATTTGGAAGGAAACTCAACATAAGTCAGCTTTCTAGCATCTTCATTTGTCTTGTTCAACTTCATCCATTGCACAAATATTGAAGAAGCAACAGAAGGCTTGCTTAAAACATTATCAATATCGTCATCCGCACCATACACAACATTCTGTTGGCCCGGCAAATGAAAGGGAAGCCTCATAACAGCAGGATACCTATAATGAACCTCATTAGAGAATATTCTCCAGGGTGCCTCACAAGCTGAAATATATCTACAATCATAATACTCCTTGATCTCGTCTTTTGGCTTTTCCTTGATGGTTGAATTTGTATCACTAGAAACTACCGCAGTAGCCATATCAGGACCTTTGTTAATGTACTTGAACAAATATTTCACTGAACCGGCTTGATTACACCATTCAACATTAATGTGTGCTTGATATCTTTTCAAAAGCCTTTTGTTATAAGGAACAACATTTCTGTTGTCTAATCTAACACCAGATTTTATAACTGTTTGACTTGAATCTCTTCTTCTGTATACAGGAAAACCACTTGAATCAATAGTTGTATGTGGTGTGAATTTCTTCGGAAAGTTTTTTGAACATCTTTTATCAACCATGCAAGGACAATTCAAATTAGCTGTAGGATAGTGAGACGATCGAAATGAGTCTATCAGAAGAGTTCTCAGTCTAATCAGAGGCGGAATTCATTGATTAGACTTTGTAACAGCTCGATTCACACTTAATTGTCTTGTATTAATGATATAACCCGTTTACAGATCAGTAGACACGTCGGCAGCACTTCGGTACCGGAAACATGAACGTTACAAATGAGATAGCATCAAGGGTATTTATAGTGGTTGTAATTTCGCACGGAATTACATTGTGCTATTTCGTGCGAAATAGCTGATTGCTATTTCGTGCGAAATAGCTGATTGCTATTTCGTACGAAATAGCCTTTTGCTATTTCGTGCGAAATTAACCTTTCACACACAAACCCTGTTTTTCTCGTACTACGTGCCCTGATCTAACAATTCTAATACAAGAATCGATACAAGACGAAGTCGACAGACGTATGCACTAACAGACTCCCCCTCGGATGTTGACGAGGTCTTCGGTGTCGAGTCTTCACAATCTTCAGCCTTGATCAGTCTTTGGGCTCTTCCAAAAATTATGACAGTGTAAGCATCCTCAATCTTTATCTCTCTTGCTCAAAATCTCAAACTAACTCTATCTTCTCTTGATCAGATCTCTTGATTCTGCAAGCTTCTCAGCATCAGCAACTTGCGTGATCCCCAGAAATTAAATCTGGCTCTTGCATCTTCATACTTCCCTTTTCTAGCAGACTCCCCCTTAAGTTGTGCTGGGATCGTAGTCTTGCTTTCACAGGTTTTAGAATCGCAATCTGGCTCTCTCATAGCCATAACCTGCACATTCTCTACCTCAAAGTAAATTTCCTAAAATTTAAAATTTAACAAATTTAAACTTTCTGCTTATCACTTGTATAATTAATTTCAAAACATCATCTTGTAATAATATGACATTTCACAAATTCTCTTAACCACTTGAATATGACACTTTCAAATTTGGTTTCAACTGAATGAACCATTTAATCATTTCAAAAACAATTTTCATATCAACATACTTTTCCAACCCTGTTGTTCATCATGTTTAGCACTTGGAATTTTGAAAATCAGCTTTTCAACATCAGTTTTCTAAAATCTTTTTGAATTTTTCAAAATTTATGCTAAAACACTCCGAAAATCTTTTTGGATTTTTGATATAAAAGAAATGCAGTAAAGAAATATTTACATACAATATTTTTGTGAGTTTGTGTAAGAGGATCATATCAGTTTATGAGACATAACACTAACACCGTTAAGCTTTAAACATTTGAAGTTCTAAACGATTCACTTAGATTGTCAGTATACTGATCCACTTAAATTTTTACACAAAGTTCAACTGTTTCGAGATAGGAGATTAATGTTTTAGAGCCTTAAACTTATTCGTGTGTCCCACCTCAGAATATACTCCCGTATCCAGATCCCAATATTCAGTCTTACAGGTGAGTATAACTAGATGATATCTGTAAAGGGTTAAATGTGAGGGCCATGAGAGCTCAGGCTATTGCTTCCGCAAAATCAGAGAGATGATGGCTTCGACTTTAGGTGTGTTCCCTTTAGAGAATCTTTTCTTCAACAGCACATGATTAGCATTTTGCAATGTTTCATCATTTTTTATGCTGAGGGTGGTGCTATATTTCAAGCAAGCGAAAAGTATTATACGGGGACTAGGCCATTGCTTCCGCAAAATCAGAAGTCCCGGGATAATACCCCAGATATCACTAAGCATAAAGACCTAGTATCTCAGAAAGAGGGGTCTTTCAAACAAGATTTCGGGGGTTACCCATATATCCGAGAGATGTTCCCCACGAGATAAGCAAGTTTGAAATTTAGATTTATATCTCGAACACAATCTACTAAATGTGCAAAAACCTACTGGCACATCATCAGTGAGACCGTTTATCACATTTGACTTTCCAATTCTTTAGCATGTTGTGATCGTCCACTGATGTACTATCATTTCCTCTTTTTACAACAAAACTCATTTTTGATTTTATCATGTTTTTTATTTTTTCAAATTTTCTAATGTTTTTGGATTTTCTGAAATTTCTTACTCCCCTTAAAATTCAAAATCATTTAAAGGAAATTTGAAAACAAACTGTACAAGGTAAAGTGACAACTGATTTTCAAGCTTCAAATCGCCATCCACTTGGCATAAACAGTCAGAACTCCCCCTGACAACAAACTATTTTCCCATTATGATTTCAAAACACTTAAGTTTGTTTTAATCAAATGGTTTTTCCGGAAAATAAGTTTTGTTGATTTTACTACTTGTAAGATCGGGGATACATCATATTGTTTTTTTTAAACATTTGAATGATAGTTAAATCAAGTTCAACTTAATGACCTTGATTTACCACTTGTAAGTGAAAATCTTTTTCAACCTCTTGTAGGTTCACTTATCAACCAAAACCACTTGTACAATTCGAAATATAACAATTTCAAGAAAACTACCACTTGTAGATTTACCAATCAATCATTTACAAGAATGATGCCGATTCCTGCTCCACGATTAGCAACTTGTAAGCTCCGGCAAGTTAGGATTTTATGTAGAAAATGCTGTCACCCAAGCCTGACCAGCCTTGGGTGATTTTGATTCAACCCTATCCCAACCTCCTTTCGATCTATAAAAAATATTTTGCACTTTTCACTTTCCCATCTACCATCTTCCCAAATATATGTTTGACTTTCCCATTGAAAGTCTTTTCAGCATCAAATTCTTCTTTACCAGAGAAGAATTGACCTGAAATCTCAAACCTACCTTTTGATTTCAGATTTTCTGCCTGCAATGGTGGAAAATTTTCATCGTTCAACTCAGGAACGGAATTCTCATTCTTTTTCTCAACAGATGACACCTCTGATTTTATGGAATCAGATTCATTGTCAGAACTACTCTCAGATTTTACAACCCATCTCTGTTTGTTCAAATCGACTTTTCTTTTGTAAAAATGTTTTGAAACATCACCAGTTTCAAAAATCGAATTTTCAAACACTTTAGATTTCTTAGTTGGTTTTTTCTTTTCATCAATATGTATTTCTTCCAATCTTGAGTTAAAAGAAACTTCCTGTTTTGTGTTGTTGGACTGTTGGCAATTCCAAGCAATATGTCCAATCTTGTGACATTTGAAACACGTTCTTTTCTCAACTCTGTGCTCAGTTCTCATCATCATATTCTTTTTTCTTTCAACAAGAAACTCTTAGTTTGACTAGGGATGGCAATCAAACCTGAACCCGTTGGGTAAACCCGAAACCCGACACATTTGGGACGGGTTTGGGGTCGGTTAATCGGGTTTGGGACGGGTTTGGGAATAGTTTTTATTTTTTTTCGTGGGTTTTGGGACGGGTTTGGGATTTAGTGATATACCCGTTTACCCGACCCAATTACCCGATAAAGTGTACCCGTTTACCTGATTGTATACCCGATATAATTTCTTTTATATTATTAAATATGTATATATGATACATCTATTTTTTACACATATAGGTATTCTATTACGTATACATTGTAGTTATTTGATATATATTTTTATAATGACAATACATAATGTAACCGGTTAGTAGTTACCCGATAAATACCCAATGGGTTTTGAGATGAGTATACACAACGAGTAATCTTTTTAAATTAACGGGTTTACCCGAAACCCGCGGGTATACCCAATACCCGATGGGTATTTACCCGCTAGAAACCCGACGGGTTTTGGGAAGGGTTTGGGACAAGCTTATCTAACCGGGTTTGGGTTTGGGATTACCTAAACCCGTCCCATACCCGACCCATTGCCATCCCTAAGTTTGACTGTCTCCAGAATGGTTTCTTCTGCTCTTCTTCAGAACTTCCTCCTGCAACAAATTTTGTTTTTGGTTTATAAGTTTTCTCATTTTTATGATTTTCTTGGAAAATGAAACCTAATCCCTGCTTTTTGAAATTACCGTTATGGTTTGGTTTCTTTCGATAACCTGAACCAGAACCGTAACCTTTTTTCTTGTTCAATCTTTGTTGAACTCTTGAAGTGTATTTTTTAGGTTTTTCATGAAGATTTAAATCTTTTATTTCAGAAATATTAATTTCTGTTAATTTGAAAACCTGTTTGATCATTTCAGATTTGACACTTCTTATTGGAAATTCCTCATCAGAATATAATTTGTCTGAATCATTCAAAGTATATGCCACTTTGATTGGTCCGACATTCAAATTAGATTTTGATAACATGAATTCTTTATTGTAAACCCGTTTAACCGGTGAACTCGGACTCTTTTCTGATGAACTTGAACTTTCAGATTTAGACTCCGACTTTGACTCTTCATCCATATCCAACACCTGATCGACCATTTTCTTTAACAACTCAGACTCATGATCAGTGTCAGACGCTGTGAATGTGACATCAATATTGTCTGGTAACTCATCAATGGTTTCAGACTTTAACTTTATGTTGAGAGCCTTATTTAAACGTTCCTCATTTGGTTTTCTGGGAGAATAACTATTCCAAATCGGAGGTGGACACTTGTTATACTTGACATTTTGTTTCTTACCAGTATCCTCTTCCGTCTTTTTATCTTGGAAAGCTTCAAGACCTGCAACAGTAGGATAAACTCGATCAATCAAATAATCACAAGTTGTATAACTCAACAACAATCGTTTGATTCTTTCACTTTCAATCTTTTCAAGTTCCAAATCCTTCTTTAGCTTTGCACAGTCTTCAATATACTCATTGATGACTTTCTGCTTTGTCATTAAATTGGAACTCATCATTGTCATAGCAGCATCAACTTCTGAATTTGTCTTTTTCAAACCATCAACTGTTCTGTTCAGCACATCATATGATTCTTTTACATACTTCACATCAGACAACAAATCTTCTTTCAGCTCTTCCAGTTCACGAATCTTCTTGTCTTTCACCTCACAATGTTTGCAGGACTCCAAACATTTCAGACAAGGTTTAAAGACCTCAACTATCTTTTCAACCTCGACAATCTTCTCAACTTCAACAATTTTTTCTACCTCGACGATTTTCTCAACTTCGATGAGTTTTTCAACTTCGACTATTTTCTCGACCTCAACAATTTTCTCTGCCACTTTCTCCACTTCAATGAATTTTTCTATCACCTTCTCAATTTCTGGTTCAGCATTTGCTTCTTCAGCTTCCATCTTTGCCTTTTCATCAGCTATTCTTCTTACTTCCAGTTCTCTCTTCAATCTGGAAATCTTCTTCTCATTCAGCATCTCAACTTTATCTGCAAAAAACAAACTAAAACTATCAGGATCCAGACCTTTTCTAGCTTTATTAATGTATTCTTCTTCATCATCAGTATCTACATCACTTCCAAAATCTGGAAAAATTGGTATTCTTTTCGGACTACATTTGACTTCATCTTCTTCCATAATTCTATCAACAAGACCTGAACCAGGTGGAATGTAATTATCCCAGCTAAATCCCTCTGCAACCTTTTCATCATCTTGGTCAATTATACCATAACAAACTCTTTTCTCTTTTTCTTCAATGGCATGTGCATGTGCAGTTTGTGGTTGTTGAGCAATCTGATGAAAAATTGATTTTTGATAATAATTGTTTTTTCCATACTGATCTTGTCTTCCATTTGCTTCTTTGTTTTTGCACTCACGCTTAAAATGACCTTTTTCTAGACAACGAAAACACGTAACCTTTGATTTGTCAAACCCTATCGGAGATTTAGACATCTCACTAAACTCATCTCTTCCGGTGATTTGTTGAAACTTTTTTGCCCTTCGAACACCACTGGCTAAACACCACTTTATATCCATCAACTCAAGTTCCTCAGCATCAATCTGGTCATAATCCTCTTTGGTAAGCATCGGATTTCCAATTTTTCCAGCAATCAAGCTTTCATATGATTCCAACATAGCAACGAGTGATGCCATGTGTTTCTTAGCTATTTCTGGAGAAAGATCTTGACCATTTTGAATGTTCAAGGTAACGTTGCACTGCAGATTTGTAGAATTCTGTTGTTGAGGACTTGGTGTTGTAAAATTTGGATCAAAGCTTGAATACGAAGACGAAGGTCCACCACTTTGAGTCACAGTACTTCCCTTTATTCCAGAAGAACTATCAGCACTAAAACCAGTTTGAATCTTTGGGCTTGGAGTAACTTCAAATTTGTTTCCTCTGTAGTATAAACTGACATCTTGTTGAGCATTTGGATTATTTATGATTGTCGTTTTCTGGATATCCAACTCATGCTCTTCAATCTTTTGAATAAACTGTGCCAGATTCATATTTTCAGATTTTCTCATGTGTTTTAGGATCAACAAATAAGTTCCCCATTTCTGCTGTGGTAATGCATCGGCTAGTTTATCAACCCATTCATCGTCATCTTTCTTTATGTCCAATCTTCCCATTTCCAAAACCAGATGACAATATCTATCAATGGTCATTTTTTTTGTTTCATTTTCAAAAGCTACAAACATATGAAATGATTTCTTCAGTAAAGCCTTTTTGTTCTTGATCATATCTGCACTTCCTTTAAACTTTTGAATTAATGTTGTCCAAATTGATCTAGCAATACCCTCATGCTGGAGCAAAACAAAGATATCTTCTTTAACTGCTTGTTGAAGAATACTAATCATCATTTTTTCACTTGTATATTTCAATTTTTCACCCTCTGAAAAGTCACAAAAAGCTTTTTCAAGCCCACGTTCATTTTTCGGTTTCTCGTAATCTTTCTCTAATGAACACCATGCGTCAAACTTATAAGCTTGCACCCAGTTTTCAAACCGATTTTGCCATCCTCTAAAATCTTCAATGTACATAAGCTTCGGCGGTTTTTGATAAGTTCCCGTCTCATTCTCACTGTAAAGAGTTTCAGCAGCTGTAACAGGAGCAACTGGTGTAGCAAACGCATTGTAGAATTCCTCTTCCATGATTCAGTAATCTGTATCACAAAGTCAACAAAGTTCAATAAACACTGAAGGTTCACACGAAATATGAGTTCAAAAGAAAACACTTGATGCGAAATGATCAGACTCAAGCGAAATCAGAATTGGTGTGAAATCACTACTAGAAAAGAGGATTTTTGTCATGAAACTTTTGGTCACAAAACAGTAGCAATTTCCCTGTTGTCACCATTTTGCCACTGAAGATGCGGTGACAAAAACACCCGTGTCAATTGCCCTAATGCCACCAAATAGCCACCGTTTTTATATTTTGCCACCTTATTTTTGCCACCACAAAATTGGTCAAAATTATTTGCCACCACTTCTTGTTTACTACGCGGTCCACCTTGTTTGCTACCGATTTGCCACCATTTTTTGCTACCGATTTGCAACCATTTTCATTAAAAACCGGTGGGCATTTAGCGAGCTTGTTGAATTATTTGCTACCATTATTTGCTACCATTTTGTGATTGCTTGAATATTGATTTTTTATTTAGCTTGATTTTTCATTTTTTCCTGCTTTTTTCATAAAAATTACATATCAATAAAATTACAAAATTATAAAAAAAGTCTAATAAGATCACGAAAACCCAAAATTATATAGAACATTTGTGTATCAAAAGCATATAAAACATTCTAATAGAAATACTAGCTAAAACATCAAATAACTAAAAATAACTAAAAAAATCCTAATACGATAAACATCGAAACATTCAAAATCAAATGTTTGTAGCCTATCTTCAAATTGTACTTGTTAACATAGCTTCAATTTGTGACATCGTATCGAGCATAGCATCTTTATCCACCTTATCTTTTTTTTTTCAACCAACAACCCTGCAATAATTCCATTTAGCCTTTCTTTTTCTTCATCCTTTTCCTTAATGAGCTCCTTGATAACTAAGTTCAACTTTTCAATCTACAAAACAAACAATGAATTTAATCAAGAATTCAGAATTAACGAAAACTAATAATGGGTCAAGTTGGTTGCAAATATAACAAAATATCCAACTAGTTTAATACCCGTCCGGTGGACGTGTAGCGTAATGTTATGATATGACATGACAACAATACCACTTAAAAAACTGAACATAGTCGATAAAAATAAATTTACAAGGTCAAAGCTCAAGGGAACGATTCATAAAGAAGTTCGTGTATACCGTATACGTTAGTAACTACATTAGAATGATAATGTTGTTGGCATAGTCACCATGACCCACCTAAAGAACACCATGCAGTTCCCCAACATATTCTTCCTCTTGTAAAGAACCTGCATGACAAGAGATGTTAATATGCATTACAAATTACAAAGATTATAAATAAGGTAGTGTTTCAAACCTCCTAAATGGCTTATCTTTGTGAAAAAAAATCATTTGTGGATATATATATTACGCTTAGGGGTGTTAAATGGGCCGTGCTTGCTTAGGGGTGCTAAACGGGTCGGGTTCGCAGGTTCAACCCGACCCGAACCCGAAAATTTTAGACGAACCCGAACCCTATCCGAACCCGAAAATCTTGACATGCATATGAACCCAAACATGACCCGAATATTAGCGGGTTGACCTGAACCTGACCCGTTCAACCCGAATTTTGAACCTTTAAACTCTTTCTTCGCAAATTAATATGCTAGAGTTAAAATTTTACTACAAAAAAAACACAAATATATATATATATATATATATATATATATATATATATATATATATATATAGTGGAGAGTTCAAATGAGAAGAATCACAAATTAAGAATAAAAAGAATAAAAGGGTACAAAGGTAATTTAAATCAATCATTTAATTAGTCTACCCTTTATTTTTGCTATTTAAATTAATAAACCCTAATCATTTAATGAGTCTATCCTATAAAATAGTTGTACACCTTACACAATAAAAACATTCATGCATATGATCCTACATATTCAACGTTTTATACACCATACTAACAACGTTTCCTACACCAAGAAAACAATGTTTTGGTGTAGGGTACAAAATGTGTAGGTTCCCAACACTTTTAAATAATTTTACAACATATAATATTATATGTGTAGGACACAACACTTTAAATAATTTAGTCACTCCTTATAAAATTGGTGTAGGACCCAACACATTAATGATGGTGAAGGAGAAAATTATGGTGGCATTAATGAGATTGGAGTAACCCTTTATAATATTTAATAGTGTTATACATCAAATTGTCTATTCTACCCTTATTAATTAAAACATTAATTGAAAGTGGACAACACTAATATTTTGATTCACAACCATTGATCAAAAAAATATAGGGCATAGATTAATTTAGTTTTCTTCTTGCAAGAATATTCTTCTCAAATGAACCTTCCCATATATATATATATACACACACATTTAATTATAAAACATTATGTCAATCTCTCTTTTTAAGTTATAATTGTGCATAAAATACACACCCAAATTGATTTATGACATAAAACATATCATAAAAAATATAATATAATATAAATGGGTTAAACGGATCAACCCGTTAACCCGACCGGGTTGACCCGAATCCGACATGTTTAGCTAAACGGGTTCGCGGGTTCAACCTGAAACTGACCAGAACCCATTTAGACTAAACTTAAACCCGTGAATTTTGTATTAGGTTCGTGTCGTGTTTTCGGGTCGTGTCAGAAATTTACACCCATACAATTAAACATTGTATTTTAAATGGGTTATACAGGTTACCCAAAAAACCACCAACCTTATTCGTTTACCAAACCATTTAACTTAGTCAGGTAAGGGTTTAGTGTTACTTGGTTTCGGGGTACTCAGATTTACTCATTCGGGTTTGGGTTTCCGATAAAAATAAATTGACTTATCTAAAACCATTGTCTTATTACTTCGCTTTTTCATTGTTTTATCATTTATGTCTATAAAACTCTAAAAGAAAACTTAGTTGTACAAAATATGTACCAGTGATTCATTTTTTTCCTATGAACTATTCTAATTCACAAAGTATGAGCATATATATCTCAGGAAATTTATTTGATGAATATAAACCTAATTTATGCAAATAAAATCCGTCATCCTTTCATACAAGAAACCAAATATGAAGCAGTTTATAGTTCATGAACAAGGATTTCATTCAGATATTTTATCAAACACCTAATATGCGAGTAAAACCACTAACATTTATGCATACCTTTGAATCGTGTAAGGAGATGATATTCCACAATTGAGTTGCCCAGCATAAAAAGTCATGTAAAAAGAAGAGCCAGGACCTCATAACTAAAACCATTAACACCTCATAACTAAAACCATTAACAGTTGAACTGAAATATGCATCCGAACATAAGAAACCCCAAAATTTTCACATAGTTCTTCAATTATCCATATCACTATTCAACAAATTCAACAAATAAAAATCAAAGGAAGTATATTCACCATACATAAAAGAAAACCCTGAAAATTCAGGATACGATAACACACAAGAAAAACCCCCTATATTCAACATACATCAGAGAAAGAAAATTGCTAATTAAAACCCAAAAAACTGCACATAGTCATGAAAAAGAAAATTGCTAATTAAAACCCAAAAAGCTGCACATAGTAATGAACATACCTTGTTGGGAGATCATTGGCGCTGTTGGAGATGATGTATCTATAGATTGATGAACTGCTAGTGATAAGTAATGGGGAGTACTAGTTAGTTGGATTCAAAACCCTAAGGATATGTGATGGAGAGTATGAAACCCGAGTATTAACGTGCTTATTTTACGTGTCTTATTGTGTTTTAAGTGACTACGTGCTTTGAATGTGTTAACTATGAGTGTTCGTGGTTTTACAGGTAAATCGCTTAATTCGGTAAAGTTGGAGAGTTTAAAGATGATGCGGAACACCCGTGGATGATAAACATAGCGAAAGGCGTTATTCGGGACTTGTTTGGATCAAAAAGGTTGTTTGAATATACAAGACACGCACAAGAATGAAGTCCAGGGGTTTGGTAATTAAATGGAAGTTCACATTTTAGCCAAATGAGTTCTAGCAGGCATGAATCGTAGCATACAGTTCTTAAACGTAACATACGGCTAGGGAAAGGACTAAGGAACAGAATGTGAGAACCGTAACCTACGGTTCTAAACCGTAGGCTACGGTGGGAATATATAGTCTATGTTTACGTTTGTTTTGTTTAAGGTTTGAAAGGGTTTTCAACCTTAATAATTAAAAAGAACATGCTGGACGTATACATATTGGCGGCTAACATACGTGATTATTGGGGACTTCTTTTTGGATGCACATGGACATTAATTAATGTCATCATCACAACATCTTGGCAGACATTGGAATAAACAACAAGATGAGAGCATTATTTTATTGATTAATACAACTATTAGTCATAAGACATTGATCAGGCGGCCCAACAAGAGAAAGACATTGATCTCAACAACCTTCCAAGCTCCTCTGTTCATAGTGATGAATTTAGGTGTAATGTTCAACCTCCCCCATCTCATATGAAACAAAATCAAAGGAAGAAAAAGCAGGGTTTTCCCTCTATGAAAATGAAAGACACCTTTTGGAACGGCAGGAACTCTGAAAGCTCGAGGGGCAGAGGTAAATCAACATCGGGGTCAGATAACTCATCGACAAGTATGAGGGAAGAGGATGTTGGTATCCGTCAAGAGATCTCTCGAGAGGTAAAGGCAACTGTTGAAATTGGTGAAAAGGTCGGATTTAGAATCTCTGGTTATGAAGACAGGGTCAGGAATCAGGTAGAAGAAGTACAGGCGACAATCCATTCTCAATGAATTTCTTAACCGCAAATATTAGGGGGGCAGGTGACTCTAGCAAGGCAGAGCATATCAGAAATCTCAAAAAAAAGAATAACCTTGGTTTTATTGCCATTCAGGAAACTCAGTTGTCGAACTCGATGAACTTACAGGTCAGTAATTTCTGGGATAACACTCTATTCGATTTTGAATCCATAGAAGCATCTGGTAGATCTGGTGGATTATTAAGTATATGGGATACCGGTATTTTTGTGAAGAAGACGGTGGTAAAAAATAGATACTTCTTAGCAATTTTGGGTGAATTGTGTAATGGTGGAGGTGAGATCTCGATAGTAAATATCTATGCTCCACATGATCCAAATCAGAAAAAATGATTGTGGGAGGATTTATTGACCCTGATGGGCTCACACTCAGGTCCGTGGATTTTATTAGGTGATTTTAACTGTGTGAGGGAACCCACAGAAAGAAAGAACTCGAAATACAACAAACAAGAAGCTGCGGATTTCAACATATTCATCAATGAAGCAGGTCTGACAGAATACACCATGCTTGGATGTGCTTTTACATATGTGACGGATGATGGGTTAAAATTCAGCAAAATTGACCGTGTTTTAGTTTGTCATTCTTTCCTTTCGTCATGGCCATCGGCAAAACTATGGGGATTATCGAGATTTAAATCTGATCATAGGCGATTGCTCCTGCTATGCTAGGATTTGTCTTTCGGTAAAGCTCCCTTCAGATTCTTTAACTCATGGCTTAAAGAAGACGGCATTGCGGATGTTGTTAAAAAAGCTTATGAGGGGGTTATATGCTCGGATCTACCGGACAAATCGTTAGCTGCCAAATTGAAAGCGATCAAAGTGGCATTGAAACCATGGTGTGATAAGATTAAAAAGAAAGATAGCAAGACATTAGCTGAGCTCAGGAAAAAGGTAGAGGAAGTGGACCTAAAAGCCGAAACTGGGGTACTATCTGATCAGGAGGTTCGTGACAGGGAATTATGGCTGAAATCGATTAATGAGCTAGATGGTAATAGAATGGAAGATTTAAAACAGAGAGCAAAGGTTAAATGGGCTGCAGATGGTGATGAAAATTCTGCTTTCTTTCATGGTGTTATTAACGGACACCGGAAGAACAATAGAATTAACGGATTAGAATTCGATGGGGTATGGATATCACAACCAGAAGAGTTGAAAGCAAACATCAAAAGGTACTATGAATCCATTTTTTCTGAATTTGAGTACGACAGGCCGAAATTTATTAATAATGGATTCAAGGTTTTATCCTTAGAACAATCGTCCATGCTTGTTAAAAGATTTTCTATAGATGAAATTAAGGAGGCGGTGTGGAATTGCGGTGGTGATAAAACACCGGGCCCAGATGGCTTTACTTTCAGTTTCTTAAAAGAGTTTTGGGACCTTTTTGAAAAAGACTTTGTTCTTGCTCTAGATTATTTCTATGTTCACGGCAAGTTGAATCGTGAATGTAATTCAAGTTTCATATCACTCATTCCCAAAATCAACAATCCTCAAGTGATTAACAACTTTAGGCCTATCAATCTGATTGGCTGCATTTCGAAAGTTGTGACCAAGATTCTGGCTTGCAGGCTCAAAAAGGTTATGGATTTTCTGATCAGTGATGTCCAAACAGCTTACATAAAAGGTCGTAGCATTCTTGAAGGTCCACTAATTATCAACGAACTCATTTCTTGGGTAAAAAGTTGTAAAAGAAAGATGATGTTATTCAAAGTAGATTTTGAGAAAGCGTTCGACTCGATAAGTTGGGAATTCATGGAATCGGTGCTGACTCAAATGAGATTTCCGGCTCTCTGGAGGAAATGGGTGATGGGAATATTAAAATCAGCCAGAAGTTCGATCCTTGTAAATGGCTCACCAACCGCGGAATTTGAGATTCATAGGGGAGTAAGACAGGGGGATCCCCTATCTCCTCTCTTGTTTATCTTGGCGATGGAAGCGCTACATTTAGCAACGGAATCTGCAGTCGAACAGGACATATTCAAAGGAATTATAACACCAGGCTCGGGTCCTACAGTATCACATCTCCTATATGCAGACGATGCTCTTTTCGTAGGAGAGTGGTCGGAGGAAAATTTTCAAAATCTTGCTAGGCTACTGAGGTGTTTCCATTTAGCCTCGGGTCTAAAGGTGAACTTTTTTAAAAGTAAGGTGTTTGGTGTGGGTGTGGGAAACGGATATGTTTCGGAGATGGCCAAGATACTTGGATGCGAAAAAGGTTTGCTACCATTCTCCTATCTTGGTTTACCGGTTGGATCAAATATGGGATTGGTAAAAAATTGGAAACCTGTCATTGATCGATTTGAAAACAAACTCACACTATGGAAAGCACGGACGTTATCATTTGGCGGTAGATCGACACTCATAAAAGCGGTTCTAGGTAATCTGCCAACTTATTATTTCTCTTTATTTAATGCTCCGGTAAATGTCATTAAATATTTAGAGAAAGTAAGACGTAAATTTTTATGGGGAGGTTGCTTGGGAAATAATAAGATGTGCTGGGTACCATGGTTCAAAGTTGTGGCACCGAAAAAGCAGGGTGGTTTGGGTATTGGGAGCTTGGCTTCAATGAATAAAGCTATGATGGTGAAATGGATAGTTAAATTTAGGAATGAATCCACTCACTTATGGTCGAGGGTAATAAAGGCTATTCACGGAAGGAATCGAAACTACCCGTCTATTCCGTTGATGAACTCAGTGAGCGGGGTCTGGAAGAACATATTACAGCTAGGCAAGGGTGCAGATCTTAAATTATCGGACATAGAGAACAGGATGGAGGTACAATTGGGTCAAGGGAACATAACTTTTTTCTGGCTAGATAAATGGGCAGGTGATTTTGTATTAAAAGATCAATTTCCTCAGCTCTTTGCGTTACAATCAGATAAGTATTGCCTGGTTCAGCAACGCTACTCGCTGGTAGATGGGCTCATTAAATGGAGTTGGGGCGGTGAGTCTCCGATTCCCCAGCCGGAAATAGCTAATATGTGGGAGGATTGTGTCAACCGGCTGCGGAATGTTCAACTAAATAAGAAACCCGATCAATGGCTCTGGAAACAAGATGATCAACGAGAAGAGTTCAAGGTGGGTAATTTACGTTCAATATTAGACGGGATCAGCGTGATTCCAGAAACGAATGTTCTAAGGTGGCTCAACTGGATACCACAGAAGATAAACTGCTTTCTTTGGAGGGCGGTTCTGGATCGGATCCCAACAAGAGATGCTCTAGCAATCAGAAACATATATATCCCTTCGCAGTTATGTGTTTTATGTAATCTACAGAATGAATCGGTAGACCACTTGCTAATTTCTTGTCAATATGCTCAAATGCTTTGGTCGGCGATCTCATCATGGGTCAAAATACCTCTTCCAAGATATCTATGAAGTGTGGTGGGTTTATTTGAACACATTGAAACACATAACTCATCAAAAGACAGGAAAAAGGCGGTTTATCTAATCATAGCGGCAACATGTTGGACAATATGGCGAATCAGGAATGAGGCGATTTTCAGAAGCAAAACATCGCAGATTTCAAGGGCGGTTGGTGACATAAAAGCGATTTCGTTTCTATGGGTCAAGGCACAGACCGATAAAAAGGATATAGATTGGAAAGAATGGGGCGAGTTTAAATGTTTCGAATGATGTGCATGTTTTTTGTTTCACTATTTTCCTTTTGTTTGCTGTAATGTACTGATAACTATGTCGTAGCACCTTGCTACGGTTGGTTATTTTTCTTGTCTTTTCAATAAAAATCGCCTTTTTCAAAAAAAAACTATTAGTCATAAGGATTGGTGAATGGTGGCAGCATACTCACGTGAAGGAAGCAACAATATCTAGGAGGCATCATTGGTTTAATTACATGGACTTCATGATAAAACATATAATTGACGGCTGCCTTATGAGATGGACTTGTGGCACCATATTGGGCCGCACATGTGAGGGCCTGACTTTGTTGGATGGCAAATGGGCTTTAACATCAATACAAGTGGGCCGATATTGGAGAGTAGCGGCTGAATTATTATTTTTTAGGCATCACGTGAACAAGGGTTTTGGGAATGATCATCATAATCTTCGACGGAAAACAGAGGCAGACAGGAGAGACTTCTTTCACGCGGCCTTTGAAGATCAATCAACCGACATGAGCGGCTAAATCTCTTGTGGACACTTCGGGTGAATGATTGTGTAAGACACTATTGATTTGGTTTATTGTTTTATGTATTGAGTTTGGATTGTAACCGTGTGACAGACGGTCTTTACTTGCGTTTTTATAATTCGTTTGACAAACGAATCCTGTTTTAGACAGAGACATAAATACGTTTAAATCCGATTATACTTTGTTGGTTGAATAATTATTCATTGCATGGATAGTTGATAATTATATCGTTTAACCAATAGTATCCAATATGACAATCAGCTAAGTTATTAGTTAATCACACAATCTGAATCCCGGAGTGATCACCTTTCCTTATCATTGTTTATTACAACTCAACCTTTTTCTTATTTTTATTTGTCAATTTAGATAATTCTCACAATCAAACAAACTGATTTTCCAATTCTGTAATAGTTAATTAATACTTAACATTACACACTTTCCACAAACCTCCTCTGGTTCGATATCCGACTTACTCTAGCTACTAGTTTATTTCGGTTTTTGCATGTCCATAACGACAGACATCAAAATGTGTGAAGCCCTTATGAAAGTATTAATTTCAGGAACTAGGCCCACTCTCAATTAGTCTATCAATTAGGCCCGTACTCAATTAAAAATATTACTGCTGTTGCTACCTAAGAATGGTGGCAATTTAGTGGTTTTAGCAATCAATGTTCTCAGACCCAGACCGGACCGGCCGGTCCGACCGGTCGGGCCGGGATTCGCTGTCTTCGCCGGGCCGGTTCACCACAACAGACCGGATCTGCAGTTAGCCGGAGGTTCGGCCGCCGGCCGGCGGCTCGGCCGGAAATTCGCTGAGTGGCTGGACCGGATCTGCTTATTTTTTTGTTCTTGATAATTAGATAAACCCCAAAATACCTCTACAGTCCATCTGCATCATGATATCGCTCTCACTTGGTGTACTCTTAGAGGAGAAGACTGAAAGGCCAGATTTTAAAAACGAAAGAGGAGAATGAATAGTGAAATGATGAAGAGTAAAAATAGGGTTCTTCCTAAATAAGAAGATGAACAAGACTTGTTGAAAAATAAATTACCTTTCTTTTCTTCTCAAAAGGTGTAAACTATTGTCGCAGAGTTATGTTTCCAATAAATGCTAGCTGGAATCCTTTATGACTCATTTCCATAATTATTAGGCATACTTTTTTTAACAATACTTTTTGTAAATACTTATTAGGCATCGCTTGTTTTATTGCGTCTACGGTTTGGAATGGAGTTAGTTCATGGTGCAAGATACCTCAAATTTTTGCGTTTTCTCTTCATGATCTTCTTAGTATTTATTCCGGTTTAGATGTGTCGGAGAAAAAGAAGGAGGCGGTTCAGGGTATCATTATGGTCTCTTGTTGGAGCCTGTGGCGAGCCAGGAATAAGCTCAAGTTTTCGAACGTCCCGGTCAAGATAGAAGGTATTTTAAGTGAAATAAAGGCTTTAAGTTTTTTATGGTTCTCTAAAAGATCGAAATTCAAAGGGATAGAATGGAAGGATTGGTACTCTTTTGTAAATTTGTAATTTGTTTGTAGTGTTTGTGTCGTCGGCCCGGCTTGGGTCGTCGTTGTTGTGAATGAAATATTACCTTTCAAAAAAAAAAAAAAAAGTGTGTCTAATAATTACTAAAATACTAACATAATTTTAAATCATCTTTGGTTTGTATTTGTTTTTTTATTGAATGGTTATATTGTTTCGTTTCAAGTTCTACAAATACTTAGAATTTTTGTTATATTTTTTGTACATTTTTTTAAATAGTTATCTCATTTATTACGTCATCCGATTCTTAAATCCGGTTGAACCGGTCCAACCGGTCCGACCAGTGAACCAGTAATACGTCCGGTTTGATGTCCGGTCCGGTTCTCAAAACATTGGTTTTAGATTTCACATGAATTTTTGTTATATTTTTTTGTACATTTTTTTAAATAGTTATCTCATTTATTACGTCATCCGGTTCTTAAATCTGGTTGAACCGGTCCGACCGGTCCGACCAGTGAACCAGTAATACGTCCGGTTTGATGTCCGGTCCGGTTCTGAAAACATTGGTTTTAGATTTCAGATGATTTTGCTACCGAAAATAAAAGGTGGAAAAATTTGTGACCGCTTTTAGGTGGGAAATCCGTGGCTAACCGAAACTTGTTTAAAATTCATTATTGCTACAGCTAAGAACGGTGGCAATTCTCCCATAGTTTTATATTTCTCACAAATTTGCTACGGAAAATAAACAGGTCGCAAAATTTGTGACCATTTTGTCACGATATCATAGTAATTTTCTATAATTACGCTTACATTAGATTTAGGTGGAAATTGGTAGCAAGTTTGCTACCATTTTTTTAATGGTAGCAAATTTTGGTTGCTATTGCCTAGTTTTCTAGTAGTGAATATGAATTTCAAACGAAATCAGTTTTGGTGCGAAATAACCTCTCAAACGAAAACACCACTTTCAAACGAAATATGTAATTTGATTTCGTGCGAAATCAGATGTATGCTTCACACGAAATGAAATTTTCAAACGAAATTATGCTTTGGTGCGAAGTAACTGCTAATTTCATGCGAAATAAAGTGATTTTGTATCAAATGAGTGATTTCGTATGAAATACAGATGTAATTTCGTGTGAAAAGAAACTCAAAAAGTTAATTCCGTGCGAAATCAGATAACAGATTCACACGAAATATGCTATTTTACGCAAAATACTGCTGACATCATCACGTTCGATCTGATTTTTGTAAAATTGACCAAGTTTTAAGCTGAATTAAGGTCCAATATTCTCAAGGATTCATTAAAACACTGTTTCGCATGACATATATGAAATTCAATCTATTTTGACCGTGAAATCTTATGAATTTTGTAAAAGAAGGTGTAGAAGTCAGATTTTTGAAGAAAACAAGCTGATTTTGGTAAGAACTCTTCCTCCTGAGCTCTGATACCACTTGTAGGATCGTGAGACGATCGAAATGAGTCTATCAGAAGAGTTCTCGGTCTAATCAGAGGCGGAATTCATTGATTAGACTTTGTAACAGCTCGATTCACACTTAATTGTCTTGTATTAATGATATAACCCGTTTACAGATCAGTAGACACGTCGGCAACACTTCGGTACCGGAAACATGAACGTTACAAATGAGATAGCATCAAGGGTATTTATAGTGGTTGTAATTTCGCACGGAATTACATTGTGCTATTTCGTGTGAAATAGCTGATTGCTATTTTGTACGAAATAGCCTTTTGCTATTTCGTGCGAAATTAACCTTTCACACACAAACCCTGTTTTTCTCGTACTACGTGCCCTGATCTAACAATTCTAATACAAGACTCGATACAAGACGAAGTCGACAGACGTATGCACCAACATTAGCATTCCCATACGAACCATGAATCATATAATCAGTCACAAGAGAATAAAGTTCAGGATCTTCTTTTTTATCGGGAATCTCAGCAGAAATAAATGGATCTATGTGATCTATGGTTGGAAGTTTGTGATCGACCTTCATGAATAAGCATATATGTGCATGAGGAAGACCACGCTTTTGAAATTCTACTTTTTAAATGTAACACCCCAAAAATGGGTTTGGAAATCAAACCCGTTAATAGTAAAGACGAGTAAAATACCGTTAGTGGTAAAATTAACCCGGTGAATATTAGGATTTATGCGACACCTGTGTCACTACAACCATCATACAAATACCAAACCAATGAAATATTGTGTTTCATACTTGGGATTTGTATAAATATGTGTATCGTTTGCACATATCAATTCTTGTTAGATTTCGAGCTTTAAATCGCTTTCTGGAAGGTTATACGCGATCTAATGCGTAAATATAACCAGTTTAAGGCAACAAACACTTTGGAATAGTGAAATAGGCTTAACATACCTTAAATAACCTTTACATAACTTATAAATAAGTTTTGGAAGGTTTGGTGTGGCGAAATCAAGTTTATTTAATCACAGGGACTATTTGCGTCAACTTGCAAAAGTCTGCCGTTTCATAAGGCAACGTACACTCCGGAACATGATCATAAGCTAAACATACCATAAATGACCTAAAAATAGCTTAGAAATAATCTTTGAGTGGTTCGGTGTGTGAAAAATATGCTTATTTGATCTTACAGGGACTAAAAGTGTCAAAAACGGCGTAAGTTTGCATTTTCGCGCATATCTTACGTTCTGACCACATCTGGACATCCAAAATTTTTGTACACACTAAAATATTTTTATTTTAGTGATCGGCATGCAAAAATACCTTTCGTTGCTTAATTTGGATCGTTTTTGGGTTCGTTACGACTTTCGTCGTAATTTACCGAACAACGCAATCGTACGACCAAACGAGCCGAGATCCAAGATATTTTTGAGCACATTTTAAGTTCCCTATACTTTAACTTCATTTTAGAGCTTTGAAATGGGGTTAGCTTAAACGTGTCAAAAATGCATCGAAAACCAAGTTTGGGGCTTCAGGGACCAAATCTGCCATTTTTGAAAGTTGCTGGTCTGCAAGGTCCTTACGGACCGTATGGACATATGCTTACGGTCCGTAAACAGTGCCTAGATCAGCAGAAATGCAGAAACATTGAATCTGGTCATTCCCACTTGTTCCAATGGTTTTGATCTCTGGTTTTTCATGTTATGGGCTGGTTTGTGTGATGAACAAGTCCCCCAATCATTCTCTAACAAGTGTATGGCCAAGATCTTTCCCTCCTTACCAAGAAATGATCCTAACGGTTTTGCAAAAACTATATAAGGCCATGCTCTTCATTCATTTCTGCTCACACTTGGTCTAAAATTCTCTAAGTTGGGGTTAAATAACTTCATACCTGAGAATTTATAAGATCAAGTTCAAGCAAGGACCCTTTGTAAGCCGTCTTTCATTCTTTTATTGCTTTCTAGCTTAAAAAGTCAAACAGTGTTTGACTTTCAGTTTGACCAGTCAATGGTCAACACGAAGTTCGTTTGAACTTCGCAACGTGAGCGTAATCACGATGGTTATAGTCCCTAGTGACTATACCTACTGATTACCACGTTGACTAGGCATAGTGACGAGTCATAGTTTCGGTCAAAATGCGCATTTACGCGTATTTTGCAACCAAACTACTCTTGGTATCAAAACACTTTGTTTTGATATCAAAACTTGTTTTCTAACTTAGTTAAGCATGTTTTAACATGCTTAGCTCGTCACTTTTAGTTTAAAGTGTTTGTTTAGAGTCGTAAGTCAAGCGGTTTAAACCACCGCTTAGACTTTCAAACTCGACCCGTATGGTCGATCATTAGGATCCGACCAAGCATGTTTAGTGACCATAGTTGCATAGGGAATAACCTTCTGAGGTTATACCTTATGGTCACTTAGGTTTAATTAGTTGTATGATAGGTAGTTTATATGCTTTAGGTAACTGACCAAAATGCCCTTTTCATGCATAATTGATTATTAAGCATATGTAACATAAACTTTTGTCACGTAACTGATTATGCAACATATTTAAATATGTTTAGGCCTATAATACTTGTCATAGGACTAATTAGACGTCTTGAACGCGCTTATGCACGCACGACGCGTTAAAGTAGCGTAAGCTACCTTAATGGGTCGTAACGGGTCAAAAGCACTTAGGTTAGGTTCCAATTTAGAATGTAGGCTTTGTTAAACCATACCACATGAGTTCTAACACTCATTTGGTTTACAAGACCTCATTCTGTTCGATCTTCCGACTTAGGTCCGCTTTATTTACATAGTTACCTATATTAGGTGCCGTTTGATTCCGTGATCCCTCTAGCTTTGCTTGGTTGTTGTTCAAGACTTCTAAGCATCCTCATGTGAGTACATAGTCCCCTCTTTTACTGTTTGCAATGTTTTGGGGTGAAATATGTGTACCTATTTGTTATGTTCACGATTTCAAAGTATAAATTAATTATACATACTAGTACTTATCTTTTGACAAACTGAATAATTGTTTATGGTTTAAACATTAATTTTTCAAAGATTATAAAATAAAATTGTTGAATTGTACTTATTTATGTTCACAAGACCGATTGGTAGTATGATATAGCGCTATAAGACTAGACACCCCATTCCTGTTGTCATGGAATGTCAGAAACCAATATTATATCCAAACAGGGATTGCCTTCGTGGTATCTCTATAGTCTCAGTTGGTGTAGTTTGATGCACTAAGGTCTGATTGAATTCTTAAATCACATTATTATTGTATATTTGATTATACTCCCAAAAGTATACTTTGATATACTCTCATATGTGATATGGTACAAAACAACATATATTTTATAAATTACTAAAACATATTTTGATATGTTATTCATAAAACCAAAGCATAGTTTAAATTTGTTATTTATAAAACCAAAGTATACTTTTGATATACTACCAAAAACGATTATTTTGACTACTAAAGTATATTTAATATACTATCTGTTTAACGATTATGGAACCAAAATATATTTTGATATATTACTTCTTCGACCTTCTTAAAACCAAAGTATATTTTTATATATACTACAAACCTTTTTATCAAAACATTGTTTTACAAACTCATTTTACTTAATTATTTATTTATGCATCTTTCTTTTACATCATCTGTTTTCTTATCACTTGTTTATAAAAGAAAACATCTTTAAGGATTCATGACTATTTTTAAAACATTCTTTTAAACTCACAAGTCATGAATCATGCATTAATAAAACCTATGTATCTCACATGCATTTTTATGCTGACGTACCTATTTTTACACATGTTTCAGGTTCTGCTATGTGATGATTGTTGACGCATGGTACACATAGGATGGACTCGTGCCTTAGCGACTTAAAAACTTGAAAGATAATAATTGCATTTATTTGATTTGTAATAAACAATGAGTTTAATAATTCAATAAAACGAAATTATTTAATCCATGGTTGTGAAACAATGATTCTGTTACAACAATCCCCGACGTTTCCGCCATGTTTTGTTGTTTTACGTGGTCGGGGTGTGACCGAAAAGTTGGTATCAGAGCCAATGGTTATAGGGAATTAGGTTATTAGTAATGCTTTGACCTAGACTATAACCTTCCTAGGACCCTAACACAAGTTATCTTGTGTTTAGTTTTAAAACAATACCGTCACTTATCCTTAGGTGACAACCACAATAAGAATACAGATTCTGAATCCGCTTTGAAAACCAATCATCTGTTCTAGGATGATTGATTACTAGGTTTTGAACCCTCTGTTATAAGGTTTTGAACCCTCTTAGTTTTCAAAATCTCGTCAAAGTTTGGGTCTAAATAATGTGAACACGTGCAAACTGGAATAGTGAATGCCTGTACCCTGAGTTTTCTGTCTAAGGCTAGAGTGTTCGTACAAATCCGCAGTATTGGACCAGTCACTCTTACCTGGGAACTCTTGGGGTGAGTATTCACTTATAGGCGAGCATGTCTTCGGTGATACATTATAATGATCCATTTACTTTGATTAGTCACTGCGTGTCGTTTGTTTGTTCGAGGTAACGAACGAATGATCGCTTTCCTTATGTTTCGTCGATGTTTTCAATAGCTCTTTTGTTTTCCAATCATCGATCTCACTCGTTTCTCATGTTCCCATGTTCCTTTTAGACAATGCCTCCTCGACGTGATGCTCAACCTTTTACTGCTGAGGAAGTCGCAGCCCTTGTTGCTCAACAAATGGCTGCAGTGCTTCCAGGCGTAGTAACTCAGATTCATGAGTTATACAACAACAATAACAACAACAAAACCCAGTGTAATTTCAAGACCTTCAACTTTGCCAAACCTTTGAAGTTTTCTGGATCTCAAGGAGCAACCGTGCTCCTACAATGGTTCAAAAGTTTGGAGAGCACATTCAGGCACGTGCAATGCCCGAATGAGCGTAAGGTTGAGTTTGCATCCAGTGCGTTCGAGAAGCGTGCTCTTACATGGTGGAACGGTGTGATGCGTGATAGAGGTGCCGATGTGGCAATGGCACAAACTTGGGAAGAGCTTCGAGCTCTAATGATGAAGGAATTCTGTCCTCGTCATGAGCTTAGAGCATTAGAAAGGGAATTTGACGATCTTAAACAAGACAGCGGTGAACATCGAGCCTATACTGACCGTTATGAGGAATTGAGCCTGTTATGTCCTGCTATGGTCACGCCTGTGGATAAGGCGATTGAAAAGTACATTGATGGTCTTCCTGATTTAGTTCAGGATATCGTTACTGGCAGCAACCCTACTACTGTCAGACAGGCCATTGAATTATCTGACACCCTGACTGAATCCCATATCAGGAAGGGTAAGCTTTTTCGAAAAGGCGACCCAAGACCATCTGACAAGGCTGCTCAAGTTGAACCAAAGGAAAAACAGGCCGAGACACCCAAGAAGAAGAAGCGTAAGGCTTCTCAAAACTATGTCATAACTGCTTCGAACAATCAGGTTGCACCAAACCAGCCAGCACAACCTCGTAAAAGGAAAAAAATTGTTGGTACCGCACCTTTGTGCAATAAATGCAACTGTCATCATCTGGAGCAAGAGCAGTGTCACGAATGTACCCACTGTGGAAGATTGGGACATTTGGTCGATACCTGCCGTTATGCAAATCCTGCTGCTGTTCAAGTACGGTTCCCACCTGGGTCGTGTTATAACTGTGGTGACCTTACTCACTACAGAAACAATTGCCCAAGACTTGTTAATGCAAATCCAGCGCGTGGACGAGTGTTTAACATAAATGAGGCGAACGTGGACGACAATGCAGCAGTGAACAATTAGTCTTTTGTATTTCTTTGTCTGTTATCTTTTGACATTGGAACAATTCAGTTGTTATATAAATAAAATTTGATGTTTCAATTTTATTTTACAAAACTGACACAATTGTGTGAATGTTTGATCCAACCCTTCAATAACAACACCAAGAAAAACTACTCGTGTGGTTCTGTCATTTTATGATCACTCGTGAGCTCCCCGAAAATCTTAAATACACGTTTCTTTTTAAGAAACAAAGACAAATCTCTATCAAGATCTTCCTATCTTCATAGTTAGATTCTTGAAGATATTTAAAGTGCCAAACGGAATTCACGGATTTGATTCCAGGTATGCTTTAAATGCATGTACTCAATTAACAAGGAAATCAACAAAATGAAAATCAAGTTAATAAATTATGTGATTATGTGTTTTCTTCTATATTTCATGTTTTTATGTGATTCATCCAAATCCTCATAGAATCTCCCATATCTCTATATGAGGGATTCATAGTAGGATATCAAAAGGTACTATCTTAAATCCTTAATGGACTTCTACGTCATAGTTAAGTCCCTTGGATTATAAAGTACTATTCTATAATTGGACCCCTTGAGTGGTCTGGTTAAACAGATTGATTCAAAAATCTGGTTAGGAATATCATGTGATGATATAATTGAAAAGATCCCTTAAGTGATCAATTTAAAGAGATCGTACGACGGTCTAGTTAAGAAGATCATGTGTTGATCTAATTAAAAAGATTTTTCGTTGATCTAATTAAAAAGATCCTTTGGTGGTCTAGTCAAGTCACTTCATGTTTATCCGATTGATTTTTCCCCTACACATTATGAAATGAACTGTGCGGACTGTGCAAGGAATTACGTAATTATGGATGCATACATAATTATGGAATTCAGTGCACAGAAACCACAGCAAGTTTTGTCATATGTTAAGACCTATAGTGATGAGAATAACGAAACGAGAACAATGTAGAAAGGAGCATGGTGGATACGCCGCTGGTACTTCCTATATATAAGTGTTCCTTATTACATTGCGAACGTAGCGTTATTTAAGTTACTAGAAGTCCTGGACCTTGACCAATGTCATTTTATCTTACACTCTCCGACACTGATTTCAAGCACACACCAGTTTCCTATGATAAGTATTCATAAGAAACGTTCTTCTGTCCGTAGTTCAAAACTTTATGTTTTGTTACTACAAGGACTTCACTTTGAGAGTTGACAATTTCGCTAAGAATCCTGACAAGGTCCAAATTTTTACTTAAGGTTCGAGGGATTTATTTGAAAGCGAAACCGTCACAGTTGTCCTCACAAGTTTCCTCTAAAATTAAATTTCGGGACGAAATTTCCTAAAGTAGGGGAGACTGTTACACCTGTGTCACTTCAACCATCATACAAATACAAAACCAATGAAATATTGTGTTTCATACTTGGGATTTGTATAAATATGTGTATCGTTTGCACATATCAATTCTTGTTCGATTTCGAGCTTTAAATCGCTTTCTGGAAGGTTATACGCGATCCAATGCGTAAATATAACCAGTTTAACGCAACAAACACTTTGGAATAGTGAAACAGGATTAACATACCTTAAATAACCTTTACATAACTTAGAAATAAGTTTTAGAAGGTTTGGTGTGGCGAAATCAAGTTTATTTAATCACAGGGACTATTTGCATCAACTTGCAAAAGTCTGCCGTTTCATAAGGCAACGTACAGTCCGGAACATGATCATAAGCTAAACATACCATAAATAACCTAAACATAGCTTAGAAATAAGCTTTGAGTGGCTCGGTGTGTGAAAATATGCTTATTTGATCTTACAGGGACTAAAAGTGTCAAAAACGGTGTAAGTTTGCATTTTCGCGCATATCTTACGTTCTGACCACATCTGGACATCCAAAATTTTTGTACACACTAAAATATTTTTATTTTAGTGATCGGCATGCAAAAATACCTTTCGTCGCTTAATTTGGATCGTTTTTGCGTTCGTTACGACTTTCGTCGTAATTTACCGAACAACGCAACCGTACGACCAAACAAGCCGACATCCAGGATATTTTTGAGCACATTTTAAGTTCCCTATACTTTAAATTCATTTTAGATCTTTGAAATGGGGTTAACGGGGCTTAAACGTGTCAAAAATGCATCGAAAACCAAGTTTGGGGCTTCAGGGACCAAATCTGTTTTTTTTGAAAGTTGCTGGTCTGCAAGGTCCTTACGGACCGTATAGACATATGCTTACGGTCCGTAAACAGTGCCCAGATCAACAGAAATGCAGAAACATTGAATATGGTCATTCCCACTTGTTCCAATGGTTTTGATCCCTGGTTTTTCATGCTATGGGCTGGTTTGTGTGATGAACAAGTCCCCCAATCATTCTCTAACAAGTGTATGGCCAAGATCTTTCCCTCCTTACCAAGAAATGATCCTAACGGTTTTGCGAAAACTATATAAGGCCATGCTCTTCATTCATTTCTGCTTACACTTGGTCTAAAATTCTCTAAGTTGGGGTTAAATAACTTCATACCTGAGAATTTATAAGATCAAGTTCAAGCAAGGACCTTTTGTAAGCCTTCTTTCATTCTTTTATTGCTTTCTAGCTTAAAAAGTCAAACAGTGTTTGACTTTCAGTTTGACCAGTCAATGGTCAACACGAAGTTCGTTTGAACTTCGCAACGTGAGCGTAATCACGATGGTTATAGCCCCTAGTGACTATACCTACTGATTACCACGTTGACTAGGCATAGTGACGAGTCATAGTTTCGGTCAAAATGCGCATTTACGCGTATTTTGCAACCAAACTACTCTTGGTATCAAAACACTTTGTTTTGATATCAAAACTTGTTTTCTAACTTAGTTAAGCATGTTTTAACATGCTTAGCTCGTCACTTTTAGTTTAAAGTGCTTGTTTAGAGTCGTAAGTCAAGCGGTCTAAACCACCGCTTAGACTTTCGAACTCGACCCGTTTGGTCGATCATTAGGATCCGACCAAGCATGTTTAGTGACCATAGTTGCATAGGGAATAACCTTCTGAGGTTATACCTTGTGGTCACTCAGGTTTAATTAGTTGTATGATGGGTAGTTTATATGCCTTAGGTAAATGACCAAAATGCCCTTTTCATGCATAATTGATTATTAAGCATATGTAACATAAACTTTTGTCACGTAACTGATTATGCAACATATTTAAACATGTTTAGGCATATAATACTTGTCATAGGACTAGTTAGATGTCACACCCCTTTCTGCGGCGGAAGCACGAGGTGTGATCATGAAAGGTTTTCATTGCATACGATTAGTAAACATTCTACATGCTCATAAAAATATCTTCAAATACCAAACATTTCATAATTTGAAAACACACGTTAGCGTTTACATCGCGAGATAGCCTAAAACATTGTCTTAAAAAGTTTACAACTTTATTTAAAGATAAACATAAGCGACATCCAGGAGCATGAGTAAGACCGCGCGCACATCCACATCTAGTTACCTGAAATACATGTGAGTTTTGGAAAAACGTCAACATAATGTTGGTGTGAATTCATGCAGTTTTTGTATTTCACGTTTGTATACTTTGTATGAAAACATAGTTTGTGTCGTGTATAAATCAAGTTTTCATATATAAATCAAGTATTCATGTGTACACCACGTACTCATGTATAATTCAAGTTTACTTGTGTACCCCACGTACTCAAGTATAAATCAACTTTTAGTATGGTATGAATCTTATGTAAATAAAGTATTCCTGTAAGTATCAGGATTGTTAATGGGTTGCAAGGCCATTAACATGTGACACGACATAGGAAGTCACCAAACCTTAGGCATTTTTCTAGTTGGCATATTCTGAGACACAAAAGCACTACTCGGTACTCGTCCTCACCAAGAGTGTGGCTGCCCGGCACCCGTTAGATCTAACCTTTTGTTCTGCGGTCTAGGTATATTGTTGATTAATGGTGCTTATAGTACCCTATTCGTGACACGATTTCTCGTATCATTCCTCAAAACACATCATACTTGGTTCTCGTCCTCACCAAGTGTGTTTCTTGTTATCATACCATTTGTAAACATTGTAAAAATTGTAACATGTATTTCACCCCCGAAGTTATGAAACTGAAAAACAGTTAAAGAAAAGGGGGAGCATGAACTCACAACTTTGCGTTCCTTGCGTCGTAAACTTCACCTAGATTTGCTTAATTAACGTCGTGACCTATACGTGTTTTCTTAACGTTAGTCACTAGTCTTGTATCGTACAAGTACAAGTCACTGTCTTTTATGTATATTTTTTCTTGTGTTAAAAATAATTCATATTTTTAACTAAGTGTCTTACTTATATTATTTTCTCAAAAATAAATATAAGTTTATTGTATTTTGCACTTTGCACCCGAGTTATGTATCTAGTATAAATCAAGTATTTCTGTATGTATCTTGTATGTTGTATGTGTATTTTTTTTTTACAAAAATTATGGCGAGGTTTATATTCGAAAAGCATAGTTTAGAACACACTAGCAAACATTTGTCTAGAAAATATTTACTAAGTGTTAGGATTTTCAGAAAATTTCGCCATAGTCTCCTTTGTAAATGGAGGTGTCCATGCTAAGTAGCATATCATTTTCTTTGACATATAACATGTTAGGTCGTTCTCAAATAACCTTCCCGACATTTAGACACGCAAATTACTACTTATGTCGTTTCAGCTTTAATCTTCAAAACTGGGTTGTTTTCGGGGATTTAAATAAAATAGTTAACTTATTCTAAAAATTCCCAAACTTTTAAAAAATGTCTTAAACGATCCAAATATTATTGTGTAAAAATCTCGGGATCCAATTCATTACCAGTATTTTATAAAAATTCATTTTCCGAACTGCAATCAGATTCATCTTTTTCTGACTGCATTCCACGGAATAATTTATTTAAAATTTATCGTAAGTCCGATTTACGAAATTCCAGTGGGAGGATTACAAATACATCAGTGGTCATCTACAGTACAAATTTCATGAGCTAATTCTACACAGAACTCAAGTTATGACTAAAAACATTTTGTCCATTTACTGCGGTAAAAACTCAGCTTTAGCTGCTGTTACAAAAAGGGTCTTTAAAAATAGTAAACGAAGTCCAAAAATTATGATTCCAGTTCCATTAGAACCGTATTTCATAATAACACGTGATAGACTTAAGAAAATCAAGTTTTTGTTAAGTTACGATCTGGTTACAGCCAACTGAAGTTGGCTGTAAATATGTGGACAGAAGCTGTTTTCAGTTTATTGTGTTCTAACGCATTTCTATTTGTTCCGTTAACATGTCTAGTGATCAACAACGACCTTTAACATCCATATTAACGAGTAAATCATCAAGTAATCAACATCATGTTCACTACAACATCCTACTACCACATTTCATCATGTAAAGCTTTATGTTTTAATCTTTTGTGTTCAAGTTTCACCTTCATGTTTCTTAGTGTTTCTTTAAGTTTATCAACATGAACCTACTTTAACCACTTTCATATGATGATAAAAGAAGGGATCAATGTTCTTACCACTAGCACAAGGCTAGGGATGATCAAGAGGACAAATGAAGTGGATAAAAGCAAATAAGAGTGGTTCTTGGACTTCCGAAAGCTCCTAGCTTCACTATGCACCTTCTAGCACCTTAATACAAGCTTGGAATGTATGAGAAGTGGGTGAATGAAGGTGATTATGGGGGTGTTTGGTTCAGCCGATTGCAAGAAGAAGGAGGAGAGAAGGAAGGAGTGAATGGTGATTTTTAGTCTTGTGGTTCTTATAAAAATCCTCCACCAATTGTTTACCCCATGTATATTGTGTCAAGAATATGGTATATTATGTTGGTATATTCCCCAACATATCTAGTAAAATATAGAAATCAAATATTTTGTGGGAACCATGTCCCCTAACCGGCCTAACTATGGGGGGGGGGGGTAAAATGTAATTTTTTTCAAGTATTAGTTAGGAATCTAAGTGTATTAGTTAGGCTATTTAGTCGGTAGATATTTTAGTGGGTGCTAGGGTGTTCGGGGATCACAACTAGCCAAGAAATAATTTAACAATGCTCCTAATAATATTCTGATGTTCCGGGTAATATCCGGTTGTTCGGTTAAATACCGGTTCGTTAAAGTGCTGAATTGCACCGTTTAGTGTCTTTTAAGTATCCTTTTGTAACACTTTCAATTCCCGACACTTAGGGAAGTATTCTGGATGATAAAACGTAAATTTTGTATGATATTTGGGGTTAAAAAGCTGATTTGAGCTGAATTTAATAAAATTCTACACTTAAAGTGCGTTTCGGGTGCTTTTTAGTGCGTATTTTAGCTTCCGTAATGTCTATATATTAAACCCTTGTATGTACTCTTGGGTTTTAATGTATTCTTGTTGTTGGACCTACATCTAGGCTCCAATTTTATTGTCTGACTGCTTTCTGCAGAATTGTTGACACAATGTGTCTTACCGGTGAGTTTACTAGTATTTCTGACGCAACGCTCTCGTTTATGCATAAAGCAATATTTTGTAGTATACAACGTGCATGAATTCACTTGCTTAATATGTAATCAGACAATGTTGACATCTAAGCACATAATTACAGTCATTAAATAATAATTAAAGTGTACGGAAATTACCGGTTTCATGCCAGTTGTCACATTAGACGTCTCGAACGCGCTTATGCGCGCACGACGCGTTAAAGTAGCGTAAGCTACCTTAATGGGTCGTAACGGGTCGAGAGCACTTAGGTTAGGTTCCAATTTAGAATGTAGGCTTTGTTAAACCATACCACATGAGTTCTAACACTCATTTGGTTTACAAGACCTCATTCTGTTCGATCTTTCGACTTAGATCCGGTTTATTTACATAGTTACCTATATTAGGTGCCGTTTGATTCCGTGATCCTTCTAGCTTTGCTTGGTTGTTGTTCAAGAATTCTAAGCATCCTCATGTGAGTACATAGTCCCCTCTTTTACTGTTTTCAATGTTTTGCGGTGAAATATGTGTACCTATTTGTTATGTTCACGATTTCAAAGTATACATTAATTATACATACTAGTACTTATCTTTTGACAAACTGAATAATTGTTTATGGTTTAAACACTAATTTTTCAAAGATTATAAAATAAAATTGTTGAATTGTACTTATTTATGTTCACAAGACCGATTGGTAGTATGATATAGCGCTATAGGACTAGACACCCCATTCCTGTTGTCATGGAATGTCAGAAACCAATATTATATCCAAATAGGGATTGCCTTCGTGGTATCTCTATAGTCTCAATTGGTGTAGTTTGATGCACTAAGGTCTGATTGAATTCTTAAATCACATTATTATTGTATATTTGATTATACTCCCAAAAGTATACTTTGATATACTCTTATATGTGATATGGTACAAAACAACATATATTTTATAAATTACTAAAACATATTTTGATATGTTATTCATAAAACCAAAGCATAGTTTAAATATGTTATTTATAAAACCAAAGTATACTTTTGATATACTACCAAAAACGATTATTTTGACTACTAAAGTATACTTAATATACTATATGTTTAACGATTATGGAACCAAAATATATTTTGATATATTACTTCTTCGACCTTCTTAAAACCAAAGTATATTTTTATATATACTACAAACCTTTTTATCAAAACATTGTTTTACAAACTCATTTTACTTAATTATTTATTTATGCATCTTTCTTTTACATCATCTGTTTTCTTATCACTTGTTTATAAAAGAAAACATTTTTAAGGATTCATGACTATTTTTAAATCATTCTTTTAAACTCACAAGTCATGAATCATGCATTAATAAAATCTATGTATCTCACAGGCATTTTTATGCTGACGTACCTATTTTTACACATGTTTCAGGTTCTGCTATGTGATGATTGTTGACACATGGTACACATAGGATGGACTCGTGCCTTAGCGACTTAAAAACTTGAAAGATAATAATTGTATTAATTTGATTTGTAATAAACAATGAGTTTAATAATTCAATAAAACGAAATTATTTAATCCATGGTTGTGAAACAATGATTCTGTTACAACACTCCCCGACGTTTCCGCCACGTTTTGTTGTTTTACGTGGTCGGGGTGTGACAGAAAAGTTGGTATCAGAGCCAATGGTTATAGGGTATTAGGTTATTAGTAATGCTTTGACCTAGACTATAACCTTCCTAGGACCCTAACACAAGTTATCTTGTCTTTAGTTTTAAAATAATACCGTCACTTATCCTTAGGTGACAACCACAATAAGAATACAGATTCCGAATCCGCTTTGAAAACCAATCATCTGTTCTAGGATGATTGATTACTAGGTTTTGAACCCTCTGTTATAAGGTTTGAACCCTCTTAGTTTTCAAAATCTCGTCAAAGTTTGGGTCTAAATAATGTGAACACGTGCAAACTGGAAGAGTGAATGCCTGTACCCTGAGTTTTCTGTCTAAGGCTAGAGTGTTCGTACAAATCCGCAGTATCGGACTAGTCACTCTTACCTGGACGTGCAAACTGGAAGAGTGGATGCCTGTACCCTGAGTTTTCTGTCTAAGGCTAGAGTGTTCGTACAAATCCGCAGTATCGGACCAGTCACTCTTACCTGGGAACTCTTGGGGTGAGTATTCACTTATAGGCGAGCATATCTTCGGTGATACATTATAATGATCCATTTACTTTGATTACTCACTGCGTGTCGTTTGTTTGTTCGAGGTAACGAACGAATGATCGTTTTCCTTATGTTTCGTCGATGTTTTCAATACCTCTTTTGGCGTAAGCCGAAACGGGTTAAATTTGTAAGAAATGAATTTAAGAGAAAAAGGATTTGGTAGAAAAATCCGGGATGGGATGGATGTAGGAATTAGAAATCAAAAACCATGTTTTTGATTAAATAGATAACGTTGGGCATATAGTCCAAAACGGGTCAAATGGTAGTGATAACACCACTTGACAATATCGACTAATATGGTTGTCAAGTCTTATGTTAACAGGAGCGATTAGCAAATCGGATAATTGCATCGCCATAGATTGTGTGATAATTAAAGCGAGGTATAAATCGGGTCTATTTGTTGACCTGGGCCAGGTACGCAAGATTTTGTTGTAGTTAAAAGTACTATTTGGTCAATAATTGGTGAGAGTCTCTTGTTGTAAAATAAGAGACTATAATTGACCAAAAAGCCCTTAACGGGCGAACCGGGTAAACGACCGTTAGAGATTGTTTAGAAACTTGTTTATTGATTATGGAGCCCTTAGATACATATAAAAGTGTAGGCAAAAACATTCGTTGGACGAATGCCGAAAGAATGGGTCATTTGCGTAAAATGACTAGTCGAAGGGTAAAATTTGGATTTTTGGGGTTCCTTGCGTTAAATCCACCACAAAAATAGTTGTGGTGGAAGATAATTAGTTAACTAGTATGGGAAATGCGAGATGCGAAAGGGAAATGGCGAGTTGGATGCTTAATGTTTAAAAGTCCACTAAATGGGTCAAAATAAAATTAAAAAGTTGAATGTGGGTTAAGTGATTTGAAAGATATACATAAAACGGTGAATGTAAATGCGTACGCAAACCCCGTAATGGGAGTGGAAACGCTATTGCTTGATAAGCCCGGGATGGGTAGGAAATGCTAGCAACGACTCTTGATAACACTCTTGAAATGTAACTTAAAATGGGTCGAATAATAAGAAAAGGGAATTATAGACTAGTTGCCTATAAAACGGTTTTCAATACGAACAATGATGGTAAACGGGTCCGTATTTTAATTACGGACGCGTAGGAAAAAGAATCGAGTAAAACGGATTGGTAGATTGAAAGTTATACGCATTTTAGTGCATTAACAAATGTGAGTAATAAAGCTGGTATGTGCAGCGCCGGCTAACAAAACATTCTGGCGAAAAATGGTCGTCGCGTTACGCGACGGTTGAGTCAAAAAGCAGTCGCGGCCCGCGTAGGTGAGGGGCCTCTTTTGTCGCGCCCCGCGACAAAGCCAAGATCTGGCAATTTTTGTTTTTCTCGTTCAATTTCGTATCCGAACTTGGTTTAAACGCGATTATAAGTTTATATGACTAATCATTTCATGGCTTATGAAATGTAGGTACATCTTTTAACGCCGGATGACGATCAAGCTCGACGAAAAACCGAACACAATCAAGACATTAGCTTCCGCACATTGTTTCGTTATTAATGAAATCGACGAACTCAATTTTATTATGTTGTATTATTTATAAATTGTAAAAGTTTTAATAAATCCGTATTTTCCAATAAGTATGTATTCATAATTACATGATTATTACTTGTTACCTACACCAAAAATGTTAATTAATGATAAGGGTCTTACAAGTTGGTAATCAGAGCTCACGGTTAAAAGAATAAAGTGTTCGGTTCGAGGTTTGATCGCAAATCCGGTAAGTACATGTATATTAATGGTTTAGTACGAGTTAAAGTGTTATAAACAACACATAGAGTTATCGTGTAATACACGCTACTCCAATCAAATCGGTAAAGGATTATTATAGTCAACAAAATTTCGCGCGTTGACGCGTATAGTAGAAAAGCCTTGTATTATAATACGGGCAATTATTGAAGTTGATGTTACTAACTCTTGTAAATGTTTTAGTTAAAGGACACTCGCATCGAAAGATAGCGGGACTCTCACGAATTGTGGATTTGACGAAGGAACGGTCCAAAGTACGACAAGTAAAACATGCTCACCAAGGACCTAAATCGCGTGGCAATCGTGAACAAGGCTAATGGCAAGAGAAGCCCGTTAGGGAAAGCATTACCAGGTGCACATTTTAAATTTAATTGCACAAATAGTAATATGCAACAAATACGTATAGATTGAAAGTTGCATATGTAGATTTAAAACTTGGAAAAACCCGAATAGAAAACCTATCCAGGATATTGTTTCCAAGAGAAACAAATAGAGGCATTACTTACATGGGGTGTAATGTGAAAATTATAAAAAGGTTATGTATACCAGGTGTTGATCGCTTACTCTGGCCAAGTAAGTGGTGAGCACGTGGTACCATGAACTTTTTATGATGGACATACTTACATTCGATGTAGTAAGGACAGGGTAAATGGGACAAATTAAAAATACCCAAATGAATCAAATGAACAAAATATTGGATAATAATGTAAACGCACAGCCGGGTGACGGAAGCGTATTACATTAGGATAATGAGCCCGAGTGAAGGGACAAAGATTAATGTAAAATGATTAAGATATGCATGGGGAGGGGGTGTACTTACACTCGAACCTGGAGAATGCAAATATGTAAAATGATTAAGATATGCATTGGGAGGGGGTGTACTTACACTTAAACCCAGAGAATGCAAATATGTCTCTTAACGGACCGTTTTTGTAAAACGTCAAACTTGAGGACAAAGTCGGAATATAAAAGTGAAACGAAGTCTTAATGCATACTGGAAGAGTTGCAATAGTAACGACTTCGGTAAAACACCCGGTTGATGGGTAAGGAGTTAAACACATGCGTAAACCGAGAAACGGGGACTCGGATGGAAAGTCAAAAGACTCGGGGTTTGAGTCATGACTAAAAGACGACAAGATGACGTAAATAGAAATTTTGATAAATTATGTTCAACTATTTTAAAGTTGAACGGGTCGAACAAAGAATGAAGTTTGACATCCATAAATGATAAAATTTCACATGAATAAGTCAAATGGGTTGAATATAATATAATGCCGAATGGCATAAGTAAGCGCAAGCTGGATAACAGTAAGCGTGGAACAAACTGACGTGTAAATAACGTAAGGAGTCATAAAGTCGGAAGATTAGTCCGAAAGTAAACGAATAAAGCCTTAGACTACGGTCAAGGTCAACTAAAGTTTAAAAGTAAAAATAAATGATTCCAAACATAACAGGAGATGCTTAGAAGCTATATATGTATGTATGTATATATATATATACGTTTGAATATCGACACGAATAAAAGATGATCTACGGGATCAGCATAACCTACGGGATTTAATGTGGTGTTAAGGTCTACGGGACCAAGAAGACCCTTGGGTCATAAATAGAAAGAAACGGATGATTGGGGTCTCACCTTAATAAGGTAAAAAGGTGAAAAATCTAAAGTAATAGCCTACGAGGCTAAGTGAAAGAACCTACGGGTCTATAGCGTAAAGCAAGGGAACTGGTTACGACTCCCTGTGTGAAACGAGAACGGAAGGGAATAAATTATTGGTTGTCAATTTCCTTGATGTGAGTAATTTATATAAGCTAAAGAGAAAAACGTTAAATTAAAATTCAGTTTTAGTAAGAAAATACGTTTTAACAAATATGAATAACTAGGTTATCACCCGGGAAATGCTTCCCGGGCTGGAGAAAGTTATACATGTCACTTATTATTTATAAGCAATACAATTATCTATCCAAAATGTATGACATGTTAATGTGTTGGCTATAGAGTTATAAAGTTGCTCTGCCATCTAAACAATTATCTATCCAAAAGAGTGTATTCTCTCTCGTTCAAACTTCACTTACCAAATGTAGTATTTTTTTCAACGTGAGCCCGGTTTTTTTTAAAAAGGCCAACAAAATATCATTAGAAATCTTGCGAGTAGCAAGCACCAATTGTATAGAATCCTCAAAAAAGAAACATATTACAGTACATGGAGGCAAACCTTGTAAACGTTCAAAGCTATTTATATTAATTAATAATGATTAAATACATAATTTCAATCAAACAAACAACTTGGCATATTACATAATTGAAATTGAAAAGGTTAAATTAGTAACACTTCAACCCCACATGGTTTAAACGTCACCCAAATTTTAACATCACGCCAACCCACTTTGACCCGTTACCCAACCTCAATGGCCCGTCATATTTGCCAGTATTTTATAGGTTATCCTCTTGAAACTACCATTCATATAGATACTCAACTGAGATGTTCCTGAACAACAAAATAAAATGAAACAATAATGTACCAGTAGAAAAGAGGGGATCTTTACATCAAAATTTGTTCCCTTGAATGCATCATCAAGATGATAGCAAAATATTATATCACTGTTGTAAACTAAAATAAACGTAATATTTTTTATATAGAAGTTAAAATGAAACATGACTAAATTAGGGGCATTCATATAAAATATTAACTTGTTCTTGATTAAATCATTACTAAAAGAATTGAGTCCTCATACCTTGTGATTTGCATTATCTGAAGAAGTGCAGCCATTGGTAGAAAACATTAAAATATGCTCAAATCTTGAAGGTTGGTAGGCCTCGATAGTTCATATCAACATAAAAAAAGAGCTCATAGTCAAGGAGTGTGTAAAAGTTCATATGGTGAACTCTTTTTCTTAATCTATTAGTTTATATATCTTTAACTTAATCAAGGGCACATAAGACAAATACATGTTTCTACAGGTGAAAAACTGGGTACAGTTGGACAATGGGTCAAAAAAGCTAACTTTAGTGAAAGTTGAAACAGGGCTGGATTGAATTGTTTTGACTCGTTCAACTTGCCGCTTTTGCTAATCTGTTTTGCTTGACATGTTTTAGAAAAAAATAACCATAACAAAAAATGACCAACTTATAACTAACCTAGTTGAAATTTTAACTTGTGTGAACTTTTTATTTGACTTGTTTGACTGACTTGACTCATTATTAGCTAATATTTTTCTAAGTGAACAGGTTGAAACTTTCAACCCGTATAACTGATTCGACCCATTTGACACTTACCGTGATTGACAGGTGAACGTCGTAAAAGGCTTGAAGTTGTATGAATAAAATACTCACGAACAGTGAATTAACTTGGTTAATTGATTAAGTGAATAATCTCCAAGTTGCTGGAAAAAATGAAATTAGACTCAATTTTGTAATTTTAACAAAATTGCATTCAAAACTATAAATAATAAAGCTTATAAGTTAACTACCAAGTAATCACAAAAGTTTACTGACACTACACAAATACTAAAACAACTTGAAAATATCACCAGCTATCGGCTTTATTCGCAATAACCGCAGCATAGTAGGAACCTAGAAAAAACATTTATCATGTAATTCAGCTCCATAAAATCTCAAATGTGTTCATTTGACCCGTGCTTTAATAAGCACAATGTGATACATGCAACTCAAAAAAGAAAAAGAAAGCGATATATATTGACCTGTTCTCACATAATCCTGCATCATATTTTGCTGATGAAGCAGTTGCCCTTAGTAATGGAAATAAATTTTAGCAGAAGATGCTTCTATTTTATCATCAAACTTGCTTTTAGAAGAAGAAACCATTCCGTTTGGTAAACTTGATCCTGTAGAAAGAAACGGTACCATTAATCATTAATGCATGACAGATAATGTTAGCATAAATTAACATACCTTGAGTAACCGCTGTACTTTTCCATTGCTCAAATGCACCATGAAAGGCGCTACTTTCTTCCTCGTCTTTAAATTGAATAGTGATTCCCTTTGAATAAGTTCTCTGGTTCAAACGTGAAATTATTAGTTATGTTCTACTAATGTGTGCACATTGCACGTTACAGACATAATAAAACCAATTGAAGCTCAAAATGCTATATGGTTTATTATATATATATAGAAACATATATAGGTTATTAGGTACTTTATATATATGAAAATCGAACCAAAACGGGTTCATAACTTCATAAGTAGTAGAAAATATCCATTTTTAGAAAATAAATTAAATTTAAGCATACAAGTTCTTCACATTGGCATACCTCTTTGACGGTTTCAGAACCTTCTGATACGCAAAGTGATTGGAATGCACCTAGCCTGAAAAGCTAAAAGCCACAAAAGGGTAAGAATTGAGTATGGTGAAAATCGAATCAAAACGGGTTCATAACTTCATAAGTAGTAGAAAATATCCATTTTTAGAAAATAAATTAAATTTAAACATCAACTTTTGAAACACCCATTTGATGATGTCCATTGGCCATTGATTTCACCAACCGTTGGGAGTTCCGGATACGAGATTGAAAACCCGGATGCAACATCAATGAGTTTTTTGAAATAGTTTAGGAACTTTGGTTGTGTAATCTTAATTTTCAAGCATCCTTACATAAACGTTGCAAGTAATTTTATTCTAAAAAAAATATTTTGACCCGTCTTGCCACCTGTAACCTTAATCAATAACTCACTTGCAACCAATGGTTGGAATCAAATCAAAATTCCCAACTGTAATATAGAAAGTAAAAACAAAAATATGAATAAAATCGATATACCATTATATCTTTCTCAGTGTGAGCTTCCCTAACAAAATTGGAATGACATTCAATAGCCAGTGAAAACAAACCATACATTGATCTGCTCGAGTTTCTCTGCAGTGGCTCCACCCTTGGCCTTTTGCGACTGGATATAGCGGATCCTACTGGAAAAGAAAAGCATCCATAGAATTCATAACTATTTCACAATTGAGCAAAAGCTAGGTAATAACGACTGTTCACCATACGTAAAAGAAATGTACTGAAACATACTAGTTTTGCACCATCACCAGATCCATTTATAATGTCAGCCGCTTGAGTTAATACTGTGATAGCGCTACCTGCTGCTGATAAATATCTGGAACTTCTTCTGTGTTTGAGTTCGTTAGATATTTTTGATGGAGTGCCACTTGGATTCTCAATTTGCAATATCGTAGAACCACTCTGAAATGCAAAGGAAAACAAATCAAATTCATTCAAACAGCAAATTATAAAGCCCAGACCCAAAGCATAACTCAAGAGGTGGCAATTTCAATCCATCCTATTTCTCCTTTTGCCTGCCATGATCCTCACGTATCCCATGCCACCAATCTCCCATTCTTCTCCAAAAGCACATATCTCAGATGCCGCACTTGTTCTGCATCAAAAACATCGAATAACTTCAGTAGTAATGATTCCTCATAACAGATTAGCAATTTATCTCTTCTGACAGTGACCTGCAAAATATAAAATTAACATAAATTATTAAACAACTAAGAATATGGAATTATGTTTTTTATTCTGAAACATGTTTGTATGAATAAATGATTCATACATATATGTCTATATGTATGATTGTATGAATATATGAAATCCAACAACCAACATTCCATATCTAAAAACACAAGAACTAATTGAAATCCAGCACTTAACTAGGGATGGCAATCAAACCCGAACCCGATGGGTAAACCCGAAACCCGACACATTTGGGACGGGTTTGGGGTCGGTTAATCGGGTTTGGGACGGGTTTTTATTTTTTTCGCGGGTTTGGGACGGGTTTGGGATTTAGTGATATACCCGTTTACCCGACCCTATTACCCGATAAAGTGTACCCGTTTACCCGATTGTATACCCGATATAATTTCTTTTATATTATAAATATGTATATATATGATACATCCAGTTTTTACACATATAGGTATTCTATTCCATATACATTGTAGTTATTTGATATATATTTTTATAATAAAATACAAAATGTAACCGGTTAGTAGTTACCCGATAGATGCCCAATGAGTTGTGAGATGAGTATACCCAACGAGTAATCTTTTTAAATTAACGGGTTTACCCGAAACCCGCGGGTATACCCGATACCCGATGGGTATTTACCCGCTAGAAACCCGACGGGTTTTGGGACGGGTTTGGGACAAGCTTATTTAATCGGGTTTGGGTTTGGTATTACCTAAACCCGTCCTAAACCCGACCCATTGCCATCCCTACACTTAACTAAATTGTTAATTTTACTCTTGTGTGAAGCAGGGCATCGACAACCAACATCCAAGATTGGCGTACGAAGTGAATAATAGGGAGCTTGTTGTGCGAAGTCAGAAATGGGATTAGCACAAACAAATATCATTAGCTTAGCTTAGTTCCATCCCTAAATCTGCCTATTGAAGAAGTAATAATGTGACTTGTAATCGAGAACCAAAAATCAAGAATATAATGAACCATAATTAAACACAAAATTCTTGTTATATGGAAGCCTAACCTGTTGAATGTTATCAATCTTTGATCTAAACCGAATCAGAACGGCGACAATAATGAGTGCTAGGGTTTGGGATTGTATTTGGGGATGTAGGTTGCATATCAAGAACGTATGTGGATCGCTAATTAATATCCACCTCAAAAAATAACTCTTCAGAACCCTAGAATATTAACAAACATGAAAACCTCTTGGAAAACTGAAAAATATAACAAAATGATAAAACATGGTTAATTAACCTAACCAAAACAGATTTCGCAATTAGGGTTCCATTCTCATCAAATCAACTTTGTACTCAATCTCTGAGCGCATTTGGATGATAAATCAAAATAACTTTGATTAAATCCAAAAATAACGAAAATCATTTAAAATTGAACGACAGAGAACATACCTTGACAGTTCCAACATCTTTCGTTCAAAATTTATCCGAATGATATAGCTTTTGTAATCATATTGACACACTAACCATTTACAAATATAAGTAGAAAGTGTTTTGGCAAACTTAGCCTATACTAAAAAATCATCCATTATGACCCATTATCCAACCCAGATTACCTTGGCAAGAAACTGAATAGTCCTCCCCAGGAGCATCAAGAAAAGGTTGTGTTATTTCATCTTCTTTCTGCCAATAGGATATAGGGAATAAGATATATATAACTATGCAAATTAGAAGTTAATATTATTAATGTAGACCATTCAAAAACCTTTTCAACTTCTGGTAGATCATCTATGTCAAAAAATAATCCTCCACTGGAGAAGCTACAACCAAATCACTGTCACATGCAAAGAGTAGGTTCATGAAGGTATACCTGAAGTTGTGTATTTAACCATATAAATGAAGGTAATAGAGTAGTTGTAGGTCAAGCCGACTTGTCTTACAACATTGACAACCAGAGTTTTCCATTCCTATCATTAACAACAACAAATATTTGCATAATCATTAATCAAGCAAAATTAAATAGCTTTTAATCAACCAATCAAGAACATAACCACAATCACTAACCTGAGTTCTATAAGCACCTACACCCAAGTTCAGTTTTTGATGAATCTGAATCCTTGTTAGTCCAAATGGTCTCTTAAATAACCTGAAAACATATGAAAAAATAACCAAATCAGAATCACAACATCTGAGACATGCATATTCACCACCTTCGCCTTACACATGATTTGAAGTGGCACCGCCCTTGTCAGCTAATCAAAACCAAGCACGTCTCCTAATACTGTTCATTTCAGTTTCCTTATTAATAGATATAATAAATTGCCATTTGAGTCAATAAGAATCTTGGTTTTTTGTCTTTATTATCATTATATACAACAAAACAAACGAAACAACCAATGCTCTTGAACCCAAAATCTAAATCACATTTAAAGACAACATACTTGAACCATATGAACGCCGCTTGCTGAACCTGAATCTGCTCCACGCCCACCAAATCCGCCTTACATGTTTTTTCTGAAAAGTCCTATTTTACGTCTCCTGACTTCCATAGCCACACGTCATCTGCTGCCTTCGCATCAAACCCAGACAAAATACCCCAGAGCTACTGCAACTCTGCCCTTTATATATAATCACATAAAAGTTATATCAATCGATCAAAGTCAAACTTGAAGGTATGCCAACTCCAATAGTTGACCAATTGCTAAGTCAAATACAATGTGTAATAATTGATAGAGGATTTTGACTACTAACATTGCATGGTTAACATGCCTAAATATAGATAATTGCAAATATAAATCTAATTTTAGTTCTCAAAACTATAAGTATAGCAAAAATCAAGTGTCTATGATAAAACGAACCTCCATCCGTTGACCACTTTCATCCTTCCCACCGAATCTTTAGCCATTTTTTTCTATATCTCCAACAACATCATGATTCACTTTCATGACAATGAAAAACTCAATAGAATATGTGACCACAAAATAATCAAACATTACAACTCCGTAATCCTTTAAAAAAAACTAACCTCGTCACGGTGTCGATGTCGACCATCCACATAACTCTGCATTGTGATATTTGGCACAAAAATAAGCATGATAACCAAATAGAAGTCACAAGATATTATGCATTTAAAACACTGTAAAATAAAAGGAAAAATGGGTGTGGATTCATGGTGTTCTATGTATTTATGAATTTAAGTAGTTAGGTTTATATTTTCAGTCAGTTTTATTGTAACTGTGCTTCAGAAAGTGTTCAGGCCTGGTAGCATGAGCACCATCATATACTTGACCTACTAAAAACATTTGACCTATTAGATATAGAAAAACCCAAATCGATCCATCTAATAAAAGTGAAATTTCATTTTTTTGAAATCAAAGTAGGATACCTCTTAACAAATTGAGTTGAACATAATCAAAACGTGTAGCGTTAAAACAAAATGAAAATCTCAAAAAATAGATTCAATCACGCAATTAATTTGTAAATCGAAATCAATATCATTAACATCAGACAATCAAAAGCCAGATTCATACCGCTTTGTAAAAAACCTAATTGATCTCTTGGAGAGAAGCACAAGCCGCAACATCAACCAGGTAGACTTCAATCGGATCGTTTGTCTTCAATTCTTAACCACAGATCATTCGCCAATGTGATTGCGGTTAACGATTGCAGAGGTAATGTTTTGCGATTGTGAAAAGATATAGTTTAGGGTTTGAGATTAATAGGTGAACGAACGATTGAAGAGGGTTTGGAATGGATGAAGATTAGGGTTTGGAACAGAGACAGTGGGGCTAACGATGAAAGAAAGAACAAAGTCCTCAAATACATAAATATATAGGGTCCGAATCATTGGGTCGGGTTGCCAAAAAGAAAGATCCGCGTGACTTTTTTGGCTGCGTATTGAGTTTCCCGCCAAAAACCCAATCCTAGATGCTCTAATCTAATGCCACATCAGCCCAAATCTTCTTGTTTATTATATATAATAGATATGGGACAAATTCGGAAATGGTTAATGTAAAAGGATATGGGTTTCAACACCGATAGGAGTAAAACAATACATTCGAAAGAAAGATTTTCGACAATAAAAAGTCGACGTAAACTTAAACAAGATGTGATGTGATTACGATCACTAAAAGTGACATAGAATGTAACCACGTTGTAACGTGAATTACGAGATATGAAATAAAAAACACGCAAAAAGGCCGGGATGGCAATATGATATACCCGAGTGACGGGGTATAAAGTGACGGCGACAAATCAGTCTAGCCGGTAAAAACCATGCAAAGTCAAAATAGTGTTACGACTAATGCAAAGTGCTTGTCAAAATACAATTAGCTAAACATAAACATGTTGAATAATAAATACAACCGAGTAATCAGATGACAACTCGGTCAAATAAGTGACCAGGATAAGAAACACAAGCTGAAAGTAATGGCCTACGAGGCCTCACACGTGAAAGGCGCATACGCCTTAAAACCTAAAACACATTACCATACTTTTCGGAAAGATTATTATATACGAGTAATGCTCAAGTGATCACTGAAACTAAGGTTCAGATGATCTAAACTAATAAGTACGTGAGAAAGGTTTCGGGGACAAAACCTCTTTAAGGGGGGTAGACTTGTAACACCCAAAAAATGGGTTTGGAAATCAAACCCCGTTAATAGTAAAGACGAGTAAAATACCGTTAGTGGTAAAATTAACCCGGTGAATATTAGGATTTAAATAATTAATCCTATATTAATCAAAAATAAGAATAAACGCTTTGAAAAAACACGGTTTATTAGAAGCTCGAGTTAACGGAACTTAAAAATAAAACGGGTTATAATTCCCCACCCACCAAGTTAACCAGGAATAGTTAACCTAGTTAGTAATGGGTAACTAAATGAAAAGCTATGAGATATAGCTTCTTTTATAATAAATGAAACAAGAGGGACTAATATGGCCAAGAAGGGAAACTTGTTTTATTAAAATTAAAAATAAAACACAACACACACACTCAGTGTGTGTATGTGCGAGGATCGACCAGAGGACAGGGGAAAAAGAAGCAAACCCTAACTCTCACAAATCTCTCAAATTGAAGGTCCAAATCAAGTCTAAATCAAAATCCAAGTACGAATTAGTGATCTCCACTGAAAAAGGAGTCACGAGGTATGTAAATTTCATGAGAAATCTCAAGTTGAATTTCTGAGCAAACCTAGAGAATTCGAATTAGATGATTCCATGCTTGTTATATGATGAGATAGGAACATTGTAGTGTCTAGGAGTAAATCCTAGACAAGTATATGATGAAGTTAGGCCTAATTCTTGTGAATTCATGATCACCATTGAAGGTGATAAGTGGGTTTTTGTATGAACATGTTAAACACTAGAAATTGATAGTTGTTCTAGTGTAATCTGAATTTTCGTAAGTAAATCCTGATATTGTAGATGCGAAAAATTGATATGAACATGTTAATTGATGTTAAAACATGGTTAAAACAATAACCATGAACTAGATAAAAGAAGAATACAAATTATGCACATTAGGTGTTTGTTAAAATGCCTAAATGAGAACTAAAGTGTTGAAATTTAGAGTAAAAACGCGTATTTGAATGATATGGCAATTACGCATAATATGAAGTGATAAGGGTTCTACATATTATGTTGATTTAGACTTAATGTTGTAAACCATGTGATTGAAAGTAGTTAACTTTGATAAATTAAGTTAACTAATCATGAAGTCGAATAGTAGTTTCGACATAGAAAATAAGTGAGGTGGAATAATCATGATTGTTAATGACTAATTAACCGCCTTGTAAATGATTGACAATAGTTTGACGCTTAAACGAGCTAGGTGGAGGCTTGGGAAAGAAGCGGTCAAATAAATCAAGTACGAGAAGAGAAGCGCAAGCCGGATGAGAGGTAAGTGTAATTTACACACTTATGTAGAATACTTGTTTATTCTATACGTTATAAACGATAACGATAATATTGAAAATATGGAATTCCGTTAAGATTACCTTGTAGTGTAATCTAATAATGAGGAAAAAGGGTAAAGAAGAAAAATTAGAAATTGGTCAAATGTCGACTAATGTAAATCGAAGTTAAAATGATACCCATGGCGTAAGCCGAAACGGGTTAAGTTTATAAGAAAGGAATTTAAGAGAAAAAGGATTTGGTAGAAAAATCCGGGATGGGATGGATGTAGGAATTAGAAATCAAAAACCATGTTTTTGATTAAATAGATAACGTTGGGCATATAGTCCAAACGGGTCAAATGGTGGTGATAACACCACTTGACAATATCGACTAATATGGTTGTCAAGTCTTATGTTAACAGGAGCGATTAGCAAATCGGATAATTGCATCGCCATAGATTGTGTGATAATTAAAGCAAGGTATAAATCGGGTCTATTTGTTGACCCGGGCCAGGTACGCAAGATTTTGTTGTAGTTAAAAGTACTATTTGGTCAATAATTGGTGATAGTCTCTTGTTGTAAAATAAGAGACTAGAATTGACCAAAAATCTCTTAACGGGCGAACCGGGTAAACGACCGTTAGAGATTGTTTAGAAACTTGTTTATTGATTATGGAGCCCTTAGATACATATAAAAGGGTAGGCAAAAACATTCGTGGGACGAATGCCTAAAGAATGGGTCATTTGCATAAAATGACTAGTCGAAGAGTAAAATTTGGATTTTTGGGGTTCCTTGCGTTAAATCCACCACAAAAATAGTTGTGGTGGAAGATAATTAGTTAACTAGTATGGGAAATAAGAGATGCGAAAGGGAAATGGCGAGTTGGATGCTTAATGTTTAAAAGTCCACTAAATGGGTCAAAATAAAATTAAAAAGTTGAATGTGGGTTAAGTGATTTGAAAGATATACATAAAACGGTGAATGTAAATGCGTACGCGAACCCCGTAATGGGAGTGGAAACCCTATTGCTTGATAAGCCCGGGATGGGTAGGAAATGTTAGCAACGACTCTTGATAACACTCTTGAAATGTAACTTAAAATGGGTCGAATAATAGAAAAAGGGAATTATAGACTAGTTGCCTATAAACCGGTTTTCAATACGAACAATGATGGTAAACGGGTCCGTATTTTAATTACGGACGCGTAGGAAAAAGAATCGAGTAAAACGGATTGGTAGATTGAAAGTTATGCGCATTTTAGTGCATTAACAAGTGTGAGTAATAAAGCTGGTATGTGCAGCACCAGCTAACAAAACATTCTGGTGAAAAATGGCCATCGCGCTACGCGACGGTTGAGTCAAAAAGCAGTCGTGGCCCGCGTAGGTGAGGGGCCTCTTTTGTCGCGCCCCGCGACGAAGCAAAGATCTGGCAATTTTTGTTTTTCTCGTTCGATTTCGTATCCAAACTTGGTTTAAACGCGATTATAAGTTTATATGACTAATCATTTCATGGCTTATGAAATGTAGGTACATCTTTTAACGCTGGATAACGATCAAGCTCGACGAAAAACCGAACACAATCAAGACATTAGCTTCCGCGCATTGTTTCGTTGTTAATGAAATCGACGAACTCAATTTTATTATGTTGTATTATTTATAAATTGTAAAAGTTTTAATAAATCCGTATTTTCCAATAAGTATGTATTCATAATTACATGATTATTACTTGTAACCTACACCAAAAATGTTAATTAATGATTAGGGTCTTACAATAAACAAGTAAATAAAAAGGAAAAATAAATAGATTTAGTAGTTGATAACCTTGATTACAAAATATATATCAGAGGATAAGATGTGAAAACGAAATAACATACCAGCGTTAATCTCACCGAAATACTTAGAATCCTTCAAATCTTTAAGTAAGGAATTAAGCTTCATTTTAAACAATCGACACAATATGTCAGGCCTGTCTTCGGCTTTGATGGTTGAATCTTTTAGAAATCTTTTTACTTCGGGTCACTTAGGATTACACGTTATAGTTATGAAGAAATCAGGGTACCCATACCACTTACATAAGGCCATTGCATCGAGGTAATTTTGCTGCGTGAATCTTGCACCACCAGTAAATGAAGAAGGAAGTATAACAGGCTTTCCAGTATCTGTTAAAACTTCCTTACCTTTAGATTTATACGTTTGAAGATTCTCAAATGTTTCAGAGCGAAGGTTCGCTTATTGCCTACGGATGTACTTTAGTCTTTCTCTCTCAATCATTGTGTACGCATCAACCAAAAACTGTTGTAACAACCTTCGCCCATTTAAAATTAAGGAAAATCCATAAGTTCTATCTTGGATCGTATATGAAAAAAATTCTCTAATTGTGCACTTTCGTTTTATTTTCTTTTGTGTGGACATAAAATCTCTATGAGGAATATCAACTCTATAACCATCATCACCATATGGGAAAAGTAACGGATATTGCAGAGCAAGATACGATGGGTGTAATTCGCTAATACGCTGCAGCATTCCCGACTGAGTCTCGACAACAATATCACGATGGTCTATAGCTTTATCTATGTCTCCGACAACCAAAGCAGCAACTTCAGATGTGGTGGGTAAGTTATATGTACTGCCGTCTTTTTCTCTTCTATAAATAAGTCGCAGACTAAGGTTGGCCTCTGGAGATTTGTGAAAATGGTCTCTGAACATCCTATATGTCTTAACCAACATATTTTGTGAATCTAATAAAGCCCTCAAATACTCTATCATTTCAACATCAAGTTCTTTATCAGTAGGCGATGAAGGTTTGGTTCCTTTGCTGTTAAAAGAAAAAAAAACAACAAAACATTAACATAACATAACTATAATAGTATCTCGTTTTATAAAAACTTGTAGAATATGTTGAGAAAAAGTAAGATTTCAGTTTACCTACAACCAATGATGAGTTTAGATTGAATAAACCAAACTACTGTTTAGTACTAAGTCAAACAGCTGATGGAAAACTTGTAAGCACTGCTAGTGATTAAAACACTGTTGGTACTTAACAACTGATCGTAAACTACATATGGTTAATAACTGCTATTGTAATAAACAGTGGATAGAGAATCAGTGATTAATAATTAATTGTTAAAGAAGAGCATTTGTTAACAACTGTTGATACCAGCCCAAAACTTTTAGAGTATGTTGAGAAAAAGTAACATTTTAGTTTACCTACAACCACTGATGAATTTAGAATGAATAAAGCAAACTACTGTTAAGTCAAACAGCTGATGGAAACCTTGTAAGCACTGCTAGTGATTAAAACACTGATGGTATTTAACAACTGATAGTGAACTACTAATGGTTAACAACCGCTGTTGTAGTAATCAGTGGATAGAGAATCAGTGATTAAGGATTAAGTGATGGTACTTAACAACTGATAGTGAACTGCAAATGCTTCAATTTCTAGTTGTTCTTTAATGGAATAAAAATGGAAACTTAGAAATCACTCGTACCTGAATAATGCCTGTCTATTTGTTATTTCATTTTCGGTATCATGTATGTATAGCTGACAAAACTTAGCTTCATTTCCATCTGGAGGTTTGAGACTCCCCATGCAATGATAGTTTTGGCCACTGATACGATATATAAATGGAGCATTGCCTTTTTTGATATTAGAATCAACCTTTCCACCCATAGATGTAAAAGAGAACATAGAGTTGTATCGTCTTATGTTCTTCAGGAAGAACTTGCTTTTTGCATTTGAGGAAGAAAACAAATTTTGATAAGACGGATGTGCATCCTTTAAAGGCGGTAGCTGAACTTTACCATACCCACAACACATACTATAACATAGCTTATTTATAGTTAAACGACCTTTTCCACCTTCTGACGTCCATAACTTTGCACTACAAACCTGACATGTAAGCAGCTGGTGTAACACCTCGAAAAAATCACATCCAATGAAGTATTGACACGTGTAATACACCCTAATGAAGTCAAACGTTGAATTTAAGGGACTAATTTTTCGAAAAATCGAAAACTTTGATTATGAAAGAACTGGAAGTATTATCATACCTAAAATAAGTTTTTAAATAACCTTTTACGGTTTTATATTCACAAATGAGCCACTTGTTAATCAAGTGTAGCCGTTTATGTAATTAATTGAAAGTTTGCGCAGAAAAGGGTTAAAAGCGTCAACATGTAAATTCTTACCTCTGAGTGACCTTTTAACAAACCGAGAGCCTCATGATATTTGATTAGACTCTCGGGATTGCCAATCATTGGCCACCCAAGGCTTTTATGCCCAAAAGTGAAGTTACGCGCAACTTTGCAAGTATAAGGGACTAAAAGTGTCACTATGTTTAATTATACCTCTGAATGACCTTTTATCGAGCCCGAAGCATTATGATGTTTAATAATACTTTCAAGAGTGCCTAATATGAATTAGATGAGGCTTTAATGCTATTAAATGATGAGTTACGCAAGTTTGCGCATTAGAAGGACCTAAAGTGTCAAACTGCTAAAGTATACCGATTCGTATGTTATCGGACCTTCCGGAATATGACCATGAGATAAACATACCATAATTATCCCTAATATAGCTTAGATATAGGCTTAGAGGTGTTTGGTGCGCAAAAATAAACTTTTAAGTCATGCAGGGACTAAAAGTGTCAAAAAGCGCACAAGTTTGCGTTTACGCGCATATCTCACATTCTGAATATCCCCGGACACCCAAAAATTTATGTAAACACTAAAATATGTTATTTTAGTGTTTGGCTCGATAAAATTCCATTCGTCGCGTCAATTGGTTCTTTTTCGCGTTCGTCCGTGTTTCGTCGTAATTAACCGAACAACGTGACCGTACGACCAAACGAACCGACATCTGGCATATTTTTGAGCATGTTTCATGTTCCCCATACTTAGGCATCATTGTAGAGCCTTAAAAATGGTTTAACGGGCCTTGGATGTGTCGGAAATGACATTTGGAGGTGCAGGGGCTAAAACTGTCAACAAATGAAAGTTCTGAATGCTGACCAGGTCCTTACGGACCGTAAGACCTGGACCTTACAGTCCGTAAGCATGTGCCAGATGCAGAAAATCGTTCAGGTTGTCTGTTCAGCCATTCAAACGACATATATTGCCCTTTTTCAATTCCATGCGCGTCCCCTACTGTTTTTAGGCCTTAGGGGCACTTGTAATTGATCTGGATTACCCCATAGACTTAGTTGTCACCATCAAATTGGATAAAGAACACTATAAAAAGCCCCAATGTTTGCACATTTTGATCATTCATTTCCAACTCAACACCTGATCATTTCTGGAGCTCAAAGCCATTCTCTAAGCATTCCTGGTCGTGCATTAGACCTTGGTAAGCATCCTTGATCTTCCTTAATTGAGTTTTACCTAGTTATTAGCTTAAAAGTCAAACCGTCGTAATTAAGGTTTGACTTATCGATTAATCACTAATGGTCCAGTGATTAGTCAAATTGAAGGTAGTTATAAGTTGGTAATTATGTGGGCAATAAACCCTTAAAAGGGCACCCTCAGATTCCCACTCTAACTAGATCAAATGTCGGGTCAAAGTTGTTTAGAAAAAGTCAACAGAAGCTTAATTTGCAAATTAACATGTAATTAGCAATGTAGAAGGCATGTAACTTATTTTATCACTCATATAACTTGATAATAAGTATAAGAACTGATCTAAGCTTGGTTGATCCGACAATTTTCTGTTTAGACCCGGTTCGGAACCGGAAGTCGCAAAACTTTGACTTTTGCTTTGACTTCAGTTCTGACCCGAATTAGATAGGTTTAGAAATGCCTTAGGGCTTCCTTAGGACCAGGTTACATGTTGGTATAACCCTCTGTGCTTGGTTCGTTGATTGCCCCATTCGTTTACGCGTTTCCGTTAATTGCCTAATGTTGACCAATATGCCCTTTTGACCATAAAACGAGAATTTTGGAAATGTGAAAGGACAATAATCCTTATTACTGATTTATAAAGTTGTCCCTAAATTTTCACATCAGTTGGAGGTCTAGATTAGGAGTTATGCTCATTAGCGTAATTATAACGCCTTTTAGTAATTAAACGGCGCAATTAGCATAAAGCCTATCTAAACCCAATTTTTGACACCTAACCTTTTACCCACTGATGTAATATAATATTGTGAGATTTTTAATTATTTTTAGCCTGCTCATAACCTAAGGTTATGGCATTAATTCGGTAAATACCGAATATACCCTTTTTGGTTATAAAATGAGTTCTACAAAGTATTTTGACGCCAATCCAGTCCCTACTGATTTTATTTAATAAATGAAGTATTTTTAACTTTATAACCTGTCCAGAAAACTCATATTTCCGGTATAACCCGGAAATCACTTAAAATGGCTTTTTAAGTGTATTAAACGCATAGTTTGGGTTTAAAACCATTTTATCACATAAGACTTATTACCAACTGATATGACCTATTAAAATAAGTTATTTTACTGATGTATTCGGACCTGAATCTCAGAACTTCATTTTTAAACTCTTTTACAACCATTTAAATGACCAAAATACCCCTACGGGGCTTATTTTGAGATTAAACTCGTTTTGGGCATAATGGAAGGTATCATACTGATATCACAACATGTTAAAGGCATATTAACTTAGGAAACCTGTATATGATTTATTTGGTTACCCGTTACGCTTCTTGCGCGTTCGGTTCGGTTTATGTAACTAGTTTGCATAAATTAGCCGAAACGGGTCAAATGTTATCGTTTTTATCTCAAAATCCAGAATGTGTTTAGTGTAACCATATTATACAAGTCTACAAACTTGTCGGGTCTAAATCACATTCTATTCCGGTCTTCGTTTAATCATGCGTTTTGAACCGTATATTTCCTTAAAACTAACCGGTCTAAGTTTAGGCTTAATTAAAGACCCGTTAGTATTCTAATTGGTTATTTATACCATCATTCCAGACTAGAGCCTTTCGGTAAATTGTACATACGCTTACTTAAGTGAATACGGCTGAGTTATTATAATTCTTGCTATTTAAGACAGGAGCTAGCTCAGGTAAATATTTTTAACTTATTTTCCCTTATACGGGTTTGGGATACGGTATTATAAAAATACCGCTTGGTCGGGTGTAGAAACCTTTTAATCGAAGATGATTAAATTGCATAATCCCGTTTTAATCTGTATTGATTGATAACAAATAACATTGGGGGTTAATGACCGTGTCCTGGATATCCTTGGCTCATTTAAAAAGTGAATGGCCATAACGTAAGCACAAGGTGTAGGCATAACACCTCCTGTTGCGTATGTAAAAGATATACTCACTCGTAAGGGTGTCTTCTTGTGAGTTATATTTATGGTGTGTCGATTAATCTTGACCGGCTTGTATTGTATAATCACCGGCCCTAAATGTTGGACAACCATGTAAATCGGATACAAGATTTTTATTAATAGAATTGTCCCAAGTTATAAAAGATATTTTGTGCCTAGTGCATTCAAATCAATTTTCAAACTCTTTTCCAAAATGAGTCAGTTAATTGTATTTACCAGTGTAAACTGACGTATTTTCCAAAAAGGTTAAGTGACAGGTACTGTACGTAATTGGCCAGGAGCTCAGGGCATTAATAAGGAAATCTTGCAAGTTCTAGATGCCTGAAGTCTGTTGAACAGTTTTCTTTTATTTGATCCGCCTGTCGATCCTTTACTTTCCGTTGTAATACTTTGACATTACTTTATATTCGGATTGTAATATAACTATCTTTTGCTTCTGCTGTGCATTTATATATTGTGTTGTTTGACTATGATGATATCAACTACGTCATGATACTCCCCACCGGGCCCACCGGTAATACGTGGAAATATCGGGGTGTGACAGCTGGTCACCATGGTCCAAATAATCTGTTAAAAAATGATCGATAGTTATATTACAGGTGGAACACAACAAATGTCCTAAAACAGTAAAATAGATTAAAACCTTTAGATATCCCTTTATAAGGATCTTCATCAGTGCACAAATACACACATCGTCTTCATCTGGATCCAAAGTCAGCATAGGTACAGGAGTATTATCACGTTTCTTGCGATCGAGGCTACGTTAACAGAAGATAGCCGTGTAAGGATAGAGGTACTACCCAATATCGGCTGATTGTTACTGCTAATGATGCTAGAAGTAATGGAATATCGACGGTTGCTATCTAGAGGTGTACCTATGTTTATGCCATTATATGAACATTCAATATTAAAACATACATGTTAGTACTGGTATGTTGTTTAGTAATGTATTTATCAAAAGAAATAATAAAGAAACAAAATACAAACCTGGTGTAGTTGAAATTAAAGAACCAGTAGCATTTATAACTGCTCGACATGCAATGGAGTACATATGTTGATCCGTAGTATCAGAACATTCCAGCAAATTTGCATTGTCAGAAAAGATGTTACGAACATTCGTTGATGATGACGATGAATTCTTTGATTTCTTATTATCAAGTATTAATTTTCGAAGCTTACTCCTTTCATTCGGTGAAGTAACTAAATAACAGAGAAAGTATAATATGTACGAAACACAAGAATCAGTCCACTTGGAAACATAAAACAGAAAAAGTATACTTATAATCAAATTCAAGAGCTATTACCAGTTGTGATATCTGAAAGAGGAGATCTATTTGAGATATCTGAAAGAGGAGTTCTTATAAGAGGACCTACAAAAAAACCAAGTAGAATTATGATTTTAATCTGAAAGCTGATTTTGATTTGGGAAAGGATGAGTTAAGAAGTTATAATTTCACTTACTGTGTAAATTTCGTTGAGATGAATTAGCAGCTGTAGAAGTTGAACGTGAATTCTTTGACATTGCATACATGAGAGAAGGAGAAGGATTCAAAAGAAGAAAGAGTAAAAGATCAGGAACATTAAAAAAATAGAACCAAACAGTGGTTTTTAAATTTTGAATTACAGTATGTCATACCTAGAGATTAACATATCCTCAATAAATTATAATATTCCATTTTATCATTTTGTAATTAAAAATCAGTTCATGAAAAGCAAAATAGAATTGTTTCAAATTATTGAATTAATTATTTCAAGAAATCTATTACATTGATAAAAACCTTAACAACAAATTTTGTAATCTTTGTGGAATGTAAATCGGGTGTTCATCGGTTAGATTTATGGTTTATTTGTATATGATTTTTAAAATAAAATATTATTATCTTTATTTAATAAATAATTAAGTTAAACGGTTTTTTATTCAGTTATCCAAATAAACCAAACAAAACAAATTAAATAAAACGTGGATCCATAAACCGAACAAAAAACCGAATAAAATGGGTTTGCGTTTACGCTTCTTACTTGGTTACGATTTTTCTAAACACCCTACTTTGAATGACTTAGACAAAATTTGAAGTATATAAATAAGCTATTGAATGAGATTACTTAAATAAATTAATGGGAGAAACAGGCACAAATTAAATATTTTTTATAAACTGTAATATATGACGGATACTTATTAAACCATAGTGAGCAGGGATAACGGTTAAAACCAATAAAGAACAACCACATCCACTGATAATCCTATATAAATTATGAGATAAGATAATAAGATTGAAATTGCTTAAAGATTACAAATGTTTGTAGATAAAAAAGTTGTTATTTGGGTTTATAGAATATATATTATAAATTGTTGCTCCTATTCATACACAAAAGTTTTAAACATAAATATTGAATATTGAACATCTCAATATTTATTTAACATATACATTATAATAAGCAAAGAAAGGTCATACTCATTATAATATTAGAACATAACAGTATAATAAGCAGATAAGTTTTCAGGAATCAAAACCATACAATCAGTCCAAAACATAACAACACCAAACACCCAAAACCAACAAAGCGAAAACCATAAGTTCAACATGGCAACAACATATGAAGCATTCTTCGCTGAGGAAGCCATTTGCTTGGTTGTAGTGAACTGAAATGAGCACAGAAATGCGAATTTTTCTAAGGATGAAGCACCAATTGCCCCACGGTGGGCGCCAAACTGTTTTGGTCAAAAATCTGATGAGGATAATACAACCAAACTCTATGTCACGGGGTATGATGCTTGAAATGTAGAACAATGATAAGGATCACTTCAATGTAAATTGCACAAATGACACAAGGATTTATACGGGGAAAAAGCCCTTGATCAAGAGTTGATCTCCGGCACAAAAAACCCCGGGTGATGGAAACTACCGATCACCAAGCTCAAATAAATCAATAAATGTTTACAACTTCGGATAGTAACGAGCTAAGTACAAGGATCACTATCGTGAAACGTGTAAAAGTGAGTGAAAATGAATGAATGTTCGTTGAGAGCTTCAAGTGTGCGAGTATATGAGAGTGTGTGTAGCTGAAAAATGACTAAGTGTTCTAATTCTAGCTCGTTACCCCTTTTAAAATAGAAGTTAACTACAATAACTAACTATCCGACTTTTGTGCCAAGCTCCCACGTTCTCCACAACGTCCATTTTTGGTCAATCGTGTGCGAAATGCCCGTGGAATATTCCTTAGTACCGTTGCCAAGACCAAGTCAAGCTTGTTACTCCTGCGAAGTAATACAAAACACAAATAAACAATCGTCAGTACGAGGATCCTTAAAGTGATCCATGATCCTGATCCTGAAGCTCTTCTGAGGATCACTATCTATCACAGAAGTAAGGATCATTAATTAGGATAACGAATAAGGATCACTAATTGTTAGAAAATCCTCCCCTAACAATTGCCCCCAAAATATAAGGAGTGATATGTAAAATGAGCGAGTTATGTTTTCTCGATCTTATCCGCAACTAACTATCGTAAATATAGCCATTATTGTTGAACTATCCGTTGCAATCGTGATGTCACAGAGGTGACAACCCTGCACGATCATGATTATAAATAGGAGATAGAGATAGGATCAAATGCATTTAAATTTTCAGAGAGACTCCCTTTATAACTGCATTCCGAAGACAATCAGGTACTCTCTCTCTTCATCTTCTTCCCTCTCTTGCTCTGTTTTCATCTCTTTCCATCATTCCATCAAAGATGTTGCTCCGAAATTCCCCAGCCAAGGATCACCTGAAGAACAGCCCTCCGAAAAGCCAGGGGATCATTGAAGACTCCATTAAAGAACGCTGCTGTTTTAATGATGCTCAGATCGATAGGATCCGCCACTGCTTCCCGGCGAACACCGAGTTTAGGCCTTTTGACCCCAATACCCTGAGTGATCATATCTCCGACAAGTGGGTTGCTTTCCCCGTCACTCCGTTCACCATAGGCTATACATATCCTTTTCCAGCCTTCACCCAATCTTTCTTTTCCCTAACCGGCATTTCTTATATTCAAGCCATGCCGATGATTTGGAGGGTTTTGTACACCCTTGAAAGGATCATCGAGCAGGAAGGGATAGACCTAGGAATGTCAGAGCTGGGAGAGCTGTACGATCTTACTACCTTTGGTTCCCATCGCTATTTGTTTAAACGTAAACCCGGTGAGGAACATCCGATCTTCAAAGCCACCAAGAACTATGCTAATTGGAAGCGGCGTTTCTTTTTTATCAAGAGAGATTCTATTGAGGATGGAAAGGATCTACCCAAGAGATGGGCTACCCATGGTAGGGTGGTGGATCCTGAGAAGGATCACCAAAAACTTTCTTTTGATGTAAGGATCACTTATATTTTTGCTTTCTTGTTATGCAGCTATCACCGTCTCACACCTCAGATTGTCCCCTGCTGCTAAGGAGAGGCTCCTTGCTTTCAAGAAACTTGATCCTGAGACAAGATCTTTCAAGACAACAACCCAAGATTCACAGGAGATATCCTCAGGCTCTGTCACGATGTCAAGTAAGTATCCTTGTTTAGAATTTAAATAAATAGTAAAATATAAATTAAGAGAATATACTTATCTTGTTTTGGTTGTGTAGGTGCTGGAAAATCCACCAAGTCTGCTTCTAAGTTCAATGTCACTGATCTCACTACTGTCAGATCCTCCAAGAGAAAAGCTCCTATCAGTCCGACAGCTTCGGTCCCCAAGGCACCCCTAAAAGGAAAGGCAATCAAGAAGAGAAAAGCCTCTGAAGCTGAGGATCTGCAGGGTCTGCCTCTGATCCGCCACCAATTCCTCGAGTACTTCAATGAGGTAAGGATCACTATCTCTGCTCGTATATCCTGTTGACATATCCTGCTGATATATCCTGCTGATTTGAGGATCACTTAGTCATGACCTTATCTTTTATCCCTTTTGCAGAAATTCTCTGAGATTGAGGATTATGTTGGCCACGTTGAGGATCAGGATAGGAAGATTGCCGACCTCCAGCAGGTTGCAGTGCTTAAGGACCTTGCAATTGCTGATCTTCAGAAGGAAGTCCGGGATGCCAAACAGGAGACGGCCAAGGTGCTGATCAATGTTGACTATGAGAAGCGTGAGATCACCGAAGACGCCAAAGTCTCTGCCGCCATAACAATGTACAAGACCAAGCTGCAAATGGCCTTGGAAGCTCAGGATCCTGCTTTTGACAAGAGCACCTGGGATGTTGAAGGCTAGAAGGCAAGGCTGGCTGAACTGGACGATGAAGAGGCTGAGGAGGTTGAAGAGATCCTGACGATTGAAGCTGGAGGCAAGGGTGAAGGTGGTGAAACTAGTGGAGCTGGAGGTGGTAATGCAGCGAAGGTTTAGGCTGCATGATTGGGCGATGATGGACATTCTTAGACGCAGCCGGAGCCCAATTTTTAAATTTGGTAGTAGCTTTTTGTGGTTGTGATGTCGAACAATTTGATGGTTTGTACTTGAACAATAGTTTTTAGGATTAAGGATCATGTATGATCCTTTGGACAATAGGCAGGATTGCAATTGGTGGAGGGATCCTCTGTTTGGGGGATGAAGCCATTGTGATCCTGCCGCCTTTATATTCCTGCACTACTTTTGAACTTATTATCATGGACACCCTTTACCTACCCCAGCGGACGGGCCACGTTTTGCTGGTAGATGCTCGGGTAGGTAATTTTGACAACCTTTTAAGGGTTAGTCTTTTGTTAATAAATAAAATATTAACCTTTTGTCGCTTATCTTGTATTGTTATCCTTTTGTTTCTTTAATTCTCCTTTGTTTTGATGCACATTTATTGAATAAACAATTTTGAACAAGTCAGATTGAAAATGTTTAGAGCATGATCCACGATCAAATATCCTATAGTTAAGGAATCCCAAAAAGCAATATATTTTAAGGATCACAAGTCTAGTTGTCAAACTTTAAGGGTTATTCAAATAAATAATGAATAGAATTAAAAATAGTTAAGGATCATACATGAGGATCCAAGTTAGGATCCTAACCATAATAAGGATAACTGTAAGATAAACCTTAGAGAGAAGTAAGGATCAAGGATCCCTAGTTGTTTATCTTCAAGGACCTGAAATAGATCATAACTTGGGACTAAGCCAATATAAATCATGAGTTAGCAACTGGGGACAAGCCCAAGGATAACTGGGGACAAGCCCAAGGATAACTGGGGACAAGCCCAAGGATAACTGGGGACAAGCCCAAGGATAACTGGGGACAAGCCCAAGGATCGTATGTAAACTGGAGTATGACCCTAACTGGCGACTATCCAAACTTAGTGACATGAAAATGCCAAAACCTTAGCTAACGTGAAAACGTTAGAAACCTTATGAACGGATGTATGGTACGTCTACCATTATACGTAGGATCCTAGGCATAGCCAGTACAATGGAATTATCAGCCCCTAAAACGAGTACTGGTCCCACTGCCTTGAACTATACCAGGATCATCATGCGCTACAGGCGGAACTGGGGTCAAGCCCTAATAACTGGGGTTAAACCCAAGGAACGGATTGCTGGTGCGGATAACCAATGTTAAGCTAAGGATACCTGAACTTTCAAAACTTAAACTCATGTGAGAGATGGATAAAGGACACATGATCCTTATCCTTATATGAGAAAATAAGGAAATGAAATAGTTCAAGTTTAGGATATTACCTAAGTAAGGATCACTGGTACTTTAAGGATCCTTTAAGGATACCCCTATCGTGAGGATCATCTGTGCCTTGAGGATCCTGGTCACATGAAATATTTCTTCAAGTGGACAGCATTCCAAGCTCTTGGTAGCAAATCACCTTCCATGGTTAGCAATCTGTATGCCCCCTTTCCTGCTTCAGCTTCAATCAAATAAGGGTCTTCCCATTTTGGAGCCAATTTTCCATCAGCAGGATTGGTGGTATTCTGAAATGCTTTCCTTAATACCATATCTCCAACTTGAAACCTCCTGATCCTGACGTTTTTGTTGTAAGCACCAGCCATTCTTTGTTGATAACTGGCCATCCTTATCCTAGCCATATCTCTGATTTCTTCAATAGTATCCAGGTCTTGAGCCAGGTTCTCATCATTCTCCTCAGGATCACGGGTACTTGTTCTAGCAGTTGGAACCACCATTTCTGTTGGGATCACTGATTCTGTCCCAAATACCAAAGAGAATGGCGTTTGACCAGTAGCATTCTTAGGGGTTGTCCTATCAGCCCAAAGTACATAGGGTAGTTCTTCTGCCCATTTCCCTTTCTTGGATCCAAGCTTCTTCTTCAAATTGTTGATGATGATCTTGTTGGATGATTCTGCTTGACCGTTAGCTTGTGGGTGGACTGGTGTTGATGTTATCATCTTAATCCCCCAGCTGTCACAAAAGTTAGTGGTTCTGCCCCCAATAAATTGAGAACCATTATCACATATAATCTCAGAAGGAATTCCAAATCTAGTTATAATATTTCTTTTAATGAAGGATATAACTTCCTTTTCTCTGACTTGGGCAAAAGCTTTAGCCTCTATCCACTTGGAGAAGTAATCAGTCATAGCTAGCATGAATACTTTTCCACCAGGTGCCTTAGGGAGCTTACCAACTATATCCATACCCCATCTCATAAATGGCCAGGAGGAGGATATAGGATGCAATAGTTCAGCTGGTTGATGAAGGATATTGATGTGCCTCTGACAAGGATCACATCTCTTAGCATACTCCACAGCATCTCTCTTCATGGTTGGCCAGTAGTATCCTGTCCTCAGGATCCTTGAGAATAATGCCCTGCCCCCAGTGTGATTTCCACAATCTCCTTCATGGAAGTCTTTTAAAACTTCTTGGATTTCAGGATCCTCAATGCATCTCAAGTATGGTCCTGCAAGAGATCGTCTATACAACATATTATTTAAAATTGTGAATTGAGATACCTTAATTTTGAAAGCCCTGGGGTTTTCTCCTGTAGGAATCTCTCCATGTTGTAAGTATCTCATGATTGGTGAGATCCATGATCCTGAACGGGATTGAGTATCCTCACTAGGGATAATTGCAGAATCATTTCCTATCTCCATAGCTTCATGATCCTCGATAGCCGGGGTCAGGATATGGATAATAGGAATCTTGATATCCTCCGGGATCTTCAAGGATAATCCTAAGTTAGCCAGTGCATCAGCTTCTGTATTCTCTTCCCTCGGTACCTGTGTCAAACTAAAGGAAACAAAAGAGAGTGCCAAACTTTTGACTATCTCTAAATATTTGGTTAGCTTTTCACCTTTAACAGCATAGGATCCATTAAAGTGGTTTGTAATTAACAATGAATCTACATGTACCTCAAGATACCTGATCCCCATATGCTTTGGAATTTGCAAACCAGCAATTAAGGCTTCATATTCAGCCTCATTGTTAGTGGTTTGGAACTCACAAGCTATAGAGTGGGGTATTATGTCCCCCTGTGGCGATTTTAGTAGTATTCCAAGCCCTGTGCCTTTGACATTTGAGGATCCATCAGTATAGAGTATCCAAGGATCCTTGGTCTCTTCTAGCTGCTGGACTTCTAACTCAGCTTCTTTTTGTAAATCACTACTGAAATCAGCCACAAAGTCAGCTAATGCTTGGGATTTGATGGTTGTCCTAGGCTTATATCTTATATCATATGCACTCAGCTTCACTGCCCACTTAGCCATCCTTCCTGACATCTCTGGTTTCCTGAGGACATTCTTAATTGGGAAATTAGTTTTAACAATGATAACATGAGTTTCAAAATAATGTCTTAACTTAGTAGATGCCATAATTAATGCAAGAATAAGCTTTTCAAGGTGTGAATACCTGGATTCGGCATCAAGTAAACTTTTACTTACATAATAGACAGGATGTTGTGTACCTTCATGATCCTTAACAAGGACCGCACTTACTGCTTTTGAGGATACTGCAAGATACAAGGATAGCACATCGCATTTTTCTGGTTTCATCAAGGCTGGGGCTGAGGATAGGTAATCTTTGAGGGCTCTTAAAGCATTTTCATGCTTCTCAGTCCACTCAAATTTCTTGTTCTTCCTTAGGATATCATAAAATTCTTTGTATTTCTCTGAGGATTTGGATATAAATCTGTTCAAAGCTGCTATCCTGCCTGTTAGCCTTTGAACATCCTTAGCATTGGCCGGAGATTTGATGTTCACTATTGCTTTGATTTGTTTCGGGCTAGCTTCAATGCCTCTCTTTGTCACCATATATCCTAAGAATTTACCTGCTTTAACACCAAAGTGACATTTTGAAGGATTAAGCTTCATATTATATTTATCAAGGATATTGAATGCTTCCTCCAAGTCTCTTAGGTGATCCTCAGCTTTTAAGGATTTTACCACCATATAATCTATGTAAACCTCCATAGTTTGTCCAATCTGATCCTTGAACATCATATTCACCAGCCTTTGATATGTTGCATCTGCATTTCTTAATCCGAACGGCATAGCAATATAGCAGTATATACCAGTTGGAGTCATGAAGGCTGTATCCTCTTGGTCGGATGGTTCCATTTGGATTTGTTGAAATCCAAATGAAGCATCCATAAAATTTAACAGTTCATGACCCGCAGTTGCATCCACCATGGAGTCAATGTGGGGTAATGGGAAAGGATCCTTGGGGCATGCCTTATTTAAATCGGTAAAATCGACACATACCCTCCACTTTCCGTTTTTCTTTTGAACAACAACGACATTGGCCAACCATCTTGGATACTTGACCTCTCTAATCATACCTGCCCGGAGCAATTTCTCTACCTCTTCCTGGATAATGGCATTCCTTTCCGGTGCAAACTTTCTTCTCCTTTGATGGATTGGTTTGAAGGACCTATCAATGTCGAGTTTGTGAGTGATTACATCTCTGGATATACCAGTCATGTCTTCGTGTTTCCATGCAAAGGTAGTCTTTCTCCTTTTGAGGAAGGATACGAGGTCTTCTTTCATTTCGCCAAGGATCCCTGATCCGATATAGATTTTGGATTCAGGATCATCGGGATCCATGAGGATTTCTACCACATCCTGTTCTCTTGCCTCCAAGACATCCCTTGGAGGATACTTTGATTGCTATTGCTCCCTTGACTTCGAGGCTGGTTTCATCGATGAAGTGTAGCAATTCTTAGCCTCCTGCTGATCACTATCAATCTTCACTATTCCCCAAGGACTAGGGAGCTTCACACATTGATGGTAAGTAGATGGGACTGCTTTCATATCGTGTATCCAGGGCCTGCCAAGGATAACATTGCAACAAGATAAACAGTCAATAACACAAAATTTTTTATAAGAGTGTAGGCCTTCGATATATATTGGGAGTTTAATGTCCCCCAGGGTATTCTTAGTTTCGCCACTAAATCCCACAAGCACGGAGGATCTTGGTATGATATCTGATTCAGGAATTCCCATCTTCTTTAGAACATCAAGCTGGATAATGTTCACTGAACTTCCCCCGTCTATAAGGATCCTGCGGACAAAATGGTTAGAAATGAAAAGAGTAATAACTAAACCATCGTGATGAGGATCCTGGATATCAACACGATCATCCTCATCAAAGGTTATGACTTTTCCTTCGGAGACACTTGATGTTCGAACAGGTCTTTCTCCATTATCCATTTTAGTTTCCTTTGCATGCCTTTTAGCTGCTGAGAAGGACGTGCCACAAATGTCTGATCCTCCAGAAATAAAGTTTATTACTTGTGCATCTGCTGGATGGGCTGGAGCCTTCTCAGGGATCCTTTCAGGATCCTGAGTCCTTGACTTTTTTCTTCCCAACAATTCTTTTAGATGCCCCTTGCTTAACAAGTATCCAATTTCCTTTCTTAATGCAATGCATTCTTCTGTGAGGTGTCCAAAATCTTCATGGTATGCACACCACTTTGATTTATCCTTAGTTGCAGCTGGCCTATCATTTTTTCTGGGCCATCTAGCTTTATCACCTAGATTCTGCATCGCAAGTATTAGTTCATTGTTATCAACAGAAAAACAATATTCAGAAATTTGAGGATAATCCTCATCATCCTCTTCTTGATCAACAGAATGCACATTCTGGTTATCAGATCTGTTGTAGGATCTGAACTTGTTGTTCCTGAATGAGGATCCTTGCTTATCCTGCTTTGAGGATCCTGCTAACCTCTCCTGGATCCTCTTGTCGTCCTCTAGCCGAATGAACCTAAGTGCTCGTGTTCTTACCTCATCTAAGTTCCTGCATGGTGTCATAACAAGGTCATCATAGAACGACGAATCCCTAAGCAATCCCATTTTAAAGGCCTCAACAGACGTGGCTATATCTAAGTTGGGAATGTCTAAGGATTCTTTACTGAATTTGGTAATGTAATCCCTTAATGATTCATTATGACCCTGGGTTATCCTATATAGATCACTAGTTAATCGTTCAAATTTTCTACTACAAGAAAACTGATTATTAAACAAGTTAACTAGATTAGCAAATGAGGTAATAGAATAGGGGGGAAGACTTAGCAGCCATTTGAGAGCTGATCCAGTAAGAGTGGATCCGAATCCTTTGCACATGCATGCTTCCTTTAACCTTTCTGGGATTGGATTGATCTCCATCCTCTCCCTGTATTGTGCTATGTGTTCTTCAGGATCCGTCGAACCATCATACAGCTTCATTGTTGGCACATGGAACCTCTTGGGTATCTCAGCATCACAGATTGGTGGTGCGAAACGAGATATCTTGTGGCTCCCATCTGCAATCTCTGGGATAGGTTTGACCACTCCTGGAACACTTGATATCATATCCTTTAGCTTTTGCAATTCTCTGGCCATGGCATGATTGATACCTGGATCCTGCATAAGACCATGGTTAGTAGTATAAGAATTATTAAAAGTGTTACCTCCCATCGGATTCAAATTAGGAAGAGTGGATGTTAATCCATATTGTTGGGGCTCTGGAATGATCGAGGGACCAGTAGAAGCATTGGTCTGCATTGGAATAAAATCTCCTTGATGGACATCTGAACTTCCTGTTTGCAAACTCCTCAAGGATCCTGGCATCTGGAAGGATCCCTGAAACTGGGACGATCCTGGAACAAAGGAGGATCCTTGAACCTGGGATGATCCTGGAACAAAGGAGGATCCTTGAACCTGGGATGATCCTGGAACAAAGGAGGATCCTTGAATCTGGGATGATCCTGGAACAAAGGAGGATCCTTGAATCTGCTGCATTCCTGAATATCCTCCTGAATTCGTGAGGGATCCCATATGCTGAGGATAGGATCCCGCTGGCTGGAAATATGAACCTGATGCCTGGGTCACTGTTGTTGTTCCGTAGTGCACTCCTTTTGGTCCACCCACATATTGAACATCGGGAACCACTGAAGGCTGAGAAGTAATCACCGGAGTATCAAAATTCAAAGATTTTGGCACCAATGGGGAATGATCCTCTGCCGTTTTCTTTTGTTTCTTGAGATCTCCGATTTCTTTGAGAATCCTTTCATTGGTCTTATCCTGTTGTCGTATCTGATCCTTCATCTACAAAATCAAAGTAAACATGTCACTAGTAGTGGGAGTGTAAGAAGCAGAAGAAGTTGGAGGTTTTGAGAAAATAGGAGTTGGTTTCTTCGCAGCATTCTCAGCATTCTTCTGGGATCCAAAAGGTGGTGGAGGCAAAGGGGGAACGCCTTGTGAAGAAGTGAATGAGGGCATCAAATTTGAAGCATTCTTCGCTGAGGAAGCCATTTGCTTGGTTGTAGTGAACTGAAATGAGCACAGAAATGCGAATTTTTCTAAGGATGAAGCACCAATTGCCCCACGGTGGGCGCCAAACTGTTTTGGTCAAAAATCTGATGAGGATAATACAACCAAACTCTATGTCACGGGGTATGATGCTTGAAATGTAGAACAATGATAAGGATCACTTCAATGTAAATTGCACAAATGACACAAGGATTTATACGGGGAAAAAGCCCTTGATCAAGAGTTGATCTCCGGCACAAAAAACCCCGGGTGATGGAAACTACCGATCACCAAGCTCAAATAAATCAATAAATGTTTACAACTTCGGATAGTAACGAGCTAAGTACAAGGATCACTATCGTGAAACGTGTAAAAGTGAGTGAAAATGAATGAATGTTCGTTGAGAGCTTCAAGTGTGCGAGTATATGAGAGTGTGTGTAGCTGAAAAATGACTAAGTGTTCTAATTCTAGCTCGTTACCCCTTTTAAAATAGAAGTTAACTACAATAACTAACTATCCGACTTTTGTGCCAAGCTCCCACGTTCTCCACAACGTCCATTTTTGGTCAATCGTGTGCGAAATGCCCGTGGAATATTCCTTAGTACCGTTGCCAAGACCAAGTCAAGCTTGTTACTCCTGCGAAGTAATACAAAACACAAATAAACAATCGTCAGTACGAGGATCCTTAAAGTGATCCATGATCCTGATCCTGAAGCTCTTCTGAGGATCACTATCTGTCACAGAAGTAAGGATCATTAATTAGGATAACGAATAAGGATCACTAATTGTTAGAAAATCCTCCCCTAACAGCTGTGATTGTGCCAAGAACCAAAACCTTCTTTGTCTATCAATATCAAACAAAAATAATAATACTTAGAAAAGACTATAAATAAACTTAGCATATAAAGTACTTATAAGAAAATACACACCGTTGATATGGTTCCAAGGAAACCAATAAGCATGAAATCAGGGTTATTAAGAAACTCATCTTCAACACTTGAGATAACGTTTAAACCAACATGCTCATTTGATGAAGATGAAGCAGAAATTTTCTCTACATACCTAAACAGATTCATGTGATCAAATTAAAACGTAAAAAGTAAATGTAGGTACAAAATAATATTGTTTAATGTTTATATACATATAGTAACTATACCTCTTCCTAAAAGAGGATATCTCTTCAATGTCAGTGTCGATAAAAAGTCTGCTAAGCTCAAACCCGTTTGCAACTCCATGCTTGCCTGAATTTAAAAATAAAACCAAATGTAGATCAATATAAACAGTGTCAAATTTAAAACATATAAATAAATATAAATTACTAAATAAAAAAAATAAACTAATTAAGTTTAAATTGTACCTTTGTAAAGGTTGACCATACCAAAATGACAAAGGATAACAACATATTTCTCTCGTTTCTTATCATTCATGTAAGCAAAAATGTCAATAGCAAAAGCATCCCACAAAGTAACCGTACACTTTTGCCCTCTAAAATATTAACATAAAACATAATAACATCAAGCAACCTTGTAATGCTTTAAACGTCAAAATGAAACAACTTAATAAAAAGAAATCACTCAAAGTCTTCAACTCTAAGATTAAGACTCTTGCCCTTGCTCCCATCCTTCTTTGATGTATCCTCTAGATTGAAACAAACTTCAACATAACCAATCCAATCTATAAACAAAAATATATTGTTAAAAGAAAACAGCATTAAGAAGCGATAACATGAAAAAAAACAATAAGACAAAACAGTACATATATATTATATAGTGATTTACATACCAATAACTGTATTAACTTCAATTTTATTTTGAACAACATCCTTGAGGTTAACGAAATTAAAACGGTATTTTGGTCCAGACCAGTCAAGGCATTTCTCAACAGAAGTATAGAAATACAGTGATATTTTGTCATTTCTCTTGGTATACTTAGCAGAGGACTTATCAGTAGCAAGAGACGGTTTGGTGATAAGAAGACATTCATCCAACTGAAGGAAGTCTTTGAATTTTCCTAGCATCTTATGCAGACAGCTGGCTTGTATCATAGTTCCCTAAGAATATGAAACATCCAATTAAATAAAAAAACGTGTTATATAACATTTGGGTATTCATATGTCCAAAATAATTATAAGACAAATATATACGGTACCATCTCATCCTTGAAGATCATATCAAGACGATATATTTCATTTTTGTTTTCATTCATCATCTTCTTGGACATGCTAACAATCTTCACCCTAATCGAATAGTTGTTTGAGAATGTATTAAGATCATTAAGCATGCTAACCTTTGCAACCTCCATTTGAAGACTGTACATAAAAAAAAGAATAAGAAAAATATATCTATTGCTAAACGTAATATGAAAATACAATAAGCATGGATGTTCTTAAAAAAATATCAAGGTTGGAATTCAAGCTTACCGATTCTCCATTCAAAATTTTAATTGAATGCAGTGGCAAATGTAATTTGAAAGGTAAGTAGTGTATATCCTTATATCCTGATTTATTAAAGTAATTAAATATCAGAAATGATATGCAAAGTAGGAAAAAAAAAAAGAGAGAGAACGTCAATTTTAAATTACCATTTTGCATATTTTGAATTTCAAAATTACTGATATTATCAGTAATTACTGATTTGATTTGAAAGCAATTGTCATGATGACTTTTCTAAATTTTATTTTAACTTTAATTAAGAGATAATAACCATCAATTTGAAATTCACATTTTGCAAATTTTCAATGTCCAAAGCTCAAGAAATTAGCATTAATTACTGATTTGATTTGCAACAAATTGCCATCAACAGTATTTTATTTATTTTTTATTTTAACTTTATTTTTTATCATGAAAACAATGTTGGAGGAACTCTTATCTCATTGGAATGTAACGATTAGGTAAAATGGTAATTTCATTGTAATTCTAGTATTCTTTTGATAATTTCATTCTATCACTAATTAACCACATCAATAATAAAAATGTGAGCAGTGGCTGTTCTTTAGGGAAATCACTGATGGTCAATATCAGTGGATGTCAACAATAAAAATGTGAGCAGTGGTTGTTTTTTTACTATCAGTGGATAGCCAACAGTGATTGAAACATTGATGTTTAGTCAGTCAATGGTCAACATGAAGAATGAAGAAACAGAGGTTGTCTTTCAGGATTGGATAACTTTTAACAATCAGATGTTTGAACCAACACAGTGGTTGTAACATACTTTTAAGGATTAATTAAAACTATCATTTTTAAGTATTTTGAAGAGTGTCAAAAGATGAGAAGACAGTGGATCTGGTTAAACATCTGTTTAGACTTAAACAGATGTTGGGGCTTAAAAATATGTTTGGCCTTATATATCAGTGTCTGGATTTAAACAGAAGTTTGACCTTAAACAGATGTTTGGCCATAAACATCAGTTTTCAAAAAAAAGACCAATTTCAAGAATACTATACTAAAGAATACATCAGTTTCCAAGTGTACATCATTTTTATTTATTAGTATAAGGATCAAACAACTGTTCAATTTATAGTACAGATCAAATCACTGAGGTAATGTGATAAATACTATTACATATAAACATTGCTGTGATAAACACCGGTACATATAAACACTGTTACATATAAACACTGATGTCATATATACTGTTACATATAAACACTGAGGTGATGACATCTAACAACCTAACAGATTATAAAACACTGATGTGATAAATAATGTTACATATAAACATTGTTAACATAAACAAAGGTAGAATAACTGATGTTGATGTTGAACCACTGTTGTTGTTGGGCAATGGTTCACCTTTGGTTGAACAGACCTTTGGTTCATCAGTGCTTGTCTTCAACAGAGCTTTGGTCTTCATGAGTGCTGGGGGGGGGGGATAGTGCACGGTCCTCCCAACCGCCGGAGTGATCCCACTCCGGGAGCTGCTACCCGACCAAGCTAGCTCCGCGGTGAATTCCCCTTACTGAGTTCTTATCCTGGGCGACATATGCCACTCCCAAGACTCGAACCCGGGAACTCTGGGAAGAGGTGGGTGTCGGTGGCATGGATAATCCTCATCAGTCTTTGTGTACAACAGTCTTTATATCCAACAGTTGTTAGGCAGATCAGTGTTTTGCCTTATTAACTTGTTATAACCACTGTCATTGGAGGAAACTTAGATGGGCAGTGCTTATTGTGGATCAACGTGCAACTTCAACAGCCAGGTCAACATCATCTTAATCTCCTTGAGCAATACCCGATATCTTTTCTTTGGTTCTTGGATCAAACGGCTCGAACGTTTTCCCTTTTCATCAAAACAAAACCAGTACATATATAGCAACAATTAATCTGAAAAAACACATGGAACTAACAGCAAAAAGTGTACCTGAAACAGAATCAACGATTAAGAATAAAAAAACATGAAGAATTAACAAATGCATGGATTAATGAACGAAACTTACGGTGTTGTTTAAGAAAACTCCGTTTAATTTCTCAAATTAAGATGACGGGTGATCTGCAAGTGATTACAAATGAATAAATGCATCAATAAATAGTAAATCAAAATGTTTCAAATACCAAAAAATAAATCAGACCAATTGAGGTTACTGTTTATATAGCAACAATCATTAAAGTAAACACAAATTAAGTAACAACCAACCTTAATTCACAAGCCTGCAAATATAAAGTTGCCACATGAATAATCAAGTAGAACTTGCTGCAAAAATAATAAAGTGTGAAAATAATCTCAAAAACTTCCATGTAATTGAGTAGTAAAGCGACTCAATTTAGTTAACTACATAAACAATCCAACAATGAATTTACCGTCCTTCTCCTTCTCTTTCATATTTCCAACTCCTCAACAACCATCCGGCAGAGGTTACTTCTAATCAACAAACAGATTGTGAAAAACAGAGGATCAAGAAACATAGGTGCATCCAACATTACTAACATGGGTGAATAAATCAATAAAACATATTGTGAAAAACAAAAACTACAAAAAATATCAAAATCAATCTACTCGTAATCACATGATACAACAAAGCAAGCATCTGAATAAACAGTAAAAAATAAAAGACAAAAATCAAAAGCTACAAAAAGTTATTCATATAAACAATAATAAAAACATTATTACAACATACCAGGGTCACCGATTAACAGGAGGTTGTACAAAAGGGTTCATTGTGTACGATAAAAAACCCTAGGATAGCTTCTTCTTCTTCTGAAGGTACAAAAGGGTTCATCGTGTTAAGTATAAGAAAATAGATAAAACCAAATAAAATTTCTGAATGAGAAAATAGATCTTACATGATTATTCTGTTCTTCAACTACTCGACGGTACATGATTTAGGGTTTCAAACGCAGATGTATCCAATAGATGTAACCTCTGCTGGACGTTGTTGATGAGATGAAAATGTGAAGAATGAGAAGGATGAACAGCAGAGAGAAAAGGGATCTTGTATGGAAAGGTGAAGGAGAAGAATGAAATAGGGTTTGTGAAAATATGAGAATAAATGGCAGTGGTTACTGTTGGGCGGAAAAAGGGGAAAAACGATGCCCTAATTAAGTGACACGTGGCCCAAATCACTTTCATTTATTATATATAATAGATTAACATACAACAAAATTTAATAAATAAATAAAGAAATAAAGTTTTGTGGTAAAATTGTCGCAAGTTGCGGCAATTTTGCCTCACTTTTCAATTTATTAGTTTTAATTCTTGTATATTTTTTACTAGCAAATATCATGAGTTATTAAACAGAAAAAAGGGTTATTGGATTTTATTAATCTTAACTTTTACCCATTGGAAGACATTAATCCTAACTTAAAAATTTTCCTATGCCAATCCCAACTTGAAAGAAATTAGCCCTCATCGATCCTTTTCTAACTGACAGTTAGTTTTTTCCTGACGTGGTAACTTACGTGGTATAAACCTAGTTTTGCCGATGTGGTTGCTTATGTTTATGCTTATATGGCATAAACCTAGTTATTGGATTTTAATAATCCTAACTTTCACCACTATCGACAACCACCCACCACCACCATCAGCCGCCAGCACCACCATCAGCCGCCACCGTCAGCCGCCACCACCACCCCACCATCAACAACAACCACCAGCCGCCATGGTGGTAATTATTGATGGTGGTGGTGGAAGTGGTGGCTAATGGTGGTGGTGGTGGTGAAAGTTATGATTATTAAAATCTAATAATTAGGTTTGTGCCACATAAGTAACCACATCAACCAATAACTAGATTTGTGCCACGTTAGAAAAAGGAACGATGGGGTCAAATTCGTACAATTTAAGAATGTCAGAGGGAATTTTTTAAGTTAGACTCATGTAGACCAAAAAGGATTATTAAAATCCAAATAATGTTTTGTGGAAAAGTTGTTGCAAGTTGCGACAACTTTGCCGCGATTTTTTATTTTTTAATCTGTAAAATTGTTTCTTATATTGTATGAACAAATAGCATGAGTTATCAAATAAAAAGATAATAATGTGAAGACAGTGAACTTAGTACCGTAAATAACATGAGTTATCAGAGCAAGAACTGATTCAGAAATTTAGAAAGATATTTGCACATATGCATTACACAAAATATACATAGTTGCATGCATGTATGGGTTGAAACCTCAAAATCCTAATCATAAATAAATCAAATCAAACACAATTTCGAGATCAGTTGATGAAGTTGAGAGAAATTTGCACTCGATTAAGAATAATTCACTATTCAAAACAACAACAATTTCATTTAGATGCCAACAGGGTAAATAATCAACTTAAAACGAATACTTGACTGCTATCACTTCTATATAAATCTAAAGACTGTGTGTAGTGCAATCGGCTCATATAATTAACATCATTAGTTTTTTTTTTTTTTTCTTTCTAAAATACAGTGAAAGATTTTAAACCATTCATCAAATGTTCCAATGATTTCTTATAATTTTCAAGTTCTAACAGCTTTTAAATGATTCGTTCTATAGACCATCAGATCCCCAAAGAAGGCAAATACGGGCGAGATGGACATAACTAAAAAAACATAACTAAAAACTTAATTATCTTTAAAAGTTAAAATAGTCATTTTTTCCCTAAAAGCTTGTAGCTTCTTCTAAACGCTAATCGTTTCTTTAACTATATATAAAATGCAAATTTAAACTACTATAAACATATCGATTACAATCTTTCTATATTAAACTTTCAGTTTTCATCTTCTAAACTTCATATAGGGTCTTTGGGGTTGAGTTTTGAAGGAGATTTTTAGATTATTGAGTTTTGAAATCGTGAATAATCAGTTTTGAGTGTTTGGGTAAAAAAATTAAAAAAAATTGATTATTTGTGTTTAGAAAGTTACAAAACGCAGTTTTCCAAAAGCAGCTCCCCCTACTGCAACAAAACGCAGTTTTCCAAAAATTGATTATTTGCGTTTAGAAAAGGATTTTCACTTGTTTATTTTTTAAATATGTATTTGCCAAACACTCAAATAGTTGATTATCTGATTATTGTGATATCAAGCAACTAAATCAAATCCAAACACTATCTTTCAACATCACGTTTTGTTACAGTTAATTATCTGATTCTGATTATTCAAAACGCATAATATATTTTCAAAACTCAACCCCAAACACCCTCATAGTATCGTATTTCTTTAACTAGTTTTACATTATCAAAACACTAATATGCTCATATTTTTCACATTATGCATAACATTAGTGATTAATATGCTATGTTGGTTACTTTTTAAGTATTTTTCTCTATTTGAATATTATAATATTGTTATAGTATTTTATTATTATAATTACTTTTAAATATATTATGTTTTTTTTCTTATAAATTCAAGATACGATGTTTTATATAATTCCGAATATGTCGTGACATCCTTATTTTTATCTACATCTAGATATAAATCTTACTTGAAACCGAATTGTGTATAGATGTACAAGCGATTGAAACACAAACGTAAACGTCATAAAAGTTATGTCACCGTTAAGTTTTTTTTAAATGATGTGTTTACCTTTTTCGTTATTTTAGCCATATAATATAATATTTATAAATTTTGATTATAAGTTACGGCATGCTGATTTTTTTGTTCTTTGTTGTGAAACCGTGCTGATAATATCCGAACAACATCGGTACCAGTACCGTAAACATTTTAAATGGTTTTCTTGACGCGCCAAAATATATTGGTATGGTAATGGTACCGTAATGAATCGAACCAATGTTGGCGCATCTTCTAATTGAACAATATTTTTTCTTTGTGTGATGCGGATAATGAAATCAACTATCCGGAAAATTCGGTCATCTGATATTTGGATATGTGAATTTAAACACCCATGCAGTTTTTAGTTACTATTTTTGTTGTTCTAAATTATTATTACTAGTAAAGTAGTAGTAGTAGTAGTAGTAGTAGTAGTAATATCTTTTTATACTAATAAATGAAAATCTTTTTTGGACACTTATCGGTTATCACTCTATGGTGCCTTCTAATCTCCACCACACCTCCACTGCTATCACCACCTTCCTTTGACCATCAACCAACAACAAACGAAGGAACCCATCGAAATGACGAAACAAACAACGGTTCCGGTGATTCGATTCCGTAATCATCTGTTCCCCCCGGTGGATACACAAATTCCACATCGGTTCCGGTTCCTACACAGTCGATTTCGGATGATTCTGGTGGAGAATTGGTGTCTGATTTGGAAACCCTAGGTGAGTGATGCTGGGTTTTGTTGAGGAAATGATGCGGGAGGTGAGTTGGAAACTTGACTGTGATAGTAGTTGTTTAGGGAAGTGATGGTGACGGTGACGGTGACGGAGGTAGGTGGCGCGTGTGAAAGCGAGGTAAGAGGAAACGGCGGAGGGAGAGGTAGTGGTGGGGATGGTGGTGCGGTGGTGAGGATGATGGTGGTGTGGTGGTGGTGGTGCGGTGGGGATTGTGGTACGGTGGTGAGGATGATGATAGTGCAGTGGTGGGGATGGTGGTGGTGCGGTGGTGGGGCTGGTGGTGGTGGTGATAGGTGTCTGGAGAGAAGAAGAAAAAGAGAGGTGGGTTTGTTATTTAATCCCCAAATTGTTGTTGAATTGAATCTGAAAATTTGGGGTTTGTGTTTGGAGATTAAATCTTGATTCTTGATATTGGAATTCGAGGAGATGGAGGAAATACAATAGCTTTACATACTTCTTTGAATTCTGTACAAGCATTGGGTAAGGGTTTTGATGTTAATTTTGATACTTCTTTCAATTCTTTACAAGATGACAGTGAAGTTTGAGTTGAATATGGTTGAAAAGATGTTTTCGGCAGTGGAATGGTGGCGGCGGATCTGATGGTGACGACGGAGGCGGGGCCAGAGGCGGTGTATGGTGGTGGATTATTGTGGTGATGGTGGTGTATGGTTGTTGGTGGTGTTTATAGAGAGAGAGAGTGTGTGTGTAAAGATGAAGTTGCAGATCTCAGAGAGAGATAATGAAGAAAGAGGAAGAGATAATATAATACAGGGGCATTTTAGTCTTTTAATAGAAAACTAACAGAAAATATGGATGGTGTTAGAAATTTGGACTCAAATGGTTAAGAAAAATGCTTATAGGGACTCAGGTCGTTAAACTTTTTGCTTTTGGACTCAACTAGTTAAAACCAATAAAACACAGGGACTCAAAAAGTAATTTACCCCTTATTTTTCTATTTCTCTCTCATACTAAATAATAACAATTTTAAACAATAAGTGTGAATTTAATCTTAAAATTATATCAGTGTGAATTTAGATATGAATAAAAAAAATTCTATATTATCATGATAAAATTATATCCCGTGTGAGTAGATATGTATACTTTGGTGATTAAAATTACGCTAAATTAGGAATCAAAGGGTTCTGTGTGATATATGCATAAAACTAACTAAAATCATTTGTATCTCACAATTTGAATTTATCACAAAAAAAAAAAATTAACCCAGTGTAATGCACATGTTTAAAACTAATAATAAATGAAAAAACAAAGTAAAATCTTATAATAAGTAAATAGTACATAAAAGTACAAATTTTTAATGTGTTAACATATGAGATTATATTTTATTAGGCCTGTATAATAGATGATTAATAATAAATGAAATACAATAGCTTTACATACTTCCTTGAATTCTGTACAAGCATTGGGTAAGGGTTTTGATGTTAATTTTGATACTTCTTTCAATTCTTTACAAGATGACAGTGAAGTTTGAGTTGAATATGGTTGAAAAGATGTTTTCGGCAGTGGAATGGTGGCGGCGGATCTGATGGTGACGACGGAGGCGGGGCCAGAGGCGGTGTATGGTGGTGGATTATTGTGGTGATGGTGGTGTATGGTTGTTGGTGGTGTTTATAGAGAGAGAGAGAGAGTGTGTGTAAAGATGAAGTTGCAGATCTCAGAGAGAGATAATGAAGAAAGAGGAAGAGATAATATAATACAGGGGCATTTTAGTCTTTTAATAGAAAACTAACAGAAAAAATGGATGGTGTTAGAAATTTGGACTCAAATGGTTAAGAAAAATGCTTATAGGGACTCAGGTCGTTAAACTTTTTGCTTTTGGACTCAACTAGTTAAAACCAATAAAACACAGGGACTCAAAAAGTAATTTACCCCTTATTTTTCTATTTCTCTCTCATACTAAATAATAACAATTTTAAACAATAAGTGTGAATTTAATCTTAAAATTATATCAGTGTGAATTTAGATATGAATAAAAAAATTCTATATTATCATGATAAAATTATATCCCGTGTGAGTAGATATGTATACTTTGGTGATTAAAATTACGCTAAATTAGGAATCAAAGGGTTCTGTGTGATATATGCATAAAACTAACTAAAATCATTTGTATCTCACAATTTGAATTTATCACAAAAAAAAAAAAATTAACCCAGTGTAATGCACATGTTTAAAACTAATAATAAATGAAAAAACAAAGTAAAATCTTATAATAAGTAAATAGTACCTAAAAGTACAAATTTTTAATGTGTTAACATATGAGATTATATTTTATTAGGCCTGTATAATAGATGATTTTATTCATCCAGTGCAATACAAGAGATTTTGTAAAGATACAACATTTTTATTACTTTGTATATCAAATTATATTTATACAACATGTGTAACACACAAGGTTCTAAACTAGTAATAACAATAACAATAATAATAATAATAATAACAAGTTTTAAAACTAATTGAAATAATACTAATAATAATAAGAATAATACTAATTTATTAATATTTGAAATGATTACTTCTTTTGAAAAATAACAAATTATTTTTTCTGTCCTGCGTCATAAAATTTCTTTTAAAGGAGTACCTACTTAGGCTTCTGGGTATGGGGACTGTCCCCGAATGGTTCTGGAACGGCGCCGGTGGGAACACCATCCCCCCCCCCCCCCTTCGTCCTCGGCATCGAGTTTGAGACGATGGTGACGGGCCACAAAAGAACAAAAACCAGCTCTCCCCCTCTCTCACACACCTATACATACAATATATACATATACATTTTAGGTCCATCCTCTGTTTCCATACCTCCATCCTCTTTGCCACATCCTCACACCCATCCTACGTGGATCCTACGTGACGGACCATCCTCCAAGGAAGGACCATCACTATACCGCATAGCCTTAGGAGAAACACATGCCTTTTAAAGAAGATGTCTCAAATTTGAGGAAGAAGAATATTATAAATATTTAATGTCAAGTAGAGGGAGTAACATTTACCGTTTATAAAAAAAAAAAAAAACAACAACAACAACCATACCCAGTAAATCCCACCAATAGCAAAGCTACTTATAGGGTCTGGGGAGGGTGGGATGTAGACAGACCTTGCCTCTATCCCTAGGGATAGAGAGGCTGCTTCCAGAGAGACCCTCGGCTCCAAAACGAACAGCATACCAATACACCACGTCAAAGAATAGAAAAAAAGAAATCACCAAAACCAAGAAAATGAACAGTGTGACACAATATAATGTAGCAACAACAACCAATATAATGTAGATCATGTATAATAGCATGTGTAATAGCATGTAACATCATTTGGGCATGAACACAAGAATGCAATCACCGGTAAAGTCACTTAAAGGATAGGAAAACCTACGTCCCTAAAACACACCCACGACCTTACTGTAAAATCCTCTAGAAGTCCTTAACCCTAATCCTACGCCTCCACGAAGTCCTATCTTGGACCATGTCCTCAGAAAGATGCAACTCTAGTAAATCATGCCTAATCTGCTCATCCCATGTCAGTTTGGGTCTGCCTCTTCCTCTCCTCCCCTCCACAGTAAGAGTTTCCACTACTCTAACTGGTGCCGTCGTTTAATTTTGTTCTTTTGAACGACAGGGTTTTATACATATAAATGGCAAACAACAAGAAACTGTAAGCACCTCAGAATCATGCGCAATCTCAAGGCTCAAACTTCAATTCAGCTAATCTGTTAAAGAATTTAAGTGACGTGTCGAGGGTGTTGAGTTTTTACTATTTAAATACGAAGCCTCAGACAGTTGACCTTTTTCTTTTTTTGTTATCATCATTCTATGCATTTCAAATTCAGAGTTGGTCAGTAAGTTGACTTCGTTTTCTTACGTATTTGTTGGTTTGTGGGTTAATGATATAAAAGAAGTCAACCACCGGAGTTGAAAATTAAAGTCAACCTTTGGCGTTCTCAAAATCTTTGTTGAACATCCTTCTGCCTAGCGTAGTGGGTTAATGTCCACGTAGCGTCAATGGACGCTAGACGTCATTACCCGTGTGTGCAGGGACGGACCTACATAAAGCGGGTCGAAGTCCCCGGACCTTAATGTTCTTTTAAAAATAAATAGTAAATCCGGTATATTAATTTTTTTTAATGACCTCATAAATACAATTATTAGATGGACACTATTAAAAGAAAAGAAAAGTTGTTGTAGTGGTAAATCTTTCTCTTTACCAACAAGGGGTGATGGGTTCAATCCTTGTATAGTGTGTTTTTCTGCTTTATATTAATTTTTAAATAGTTTTGTCCTTCATGTTTGTACCAAATTACAAGCGGTGTCATTTACCTTTAAATTTGACGAGTTTTGTCCTTAATGTTTTAAAAGCCTGCACGTTATGTCCTTTAGCCCTAACTCAGTCATATTTTTTTGTTAAATATGGTCATGTGCCTTGCACATGAGGGTATTCTTGTCATTTTACCTCTCAAGGGACTATTGAGTAAATAACTTATATTAAGAGACTAAATGTGTAAAAATATTAAAGAATAAGATATTATTTAAAAACTCACACCCTCTCTTCTCTCTCTCTTCTTTATCTCTGATGTCTCTCTTCTTCATACCCATTAATCATTATCAATCTCTATCTCTCTTCTTCATACCCATTAATCAAACCCTAATCACCCCGATCTTCCAATCGCTTTCGATATCGGAAACACCCACAACTCCCACTACCACCAACAACAACCACCGGAAATCTCTACGCCGTCGTCTCAACCCAATTTCGGCAAGTTCGACTCGTCTGAGCTCGCTGGCGATGAGCCGGCGAGAACCCTTAAGCGCCCTCGGTTTGTGTGGACCCCACAGCTACACAAACGGTTCGTTGACGTCGTTGCTCAGTTAGTAAGCTTTATTTGAAAAGAATGCAGGGTGGGTTTGAGTTCGGGTGGGTTGGGTGGAGGTGGGTTTGGGTCGGGTGGGGACCCTGTGACGGATCGGTTTTTGGATCCGAGATAGATCCTCAACCTCATCATGATTGCCATAAACATATTCAATTGGATTCTCGTCTATATCAAATTCACAGTCGTCAATAGATGGAGCTACACGAGAACCAAATATTGATTTATTAGATGGTAGTCTTTTTTTCGTTTCTAAGATGATGCTTTTATCGGTATCCACTGTATCAGATGCAGCTATGGGTACCAAAATATTGACTTTTATATCAGTGTCTTGATCAAGATCCATCTTTCTAGCAACTGAAGCACTATGTTTCCTGTAATTACTCTTCGGAGGGCTTCTACTTTGTGTTGTAGTTGGAGATGAACATTTGATTAATGGGTATGAAGAAGAGAGATAGCAGGGATGAAGGAGAGAGAAAAGAGAGAGTGTGAGTTTTTTATTAATATCTTATTCTTTAGTATTTTATACATTTAGTCCCTTACTATAAGTTATTTACTCAATAGTCCCTTGATAGGTAAAATGACAAGAATACCCTCATGTGCAAGGCACATGACCATATTTAACAAAAAAAATCTGACTGAGTTAGGGCTAAAGGACATAACGTGTAGGATTTTGAAACATTAAGGACAAAACTCGTCAAATTTAAAGGTAAAGGACACCGCCTGCAATTTGATACAAACATGAAGGACAAAACTTGTAATTTACTCACTTTTTTTTTAAAGTGATTGTGGGTGAAGAAGGGTGAAGAAGAGAAAAAAATGTAAGAGTTAATTACATAGTCCCCGTCGTTTGCACAAAATAACATACTTAGGTACTAATAGTTTAAGATCACCTTTTAGGGTATTAATTTTTCATGTTGTAACGTTTGGAGGTATTAACTTCTTGGATATTAACATAATTAGTCCCTGTAGTTTGCATAAAATAACATACTTAGGTACTAATAGAATATGATTTTAAACCTACAAATAACGTTAATACCTCAAAATGTTACAAAATGAAAAGTTAATACCCTAGAATGTGATTTTAAACTATTAGTACCTAAGTCTGTTACTTTGTGCAAACCACAGGGACTGACTATATAATTAACTCGAAAATGTAATGATAAATGTATAAAAAGTATTATTTAATTGAAAATGATAGAGAAAGAGTAGTAAAAAAACTTCCGGTGTGTATATCCTGGAAAATCTAGGAATTGTTGTTAAAAGAAAGTGAGTTAGTTTTAGGTTAATGTTATGTTATACATTTGCAGTAGTAGTAGTACTATTACTAATAATAATAATAATAATAATAATAATAATAATAATAGACATGTGTGTGTATATATATAGAGTCAAGTTCCTATACAAATGATATTGACGTACAAAACGTATGAATTGAAGAAAAATAAAAAATAAAAAAACTTCCGGTGACAATTTAGTAAATAACAGAAACTCCTTTTTATCTTTCATATTTGCGATCAAAGTTTTCAAAATCATCTACGCTCATTGAACAATCGAATCCAATCTTACAAAAATTGGAGAATACAGATAATTTCGACTTGTTATGATGTTGACTTTTAGGGTTTTTTGTTAAAATGAATCGTATTCATTCATTAGTTTAACTAGGGTCTATTACAAGATTAATCTTTGATTTTTTATTTCTATAAATCAGATGTTGCTAAAGAACGATGAACAAAAAGAGTAATGATTCATCATTTCCAGGTATTGCTGGTTTTTGTAGAGTAATTTGTGAAATCTGGTTTGGTTGGTTTTGTAGAGTAATTTGTGAAACTAGGTTTTGTTGGTTTTGTACAATAATTTATGAAACTAGGTTTGATTGGTTTTGTAAAGTAATTTGTGAAACTAGGTATTATTGGTATTCTAGATAATTTATGAAACTATATTTAATTATTCTACTTATAGAATAATTACTCTAGTTACAAAACATAATTTGTAACGTTTCGTATTTTCCGATTCTTTTTCAATTATTTGTAATTCGAATTTCCATTTCAATCCTTGTAATTCGAGACTCAATCATAATAAAATCGCATTTTATACCGTACTTGTTTAATCATGTATGCACAATACACAAACAATTACGAAATACGCGTTTATATTTAAAACCGAGCCATATATCGAGAGTATAATTTCTCGGAATTATATTCATACTATACGCATGCTTACACATGCCTTAAAAGCCCTAAAAACATGTTACATATTGATCATATTGCATAAAATGACAAACAACCAAACAACAAGGACTAAAATGAGATTTTTTTTTATTTTTGTGTTCTTATGGACCGCAAGCCAAAGGCCTTATGATCCGCAAGGACTTGGTCTAGCAGCAGTTCGTGAAGGGCCGCCACCTTCACAGCCCCACGATCACATCCACCCTTCAAAGGGCGGCCGCCTTCACAATCGACCACCTACACAGCCACCATTCAAAGGTTTGTTTTCTGATTTTTTTTTTTTTATTTCTACATGTTCATTAGGTGTTGTTTGTGATTTGATCTTTTCTACCATATGTTCATTGTTATAAAATGCTTATTGGAAATTTTGATTCTTTGATTTAAAAAAATGTTATTGCGTGGAATAAATGATTTATAAAAATGTTATCGTGTTTTTTTATGAATATTATTTTAGTATTGTATAACTATTATTTAAATTTGATTGTTGAAAAACTCTTGTAAGTTTAAAATATCAGTTTATTTTAGCAGCTTACAGATGTTAAAAAAACAAACAATTTTCTTCTTACAGGCTGCAGAGGTTTGGTCCACATCTTCTGTTACAGATGTCTGTAGATGTGGTCCGCAGACTGCATGCATTTTATCTCTGAAAAACAAATTTCACCCAAGTCTCCAATGAAACAATATTGGAAGCACCCGTCTTGGTTAACACTCACTTGGTTACTTAGCATATTAGATAGTTAGTTATGAATTCATACCAGACTCTAAATAATCTTCAAGCCATAAAAGTGATGAAACCACACCAAGTCTCCAATGATACAATATTGGAAGCACTCGTCTTGGTCAACACTCACTTGGTTACTTAGCATATTAGATAGTTGTTTTTGTATTCATACTTGTATTCGTGACCATCCGAATCATCTACAGGATGATTTGTGCATTGGTGAAATCTTGTGGTTATTGGATTTATCCAACTATGCTTGACAATACATGGCTAGACTAATATATGACTTATACATAATAATATATACATAGTATAAATCTCTAAAACCGAACCATGATATCAACTGTACTCATGGTTGAATGTTATATGTTAAGGTGGAAAATATCTTAGTTTCGGATTCCTTAGGTTGGACTTCTAATGGGTGACTTAATACACATGAAAAACACAATTAACAATAGTGTCTAACTTAAGTGTCCAAAACAAGGTATGTTTTATGTACTTTCATACGCATATAATTCTCGTTTACTTTCCAACCTCCAACTCATCAAACTCATACACTTTTGTTTATCCTTTTTAGGGTAACTTGGTTATTCCATCCTCTCAAACCGCTCACTCGCATTTGTGAAACTTATCTTTGCAGACCGTGAGTATACTTGACCTATTTTCTGTTTTAATCACTACTTAGGTTGTAACATGTAAACATACTAAATTCACATACACACACATACAAACAATCTTATACAAACACTCAGTCCGTATACATGCTAAGTTGATATGCTTATTGTGAGTCCATGTTTGACATTTCATGCTTACTATTACAACATTAACCTTGCAAGCCTCCCTTAACATGTAAAACGCTATAGGATTAGCACACCACCCGTTTGTGGTTATTGTTAAGTTATACTTTACACTCTTGTTTACTTCGGTGACAAGATTACGCTCACGGTCTTATTCACTTCGGTGTTATGATTACGCTAGTGGAAACTTTGGATTGATGTTTAATTGTGCATACTAGTATGTAACATGATTAGTATACTTTAACATGTGGACTTGAGAATTAATCTTTTATATGGGACGTAGACAAAACTACTGACATTATTTGTGTTGACGGATACTTATTACACGTTTTAGGAAATTGATAATGATTCTACGAGAAATCTACTTAGGGTGGATTAGAAACTCACCAAAACTTTATTTACGTATTTTGTTTCTTAGTATGAAATTCCCACTTGTTGTACTTCTTTTCCTTGAACAATGTAACGTGTTATTCAATGAATAAAATGAAATTTGAACTTTAATATTGAAGGGGTATGGTCCCAAAAACCTCATATCGAGTACTTAGGACCACACCACAACCTCACATCTTTCCTGACCTTGCGCGGCCGCGCAACCGGTCCTACAAAAAGAACTTGAGAGAAAGGTAACAGATAACACTTGCGCGCTGAAAAGGAAATCATAAATCCTTGCGCCTTCCTCTATAAACAAAGGATAGAAATCCTAAGATAGACACTTCCGCTTAAATAATACCCAGACTTAGGGATTATTTACTCAACTGGTGCCGCACGATAAGGAGTCACACTGGATTATGGCAATAACCTTCTAGAAAGACCCAATCGTGCACCACCAGACGGTTATAACCGTCTGGAACACGTGGCAGCATCCCAGGCCTCCCTGGAATCACGATGATGGCATGGAATGTGAGGAAAACCTCCACTTGCCCACTTTCCACGTGGCATACCCCCAGCCGTAGATCTAAATAGCGATCAGTGTGCACTCACGTCGGATCAAGAAGATTAACAGAAGGAAATGTAACCGCTTATGGGGTTAGCATCTTCCGTTAATATTTCATCAAAGAGTTTTCCCGCCCAAACTCTCGGCTATAAATATGAGAACAATTCAGGTATGAACTTCAAGTTACACACACTTCGTTAATCCTTCTTCTTCTTCCAAAAACACATACTTATTCTCACGCCGGAGTCGGGTCAAGGAGAGAACTCCCCTTCTTTCCTTGACTAGGCTAACGGTGTTTTGTTTTGCAGAGTTTACCGGAGAAGGAGATCAGTCACATCGAATCAAACGAGAGAAACGATCCCTTTATGCAGATCCAAACCCCCTAGATAATTTGATTCCGGTCATTTATGTAGTGTTTCTTCATTGGCGCCCACCGTTTTTTCTGTTTCATCCAATTTTCTCTCATTTTTTGATCTGCCATGTTGATTCCATTTGCACATGAAAGAAACTTCGTCTCATCGGAAAACCGGCCCTCGGCCGAATATCGGTAACAACTTTCAGGTTGAAGGTATTCTAGAGGATGCCTCGGATGACAACGAGGTGCAATCCAATCGTGTGAATGAACCTGTCACCCCAGGGGTACAGCCAGAGATCCCTGTACACTCAATTCTACCCCCAGGAGAAACCCCAATCTCCTGGTACGTCAGGTCTCAGGGAGCACTAAACGCAGTATACACACAGTTATGTGCTCAAACTGCTCCCTTAACCCAATCACGGAGGCCAGGATCTCGTGCTCATGCTTCTCAACGTGAGGGTCCATCCCACGACACAGAGGTGTACTCTAGGTCTACATCGAGATACGAGTACACCCAATCAGAAAGTCATCAAAGGGAGCATCGAGATGAGTCACACCCCCGACGACAATCAGTTCACACCAGGTTGGGTCCACAACGGAACACTCACACCAGTGAATATGATTCAACTTACCGTGTAGGTGAAAGCACCAGCGTGTTTAATCGGTTACAACCAAATTACAACAAGTGTAGACCCCGTGCGGTTTATAACCCCGAAGTTGAGCACAATTATGATCTGATTTATCGTCCTGCGGAAGCGGCGGAGAACTCAAAATTTATTACTAAAATAGCTCTGGCTCCGCTAGAGAAAGCAAAGGTGCCGTCTAACATGGGCAAGTTCAACGGGTTGACAGACCCCGATGATCATCTGAGAGTTTTCACAAGCGCAGGGCTAGTCGGAGGCTGGACCTTACCATTATGGTGCCACCTTTTCGTACAAACCCTTACTGGCGCTGCAAGAATCTGGTTCAATAACTTACCCGTTGGAGAAATCATGTCATGGAAGGATCTACGCGAAAAATTTCTGACCCATTTCAGCCAACAAAAGGGGGTCGATCCGCGACACATCGGATGTAATGAACATCTGGCGTCACGATGACGAAAGTCTGGAAGACTTTATTACCCGATATAACAAAGAGGTATTGGAGATTGGAGGCGTCCATGAGCAGCTGATTCGCGCCCAGTTCAAATATGCAGTCAGGTGCGACGATATGATAAAAGTCCTGTCTGGGACAGAAGGACTTCCGAGGAGCTGGGAAAAAGTGATGGCAGCGGCAAAGGTTTACGCTCAAACAGAAAAGAATCTCACTACCAACAGGCCTCTGCCACCGCACAACCGACCTTCTGATTTAGGCTCGGGTAGCGGGAAAAGATTCAAGAAAGGTTGGCGTGATTCCATGTAACACCCCGAAAACGGGTTTGGTAATTAAACCACGTTAATAATAATGAACGGGTAAAATAGCGTTAGTGGTAAAATTTACCCGGTGAATATTAGGACTTAGACAAACAATCCTAATATTAGTAATAAAATTTAATAAATGCTGGAGAAAACAATGTTATAAGAAGCCCGAGTTAATGGGACTTAAAATAAAACGGGTTATGACTTCCCGAACCCATTAAGTTAACTAGGAATGTTTAACCTAGTTAGTAAGTGGGGAATATTGTTAGAAATAAATAGGTTATGCCCTACTTAATTAACTAACCAAACATGAGGGACCAAAATGGGATAACCTAAAAATGGTTTTAATTAAACTAAATAAAATAACACAACACACACACAAGTGTGTGTGGTGCGTGTTCTGGTCGACCAAGAAAAGGCTCCCAGGAGCCAAAAACCCTAACTCAACAAGATCCAGCAAATTGAAGGTCAAATTCAGCCCGAATCGGATGCATGAACACATATTAATGATCACCTAGTCGAAGGGATCACAAGGTATGTTGAATTTTATGATTTAGTGATACTTTGAGATTATGATGAACAATCATAATCGAAATTCTGAAATCAATGTTGAATCTATGAGTGTTATTATGATGAAATCTTCATTTAGAAACAAACCCTAGTTGAAAAACTTGATGAATTGGTGTCAACACTAGGGATTTGGTAATTACCCTATTATGTGCTAAGTGGGTTTATTTACAATATGATGAACACTCGGATTAGAATGTTAAATTGATGAATATTGATTGTTATGATACAAGTTCTTGATATAGTTCATGAACACTAGACATAGAGGTTAGATTTTTTATGTAAATCTTGGTGAAAATAATTAGTTATGAACTAGTTAGTAAATATGTAAAATTATGCACATTAGGTGTTTGTTAAAATGCCTAAATGAGAACTAAGTGTTGATAATGTGCCTAATTGAGTCTTGTGAACTTGATAGTGCAATCATAAGTGTTAATTGGTGATTTGACTTTTAAAAAGTCAAACCGACCATTAATAAGATCGAATGATAATTTTGATAGAAAATACGTAAGATGGAATAGTCATAATTAATGATGACTAATATAACCGTCTTACGAATTATGATTATAGTTTGACGCTTGACAAGCTAGGTGGAGGCTTGGAAAGGAAGCGGGTCGAACGAAGCAAGTATGAAGGAAAAGCGTAATTCGGATGCAAGGTAAGTATATCTTACACTAGTCAAATATTTCAGAATATCCTTTTGTCATGTTACGAAAAAGATAATTATGACGTAAGCCATAGTAGGCCAAAAAGTGTTATGAAATGGAATTATAAGTAAAGTGACCGCACGGTGTAAATCGGAGCGAGTCATATATACGAGGTGATAGTAAACGTCATCTCGCTAATATAATCGGTCAATTTGGCCAAACGGGTCAAAAGGTGTAGACACCACCTTTTGACAATATCGACTAATGATTTTGTCGAGTTATATGCTTACAGGAATAGATATCCAATGGGTACTCGAATATTTCTTTGTTAACAATTTCAAAGCAAGGTAGTAAAATCGGATTAATAAGTTGATCCGAGCCAGGTATGTATAATAGATCAACTCATCATTTAGAACTTGAAGTTCTATGAGAGTTAGGTAAAGTAAAAAGGGAAATTCGGTTACCTTAAAAGGTAAACCGAAGGATTTAAATTATAGACAGAGTGTTTTGAAAATAAGATTTGGTTAAAAAAAATGAGATTTTGGCCGTACATGGCTTAAGCAAGCCCTTCGTCGTAAAAGAAGAGTTAAAAATGGCCAAAACGCCCTTGTAGGTGAAATTAAGCAAGCAACCCTTAGAAGTTGCTTGAAAACAAGTTTTATAATCAAGTCAATACTTTGAATAAGTATGAAAAGCGGTTTTAGGTTCGAAAGTTCTTAAATACCCTTAACGGGTCAAAATAAGCATACGAGCGAATACGGGTTTAAATGGTGTAATAAACCTATGATTAGAACCTAATATAGTAGGTAACATTAATTTGAAAAGTGTAGGAGATATAGAATCAAATAGATACGTTTGTTTGATAAAATGCGTAAACGGGTTAAAATTCGGTAAAAAGGTAACGAGGCGAAGGCTTAGAAGTCTCAAAATTTATTAAGCCAAATGTCGGATTTTAACTCAATTTCATGGAGAATTAAATTACAAACACATAGGAAGAAATGGTAGGTCAAACAGACACGCGGTTTGAAAGATACGGAAGTTTTCGTATCAGAAACGGCAAAATGGAAAGCTGGAATGCAGGGGCCACCGTAACTTACGGTGCCACCGTAACTTACGGTGCCACCGTAACTTACGGTGGGGCTGAACTTGTTACGGTGAAACACCCCTGAGTTACGGTGGGGGAATATCATTTCAGAGGCCACCGTAACTTACGGTGACACCGTAAGTTACGGTGGAGACCAGGTTGAAATTTTTGTTTTGATATCAAGAGATTAACGTTGGGATTTCTCCTTTCATATTTGTTACCGGACTCGTTTAAACACGTTTTAATCCTAGTATGACTAAAGCATTTCATGTTTATGAAATGTAGGTACATTTTGGATGCCGAAAGACGATCAAGCTCAATGAAGAACCGAACACGATAAAGACATATGCTTCCGCACAATGCCTCGTTGTAAATTTTTAACGACGAACCTGATCACGTTATGTAGAATAACTTATGATTTGTAAAAGTTTTAATAAAACCGTATTTCCGATGTATATGTGATCATTAATTACATGATTATTTTCCCAAAATATACGTTAAACCTTGATTTATAAGAACGGGTGTTACATTCCAGCTCAGGGAACTATTCATCCGAGGATGCTCGAGCCCTAATCAACAAACTGTCCACGCAGAGAGAAGCCAAACAAGAGAACAGGGAGAGACAATGGACTCCCTTAACCAAAACTCCTGCGGAGGTCTTGAGCACCGAGGATTATCAGTTTAAACCTCCAATACCCATGAAGAACAAGCGTGGACAAGACCCTGCTCAATATTGTGAATACCACAAGGACAGTGGTCATACCACCAACAATTGCATTTCCTTGCGCACCGAGATAGAAAAGGCCCTCAAAAGTGATGAGCCCACTCACCTACTACAAAACGTACTCAAGGAAATAAAGCAGATAACTCGAGGCGAAGAAGGCCCGGACAAGAAAGCGAAAAATTAAGAAGTAACTCTATGATCTCCTCGCGGAAAGACACGGGTTATCAAGTTAAAGCGGGGCAATAGAGTGTAAGTTAAGTCTCGAATATTTATATTAATAGACTTTGTAAACGGCCTTTGCGCCCGAAATAAACAGCAAAGTTTCTATTATTCTTGTGTCTCTTTTTTACAAAGTGCATGCAATTTCTTTTGGTAAGCGCAAAAACATTATGGTAAATACAATACAAGTCTCATGAACGGTCAGTGATTACATCACACAAGACCATACGTTCACACATGAGCTTCATACCAACTTCATTCGCCTTACCTAATAAAAGTAATTGTACCCATGCAAAATATTGTAAACTAAAAAACACGTCACATTATCCTTAACGCACAAATACGCCTCAAAAAACTATCGAACACGACAGTGTTTTAGTGTACGTTACTTGCTCAGCAGCGCATCAAAAAAAGGGACACATCCCAAATATTACAGAAAATTGTTCAAAACAATTAAAAAAGAAATTCTACGATAAATCTTCGCCTTCATCAGGAAAGATTTCCTTCAGTTGTGCCACAGGATCTTCAGATTGCAAAGCAACATTAATAAGATCCATAACAGGAAGCTGCAGATTGTCAAATTCTGTTTTTAAAGCTGCAAGAGCGGCGCTTGTATTAACACCATAAGTAGCGGATTTGGTAATATCCCAATCAACCTTCAGAACGCTATTCACATGGTGAGAACATTCAGCATAGCCTTGGGAATATCCATCCTTCCGCGCGGCAACTACCAAACGCGCTACAGTCTTATCCAGCTCTTCAGAATTTAACACTGATTCAGCAACCTACAAGAACGAAAGATAAATAAAAGAAAGGTGCAAAGCATTCCCGCAAAAGGAAAAAGTAACTTACACAGGCAATCCCACGCTCTTTCAGCCACAGCATATCGCTTTTCAGAGGTTCCAACTCACTCTCTATTGTGGCCCGCACCATTTCAGAAGCCTCCAATTTTTCTTCAGTCTCAATCAGACGGCGTGAAGTCTCGGTTTTCTCGGAATGCGCAAGTTCCAGGTCTTTCTTGAGTTGTTCCTGATCAGAAAGCAAAGCAGTGAGTTCTTCTAACTCTTTATCTCTAAGAGCAAGAGTGGCGCAAGCTTGTACCTCTCGTTGTTCACTCCGCTCCCTGTGTAAACGCGCCTCATCACGCGCAGCTTCAGCGTCAGCTTTCTCTTTCTTCAGCTTCTCAATCTCCGCGTCCTGTTTTTTCAACTTCTCAACCTCAGCCTTGAGATTATTAATAACATTGCGGAGATTCATCTTCTCAGAATTATCTTTTTCACATATTTTCTTCCAGTTCTTGCGCTCCTCAGAAAGAAGAGCAGCCTCAGCCTCCGCTTTTCTTTTCCACCCGCAACGGACCATTCTTCAGTTTTTCGATCAGCTTCAAACTTGGCCTGATCAGCTTCCAGCTTAGCCTTCAACTGGGCAATCCGGGTTTCATCCTCGGCAACTTTCTTCTTCGACACCTTGAAAGCATCCCACTCCATGTGCATACTATGCCATTCACGCACTATACGATGAGTGGTCGATGCATGAGAAGCAGCTTCCTCAAGGTAAGCATGATAAGTTTGCTCATGAGACCGGCTTTCTTGAAATTTGATTTCCCCTGGCGGAAATATCCCCTGCAACCAGTCCCGGTACACGCGCCAATCTGAGAAAGTATCACCCTTCTTCAGATTCCAAACAGGGGCATGGATATCAGAAGCATCTTTCTCTGAATAAGTTCTATAATAATAATCCCCCAGAGTCTCATCTGGGCGGATCGGGGAATTTTTGCCAACATCAGAGAACGAGCCTTGATCTTCAGCAGAAACCTTCTTGATATTCTCAGGCATAGAACCGGAAACTTTAAAAGGAGACACTGTAACAGGAATTTCTTCCGCAGTTTTCTCTTTCTCATGGGCAGCAGGTTTAGGGACCTGGGGGTTGCCAGCGTCATCAACAACCTCTGAGCTCACAACCTTTTCGGTTTCCACAGCAACATCAACAGGCTTGTCAGCCTCAACAACCTTCTCCACACCACCCTCAGGAACCTCAGTTGCCTTTAACTGATCAACAACAGTAGCATGCGGAGGAGAGGGTGGGAGTTCTTCGTTAACCACATGCAAAGACTCTATGGGAAAAGGAGAAGTTGGGATCGCTGCAAAATCAAAGCCTATAAATATTCAATGCGACTAAGGAGAAGAAAACGACGATGACACTTACTAGGAGCAGGCTCTGAGATAAAGGCGTCCAAATTGCCCTTCCTGGTAACCTTCTTCCTCCGAATCTTCTTTGCAGGCTGACTTTCCGCCTCAGCGTCAGTCTGTTTTCTTTTCCCTGCTTTAGTCCGCACCAAATGCTCAGGACTCGATTCTAAGTCAATGGGATCGTTTAGGTTGGACGGAGGGATATCAACAGTATCTTTCGGTTCCGGTTTCGGTCTTCTAATAACAACTGCAGGCACAAGACCCTCTAAAGAATCAGAAACCACCACATAATCACACCAGGAGTCAGAGGAACGGCGCATACCTTTCTTCTCTCCCCCAGCATTTTTAACCTTAGAAGACTGAGCTTTCTCAGCATCATTCTTTTTCGGCGCAGAAGTAGTTGTTATCACGCGTTTTTTTCTTTTCAGGGCCTATGCCCAAGTTTGACAACTCACCTATTAAAGCGCAGAACGAAACTTTTTCAGACGCGTAAAAAGAAGCAGATAATAAAAAAACAAGATAATAGCTTACCAGCACCAGCAGCAGGCTGAAAAGACAGATCCGCATCCCGCGGAAGAACAAAATTCTTCACAATTTGGTGACAAAGTGCCTCATCAGGTTTCTTCTTAATGGTACCCATTTTTCCACCTTCTCTCTTAAATGCAACAACATACAACGAAATAACTGCAGGAGAAGAAGAGCGAGTAAAAAAATAAAAAAATAATAAAAGAAGAAAAAGGGGGGCAAAACCCCAATCTCACCTTTACCATCCTCCGTATATACCGGTTTATCTTCCCGGTCCATCTTCCAATTCAAACTCATACTAGCACCAACAAGGGCTTTCTCCGGCAAAGCAATGTTAGGAACGTCTTTCAGATCCTGATACCAATTCTCGTCAACAGGGGTCTGAATACTTTAAGTGGGAACATCTTCCTTTCCCCTAAATATCATCCTCATCGGAACGACGCCGGCATTGATAAAGAAAAATTTCTGCTTCCAATCATGGAAGGATTTTGGGGGACGCAACAAAATTTTCTTCAACGACGCTCTCTGAACGAAAGAATAAAACCCCTGGGTACAGTGCATTTGGTGAAAAACCCGAAATCGAGAAACTGTCGGCTCAATGTACATCGTACGAGACACGAAATCGAAATGCCGAACCCTAACCATACCAATCGGGTGCATCTGGGATAGATGAAACTTGTAATGCCCAAGAATTTCGAGAAAAAATTCCGTTACAGGCAGACGAAAGTTGCCTTCACAAAAGAAATCCCAAAATAGGGTAATATACCCAGCCGGAGCATCTGCCGCCGTTTGACCCTCCTAAGGGTACAGGGCACCCCAGTTCTCCGGGAATCTAAGATTTTGAACCAAGCCATCAAAAGTTGCCCTAGGCCACTTTAACGGTGGAAGTTCAGCAGACATTTCTTCAGATAAGTCTTCGTGATGTTCTCCGGTTGACATAAGAGGAAGAAAGGGCAATTTCTTTCTTAACGGATAAAGAAGACAGGAAGGGGAAAAGTTTTCAACAAAGTAATGATTAACAAAAATGGGAACTCAAACAAACTTATATACTCACCGCCACAAATAGCATTGGTAACTGCCACAACACCTTTTTCGGGATATCACAGTTACCCAAGCAACAAGGGCGAGTGAAAATCAGCACAAACGTGAGCTCACGCGCGCGTGTATAGCACGGTCAGTAAGGTGCACCTGACAGTGACAGACTGTCACACAGTCCTTACTGTACCGTCCCCACCCAAAGTCAAAGATTTTCAAAATCATAAGCAAAGTAAATCTTCTCACAGAGGATTCCCTACTTTCGCGCTCAAAAGCATTTTCTCATAAAGTTCAGTGCTCCACTTATTTGCATAAGAGCAACACTAAACTGGGGGGACTTGAAGGGGTATGGTCCCAAAAACCTCATATCGAGTACTTAGGACCACACCACAACCTCACATCTCAACCCCTCTTCCTGACCTTGCGCGGCCGCGCAACCGGTCCTACAAAAAGAACTTGAGAGAAAGGTAACAGATAACACTTGCGCGCTGAAAAGGAAATCATAAATCCTTGCGCCTTCCTCTATAAACAAAGGATGGAAATCCTAAGATAGAAACTTCCGCTTAAATAATACCCAGACTTAGGGATTATTTACTCAACTGGTGCCACACGATAAGGAGTCACACTGGATTATGGCAATAACCTTCTAGAAAGACCCAATCGTGCACCACCAGACGGTTATAACCGTCTGGAACACGTGGCAGCATCCCAGGCCTCCCTGGAATCACGATGATGGCATGGAATGTGAGGAAAACCTCCACTTGCCCACTTTCCATGTGGCATACACCCAGCCGTAGATCTAAATAGCGATCTGTGTGCACTCACGTCGGATCAAGAAGATTAACGGAAGGAAATGTAACCGCTTACGGGGTTAGCATCTTCCGTTAATATTTCATCGACGAGTTTTCCCGCCCAAACTCTCGGCTATAAATATGAGAACAATTCAGGTATGAACTTCAAGTTACACACACTTCGTTAATCCTTCTTCTTCTTCCAAAACACATACTTATTCTCACGCCGGAGTCGGGTCAAGGAGAGAACTCCCCTTCTCCCCTTGACGAGGCTAACGGTGTTTTGTTTTGCAGAGTTTACCGGAGAAGGAGATCGGTCACATCGAATCAAACCAGAGAAACGACCCCTTTATGCAGATCCAAACCCCCTAGATAATTTGATTCTGGTCATTTATCTAGTGTTTCTTCAAATATACTGTCACAATTTTAGCGTTATATTGTCTTTGAGCAATCTATTCCGTCTCGCCTCGATGTTTCCGTCATCGGTTGGGGTGTGACATAATTACTCTACTTTTACTTTGTTATAGTCCAATTGCAGCCTAATGATCAGTATGAAGACACAATAACGGATCAAACAAGAAAAGAAGTCTTTGCTAGGAACATGGACGGAATTGTATAATAAATAAACCGAAAAAATTAATAGAAATCAATTGTGGAGTTCATATTATACGACATGTGGAAACTTATATGGGTGGAGAGCAAAGGAAAGAAGATGTTTATCAACAACAACTCAATGATCTCAGGCATAAGTTCTTATCCAAAATAGTGTTGTCAGATCTCAACCAAGCAAGACATACTAAAACTAGTAGACAAGGCATTGGAATGTCAAGCAATGGATCAAAAAGAAAAGGTTGCATTAAAGAAAAATGGCCTAAAGAAGATCAAAGAAAGGCAAAACACCTAGAATTGTTTTGGACTAGATTCCTTTTTTTGTGGAACAAGTTACAAAGTTTTGGTCTTTACACAATTGTACTTTGCATTGTTTGTGGAAGTATTATAATTGTAGAACATGCTTTAACCCATTAAAATAGAATGGTTTAGCTTAGGTGTAACCCCTTTTGAAATTACTTTTCGAATTATACATTGTGATGTTGGTTTGTTTCAAAGTCAATTAAATGTGAATATCATGAATTTGAGCAAGCAACAGACATATTCATAGTTGCATGCCATGTTACATTGTGATATTGGTTTGTTTCAAAGGTATATTCACATTGCGATGTTGGTTTGTTTCAAAGTCAACTAAATAGGAACATGCATATAGTTTGAGCAAGGAAGATGCAAAATTGCAGTTGCATATCTTAATAAAAGTTATAAAAATAATTACTCTACTAGTGATCCAAACAAATTATAGTGATTAAGATAATTACTCTACAACTATAATTCATCTACTATAAGTTATTAAGATAATTACTCTACTAGAATAATTATATAATTACTTAACTAGATATAGTTATTCTACTAGAGTAATTATCTGATCTTCTTCTTCTTCTTCATCATCATCATCAAATACTCTGCTTCAAAATCAAGCTAGTTCAAAATTGTTGCCCAAAATCTTCTTATGAACAATGAATATCACAATGAACGTATAAACATAAACTAACCTTGATTGAAAGAATAATGATTGTGAATTCGTACAAGTACAAGTATTTTTACAATAGAAATCTAACCCTATTTATACTAATCGAAGAGGTACGATCCAATAGACATGTCCCTTGTTGAACGGTTGCGTCTCTAGAATCTTGTGGTTGTGATTGAAGATGAAGAGGTGTGTCTCTCCTTGAAAAGTCACGTCCCTGTGTTTCTTGTTTCCTGTTGCCGCCAAACTTGAAGAGTCGCGACCCAAGGAGATGTCGCTCCAAACATGTAGGTTATTAAGTTTCAACTTGTCGCATCCAGTCCTCGCACTTCTATCACTAATCTAATTCTAACATAAACTATCTATTAACTATATACTAATTAACCCTTGCACTTTAGGATGTGAAGGAGATTATGATTTCATTCACCCCCCTAATCTCGAACATCCTTAAGTTGCACCTTGATCTTACTCCATGTCTTGCTTGCCATCATGTGCTTCTCCATCTTTATCACGAACTTGTTGTAGTAGATCATTGCAGTCTTCTTTGATTGCCATTAGGAGAGTTGGTTCCTCGTCTTCCTGCACCAGATTTGATTCTTCTCCTTTTTGATTTGATTCAGGACAATCTGAGGCATAATGACCAAACTTTTGGCAATTATAGCATTTTATCTTGCTTAAATCCTTCCTAAACTTCTTTTGGTTGCTTCTATTCTTGATGAATTTTCATTATCTTCTTCTGGTCTAAACTTTCCATCTCGCCACTTGTCTTGCGATGAATTGAACCTTCCTTGTCCATTGTTCCCAAAATGCCTTCCATGACCATAGTTCTTGTCGCGTCGCGCATACATAAGTTTCTCTTGATTATATACCGGGTTTTCATCCACCAAACCGGTCCTTTCTTCATAGGCCTTCAATCTTCCAATTGTCTCGTCTAGCGTCGTTGTTTCTAAATCAGCGAATTGTTCAATGGTTGCAACAATTTGAACGAACCTTTTTGGTACAGAACTCAGAAGTTTCCGTACTAAAGTCGGTTGATCAAAAGTTGATCCAAGACCACTTGCCCTCGTGACAATACTATTTAGTCTTGCAGTGAACGAATCGATAGTGTCTTCCTCCTTCATTTTTAACATCTCAAACTCTGTTTTGAGCGTTTGAAGACGTGCCTTTTGCACTCGATCTGCACCGACGTGCCTAGTCTTTAATGCATCCCAAATTTCTTTTGCACTCTTGCAACTTGTATTATCATATCTTCCGGTAGTGCTTGATATAAATAAGCGGTCGCCATCATATCCTTCTTTTCATCCGCTTGCGTATTTTCTTTTGGTTCTATCATTTCCCATAATCCGTTTGCCCTCAAAATGGTTTTTATACGGATTTCCCATACCGTATAGTTTGTAGACTTTAAGATAGGACACTGAAATTGGGAGAACGAACTACCATCTTTAATCACTACCGCGTTTGACGGAGAGGCTCCTCCTGAATCCGCCATAATTTCTTTTCCAACAATTTTCACTTTCTAAACTTTGGTTTTCTCCTAAAACCGAAGTCTATGATTCCAAAAAAAAATCACACTAACTTTCTAACGTGGAATCAAACCAATTTCTAAACCTTATATAAATTCCAGAAAAAAGAACGTAGAACCTGGAATTTGCGAACCGACCGACTTCTCTTATCGTGATTCTCCGCACGGTTTTCTGACTTTTCTTAACAACCCTCTTGGCCACGTTTTTTTCCTTCCTGTTTGATTCGTGACTCTCTAAACACAAACCAAAAATCAGCCCCAAACCCGCTTGATTTGCGACTAAACTTCTCAACCGAACACCCTCTTGATGCTTTGATATCACAAAACTTCTCAGATTTTGTGTCTTTTGCAAATTTCAAACAACCCAAACTTCTCAGATTTGCGATTGCTTCTTCAAACCGGAATACAAATTTCTCAGATTTGCTTCCGTCTTCTTAACTCGAACCGTAGCCTCTTGTCGTGATTTGAATTAACAAAAAACTCAGAATCCAAACACCCTCAGTGATGATCAGATCAAAAATCGAACACCCTCCTGATGACCGATTAACGAACGAACAACAATCGTACCCGCTTGATGCGATTGGTGTTAAAACTTAACAAGAACAACCCAATCAACGCCTCCTACGTGATCAGAATTGTTAGCGAATTCAACCACCCGCCTGATGATCGTCTTCCCGAAACGAATTTGAGCCCTAGGCTCTGATACCACTGTTGCCCAAAATCTTCTTATGAACAATGAATATCACAATGAACGTATAAACATAAACTAACCTTGATTGAAAGAATAATGATTGTGAATTCGTACAAGTACAAATATTTTTACAATAGAAATCTAACCCTATTTATACTAATCGAAGAGGTACGATCCAATAGACGTGTCCCTTGTTGAACGGTTGCGTCTCTAGAATCTTGTGGTTGTGATTGAAGATGAAGAGGTGTGTCTCTCCTTGAAAAGTCACGTCCCTGTGTTTCTTGTTTCCTGTTGCCGCCAAACTTGAAGAGTCGCGACCCAAGGAGATGTCGCTCCAAACATGTAGGTTATTAAGTTTCAACTTGTAGCATCCAGTCCCCGCACTTCTATCACTAATCTAATTCTAACATAAACTATCTATTAACTATATACTAATTAACCCTTGCACTTTAGGATGTGAAGGAGATTATGATTTCAAAAATCACTTTATAACTACAAATTGATTGTCAAAACCAATGTGTAAGGCTCAATTGAACAATCGTATTCGATTTACAAGCTTCGATAAAAGATTCAATTCATCCGATTTAGATTTGCGATTTTGAAGGAGTGTCAATTGATCAATTATGAAGAGCATCAACCATTTATGTTCCAACCATTTATTTGACCATCAGTTGTCTTTAAATGCCTAAACCCTCACTTCCGCCGCCTCACCTAACTTTTGACGTACCACGTTGTCACCGCCGATGATTCGTTTCGCATCTCTATGCTTTTGGTGTCGACTACTGACGGTGACGTTTACATTGTCTGACGAGATTCTGGTTAACCCTTTAGGGTTTTCAAGTTCGCTCTGTTTTGTTTTTCTGAACTTCATGATAATATGATTTTGTAACCCTTTGGGGTTTTAAGTTTTCGCTTAAGCCTTTAGGGTTTCTCGGTGGGAATGCGTTAAACATTGTTAGATTTTTTGATGATTTTGTGTTTTTGTTGGTTTGGTAACGATGAGTCAACTCATGCTTATGTGGCTTTGGTTGGTTTGGTGACGATGAGTTTATTCTCATCTGAGAATCGTTTTGCATGTCCATTTTGGTTGACATCATTTTGTTGGTAAGAATGAAAATGTTTAGTTATTAAATTTTAGTGGTTCTGTGTGTTTTGGTTTTGTTTAACCCAATTAACCTTTTTAGTGTTTTAATTTTACGGTTAACTATTTATACGTTGGCTTTTGTGGGTTTCTTTGCTTTGATGACGATGAGTCTCTTCTCATCTAAGAATCGTTTTGCAAGTTCACATGTTTGGTTATGATGATTAAGTTTTTTGATGTTATGATGTGATTTGGTATTTGTCACTTGGTCATTGTGGTTTATGGTCTATGAAGATGGCATGGGGGGCTTCATCCAAGAGACTCGCATGCTTGATGAGGATTAGCACATGCACATATTTCAGTTTGCCTGATGCATGTCTAAAACAATTGTGGTGGCTTTTATCATAAGGGGTGGCAACGTTTGTTGCAGCCATGGCAAAATTCTGAGTTATTACCTTTGGAATGCTATTCGATTTTCCTTTGTGAATGAGGCTATGATTTATATGTTAATTATTCCGAGCCTATGGTTTACTATTATAAACCACAATATATTGCGTGTTGTTTATTTTGTTAGTTTGTTGTTTTGTCATATGGCTTGGCAAACATCGTTGCCATGGCAGAATTATGAGTTGTTACCTTTGGAATGCTTTTGAATTTTGCTTTTGTGAATGAGGGTGTGATTTAGATTTTCATTATTTTGACCCTATGCTTTACTATTATTATTTTGACCCTATGCTTTACGTTACCTTTGGAATGCTTTTGGATTTTGCTTTTGTGAATGAGGGTGTGATTTAGATTTTCATTATTTTGACCCTATGCTTTAGTCTTTACTATTATAAAGCACAATAAAATGTTGGTTTTGATTTTGTTGCTTTGTCGTTTTGTCATAAAGGTTGGCAAACTTCCTTGTAGTTGGCCAGAATTTAGAGTTACTTTCAAACGTTGTTTGGTTTTTGCTTTGTTAATGGTGATGTGGTTACGTATTGTTTGTAGTTAGTTTTGTCAGTTTTTGAGATTTGATTGTTGTATTGTATCCTCTTTTCTTTTTTTATGCATGGTATACAAGTGTTTATTAAAGTAAGACTATCATTTGCATGTTTTTATGAGATCAGTTTGCACCCAACAAGTTGACCCTATGCAATCCGATTCACCTGCTTTGTGTGTACTTTGTATTGTTTTTGTTTTATTGGAGTCATGCTTCGTTTTGTTTTGTTTTCGTATAGAGTCGTTTTCCATTTGTCTTTTGTGTTATGACCTTGGAACCGTTATGAATATAAAGATTGTTTCATGTTTTACTTACGTATATGTTTTGTTTTGTTTTTACTGAATGTTGTCTTTTAACGAAGAAACTAGTGTTTTCATACGCATCCAACATATATGGGAGATTATTCTCTCATTAGATTTTTAGAATGCCCGCTTGAAAAAAAAAAACATCACTAGAAAATAATTATCGAGTCGAAAATAGAAAAGTTGAAAAGGCAATTAAATGTTACGAGTCACATTGGTGAAGATGACATGGAGACTAAAGAAAAGAAGGCAGATGAGTCGATGACCTACAAAAAGATTTTAGAGAAAGAGCATAATCACAAGATAGCGGACTAGGTAGAATAGATTATGTAGTTAACCACCTCGAGCAGGTATGCAAACTGTGAACCCGCTTAATAGGTTGAAAAACAAAGGGCTAAAGTTATCCATAATGGGCTATTATTCGTTGGCCAGCAATGGTCACAACTTAAAAAATAACCGGTGGTGTTCCCACCTTTTCACATATTGTAAACTAATGGACCTTTACTAACATAACCTTAACTTCTTTTTGTCCCCTTATAATTTTCGGTTTAGTAAAGGTCTATTCGTTTACAATATATGAAAAGATAGGACCACCGTTGGTTATTTTTTAAGTTGGGACCGTTGTCGGCCAATGGCTAATAGTTTGGATTATTAAAATCCATTATTCCTTAAAAAATGGAAAGACAAAGCTTGATAAAAATAGGAATAAACCTATAAGTATTGTTCGTTTGTGCGTCTGGTTTTTTCCGGTTGTAAAACATGACCAGTCTATATGCATTGGGTTGTCGTGTGTTATAGGGTTGTAGTTTGTTATTATTAATTGTGTCATTTTCTTTGTCTCGATCATCAATTTTTTTATTATTTAATATATTGTTGTTACTATTTACTATTGTGTAACGCTTCCTGTCACAGTGCGGGGCGCTTCATACTGGTTTGTATAAAGTGTTAAATCAAATGAGCTAAATGGAATAATTATATCTTTGATAATATTTAGTTACTTTTTTTCACATTTACCTATTATTTCATATAAATTTTGAAAAATATAACCACTAAACAATAATCATATTTCTTAACCATTCTATTTAGATCACCAAGTATTTATCATTTAAAAAAACTCATAGCAATGGAATAATATTTAAGTTGAGTAACTTTTATTCTTTTATAGTTAAGAAATGTTTGATGCAAACTAAAAAATGGTATATGCACTAATAGGTCTGTGTCCCGATTGTTGAGTGTTATGTGTGTTATATCTAAGGCTTGATGTAAACTACTATCGAGTCGGGGGTCTCACTGGAAGCAGCTTCTCTATTCTACGTGGTAAATGTAAGGTTGTATACATCTTACTGTTCTCAGATCCTACCTTAACTTTCCTATTGGTGTGATTTAGTTACTGTGATTTATTGAGTATGAAATGTTTGAATAAGTTTAGTCAAACATTTTTATTACAATCAATACAAAGATATTGGTTTATTCACTTAAACTAAAATAGTCAACGCGTTTTTCACATCTACACAATAATGTAACAAGTATTACATTTGAAATTTGATCACCAACATCCTTATATTGATGTTTAGTCAACTAGTTTAATAATTAATTGATACATCTGTATCTATTTTGGTCCATAAATCTTTACATTCATACATAGTTTCTTCACTGTAGTATTTACTATTTATCTCTCTCTCACACACACTAATTTTGTGGTTATCTTCTCAACAGAAACTGGACTCATTAAATCTCCTTCTCTCTATTGAAAGAAAGACAATAAATTCATCCAGCTCCACACCACTACTGCATTAGTTGTAGAGAGAGAAATCAAAATAATATAAATATATTGAATGCCCTTGGTTTTATAGCCTAGTGGTACCTTGGAGGTGGGATAAGGCTTTGGGACCAATAGGTCCTGGGTTCGATTCCCACAAGGGGGTTTTTCCATATTTATTGGGTTTCCTCCTGAATTGGTGTATAGGCATTATGCCTAGTGGAGATGGATATGATCGGGTGGTTCCGCTGGTGGCACGATGATACTCCAGTGGTCCGTCAGTGATCCTAATTTGCCGTTCAAAAAAAAAAATATATATATAAATATATTGAATGATAGTGATATTTATGAGTTTAACTGGTATTTTGATTTTGTTTTGAATTGATATCTCCCTTTCCACAACGACCTCTGTTTTTGCATTAATGACTATTCATATCAAATTGCTCAAAGTAGTAGGAAATAGTCAAACACCCAGCAATTTATTTCTATCTTCTCTTGTTATATTCTTCTTATATAAATCACACCTCTGTTACCCCACATTTGTGCTCATCTCTCTCTCTCTCTCTCTCTTCCCCTGTTTCTCTTTGTTCTTGAAGCTTTCTCTCTCTAAAACTACTTTTTTTCTTCAAGTTTGAGAGAAACCCATAAAAGTTTGAAGTGAAATCTGATCTGGGTCTTGTTGATTTTCTTTTAAAAAAAAAAAGTTTTCCTTTTTGAAGAATTTTGGCGGGAAAAAAGGTGATAGATACAGGATGGATGTATCTATAGCTTTGTTGTTGTTTACTGGTGTGACAGCTTATCTAATGTGGTTCACCTTCATGTGTCGGTCATTAAAGGGTCCACGTGTATGGGCTTTATTCGGAAGTCTACCGGGCCTGATCGAGAATTCGGATCGGTTGCACGACTGGATTGCTGATAATCTCCGGGCCTGTAACGAGACTTACCAGACGTGTATCTGTGCAGTCCCGTTTCTGGCCCGGAAACAAGGGCTGGTGACGGTCACTTGTGACCCAAAGAATCTTGAACACATACTTAAAACCCGATTCGATAATTACCCGAAAGGCCCAACTTGGCAAGCTGTTTTCCATGATCTGTTGGGGAAAGGGATCTTTAACTCCGATGGTAACACGTGGCTTCTCCAAAGGAAGACGGCCGCACTTGAGTTTACCACACGAACCCTTCGACAAGCCATGGCTCGATGGGTGACTCGAGCCATCAAGAATCGGTTTTGTCCGATTTTGGAATGGGCTCAAGTCAAGGGTGAGCCCGTAGATCTGCAAGATCTTTTGCTACGGATCACTTTTGACAATATTTGTGGTTTGACTTTCGGGAAAGACCCTCAAACGTTAGCCCCAGAGTTGCCCGACAATAGCTTTGCATTGGCTTTTGATCGGGCAACTGAGGCTTCGTTACAACGGTTTATTTTCCCAGAAGTTATTTGGAAAATGAAGAGGTGGCTTCGGCTTGGCTTGGAGGTCAGCTTGAGCCGAAGCCTTGTACATGTGGAAGAGTACTTGTCCAGCATCATCAGTACACGTAGGCATGAACTGTCCAATCAGCTTAAAGATGGAAGCTTACATGATGACCTGTTATCAAGGTTTATGAGGATGAAAGAATCATATTCTGACAAGTTCTTGCAACACGTGGCACTTAACTTCATCCTAGCTGGACGTGACACGTCATCGGTCGCTATGAGCTGGTTTTTCTGGTTGGTGATTCAAAACCCAAAGGTTGAAGAAAAAATCCTAAAGGAAATATGTAGGGTGTTGTTGGAGACACGTGGCGATGACGTGGAGAAATGGCTCGACGAGCCATTAGGGTTTGACGAGGTGGACCAATTGGTTTATTTGAAGGCGGCATTGTCTGAAACTCTTCGGCTATATCCGTCGGTGCCAGAGGACTCAAAACATGTGGTTTCGGATGATGTGTTGCCGGATGGAACTTTTGTTCCAGCCGGATCATCGGTTACTTATTCAATATATTCTGCAGGTAGAATGAAGTCGACATGGGGTGAAGACTGTCTCGAGTATCGGCCAGAGAGGTGGTTGTCACCAGACGGTACAAAATGCATAAGATACGATTCGTATCGATTCGTTGCATTTAACGCGGGACCAAGAATATGTCTAGGGAAAGATTTGGCTTTTTTGCAAATGAAGTCCATAGCAGCGGCGGTGCTGCTCCACCACCGTCTTGCGGTGGTGCCGGGGCACAAAGTGGAGCAAAAGATGTCATTGACATTGTTCATGAAGTATGGGCTAAAAGTCAATGTGTTTGAAAGGGATTTGAGGCCAATCATGGATAGTGTGAAGGGGGCGAGGGTGGCAACTAGCGGCGGTGCAGCGGCAACAGCGGTTGGGGTCGTTTAATATAAGCTTTAATTTTGGTTGTTGAGTCGATTTTTATAGATATAAAGTATGATGAAGTAGCTTGAATTTTGAATACCATTAATTTTATATTTTGGGTCAGGTCAGGTCAAATTTATGCTTTACATTTGGCTCACATGGAAATTCAATACTGTGGGTACAATTTCATTTATCATCGTGCTATTATAGTGTTAATTAAGATTCCTTTATTGGAAAATAAATAGTAACCGTACACATTTTTTACCATTCTCATAAAACTATATATAAAATATAAACATTACATTATACAACAACATATCACGGGTAAAATGTAAAGTGTAAACAAGTTAAGAATGCAAAATACTTTCGACTTGCAAATAATTGTTTAGAAGACGAAAAATTAAATTAAATGGGCTGACCAGTTACAGCCCCAACCCGCCCTACCTGGAGATCAGCCCGTTGCACCGAGGATACTTAAGCCTCATATTAGGGTCCGATTGGGTGAATGCGGTTTTACCTTTTGATTATCTACTTTCTCTAATGTGGTATATTCAATCAAGAATTTTCTCACCAGTAGAAAAGAGGTTCCAAACAAGAGTTCCAATGATGTACAAAACAACAGCCACTTTGAACACATCATCCCAGGAACCTGCCACGTATGATTGGTTAAGTGTAAATAGTAGAGATGAAAATGGGTCGGGTATGGGACAGGTTTTATGATCGTACCATTCTGCAATATATAGCCTGTTGCAGCTGTACCGAAAACTCCAGCAAGTACTCCAGCTGTGTTTGACAACCCCAACAACACTCCCTGTAGTACGAAGATAAAAATAAAACCTTTCTTTTAGCTTATAACAAGCGGGTTACATTCTTTATATCAAAAAACTAAGCAGCTAACCATGTCGTATTTAGGTAGCAAATATAAAGGAAGCTATAACGGCATTGGCGACTTTTATATTATGGATGAAGAAATGCTAAAAGAGAAAGTACAAACCGCATAACGGGGCCCAATGTCTTGGTGATTGGAGTAGAGGCCAGACTGTGAGAACGCATCAGATCCCTGGGAAGATGGACATAATTGTATTAGTGAAACTGTTGGCTGTTCAAAGCTAGAAAAAAAAAATATTAAGAGTAAAATGTCATTTCCGTCCTTGAGGTTTAGCCAGGTTTGCGACTTTCTTCCAAAGGTTTGTTTTTCCGCATCTGGATCCAAAAGGTTTGAAATCTTGCCATATTCGTCCGACTCGTGAACTCCATCCATTTTTCTCCGTTAAATGATGGGTGTTTCCGTCTTTTTAGACGTTTTTATTAAAAATGCCTTAATCATCACAAAAAATGCCTTTAATCATCACCAAAAATGCCTAAAAAGACAAAAATACCCATGACTTAACATTAAAAAATGGATGGAGTTAACGAGTCGGATGAAAATGGCATTTTACTCAAAAAAAATACCCATGATTTCAAACCTTTTGGATCCAGATGTGGAAAAACAAACCTTCGGCGATGAAAATGACAACAAACCTTCGGCGATGAAAATGACATTTTACTCAAAAAAAATAATTAAAAAAAAAACTAATCTTCTTGATTATTCTGTGAAAATATGTATATTACCCCAGGGATATATCCTTGTATCAATTTAATAGACCCTATTGGATGACTAGTTGACTACAAAGCAATAATCTCTTAGCTTTGTGCGACACAATATGTACTTTTATCTTATTCGAAAGGACAATATATGTTATACGCCACCCAAATATATAAAAGGTTACACTAAGACTATCCAAAATCCAAATATCAAAATAACATTATAGGCCACCCAAGCATCAATTTGGTTTCATTTATGTCAATTTCGGGCATAACCCTGTGGGAAATTATAAAACAACAAAGGGGTTATGGTAAGTCAGACCTGACTGCAAGCCATACAAAGCACCGCCATAGCAGGCGTCTTGACGTGACTCAGTTGAGTAAGAAAGAAAGCTGGGCCCAAGAATCCAATTGATTGCATTATCTGCAAGGTTCACAATACCAGTGGACTGCTGGTTCATATATGGAGGGTAATTATGTCATTAATGCATTTGCAAAAACCAGTATAGCTAGTTACCTTACGAACGTTAGTGACTGATACACCTCTACTAACAAGTGTGTCGGCAATCCAACCTCCTATGTTGGCAAAGACAGCCATAGTCAACCATGGCAATACACATAATAATCCAGATTCAGTAAGGTTAAACTTCAACACCTGAAAAAATATAACCAAATGTGCTTATCTTAGTTCATCTGAAAACATATAATTTTGTTCAACCCGCCATATTAATCAAATTCGTCCAACAAAACAAAGTATACTTACGTGTCAGTTGGGGACAAAAAAAAAGTATAATTACCAGAAGGGACCAACAAGTCAAGTAGGTTGCTAATATATTTGTAATATTATAGATGAAAAAAACCTTTTAATAGAACTATATAGGAAGCATAAAGAGAGACAAAGGAATCATGTAACTTTATGTAATACCTGGTTATAGTAGGTAGGCATCCATGTTAAAAGAATAAATGTTCCCCAATTATGGCAGAAGTGGGACACAATGAGAGCCCATACAGGTGCTTTCGATAATATAAGTTTCCACGGAATGGAAGTGACGGGTTCCTTCGAGACGCTACCACCCAAAATATGCTTCTTTTCCTCTTCACTAAGGTCGGGGTCCTCAACTGGTGAACTATGAGCCTAGAAGAAAGTCAAACAAATAACGTGTGCCATTAAACAAATAACGCGTAGCACTAAAGGTTTTGTGTGAGGGAAAAACTTACTTTGCTTAGCCAAAAAGCAAACCACAAACTTCCAAGGGAACCGAATGAGTAAAACACAGATGGCCATGCAAACTTCTGGATCAAGATTGGAGAAAAGGCTAACCCTATCACCGAGCCTAGATACATTCCGCTATATACCAGTGCCAGTGACCTACTTCTCTCTGAGACAGGAATCCACTTGCTAAGTATGTTATTCATAGCAGGCATCGCAACACCCTAACACAAAAAGGCGGCTCATTTAAGGTTAGTCTAAGAAATTAAAAAGTGAGCAAAGCAGGAATTATTAATATAACGAAAGAGGGTGTCTTACGAATAGTGCCTAAGACACAACCTCTATTTTTTTATTGTTTTTCTTTGCCAAATTTACAACAATGCCATTCTTTTTGTGTATTCAACCCTTCAACTTTTAGTATTGCCACTTACACCCCCTCAGCTTCCTAAAAACTTTGTAAAATGTCATTTTGACCCCCTCGAGTTTTACGTTTTGTTCGGAAATGAGTCGGGTCAAATATAATACGTTTTCACTAGGCGGTATAATTTTGAGTTGATTTACGTTTCGATTCCGCCGCAACGCGTGGTACCATTCTTTAACGTAGAAAAAACACTATTTTCTTACGTGCTTATTTTTAAGTATGTTCCGTTATAAATCCAAGTAGGTTTATGTTTCGACGTAAATTTTCTTGGTAATGAGTCGGGTCAAATACAATAGGTTGTCGTGCTTATTTTCATGTGCGTTTTCAGTTGATCTACATTTTGACATAAATTTTGTTTGAAAACGAGTCGGGTCAAATATTTGACGGTACAAGTTCGAGTTACTTTAAGTTTCGACGCCGCCGCCGCGGCGTCGGGTCAAAATACAAGTTAGATGTTAAATTGAAGAATCAGTGATAAATAGTGCAAAAACCTGGAGCAAACAGACGTTATAGCAAAATCAGTTACGAACCTCGCCAATCCCCATGAAGGCACGCATGACAAGTAAGAAAGGAAGTCCAATTTTGGCAGCAATAGGTGTCAAAACGGTTGCAATTGACCACCAGATAACCCCAAAACCTAGTACTTGCTTACCACCAATTTTGTCTGCCCATATACCACCAACAATCTACTACCATAAAAACAATAAACAAAAACAGTAAAATCTTGTTAAATGTCAGTTGGGTAAGAAGAAAACACGTGTGGGCAAGTACCACAGTCTTTACAGATAGATAGCATGATCATATGAGCAAATAAATGGCATGGAAAAAAGATTTGTTCATATTTTGTGATTCCTTGCAAGGATGCCAAAACATATAATAAACTTCGTGATAAAAAAAATAAAAACAGACTACCACAATTTAGAAACTGATCACCTACAAGAACAACCACTTTATCTCAAACTTGTTAAAGAGCAAAACCAACCTGAGTGAGCAAATAGCCCCAGAAGAAAGAAGATTGAATTAGACCCACGGTAGCACTGTTCCAATTAAACTCCTTTGACATTGGTAGTATTGCTATGCTCATATTCACCTGAAGGTAGTATAGACATAAGCAGTAAGTATTATTTCTAACAAAAGGAAAGAAGACACACATAAAATTATTCAGTATCCAGTTACATAAGGGACCCAAATGTAACTTGGACTAATATTAGCCTTGAGATGTTTAGTAAAAATGGTTAATACGATACGAATATAATAGAAAGTTAGAAACAACTTACACGGTCCATATTGCATAGCAGAAACGCAGAAAAACAAAGCAGTACTATCACCCAACGTTTTGGAAACTGCTCCCACCAGGGTTTTGTTTCACCGATCAGAACCACCTCACTTGCTCCTCCATCTGATGACACACGTGGCTGCAGAGTTTGACTATTAGATATACTGGTGTTCTTTAGCTGTACCGGTTTAATCCAATTGTAGCTCTCAGAAGGTAAAGAGACAGAACATCTGCATATTCCTTTTACTCTTTGCCTATGATTTGTCATATGGAACTTTTTGTTTTCTCCAGCATATAAGATCATTGCTCTGGATCTCAACGCGTTACCAGCAACAGGATCAAGACCATGAGAAGATATGGTATTCATGTATCCAGAAACAAAGTATATCTTCTTTAAACTGTGTATATTTTCTGAATAAGTATTCCTATGCACATATTGTGCAGAAGAAAAACTTAATTTCTCTGCTCCCTGATGTGCAGTAACTTGTTCAAGTTGATAAATTTTACCTGAAATAAATGATCAAAGAAGGATTGGCATAATATTCAAAGGGATTATGAACGAGCTTTAACCATATATTAAGCATGTTACTATTATGAAATAAGTAATAAAATAATCCTGCTCTAATTACAAACACAAAATTTCTGCAGCAAAACTAACATAAAATAGTGAGAAACTCAAGCGCCAACGGCACCATGTTATTATTATGAAATAAGTAACATCCAATATCTCAAAATGTGAAGAATTCGTCTTTCCAATAAATAATAAAGTCCTAATGGCACCATGTTATTATTATGAAATAAATAACATCCAATATCTCAAAATGTGAAGAACTCGTCTTTCCAATAAATAATTAAGTCCTACATCGGTGAGGATGAACAAAATCCAAGCAACAAGCAAATAAACAGTGAGTTACAATTCAAGTTCCAGAAGCCAAATAGCATGCTCCACTATGTTTAACGTATCAAGAATACAATTCTACCTAGTTTCAACAACAAATTCTTATAAGAAATAACGCGCACAGAAAGTGTAGTCAACTCAATAAGAAAATCCTCAACACTCACAAAAACCACAAAAACAGACATCACAAACCAAAGCAACACAATAACAGCGGAAAACGATATGAACACACACAAGCTGATGAAAGAAGTCAAGCTCTGGCAAGACATTACGGCGCCTATGGCTATTATCGACCGAATAATCTGCATAAAGCTCGAGTTAGAAGAACATACATCATAACTACACCACAATCTCTCCATCTTCTTATTTACACGAATCAGACTAACAAAAATCTAGATGTACAATTACAATGACATCAAATTCATCCTGACACGAAGAATTCATCTTATTAACAACAATATAACTCTAGAAAGTAACCTAAACTGTCACAGAAAGTGTAACTGAAACGATATCAAAGTCCTAATAAGCATAAAACCTAATAACAATCAGCAATCTCAAATTACGAATGCTAAAAATGCAGACAAGTAGATAACAAAAACGGCAGTTGTGGATATTATTATGATTACCTGAGGTGATCGGAGAAGTGAAGTTCCGGTGAGAAATAGCGGCACCGATGGCCATTGTGGACCAGATAATTAAGAAACAGCTGGAGTTGCGATATTATGTAGCGGATTTACGCCATAATTTCAATTACTCGCTTCTCTCTCTCTCTCTCTAGGTTTTAGAGTGAGAAGAAGAGGATAAACCCTGCAGAAGAGATGTTCGTCAGAAAAAATAAACTGAAATTGTTTTTGTTTAATATTTTCTGGTATTTGAAAAAGTGGAAACCATGATATTAACAAGAGGCTCAGGTTGCGGACAAGTTGCGGATACGATACAGACATACAAATTGGTAGTCGGTGGGAAACATCAAATCAGGTACACAGCTTGTTTTTTAAGAGGTAAAATATATGGATTATGCGGATTACATCTGCAGACATACACAGAAGATAAGGTGGATCAAATCTCTGCGGTCTATAATAAGAATGTTGTTTGTTTTTTAACGTATACAGACTTCTAAAATAAAATGGTGGTGGTGCTGGACGGTGATGGTGGTAGACGGTGGTGGTGGTGGTGGACGGTGGTGGACGGTGGTGGTGATTGACGGTGGTGATGGTGATGGACGGTAGTGGGTGGTGGACTGTGGTGGTGGTGGTGATGGGCGGTGCTGGTGGTGGTGGCGGTGGGTGGTGGTGTTTAACTCTCTGCAAACCTTAAGCTTATAATATCTTAGAAGTGGTTGGGACAAGTTTGCACTAAGAAGAGCTCACGCAGACGTTTGTTAATGAACGTTTTCGAAAAAACAAACAGTCTGCGCGTAGCAATATCTGGACGTGGTCTGCGCGACACAGACAAAAGAGCTTGCGCAGAGCTTTTCAGAAAAAACAAACAACACCTTAGCTTCCAGTGGTTAGAAAGTATTTGTAGAAACTCTTAAGTGAGTGAGTGAGGAGAAGTAGAGGCAAGCCGAATCTGACTTAGGAAGAGCGAGTTAGAAAGGATTTGTTAGACTTACATGGTTGATGATAAGGGTTAGTAGAGACGTAGGATTAAGAAAAGACTTGTAAAGAGTTTCATTTGTAATACTTTCTTGTATAAGGAGCTTTAGCTTATGTAGTTCTTTTTTGGGTGAGATTTTAAACCCAATATGTTTTTCTGCTATTTTTTTGCGTAGATGTGTGCATATGTATGCTTTTATGACTCGTACATCTTGATATGTCTTTGGAATCAGTAGTCTCACAGAACGTAACTTCTATATCTCCTATGATAGAGGTAAGGTGCGTCTACATCTCACCATTCTCAGAGCCAAAGCCGGCTCTTCGGGGAGCCAAATGAAGTTGTTGCTTTAGGCCTCCCATGTTTCAAGGCCTCCAATTTTCATTTAGGGTTTTTATAAGAAAGCATAGTATGGTTCTATATTTTCCGATTCATCTCTACTTTTTGTAGTTTTGAATTTTTTTAAGCCACTTCCAGATGGTAATGTATGTAAAGTCTGAGACTGAGACGGTAGTGGTAGCTTGCGATTTCTTTTCTCATCTTCAGTAATAAATTGAACAAGGGTTTTTTAGGGTTGATGTAATTTTATGCTTAATTCGTAGGATGAAGTGAGAAGAGGGGTTTTTGCAGAGGTATGGCTAAAGAAATAGAGGATGTTGATGTGTGAAGAAGGCTTTTGCAGAGAAATGGATGGATGTACTCATCCGACTCAAAAGGAGAAGGACCATGAATTTCCCTAGTAACTTAGTTCATATCCTTTTGTTTTCACTTTATAATTTATATGCGTTTTTCCTTTACCTGTGCTTTACCTATGACAAATTGGATATGCGACTTCTATAAAAAAAATAGAGAATAAAAAGGATTTTATAGTAATTTTAAAACAATCAATAATTTCTCCTTGTTTTAAGATATTGTAACTGTATACAGAGAGATAAATCAACTTGGTTTTTGATTTTTAGAAGGTTATGGACCATAATATATAGGATCAAAATAAAGTAATTATTTTTGTCCGGAAAGGCCTCAATTCTTTCATCTGTTTTGGGCCATCAAAGCGGTTGAGCCGGCCCTGTTCGGACCCTATCAATAGCTTCTAATAGCTATAGATGGAATTAACTGGATAGATTTGTTGTTATTGGGTAAAACATAGGTCGAAAACGGTGGACTTAATATGGTCAAAATGGTGTTAATTTAGTTTTGAAAGTCGTTCGAACAATGCATGATGTAATTTTGGCCATCTAGCAACTTGCTACCATCTTATCTTAATTTCCAAAAAAACAAGAGGCTCGTGATCTCTTTGAATTTTTAGTATAAAATTGACAATGATTGTTGCAATACTTATGTTGACTTTGTAATGGGATATGTACGAGTTTGCGGGTGGTGAGTTACTCAAGTTTGTCTCGTTAAAAGTTTAAAACAAGTCGAGCTTAAATAAGTCTGAGTTTAAATTTTAACTCATTCGGTAAATGAGTCCAAGTCCAAGCTTTGCATATTGAGATTATTGGATATGCTCACAAGTCCAAAATAGCCTATTATTTATATAATTCTAATATTATTTATGTTATATATAAAGTTATATAATATATATTGTTATATATAAAACTATAGTTCATAATTAAATAACATATATGTATGTAGGGGTGGGTTCAAAGGGGAACCTCAAAAAATAGAGAACCGGATAATTATACATTTAACATGTTAAATATATAAATTTAACATGTAAAATTTTATTTTCTTCAAAAAAAAATTCAGAGTTTTTGCACATAAATATATATAGAAACCTTTCTAATAAAAAAACTCAAAAACTAAAAAAAATTAAAAAGCAGGTTAAAAACAATTAAAAAGGTAAAAAAAATTACAAAAATAATTTTTGTATTAGAAAGGCTTCTACACATCTTTATATGCAAAAGATTCGATTTTTTTTTTTTTTTTTTGAGAAAATCAAACTTTTATGTGTTAAATTGAAATTTTTATATATATTAAACATGTTAGATGCATTGTTCATCGATTCTCTATTTTTTAAGGTTCCTCTTTAAACCTCACACTATGTATGTATTTTTAGTTGTACATAGAAATAAAAAATATAATTATATATGTATATTACTAAAATAGTTATATATCAAATAACTAAAAAAATGAGACGAGTTTGAACATATATCAAGCTTTAGCTTCAATGAGACGATTTTAAGCTTGAATTCTTGTAAATTACACGAACCGGATTTAAGCTTAAACGGGCTCGAATCGACTAAACTGAATTTCACCCTTGGTATTTTGTAATGCTCGCATGGAAAGGTGGAAATGAAGTGAAGGGTGGTTTAGACTTTAGATATGGATATTCCAAAAAAAAAAAAGGATATTCCTATTGTACTAGTGTTTTATTTGCAAAAAACAATGTCCTCAATTCATATTTTGTAAACTTGTTAATAAAATCATTTTAGATTGCATTCATTAAAATTGCTTTTTTAAAGTGATAATGAAAAATATTTTTAATAACTAAAAGTTTTATGTTATTACACTCTTCTGAGTTGTTATGAAAGTATAATAGTTATGGTGAATAATTTTAGTATACAGTGCCTACATCTTACAAGCATTCATTTGTGTTCAAAAGCTTTTATTCATTTATTTTTTTAATATGGAAGCAACTTTTTTATGAGACATAACATAGAATTTGAAGGAGATTGTGAATCTTATATGACATTAAGGTGGAAACTTGTTTATTTTAGGTGCTCTTATTGATTTTTATATAAGCTTAGATCAAGATGCTACAACTCATTCAACAAATCATGTGTGTGTTTACGGGTGTGGAGAGTGAGTGACCGTGTAAGGCCATGTTATAAAGGGGGCCCAAAATTTGATAGATCGATTAATATAGATAAAAGAATTATAAACTTGGTATAAATTTTCAAAAGAGGATCCAGTTATAACACAATAACCATCTACCATTAACCTATTAATCAGTCAATTATTTAACCCAAATACTCAATACCCTTTGATCCTTTTAAACACTTAAAATAATAACATAATTAACAGTTAATAGTCACCCATTTATACCTTGGTGGTATCTAATAAAAACCTTATCATAACTCAAACAAACGCCAATGTGGGACAAGCTAATTTGGTAGAGACTCTTGCCTCTTAGTGGAGGTCTTGAATTCAATTCCATGTAAAGAGTATATTATATTTTATTTGGTGTAATTTAGAAGTAGGGATGAGCATTTGGTACCGGGTACCGGTACCGAATTTCCCGTATCGGTATCCAGTTTTAACAAATTTCGGTACTGTTATTTTTGGTACCGGTACCACATTAAGTATGTAAGATACATAACTCAAAAATGAATCGCCCTTAGCTCCAATCGGCCCAAACCCGGGAACGTATGGGGGTTCACGTCCGGGAATTAGGCCCAAAGGCCAACACATTTAGTTGGTGACTTTAACTTCTCAGAATAGGGCATACAATTTTTTTCATGTTATATAAGATATACAAGATTCATTAAATAAAAATATTAAACCATAAAAATAATTAAAAAAGAAAGCAAAATATTGAATCTTTATTTGCTCGTCTACCCAATATGATGGATGAACAACGATATAATACCAAAAGCAACTTCATCACATTTAAAAGAATCTAAAGAGTGTTTCATGGTGCAAGTTCAAATATAATACCACAAGTAAAGTAGTCATTAGTCAATAACCATCACTTGACTAACTTGAATTAAGTTGACTTCTTGCCATACATTGACTCCACCTTCCCATCATTCCCACCAAGTAACAGATACTTGTCTTTCCTTGTCAAATTGGTGCATTCAAATCCAAGAACACCACCCAACACTTTCTGCACATGATTCGCTACCTCGATGGATGATTTTCCGCCACCCTTAACTGTCATTTCCTTGGGCAAACGCTCAAGGAATGTGATCTCATATGTTGGACTCGGGTTCATGAAGTAGAAATAAGGGTCCCAGAACTTAACACCGCGAACCGTTGTACCATGGAACATGTTCTGTTTAAGGTTCATAGCCACTGGGACAATCCTGTCACTTAACTCAGCAAACAAGGCACTGAACCGTAGTAAGAAAGGTTCACGACAAGTGGTGCCTTCCGGGCAGACCACTAGGTCCCCTTTCTGGAGTAACTCTTTGATACGGGCAGCATCGGCTTCACGATCACGAGTGAGGGCAATTGCGGGAATTGGTGACATGAATCTCGAGAGTTTGCTAACACTGTAAGTCACACAAAACGGTTTGCGCCCAAGTGCAATGGCTATGATTATCGGGTCAAGAGCTGTTCGGTGATTGCACACGTAAAGGTTTCCAGGGGTCCCGGGTGATGGAGCAGGCGGCGGGGTCCCACGGATCACAAGCTTGATTCCAAGCATGCCGTATGTGTAACGAACTATACGCTCAGGCAATGGGAGATTGAAGTAGACACGAATAAGCGACAAAATGAACCCGAATGGCAGCCAGATGTAGGTGATGAGAGCGTTAAGCGGGTCGGGTCGCTGGACCAGGCGACCGTCATGGAAGATCAATCGGGTTTTAAGGCGATCTGGTGATACTATGGCTGCTGATTTGTCTTTTGGCACCATGAAACCTTCCTGCAATTTGTCGTACTGATTTAGACCTCATACAACAACTGATCTTATATAACTAACTGTAAACAGAATCTATTTCTATAAATCAGTAAAGGGTAATTCCGTCTTTTGTCATTATTTACAAAAGGGACAACCACATGGACTCTGCTAAAAAGCATGACAGTGGGCCTGTTTTTCTCAAGGGTATTAAAAGCATGATTTAAGTAGATCTCCAACCACCACCCTATATGTATTGCTACACAAATAAATGCGTGTAGTTTGATAAACACAAACATATCACATATGTGGCACAATAATGCACCGAAAAAACAGATCATCATCAGCTAGCTAGCTATAAGTATTATGACCTTTTACATCTGTCTAACAATATTTGCTTTAACTCTAGTCAATTACATTATATTCAAAGAATATCTTCACACATTTCAGAATAATCCTTATATAGTGTTTTGGCATAAACATGGAGACATGTCAATTCTAGCTTTGAAGCAATGGATCCATAAATAGAAGTGACATAAAATGGAGTCAATTATTTTAAAAACTGTACCTAAGATGATTTACACTGATATGGAAATGAAGTTTTGAAACAATGAATTTGGACAAACAGATAGGATGATTGTTAAGTGACCATTGAAGTAATATCTACAACTTATAGTAACATATTTCCATCAGGATAACAAAGAGGCTTTCTTTTATTATCTAGTATTGAGTACTATAAACAGAAGCATTAAAACTAATAATTCGGCAATGATAGAAATACAAAATTTTATCTGTCAATAGCCTGGGTTAAGCGATTTAAAAATCTTAATTGAACAGATATCATATACATCGAACCGTAACGTTTGTTTGTGTTCATGAACGTTCGTTGGTGTTCGTTACCTAAAATTAGCGTACGAACACAAATGAACACGAAAAAATCATTTCCTTAATGAACAAACACGGACACTTTCATTTACATAATGAACGCACACTAACAGAAAATCTCGTTCAGTAAGTATTCCGGAACAGTTCGTCATTTCATGAACACGTTTATTCTTTAATAAACGAAGTTCACGAACATATTTATTACTTAACAAACGAACACGAACAAGCTAGGCTTCTTCGTGTTCGTTCAGTTCGTTTGTAACCCTAGAATAGATGTATGCTACATATATGCTAGGCAAGTAGGTATAAGAATAATACGAAGAAACTAGAATCAAAATCAAACTAACCTTGCAAACGGACATGAAATCATGATCAGATTTCCGATCACCGAGTCCAATATCCGGCGAATCATCCCCAAACTCCTTCAAAACCGCAAGTTTCTTCCATTTACTAACCAAAACACCAGGCTTCTTCACAAATCCAGTAGCTCTCTTCGTCTTCTCATTCACCTCAATCTCCGTCCCTAACACCTTCTCCGCTCCCAAATAATCCTTCACAAACGCATCCACCATCACCACCGGATTCGCCGTCACAACAACCTTCCTCTCACACCTATCAAAAACCTCAAAACTATCACTCCTCACATCCGCCGCGTAGAACCGCGGCAGGACGGCGCGTGACGCGAGTTCGATATCCTTCACTTTCAGACCGGAAAACGAGATGAAAATCAGCATCTGGATCGCTAAAGCTTCAGAGACAAAAATGTACGCAATAGCGACGATCGGAAACGAGAGTAACAGAACGAGGCCGCGGAGGAGACTGCCAGCTTCGATCGCTACGAGCATGTAGTACGGGAAAGCCGACGACGATTTCAGCAGAGTTCCGTCGAGATCCGCCGCGACTGACCGGTGGTTAACGGCGGATACGACGCATTTCTCGATCGGCGGGAACGTTTTGTGACCTAATTCAGGTTTCGGTAACGACATTTTCTCTCTCTAGAACTCAGTTTCTCTCTCTAAAACTGACTTTCTCTATCTAGAATTGTGTATCAGTGAATGAAAGGGGAGAAGGGGGAAGGTGATGGTTTTAAATGTGGTAGGGTTTGAGTAAATGACGAAATTGCCACTGAATATAGGTGAGAAAGTTGGCGGGGTAGTTTGTGAAATGACTAAATTGTCCTCAGGTGGTTGAGCGGTTTAATTGCGTTGGTGGGAACATTGACTTGAGAGTTTGACTTGTCATTTTCTTTACATTCAATAAATTAAATAGAGTAAAATGTAGCTATATCTTTATGAGATATATTTATTTGTTAAACAAATATTTAATAAGGGTTAAAATGGTAGAAATTAATACATATCTTAATTTTAAAGTGGTGAGGATTTAAGTTTATTATGTTTGTGGGTTACTAGGTATATGAGTTTGTCGTTAAAAAGGGAAAAATATAAAAATGAACATTGATCAAAACCACTTTCAGATTTGGCCATTTCATGCTTCCTTAGAGCAAGACATCATGCACGGGATGCGTCTGAAAGTGCATGAGATCCGTCTTTGGAAATCCCTTCATTTATCCGTCTTTGGAAATCCCTTCATTTATGCGTCTGGAAGAGCAAGACATCATGCACGGGATGCGTCTGAAAGGGCATGAAACGCCATGTGTCCATTTTTTATTGGATGCTTGAGAAGTCTTCATATGAACGCTTCAGGTGCTTGAAAAGTTGTTCCAATAACACATGAAATGGTCTTTTTTAAAAGTCATGGTGGTCAACGGCTATTTTTCGTAATTTTCTCTTCAAAAAACCTTAAAAGTCAAAACAGCTATTTTTGAAATTTTAAATATCAAAGTAATTAATTGTGTAGGTAATCATAAAATAATCAAAGTCATAAAGGAATTAAAAGGTTTTAAAACATTCTTTATGGCGTTATAATATATAAAGTTGTACCCGACCCATATTGTCATTGGCATGTTATCATCTAGTTTCCTGCACAGAATACACATCAACCAAGTTGAAAATCGAATTGTAGGTTAATAAGCTAACTCAACATATATGGTTCATTGACATCAAGTCGTAAAGCAATTGGTTACGCTTAAATTTATTATTTTGCTTGAATTATTAAACAATGATATTGATTATGCCATAAGTAGTATGATCATTTCATACCATGGTCAATGTGTAGTGTCATAAAAAGCATGAAATCGTATCGTATCGTATTATATTGTGTCATATTTTCAGAATTCACCATCCCCTCAACTTTTAAGTAATTTTCCTTGAGCACTAAATTTGAGTTTTGTCAAATGTTGATCCCGCAATTAGGAATGACAATTAGATTGGGAACTAGTTATCTCAGTTCCATATCAGATTGTGAAACTCTGTTCAATATTTTTTTACCCCAAAAACAAATGAAAATAAAATAAAAATGGTTTAAACGTATGAATTATATGTATATGTTTTGGTAATTAGATAGCGTATCACCTAATACTATATTTTTCTCATACCCACGAAATTTTTTGAAGCTAATATCATACATGGTTGCACACCTTCGCAAATTTTTAAAGCTAACTAGGATTTCTCCACCGTGCGTTGCAGCGGGGAACCCGTGTACGAACCAGACAGTAAAGACCAGTTTTTTTAAGCAATTATATCATATATATAAACACACATATATATACACACATATATATACACACACACATATATATATACATACATAGGGTAATGCTACACAAAAAAACTCTTCATTTTTAGAAAACTTTGCAAACTCAATGTGTGGCCTACATTTATCCACGTGTCCCAAGTCATTTGATTATGGTTTTTGCCTCTAAGGGTATATTAGTCATTATACATCTATCCACCCATCCCAAGAACTCTTCCCCATTTGTTTTGACATGATCATTAATGCCCATCACATCACAAATCACCAAAACCCCCATTTATATATTATTTCATTTTTAAAAGCCACAATTTATAGATCTCTTCTCCATTAATGTTTCTCCTGCATATCATCCTTTATCCATTCATCTTCTTAAACCACTCATTTCACCCTAGATCCGCGATTAATGCACTATGGAGCATCCATCAACAACGGTAGATCTAAAGGAAATGGAGGATACTCTGGTGTGCTCGACCATGAAAACCCAAAACATCTTCATTGACAACGATGAAGAACGAAGTGAAGAACGAAAATCAGATCGATCAATCCCTGATGAAGAACGTGGTTTTGTGATGAAGATGTTAATATATGAAGTCAGATCCACGTGGAAACCCCTTCCAGATCCTGTTCCATTCCCTTTTAGATCTCCTTTGTCCACATGTTTCATAATGTTGTTACAGATCTGGATATTTGTGAGTTTTTTACACTTTTTTTGTTTATATAAAATATGATTTGTATATGTTGTTTCAGATCTTGATATTTGTGAGTTTTTTACACTCTTTAAGTTTTATGCAACATATGTTTTCATATATGTTTGATTCCGGGTATTTCGTATGGATTTTTCTGATTTTGTGGAGTTTATGTTAGTTGATAACTTGAGCATGTAGGTATGAACTTTTGAAAGATGATTATAATTTACGGTTCTACTATTTTACACTTAAATATTGAACCAATAAAATATTGAATTTAAAAATTGATATAGGTATGGACTTTATAAGATGATATTCAACGTCTGGCTCCATTTTTTACACTTAAAATATCAAAAATTATTCATAAAACCTGGTTGTTAATAGGTTTTTGTATAATGGTTGTTTTAGAGATGAAATATCATTTTTTTTTTGTTAAAATGGTTCTTAAAAGGGGTAAATGTTTATGTAATTTGCAGGTTTTTATTTTTGTGTTACAGCACAACACAACTAACACGTGTTATAGCAAACGTTGGTTTCGTCAAACGTGGATCAGATGCTCAAGGATCATGACCATGTTTATGTTACAACACAACACAACTAACACGTGTTATAGTTTGAACTTCTCGGACATGCATGTGTTACATGTGACATGAAACCCATGTACAACGTAACACGTGTTACGTGAGACATGAAAACACATTTTTATAACTTCCATGGTATACGCACACCCACATGTTTACAAACCGTTTCAAGACCGACCCAAACAATAAAGCCAGGGTAGTCGCTGAAAACCTAAGGCAGCAAAGGTAGCCGCTGAAAAGCTAAGGCAAATTGTCAAAGGAAGCTCCACCATTTTCTTAGTGCTATGTATTTTCGTTTACTAGTAATATGTAATGTGAGACTCTTATTGTTTTGTCTAGTACATGATGTTAAAACGGTATGGATGCTTACATCTTATCATATGTATACAAGTGGGGTTACAATAAGATTACGATATTAACTAAGCTCACCATTAAAGTCATCGCCCCCGTCGATTGTTTTCACCCTTTGTCACATGTTAAGCAATTACATGTTCCGAACAGACAAATTGTAACACATGTTAGATCAGTATATACACATCATGGTGTTTTGTAAACCACTAGCTTATACATGAATACATGTCAGGTTACAAAAAGAATATAACAGAGGCTTAACACATGTTATACATTCCAAAATGTGCAAAACAAATGACCCGTTTCATATTATATATTCCAAAATTACCGGTACATGTGTTACCATAAATGGCTCGTTTCATATTACACGTTACATACTAACTTGTACATTTATTACTTGTACAAGTTTTACGCTCAGTATCCACATTATCGGATATTTTAAACATCAACAAAAATAAAATAGATGTTACTTTTTTTTTAATTAACAAAAGGTTAACACACGTTATATATCATTCTAACAGGGGCTTAACACATGTTATACATTAACACATGTCAGGTTACATCATGGTGTTCTGTTACAGCATGAACCACTAACACATGTTTATAAATGAACGGAGAGTTCTTTATCATGACCATGTTTATGTTACAACACAACACAACTAACACGTGTTAAAAGAGGCTTAACACACGTTATATCAGGTATACTATGTTATTAAGTTACTATTGGAGTTTATGCATCCATTATGGAAGTCTTAACACACGTTATAATAGAGGCTTAACACACGTTATACATGTCAGGCGCGTAACACATGTTACAGTATGTATATACAAATCATGGTGTTTTGGAAACCACTAGCTTATACATGACACCATGTTGGGTTAAACCAAGATTATAATAGAGGCTTAACACATGTTATCCCAGTTATACGGTGTTACAACATTAACTTGTATGTTTCATCTTAACTTGTACACGTGTTACGATCAGTATATGCACATCATTGTGTTTTGCAAACCACTTTCATATACATGAATACAAGTTGGGTTATAATGGATGCTTTACATGTTATCATATGTGTACAAGTGGGGTTACAACAAGATTAAGATATTAACTAAGCTCACCATTAAACTCATCGCCCCCGTCGAATGTTTTCACCCTTTGTCATTAAGCAATTACATGTTCCGAACAGACAAATTGTAACACATGTTAGATCAGTATATAAACATCATGGTGTTTTGTAAACCACTAGCTTATACATAAATACATGTCAGGTTACAAAAAGATTATAACAGTGGCTTAACACATGTTATACATTCCAAAATGTGCAAAACAAATGACCCGTTTCATATTATATATTCCAAAATTACCGGTACATGTGTTACCATAAATGGCTCGTTTCATATTACACGTTACATATTTTCAGTCATTTAACACATCTTATAGTATGTATATACAAATCATGGTGTTTTGGAAACCACTAGCTTATACATGACACCATGTTGGGTTAAACCAAGATTATAATTCCATATTAACTTGTACACGTGTTACGATCAGTATATGCACATCATGGTGTTTTGCAAACCACTTTCATATACATGAATACAAGTCGGGTAATAATGGATGCTTACATGGTATCATATGTATACAAGTGGGGTACAACAAGATTACGATATTAACTAAGCTCACCATTAAACTCATCGCCCCCGTCGACTGTTTTCACCCTTGTCACATGTTAAGCAATTACATGATCCAAACAGACAAATTGTAACACATGTTAGATCAGTATATACACATCATGGTGTTTTGTAAACCACTATCTTATACATGAATACATGTCAGGTTACAAAAAGATTATAACAGAGGCTTAACACATGTTATACGTTCCAAAATGTGCAAAACAAATGACCCGTTTCATATTATATATTCCAAAATTACCGGTACATGTGTTACTATAAATGGCTCGTTTCATATTACACGTTACATACTAACTTGTACATTTATTACTTGTACAAGTTTTACGTCCAAAATTGTGCAAAACAAATGACCCGTTTCATATTATACGTCCAAAAATTGTGCAAAACAAATGACCCGTTTCATATTATATATTCCAAAATTACCGGTACACGTGTTACCATAAATGGCTCGTTTCATATTACACGTTACATATTATCCACATTACCGGTACATGTGTTACTATAAATGGCTCGTCTCCAGAATCCGTGACCATGTAAAACCGGCCATCACGGCCTCCAATGGCATTCCGCCCAAAACCGATACCACAGTCTGCAAGGCGCTTGCGGTTCTTTTGCCAGTTCGGGTCACACGTCCAGCAGTCATCAATGGGATTACCAGTTCCACATGAGAAGAATCCTAGTATCCTTTCTTTCAGTGTTGTTTCTCATGCTCCTGCTCATCACAACAAACTAATATGTTGAATATGCAATCCCAGTTTACCGAAAAAGTAACTTTGCCTCTAATGAACAAAATGACTAATTGTTATCATAATCAACATATTATGATTAACACACGTTATATATCATTCTAAAAGGTGCTTAACACATGTTATGGGTCTGTCTCTGTAAATCAAGCAACCCAACAAAAAAACAATTATTGTTAACAAAAAAACACTTACTGTTCAGATCAAAACCCCAAACAAGCAACCCAAACAAGCAACCCAAACCTTTATGGGTTTGTTTCTGTAAATCAACACACGTTACATAACATTCTAACAGGGGGCTTAACACATGTTATGGGCCTGAGTCTGTGAATCAAGCAACCCAACAAAAAAACACTTACTGTTCAGATCAAAAACCCAAACAAGTAACCAAAACCAACAAAAAAACAGCTACTGTTAAGATCAAAAGCCCCTAACAAGCAACCAAACCAACAAAAAAACCCGTTCAAAATCTCATCCTAAAGTTTTTGATTTATTTAAAATACATGAACATTAACCATGGATACCCCATTAACCATTACTAAAACACTTTCAGCACACAAAAACATATTAACAACCATTTCAACAAAAAATCAAGTGTGAAATGATATTTCAAGAACACTTACCGGATCTATACCCGTCCGATGAACACGAAGAAGGGTCTTCAAACCTTCTTCTCTCATACACACTTGAACATTCATCTCTCTCTCTCTAAAAAATAAAGATTATTGTTTCTGTAATCAGCAACATCTGAACACGAAGAAGGGTCTTCAAACCTTCTTCAAACCGATGAACACGAAGAAGGGTCTTCAAACCTTCTTCTCTCACACACGCTTGAACATTCAACTCTCTCTCTAAAAAATAAAGATTATTGTTTCTGTAATCAGCAACACCTGAACATGAAGAAGGGTCTTCAAACCTTCTTCAAACCGTCCGGGAGAAGCTTTTATGGTTGTGGCTATGGTTGTCTTCAAGATTAGGGAAGAAGAAATGAGAAAGAGAAAGAGGAAAGAGGTAAGAGAAAGAGAAAGAGAAAGAGAAAGAGAAAGAGAAAGAGAAAGAGAGGTGCATTAATGAGAGATGATAGGATTGGACAGTGGAGAGAGAATGAATGTACTTCCAAAAATGCCCTTCTAGTTGACTAACGGGTATTATAACATTTCTTTTAAATCAAATTGTTACCAAAATTATGAGAGCCCTTGATCAAGTTAGATGGAAGTTAATCAATGGATGACAATGGGTTTGCAAAGTTTTCTAAAAAAGATAGAGTTTCCTATATAGCCAAGCCCTACATATATATATACATATATATATATACATATAGGGGAAGGTTTATTAGGGAACACTAAAAAAGTGGGGAACAGCGGGGAACCGACTCAAACGAACTCCGATTGGACTCATTCCAGCGGCGTTGGAACCGGCTCGTCGAACCCTAACTAAGATCTCTTAACCATAAACCCTAAATCCTTGTCACACCCCAACCGATGGCGGAAACATCGGGATGAGACGAACAAATTGCTCAAAACATCATAACACTATGTGACAATATTTAGTTGAATTCAAATTTCATTGCAAGGACTAAAATTGTCATACAACATTTAAAATGGAAATAACAACATTGTTCAAATTCAAATCAACAAAAGATAAATAGATTAAAGGTGTGTATCTAGTCCACCCTACACTTGTTTCATCAATCATCCATACTTCCTTAATCAACCTGCAACATGTATTAAAATAGAGTTTCAATGCAAAGGCAATGAGCGAGTATACAAGTTTGTTTACATAGCATAATAGAATAAAAACTCAAATCCAACATGAATCATAATATGTGATTACTAGTATGCAATTTTGGCGTACAATATGATCAAACCCTAGAACACAACGCATAAAATAGCCTAATCCCAATCGTTCAGCGGGGTGGTAAACTTAACAATACCCAATAGTTCAGCAGGCGGGGCGTTAATCCTATAGCGCTATAATTGTTAAGGTGGGCGAGCAAGTCAATGAGCATATAACGTTCCAAATCGTTCATAGAGCATACATGAATAGCAAGTAAGTCACATAGGTTTCATGCTTCGTTCAAAGATTGAGTATGTTTAGTTCAAAAGTTGTTTACATAATTATACATGTTGCATCCCAAAGTGTAAAAGGGAAAAAGGGATCGAGTATACTCACAGTGGTTGCAAGCTTTCCTACTTGGAATTCCCGCGAGTAAGTTGTTGGAGTAGATTAAGTTGGAGCACCTAGTCCTTCTACACGAGGAAACATAGGTGTGTGAGTTTGGCGTACAACGGAAGATTATAATTTGGAGTTTAACATAACATAAAGTATGATATCAAAATAATCATCTTTAACTTATACTCTTATATGACACTACGTAACCACTAGGGTTATATTGTATTTCATGGGTAGTATGCCCATTAGAATCATACTTGGAGTGTTAAGTCTTAGATGGTATTCTACTACTTTAACATATAAACACAAGTTTAATATTAAAGGTTCGAATGAGTGCATATTCATATTTAGGTTAAGTATTACATATTATTAGTTCGATAGTTCAAGTAGGAGGTAGAAGATTGAGATCTTCATTTAGGCACCTCAAGTTTATTCATGGATGTCATGTATGGGGTAGGAAGACAAGCTTCCATTTAGGAACCCCTTGAATGTTCACCACTTCTCTTGATGTAAAAACAACCAAGGAGGGTCACGAACTAGGATTAGTATAATATGAACAATCTAACTAAGAGAAAACATCAAGTCATGTGAGGATTGTATGTTTGGAACAACCCAAGTTGTTCCATAATCACTCTACATCAAGAACTAGCTCGAACATGACTTGTGGGTCAAAACACCCTAACAAAACAGAAAGTTTATGAGGTTTAATCCTCTGATTTAAGTGTCTCAACCATGTTTTTAAGCTTAACCAACCATAAGAGAGGTTGTAAGCATTAGGACATTGGTGTGAGATGTGTTAGACACAAGTTGGATGAAGTTTAAACAAGTTTGAAAGAGTATGTAACAAAACAGAAAGCTTAGGTCCTTTTTAGGGCAATTCCAAGCCTGATTTCTCCAAGGAAAAACCAAGGAATCAAACCCAAGGACATAACAAAGCAATAGAAGAAAGAATCAAGTGATTTGGAGTGAAAACAAGCAAGTTACACTCACTTTTGTAGAAGTGTATGAATCTGCCAAAAACTCAGATTTGCAGCAGTCTTGAGAGTAATTTGTGAAGTGTAATGAGTTGTGAAAGTGTCAAAAGGGTTAGAGAGGGTGTGTATTTATAGTGGAAGAGTTTAGAGTTGATTGGAGGTGATTAGAGGTGGATTAAAGGGGATTGGGTGATATTAGAACTTAGGATTTCGTGCAACCAGCTGAAGAAACACAAGGGTCTGTCGAAACAGGGGCCTAGCGTGACGCTAGGGGGCTTGGCGTCACGCGGTGCCCTAGTTCCAACAAGTTTCTCTTTTGTTGCATTTTAGTCCCTGAAGTTTCTATTTGATTCCTTTAGGTGCAATCTTGATGGTTTAGGGACTTGTTTGGTCATAAGGGCATAGTTTAAGGTCAATTCAAGTATGGCGATCATAATCAAAGTATAATTGAGCGTATAAGCTTCGTAATCAAGTATCGTTCACGATCAAAACACGTTTTATGCATAAGTTTAGATTAATTACAAGTTTAGCACATAGTTTCCAAGAATAATGATTAAACATCAATTGATTCATCAATTCGAACATACGAGCATATATAAAGTGTGTATAACATATTCGTAACAAAATACGTGTTTCATTAATGATCCAAGTCTCGGTTTTGACAATGATTACAAAGAAAGAACGATTACAAGAATAACAAGTTTCCAAAAATAGAAACACGAACAAAGCTTTCTATAAATGGAAAGTACAAAAGAGCCGGGCGTTACAGTCTCCCCTCCTTTAGGAAATTTCGTCCCAAAATTTAGGAAAACGTAGGGAAAATATGAGGGTACTTCTTTTTCATCTCGCTCTTGAGTTCCCAAGTAAATTCAGCGCCTCGTTTACCTTCCTATCGAACCTTGACGATAGGAATTTTACTGCGCCTCAATAACTTGACTCCTTGATCCACGATTTCGACGTGTTTCTCCACAAAGTGCAAGGTGTCATTTATTTGGAGATCTTCGAGAGGGACTTGAAGTCCTTCTTCAGCGTGACACTTCTTTAGATTTGAGACATGAAACGTTGGATGGACGTTGTTGAGTTCTTGAGGTAAATCGAGTCGATAAGCCACCGCACCAATCCTTTCGAGTATTTTGAAAGGACCAACATAGCGAGGGGCAAGCTTTCCCTTTTTACCAAAACGAACCACTCCTTTCCAAGGAGACACTTTGAGTAGAACGTGGTCCCCAACGTTGAGTTGCATCGGCTTGCGCCCCTTATCAGCATAGACCTTTTGACGATTTCGGGCCTTGAGTAGATTATCACGGATTTGGTGAATCTTATCCGTTGCTTCTTGTATGATTTCAGGGCCAGTAAAATGTTTGTCACCAATCTCGTGCTAGTTTAAAGGAGATCGGCATTTGCGACCATACAATGCCTCGAATGGAGCCATTTTAATACTCGAGTGGTAGCTATTGTTGTACAAGAACTCGATCAAAGGTAAATGCACATCCCAACTACCACCAAAGTCGATGACACAAGAACGAAGCATGTCCTCTAGGGTTTGGATAGTACGTTCAGTCTGTCCATCCGTTTAAGGATGAAAAGCCGTACTGAGATTTAAATGAGTACCCATAGCGGACTGAAAGGTTTGCCAGAGACGCGAAGTAAATCGACCATCGCGATCAGAAATGATGTCGAGGGGAATACCATGATGTCGTATGACTTCATCGGTATAGATGCGAGCGAGTCGTTCAACCTTGAAATTTTCACGAATAGGAATGAATTAAGCAGACTTGGTCAAACGATCGATGATCACCCAAATGCTATCGTGACCAGAAGATGTACGAGGGAGTTTAGTGATGAAGTCCATCGCGATGCTATCCCATTTCCAAACGGGGATTTCGGGTTGTTCGAGTAGGCCAGAAGGTCGCTGATGTTCGGCTTTGACTTTTGAACACGTAAGACACTTAGAGACGTAAACGGCAATATCTTTCTTCATACCAGGCCAGCAATAGGATGTACGTAGATTATGATACATCTTGTCGGCACCAGGATGAATGGAGTACTTAGATTTGTGTGCCTCGTTCATGATGAAGTCTCGAAGTTCTTCGCGATCAGGGACCCAGGCACGATTGTCGAGGTATAAGATACCATCGGCCTTGGAGACGAGATCGTGTTCTTTAGCGCCTCGTATTTCAATTTGGAAGTTACCTTCTTTAATAGAGGCGTATTGAGCTTCGCGAATGCGGCGTGGGAGATCGTTCACAAGTTGGAGACAACGAATACCCTTCATATGTGTTTTGCGACTAAGGGCGTCAGCTACTACATTCGCTTTACCTAGATGGTATTTGATTTCGCAGTCGTAGTCGTTTAACAATTCCACCCAACGACGTTGACGCATGTTCAGTTCCTTCTGGTCGAAGATATGTTGAAGGCTCTTGTGGTCAGTGAAAACCTCACACTTAGTACCATAAAGGTAGTGTCGCCAAATCTTCAACGCAAAAACAACTGCGCCAAGTTCAAGGTCGTGGGTAGTATAGTTTTTCTCATGTATCTTGAGTTGACGAGATGCATAAGCGATGACCTTGCCTCGTTGCATGAGAACGCAACCAAGACCACGGTTCGATGCATCACAATACACTACGAAATCATCATTTCCATCAGGAAGAGTAAGAATAGGAGCGTTGCAAAGCAAGTCCTTGAGAGTCTGAAAGGATTCCTCTTGCTCAGGACCCCAAGCAAAAGGTTTCTCCTTTTGGGTCAACGAAGTAAGGGGAACGGCGATTTTTGAAAAATTCGAGATGAATCGACGGTAATAACCCGCCAATCCTAAGAAAGAACGGATTTCGGAAGGAGATTTAGGCGCGGTCCAATTCTTTACAGCCTCGATCTTTGCAGGGTCGACGTGGATTCCTTTTTCACTAACAACGTGTCCAAGGAATTGGACTTCTTTAATCCAAAACTCGCATTTAGAGAACTTAGCGTATAAGCGTTCAACACGTAAGAGCTCGAGTATAAGACGAAGATGACGTTCATGATCGGTTCGAGATTTAGAATAAATGAGGATATCATCAATGAAGACGATCATGAAACGATCCAAATAGGGCTTACAAACACGATTCATTAGATCCATAAACACAGCTGGTGCGTTGGTCAAACCAAAAGGCATAACCATGAACTCGTAATGTCCATAGCGAGTGCAAAAAGCGGTTTTGGGTACGTCCTCTTCGAGGACCCGAAGTTGGTGATAACCAGAACGAAGATCGATTTTGGAGAAACAAGTAGCGCCTTGAAGTTGGTCAAAGAGATCGTCGATACGCGGAAGAGGGTAACGATTCTTGACAGTGAGTTTGTTGAGCTCGCGATAATCGATACACATACGGAAAGAGCCGTCTTTCTTTTTAACGAAAAGCACAGGTGCACCCCAAGGTGAGGTACTTGGACGAATGAAGCCTTTATCGAGGAGTTCTTGAAGCTGCGTAGATAATTCTTTCATCTCAGAAGGTGCAAGACGATAAGGAGCCTTTGCAACAGGAGTCGCACCAGGTACGAGGTCAATACGAAAGTCAACGGATCGAGGTGGAGGAGGACCAGGTAAATCTTCAGGAAAGACATCAGGGAAGCCGCGCACCACTGGAACATCACTTAAACTCTTTCCCTTGCCCTTTTCTTCCACAACGTGGGCTAAAAAGGTAAAGTACTGTTTGCGTAAGTATTTGTTCGCTTGTGTGCAGGACATCAACTTCAGTCCCTTTGAAGGCCGGTCTCCATAGACGTGTAAAACATCACCAGAAGGAAGGGGTAAACGAACGTACTTCTCGTGACAAGCGATTTCAGCATGGTTCTTTTGAAGCCAATCCATGCCTATGATGACGTCGAAACTACCCAGTTGCATGGGTATGAGATCAATAGGGAAGACGTGTTCGTTAAGAGTAAGACGACAATCACGAAGAACGGAATCGACTGAGATGGACTTGCCATTGGCGACTTCAACGGAAAACGACTTAGGTAGTTTAGAGCGTGTGCAATTTAACAATGATTCGAATTCTAAGGACACAAAGCTTTTGTCCGCACCAGTATCAAATAGTATCGAAGCATAAAGATGGTTAACAAGGAACGTACCGTTAACGACATTATTGTCGTTGCACGCTTGGTTCGCGTTCAGATTGAAACAGCGTCCACGAGGAGGTTGTAGTTGCTCTTGATTCCATAGTGGGCATTGAGGACGAAGATGATTGGCGTCTCCATATTTGAAACAAGCTCTAGCGGGTCTTGCGTTTTGAGGAGGGGGCAGAGTTTGTTGCGCTTGCTGAGCTGGTGGAGCTTGTTGCGCTTGCTGAGCTGGTGAGGCTTGTTGTTGTTGGTAGCGACAAAAGGCGGTGTCATGTCCATAACGGTTAAAATTGCCACAAAGACGACACCTGGCATTGACGGGATGGTGGCGGTTACATGTGGCACAATTGGGGTGAATCCCAGTGTATGACTTGTGGGTGTTATCAGGAGCAACAGGGTTTGGGTTAACGGGTGGCACAATCGCATTGCATACAGGGTTCGATTGCTTTCGCTTCTTCCCCCTATTGCTACTCGACTGTTGGGTGATTTGGTTGGCTGGCTTGAAAGAAGCGGGGTTTGCGGCTTGTTTATCGCGTACACGGTTGTTGTTCAGGGAAGCGGCCAAACGATAAACAGCTTCGATATGGTCGAGTTTGGCAGCCTCGATCGTGTCGCGCATAGCAGAGGGTAACCCATTGATATACTTCCGTATCTTGCGGTCGGTGGTCATAACAAGATGAGGAACGATGAAGCTAAGTTGTTTGAAACGGGTGGTGTAGGCTAGGTTTTCGTCTCCCACTTGCTTTAGTGCCCAAAATTCTTCCTCCAACTTTTGTTGCTCATGCGGAGGACAAAACTCGTCCATCATCAGGGCCTTGACTTCTTCCCACTCCAACGCATATGCCAGTTCGTTCGAACGAACGTTCCTTTCGTTCGTCCACCATTCGAGAGCTCGGGCTTGGAATACCCCAGTCGCACTACGCGTCCTGAGCTCTTTGGGGCAATCACTATTGATGAATGTGACCTCCATGCTATCAAACCATTCGAGCATGGCGGTCACCCCATCATTGAAAAGTGCTTGAAGTTGAACGAAACGGGCTTGCGTGCTTCGACCTTAGAGTCGACGGAGGAGTTCGGAGTTTCAGAAGCTCGAATTTCGGAAATGACCTTTGGAACGACGCGCGCAAATTGATCGGCCATGAAAGCCATCATCTTCTTCGTAGCACGGGACTTTGACTTTTTAGACGAGTTGGAGTGACGAGAAGACATCTAAGATTCAAAAGAACGAATAGGTGAGACTTGATCATAATGTTTGTTTAAGAAAAATCGTTTGCATAAGTTGATTCACATAGCATAAAGGGTCACATAGCATAAAAGTTTCAAATTGATTCACATAACATAAAGAGTTTAGATGTCACATATAGCATAGTCATGAGTCCCACATAGCATAACATGGATAATTGAAAGCTTTGTAAATTTAGTTTGTTCACGAGGGATTATTATTGTTTGTGATTGCGATAACGTGCGAAATGATTAAAACGAAATTTTGAAATGAACGAACGTTCAAGTATAAAATCACATATAAATTGAGATACATAAAAGAGAGGCTCAATAAAACATTGGATTGTTTCGGGTAGAGAAACGTCGACTATTCCAAAGTGGGTCGAAAGTTCTTTCGAATTAGAGAAAACGTGCTTTGGCCTATAGGTAAGATACTCTCGTCGAGAAGCGATTAACGGTATCTTACCCTTCCGGTTACTACACATCTCTAATCAATTGGAACAGTCGGGACTTTGGCGAGATTGAAAATCGAGGAATGGGACTTAATCGACGAGGTGCAGGTTTCACCCCTAACTTGACGATTTCGTACCCTAAATGTGGTTGGTACTTGTCGGGTCAAAATAAAATTTCGACACAATGACAAGGGTCCACTAGAGTTGAAATGGAAATTACCATTAAGTTGTGGATTTCACTCCTAGCTTAATGGTGTAATTTCGTGCAAAAAGAAATAGTTCAAGGTAGAATGAGAGTCGTTTACCAAATTGTGGGTTTCACGCCTATTTTGGTAAAGTTGTCTCGTTTGTGTTACAAGAGTATACAAATAAACAAAGTGTATTCATGTTAACCTTAGGAAAGGCATATAAATTTAAATCAACAAGAAGTGTAGCTAGGAAGCATGCATGGTAGAGTACAAAAGTTTTAAACAACACATAAGAGGCAAAATTCCTAAAACTATAGATTAGGGCAAAAGCATGGCAATTTTCCTAATTCCCTATAGTTATGGCTCTGATACCAATCTGTCACACCCCAACCGATGGCAGAAACATCGGGATGAGACGAACAAATTGCTCAAAACATCATAACACTATGTGACAATATTTAATTGAATTCAAATTTCATTGCAAGGACTAAAATTGTCATACAACATTTAAAATGGAAATAACAACATTGTTCAAATTCAAATCAACAAAAGATAAATAGATTAAAGGTGTGTATCTAGTCCACCCTACACTTGTTTCATCAATCATCCATACTTCCTTAATCAACCTGCAACATGTATTAAAATAGAGTTTCAATGCAAAGGCAATGAGCGAGTATACAAGTTTGTTTACATAGCATAATAGAATAAAAACTCAAATCCAACATGATTCATAATATGTGATTACTAGTATGCAATTTTGGCGTACAATATGATCAAACCCTAGAACACAAGGCATAAAATAGCCTAATCCCAATCGTTCAGCGGGGTGGTAAACTTAACAATACCCAATAGTTCAGCAGGCGGGGCGTTAATCCTATAGCGCTATAATTGTTAAGGTGGGCGAGCAAGTCAATGAGCATATAACGTTCCAAATCGTTCATAGAGCATACATGAATAGCAAGTAAGTCACATAGGTTTCATGCTTCGTTCAAAGATTGAGTATGTTTAGTTCAGTGGTTGCAAGCTTTCCTACTTGGAATTCCCGCGAGTAAGTTGTTGGAGTAGATTAAGTTGGAGCACCTAGTCCTTCTACACGAGGAAACATAGGTGTGTGAGTTTGGCGTACAACGGAAGATTATAATTTGGAGTTTAACATAACATAAAGTATGATATCAAAATAATCATCTTTAACTTATACTCTTATATGACACTACGTAACCACTAGGGTTATATTGTATTTCATGGGTAGTATGCCCATTAGAATCATACTTGGAGTGTTAAGTCTTAGATGGTATTCTACTACTTTAACATATAAACACAAGTTTAATATTAAAGGTTCGAATGAGTGCATATTCATATTTAGGTTAAGTATTACATATTATTAGTTCGATAGTTCAAGTAGGAGGTAGAAGATTGAGATCTTCATTTAGGCACCTCAAGTTTATTCATGGATGTCATGTATGGGGTAGGAAGACAAGCTTCCATTTAGGAACCCCTTGAATGTTCACCACTTCTCTTGATGTAAAAACAACCAAGGAGGGTCACGAACTAGGATTAGTATAATATGAACAATCTAACTAAGAGAAAACATCAAGTCATGTGAGGATTGTATGTTTGGAACAACCCAAGTTGTTCCATAATCACTCTACATCAAGAACTAGCTCGAACATGACTTGTGGGTCAAAACACCCTAACAAAACAGAAAGTTTATGAGGTTTAATCCTCTGATTTAAGTGTCTCAACCATGTTTTTAAGCTTAACCAACCATAAGAGAGGTTGTAAGCATTAGGACATTGGTGTGAGATGTGTTAGACACAAGTTGGATGAAGTTTAAACAAGTTTGAAAGAGTATGTAACAAAACAGAAAGCTTAGGTCCTTTTTAGGGCAATTCCAAGCCTGATTTCTCCAAGGAAAAACCAAGGAATCAAACCCAAGGACATAACAAAGCAATAGAAGAAAGAATCAAGTGATTTGGAGTGAAAACAAGCAAGTTACACTCACTTTTGTAGAAGTGTATGAATCTGCCAAAAACTCAGATTTGCAGCAGTCTTGAGAGTAATTTGTGAAGTGTAATGAGTTGTGAAAGTGTCAAAAGGGTTAGAGAGGGTGTGTATTTATAGTGGAAGAGTTTAGAGTTGATTGGAGGTGATTAGAGGTGGATTAAAGGGGATTGGGTGATATTAGAACTTAGGATTTCGTGCAACCAGCTGAAGAAACACAAGGGTCTGTCGAAACAGGGGCCTAGCGTGACGCTAGGGGGCTTGGCGTCACGCGGTGCCCTAGTTCCAACAAGTTTCTCTTTTGTTGCATTTTAGTCCCTGAAGTTTCTATTTGATTCCTTTAGGTGCAATCTTGATGGTTTAGGGACTTGTTTGGTCATAAGGGCATAGTTTAAGGTCAATTCAAGTATGGCGATCATAATCAAAGTATAATTGAGCGTATAAGCTTCGTAATCAAGTATCGTTCACGATCAAAACACGTTTTATGCATAAGTTTAGATTAATTACAAGTTTAGCACATAGTTTCCAAGAATAATGATTAAACATCAATTGATTCATCAATTCGAACATACGAGCATATATAAAGTGTGTATAACATATTCGTAACAAAATACGTGTTTCATTAATGATCCAAGTCTCGGTTTTGACAATGATTACAAAGAAAGAACGATTACAAGAATAACAAGTTTCCAAAAATAGAAACACGAACAAAGCTTTCTATAAATGGAAAGTACAAAAGAGCCGGGCGTTACACTCCTAAACTCTAAACCCTAAAGCTAAAAAATAAGGCTAAAACGTAAGCTAAACCCTAAAATCTAAACTATAAACCCTAAAAGCTAAACCCTAAAGGCTAAACCTAAAGCTAAACCCTAAATCTAAACCCTAAACCCTAAAGCTAAACCCTAAGGCTAAACCCTAAAGTTAAACCCTAATATATTTAGGGTTTAGGGGTTATGATTTAGGGTTTAGGATTAAGAGATCCCAGTTAGGGTTCGACGAGCCGGTTCCAATGCCGCTAGAATGAGTCCAATCGGAGTTCGTTTGAGCCGGTTCCCCACCGTTCCCTACTTTTTTAGTGTTCCCCAATGAACCTCACACTATACCTATATATATATATATATATAGGGTGGGGATCAAGAGTGAACATTGTTAATTTTGTGAACAAAAACGAACAGATACTATCCGTTGGATGAGGAGATCATGATCTTTGCAATTAAAGGATTTTTTAATTAAAAGAACCAAAAAACTGATTTAAAATAACTGCACAAGGGCAGAGTCGTAATTATAGGTTCCCCAAATCCTATCAATTTACCAGTTATAGCTTCAAAGCTTCAAGAAAACCACCTGCGTATCAAGTATCAAGAGTCTCTCTCCTCATAACCATAACCAATTCCTGCATCTTCTTCGTAGTTTCTCTACAGACGAGTTTCATCTACTAGAATCATAATCAAGGTATAGTTATATTGTGTATTATTCATGAAAATGTTGTGAACAGTGCTTTTTTATACACACGAATCCTCTCGCTTCAAAATCTAGGGTTTAGATTGGATTGTGTAATCAGTCAACTGGTAGTCCGATTTGGTAGTGTATTATTCTTACTCTTAATTGTTTTTTATTTTTCCTGTAGTAATGGCTGGGCCAATGTTTATGTATTGTTCTGCCCTTATGTCTAAATCAGTTCACTGTAAAGTGTCACACCCCACGATTTCGACGGGTTTCTCCACAAAGTGCAAGGTGTCATTTATTTGGAGATCTTCGAGAGGGACTTGAAGTCCTTCTTCAGCGTGACACTTCTTTAGATTTGAGACATGAAACGTTGGATGGACGTTGTTGAGTTCTTGAGGTAAATCGAGTCGATAAGCCACCGCACCAATCCTTTCGAGTATTTTGAAAGGACCAACATAGCGAGGGGCAAGCTTTCCCTTTTTACCAAAACGAACCACTCCTTTCCAAGGAGACACTTTGAGTAGAACGTGGTCCCCAACGTTGAGTTGCATCGGCTTGCGCCCCTTATCAGCATAGACCTTTTGACGATTTCGGGCCTTGAGTAGATTATCACGGATTTGGTGAATCTTATCCGTTGCTTCTTGTATGATTTCAGGGCCAGTAAAATGTTTGTCACCAATCTCGTGCCAGTTTAAAGGAGATCGGCATTTTGTTGGTGCACTTGTGTCTGTACTTTGTCTGTATTTTGTCATGATACCAAACGATGTCTTTGTTAGTCTTGTAAGTTTGACCAAGTCAACCATCCTCCTGGTTTGACTTGACCAAACAGTTAGAACATTGGTTGAAAGATGTTTGGGTCGAAGGATGTGTCATCGAAGGATAGTTTAGATCCTTCGATGAGCTCGAAAGATAAACCTCCGATAGATATGGATGGACCTCGAAGGATATCATCCTTCGAGGTACAAGTAGATCCTTCGAGCTGTTTCAGATCGATAGATGATCTTTCGATCAGTCTATCTGATCCTTCGACCAGACAAGCTGTGTCGGGTATATATATACCCATGCAAAGTGTTCATTTTAGGCGTGTGTGCGAAAAGAGAGACAAGTGTGAGAGACACAAGAATAGATAACACGCACACACGAGAGAACTTTGAGAGTTTGCAGAATACATCTGTAAACATTGAGCTTGTAACCGAACCTTTCATACGTATTAATACATGTGGTGTTAATCGGTGAAGATTGTGTGTTGTGTTTGTGCTTGTTCTATCTCGGTTTGCATGCTAGCTTGGATTCCGCACTTGCTAGTGTGTTATACATAACAAGGAATAGGTTTGACCTCAACCTCCGAGGGACCTACAAGTGGTATCAGAGCCGTGGCTCTTTTCCTTGTTAAAAACCGAGTTTATACAAGACTTTGGAGTGTTTTGGACAAAAACTCACATGGTTTAGCAGCCGTTTTTACTGTTTTTCTCGCCTTTCTTGACGTTAAAACGTGTTCTAAACTAACCGGGTGTGTTAAAGGAAGGGTTGGGTAACTTAAAAACTTGTTTTTAAGAAGTTTGGTCATTTCCGGCCAAATTCCGGCTTACTCCGGTGACCGGTTTCTGGATAAAAATCGTCTTTTTAAGTAATATTTTATTGGTTCAAATCTTGGTTTGGTAAAAATGATGGTCTGACCATACTTTCTGCCGAAAGATTTCACCAACCCATCACCTTTTCACCAACCTGTCACCTTTTTGTCAACTGTGTCAGTGCAGTTCGAAAGATATCATTCGAAGTCGAAAGATCATCTTTCGATCAAAGGAATCTTTTCGAAGGATATATCTTTCGATCTACAGCTCTTTTTCGAAAGATAAGGACCCTTCGATTGGGGAATCTTTCGAAATCATTGTTCGAAACTCAACAGTGATCTTTCGAACACTGTTGATCCTTCGAACAAGTATTGATCCTTCGATACTTGTCTGTTTAAGTTTAACAAGTTTGTGTTGTGAGTGTCTTTCGATCTCAGATCCTTCGGCTGGTTGTTATCTTTCGAGATATTGACATAGTTTGTGAAAATTAATTTTTATAAAATGGGAACAAACGGTCAGTGGGATCCAACCGCGTGGACTCAAACAACCTTGACTCCAAAATCATCAGCTACAAACAGTCAGTGGGATCCAACCGCGTGGACTCAAACAACTTTGACTCCACAATCATCAACTACGCAATCTGCGCCAGATTTCAACAAAACTGCATGGATGCAGGCTATTGCCCCACCTCAAGCTGCAATGATAACTGCAAATCAATGGGCATTGGTCACAAATCAAAGCAGCAGCATTCAATCTATGATGCAGAATGACAGTGAAACTGGTACAAGCACAAAACCGCCAAAGCTAAATCACATCAATGATTGGGGATGGTGGAAAGAAAGGCTGAGAACTTATGTTCAGGGGCAAGGTCAAGATCTATGGATGTGCTTCTTCACCGCATTTGACAATGATTTGGAAGTTGCAGGATCTAATCCACAAACTTACAGCACTATGTCTGAAGATGATAAGAAGAAATTTGAGTTAGAAAAGAAAGCATTCATGATTCTCACACAAGCTCTTCACAGAGACATTTACCACCAGTTTGTTTACTGCACGACTACTAAAAGCTTGTGGGATATGCTCACGTTACGATGTGAAGGAAATGCTCAATCTAGAAAGATCAAGCAAGAATTACTGAAGAAAGAGTTTGAAGGATTCACGTGTATGGAGAATGAGACTTTGGCAGAGTTATCTACAAGGTTCCATCACTTGTTGAGCGAGATGTTTGCTTTTAGAGTCACTGCCACTCCACAAGAAATGGTGAAGAGATTCGCTGATAGCTTACCAGCAAAGTGGAGTAGTTATCTTGAAATTCTCAAAGAAAATGGTGTTCTAGACACAATCACCGTTTATGAGTTAATTCAAAAATTGGAGAACAAGGATGTAGAAGAAAAGCTTAAGGCAAAAAGAACACTAACTTCTTAAAATCCAGAGATGTACTATGGGATTGCAGGAGGTATCAGTGGAGAAAAACCAGCCTCTCAACATGCGAAGCTTCAAACAGCCTTCATCTCAAACACCGGACCTTCCACAACAAATCAGTTTGATCCTTCAGCATACACGACGATGTATTCAAGCAGAGCTCAGCAGCAACAACCGCAACAGCAAGGATTTTATGGGAGCTCTTCAAACTTTCAAGCCACTTCCAATCCGAACACAGTCAGATTAGACACTTCCAACTTTTCCAAAGTCAGTGTCGAAATAGCCAAGGAGCATATGGAGATGTTGAACACCTTGGTTAGTGCTTATTGTGGATTGGTAGCAGGTCAGATTGGGAATATCAATCTAACCAATGAAGATTATCAGCAAGTGGATAGAGAAGAGTTTGAAATGATGGATATCAAATGGGCTCTTGCTAGTGCAATTCGAAGAGCAAAGGAGTTTATGGAAAGGACGGGGAGAACCGACTTGAATAGCAACAACAACACCAAGTATGGTTTTTATAAGAACGCTGTCACTTGCTTCAATTGTGGTGAAAAGGGTCACTTCAAGCGGGAGTGTCAGAAGCCACCTAAGCAAGGAAATCAGAATCCTTTCAGGAATCAAGGACAGCCTGACAGATCAATAGTTCCCGTTGGAGGAAATGCATCTGGATCCACAAACACTAATTCCCACAGAGGATTGGTTGTTCAAGCTGATGAAATCTGCAATTGGAACCTTCAGTTTGGAGAAGGAGGAAATGGTGGAACAGCATGTTTTGCTGAAGTCGTAAAGGATTTAAAGCACGCCAGTGGTGGAGAATCTTCCACCAATGGTGATGAATCTTCTGAAGATGAAAACAGTTCTGGTTATAGTGGAAGCTCAGATGAAGAATCCTCTACTTCAGGCAATGATCATGTGGATGAGACATCAAGTGCGTCAGTCGATGCAGATATTGATGAGCCTTTGGAAGAAGCTGCAGCAGGAACTGAAAGAAGATCTATTTTGGTGGATCAAGCTGCTTATTCTTCGTCTTCTCTCCATTCAGCCTTTATGGCTAATGTCGACAGTTCATCAAGTCAGGTATGTGTCGATGAACCCACTGTAGCTAGTTGTGAAAATTGTGATAGTTTAAATGTTAAATATGCTGAAAAGGAAAGTCAGTTTAAAATCACATACAAACACAATCAAGAATTGATTGTAGATCTTTCTAAAGCAACTGAAGCTAACTTGTTTTTAACCAGAAATGAAAAGGAATTTAAAGCAACAATTGCGTCATTAAGACATGATGTTTCAGAATTACAAAAGGCTGTTTTGCGAAAACAACATGCTAACAATAATCTTATTGACACAATTGAAAAGCAAATGGTAGAGTTGGCAACAGCTCGATGTGAATGTGAGACAATTAAGCAGAAACTGGAAAGTTATTCCAATTCCCGCTATGTATTGGATCACATCATTGACGTTCAAAAGAAAAAGGGGGATGCAAAATGTATTGGATTCAAATCATGTCCTCCCCCAATGAATCACAATTACTCCAAATTGCCTGATGACGAAGATATGCCCCGTTTTGAACCTACTGTGCCACTCGGTCTAGATGACTTTACAGCAGGCCTCGGGTTCACAACTGGTACATCATCCTCGAGTCAATCAGAATCTGAATCTGAGAATGAGACAGATTCATCGTGTGTTAAGGAACAGAGTCCTCCCATTGTTGAGGATGCTGATTCTTCGGATGATAAATCTGAAGAAATTGTGAAACAACAGTCTAACTCGGTTACAACAGATATTCCTATCGAGAATCATATCCTGTGTGATCCACCAGTGAAACCGAGTAAGACTGAAATGTCAAAAGCAATGGAGTCCCTTGTATCTAGCAGTGAAGAGAATAACTTGTTGTACACGCTCAAAGGAGATAGCAAAATCTACTCTAACAAAGATTTTCCAATTAAAAATGTAAATCAAGATTTAATTGAGCAAATTTTTGAAGGATGCATTGATAAGTTATTGGGGAACAAGAGTGGCAAAGTTACCGTCACTCAATGTGATCCAATTCCGTGTGAACAAATTAGAAAACAATACGGAAACCAAAAACTACCAATTGAGCGAAAACAACAAGTCAACTCCGGAAAGGGTAAGGTACAGGGAAAGAAGGCTCAGAACAAGAATGTTCAAGCACCTAAAGTTCAGCAGCCTAAGACTGAACAACCAAAGGTTCAACAACAAAAGGTGCAAAACAAAAGAGCTCCTGTTAAGAAACGAGAACCGAAAATGAACTTTGTTAGATCCACGGGTTCAGACAAACTTGAAACATTTCAGGATAAATCTAACGTTGATTTTGTAAAACAAGTTAGAATTTTAAAACGAAATGATTAGAATAATTACACCCAACACACCAACGGATGTGATTTAGGTCCAAGCACGTCTAGATCACAAAGTTCATTGTCTGGTTCTCCGTCTGGTCATCAACAGGTTTCTCCGAAGTTTGTAGAGCGGAAAACATGTTTTGAATGTGGGACAGTTGGGCATATTGTAAGATATTGCCCACACGTGCAAAAGCTGAAGTAAAAAACGAGTGCTCCCCAAGAAATCGATTACCGAAAACGATCAGTTTCCCAGAAACAAGACCCACGTGTCTTGAAAGAAAGGGAAAAGAAGTTAAAGCAAAAGAATCAAAAGGTAATTGAAAAGGCCTTAAAATCAGAGGTCAAAGAAGAAAAACCTGTACAAGCAAAATCTGAAACTGTAAAACCAGTAAATGCTAAAACAATAAATTCAAATACTGGTAAAGGACAAACAGCTTGGAAGCAAAAGCAGGTAATTCAATCAGGGGGAGCACCACAGGTTCTTTTTCCTAATCATCAAATGATTGAAATCACTTTCCTTGATGATCAAGGACGACCCAAGTCCACAAAGGCTTGGGTCCCCCTCTCCAACTAATCTCTGAGTGAGTGTGTAGGATATTCCAGGAGGAACTTTCGATAGTCGTAAGATTATTGGTAGTGGAGCGTCCTTGCACAAGATAGGCGACCGAAGAAATTGTTGCCTTTGATGGAGAGAAAAAGAAAGGAGAAACAGAGTTGTCTGTCGAAAGAAATTGATAACTTCGACAAAATGAAAATCATTCCAAAAGTGTGATTGTTAAAGGCTTTAATCGGGTTCCCGGGATAGATTCACGTAAAATGTACGCACCTGCAGCACGTCTGAAGTTCACAATCGACAAAATGAACGTGCAGTGTACATTTCTTTGCGGTGTGATTGATGAAAATGTGTTCATTGAACGAACCAACCGGGTGTGCGGATGCCTTGAATTGGATTGAACAACCGCACACTACTTCTCAAAGAGAAAGACAAAGACCTTCGCTGGTGCAATGTGAAAGACCAGCCGGACCCGGAGGTTTATGATCTTGTTGCTGTGAAGACTTTTCTTGGATTAAGTGAAGTAGCTACATAAATCGACCTTGAAATCCACACCGGGTGGATATCCAGTTTGGGAGAGCGCTCAGATTCCTTGCAATGCACGGAGCAGTTGCAGGATACGGTTTTAAATTTCTAATCTCTCCTATACTTGTCGATATTTAAGCTGCTTTGTGAATTATTATCTCGTTCAGCACTCTTTGGCCAGACAATGTTGTCATGGTCCGCACCGCTTACCGACATGCCAACTGATTTTTCCAAAATTCGCTAAATCATTTCTGATTAAAACTTAATTTTGGTAAACGGCATTGAGGTAAAACATGAGTTAACCAACATCGGAAAATCATTTTTGTAAATACCGTTGTGTTTTAAATTTATCTTAGTTTGTTGATTTTAGGGGGAGTAAATCCAAAATTTGAAAATCCAAAAACATTGAAAATTTCAAAAACACAAAAACAAAAGAAAAGCAAAAATGAGTTTCCTGGCAAGAAAAAGAGAAAATGATAGTAAATCAGTGGTCTGTTGAAACCTCTTTAAACCTTAAATGAAAAGCGATATGTATCGGTAGGCTCACAATCATTTTAAAGTGTGCAGGGTGATATAAACTTAAATCGACTGAAGATCAGGTGGGAACCATTCATTGGCATATGGTCTTAGTACCGAAATTTCGTTTGAGAGATTGCCGAGGTTCTGAGATATTCGGTCTTTATGCTGCTTATCATCTGGGTATCATGGTTGTATCTTTTACCGAAAAATAACGGGGACGCAAGTCTAGATCTTCCATGATACCATACATACGTGTACATACTGCATTCGACCTCAATAAGTGATCAACAATCACATGTCCAAACAATAAGTGATAATATATCACAAATTCTTTCCGGGAGTCAAGTTCGTCTCTCTGCTGTACGAAAGTACTGACCTGTTCACGGACTTGCTCTTGTGCCCTTCATGCATCGAAAATCAAGTTCCTCATCAATAAGTGATTATATCACATAGGGCTTGTTTTCAAATCAAAATAAGTGAGAATCTCACATCATATACGGTCAAACAGCTGATAATCGGTATACTCACCGGTAAGATGAACCCTCGTGCATACCTTGATACGGGAATGTGTCGTGATGTGGATGAACACCGGTCGGTAAGTATAAATCATACCTTAACGTATCCCCTCGCCATGATTACATCTGATAAGTTGAGCTTATGTGGACAACAATACCGATAATTGTTATAGGATGCTTATCTTAATGTTAACTAATTGAACAACAAGAGCGTTTTGGTATGACCGTACACTGATATGATTCTCTTACCCTCGAAACTCGCAAAAAGAATGTCTGTAAATATTTATTTTTTGCTTTCGTTTCTGCATCTTTGTATATATTTATTTATTGCTTTCCGTCTTTACTTTTGAAAAATGAAAAATTCCAAAAAGATTTTAGGTGTGTTTTAATATAAACTTTATAAAATCCAAAAAGATTTTGCTTCTAGTTTATTTTTGATTGACTGATGTTGGAACTCGAGTCTATCCTACCCAAAATCATGATTATAAGCCGGAAAACAATTGCACCTTCATAAATGGTCGAAGTTAACACATTTTGAAAGTTAAAGGATTAAAATTGTACATTTTCTAAACTTTCAAACTGTTGTCGGACGGTGTTTGATTAAACAATGGTCACACGTGTGTCGTTTGTTTATGTTTACTATATTCCAAGCAGTTGTTCTCATTACGCGTTTAGATTTCTTGCATGTGCAGATTCTAAAGGCAAGGAGAACATGGTCGATGACAAGCTTCGGAATGAAGACACGACGTGAAGGCACTCAAGTGAAGAAAATGATCGAGTTGCCGCTGGGCATCATCAACACCACAAGGATCTCAACCCATAAAGAACAAGTATTTCACGAGCATAACTCAAGGGGGAGCTTATGTTAAGGGGGAGTTTGTCAACACACTTCCTACATGAAACGGGGAGTTTGTTGGTACACTTTCTGCTTTCAAGACGTGAAGACTTTAAAGATCCTCCGACATTGAAGACTTGAAAGGACGTCAAAGACTTGAAGTCACGAAGATCGAGACAAAGATCGAGACAAAGCTACAGCCAAGGGGGAGTTTGTTGGTGCACTTGTGTCTGTACTTTGTCTGTATTTTGTCATGATACCAAACGATGTCTTTGTTAGTCTTGTAAGTTTGACCAAGTCAACCATCCTCCTGGTTTGACTTGACCAAACAGTTAGAACATTGGTTGAAAGATGTTTGGGTCGAAGGATGTGTCATCGAAGGATAGTTTAGATCCTTCGATGAGCTCGAAAGATAAACCTCCGATAGATATGGATGGACCTCGAAGGATATCATCCTTCGAGGTACATGTAGATCCTTCGAGCTGTTTCAGATCGATAGATGATCTTTCGATCAGTCTATCTGATCCTTCGACCAGACAAGCTGTGTCGGGTATATATATACCCATGCAAAGTGTTCATTTTAGGCGTGTGTGCGAAAAGAGAGACAAGTGTGAGAGACACAAGAATAGATAACACACACACACGAGAGAACTTTGAGAGTTTGTAGAATACATCTGTAAACATTGAGCTTGTAACCGAACCTTTCATACGTATTAATACATGTGGTGTTAATCGGTGAAGATTGTGTGTTGTGTTTGTGCTTGTTCTATCTCGGTTTGCATGCTAGCTTGGATTCCGCACTTGCTAGTGTGTTATACATAACAAGGAATAGGTTTGACCTCAACCTCCGAGGGACCTACACATTTGCGACCATACAATGCCTCGAATGGAGCCATTTTAATACTCGAGTGGTAGCTATTGTTGTACGAGAACTCGATCAAAGGTAAATGCACATCCCAACTACCACCAAAGTCGATGACACAAGAACGAAGCATGTCCTCTAGGGTTTGGATAGTACGTTCAGTCTGTCCATCCGTTTGAGGATGAAAAGCCGTACTGAGATTTAAATGAGTACCCATAGCGGACTGAAAGGTTTACCAGAGACGCGAAGTAAATCGACCATCGTGATCAGAAATGATGTCGAGGGGAATACCATGATGTCGTATGACTTCATCGGTATAGATGCGAGCGAGTCGTTCAACCTTGAAATCTTCACGAATAGGAATGAATTGAGCAGACTTGGTCAAACGATCGATGATCACCCAAATGCTATCGTGACCAGAAGATGTACGAGGGAGTTTAGTGATGAAGTCCATCGCGATGCTATCCCATTTCCAAACGGGGATTTCGGGTTGTTCGAGTAGGCCAGAAGGTCGCTGATGTTCGGCTTTGACTTTTGAACACGTAAGACACTTAGAGACGTAAACGGCAATATCTTTCTTCATACCAGGCCACCAATAGGATGTACGTAGATTATGATACATCTTGTTGGCACCAGGATGAATGGAGTACTTAGATTTGTGTGCCTCGTTCATGATGAAGTCTCGAAGTTCTTCGCGATCAGGGACCCAGGCACGATTGTCGAGGTATAAGATACCATCGGCCTTGGAGACGAGATCGTGTTCTTTAGCGCCTCGTATTTCTATTTGGAAGTTACCTTCGTTAATAGAGGCGTATTGAGCTTCGCGAATGCGGCGTGGGAGATCGTTCACAAGTTGGAGACAACGAATACCCTTCATATGTGTTTTGCGACTAAGGGCGTCAGCTACTACATTCGCTTTACCTGGATGGTATTTGATTTCGCAGTCGTAGTCGTTTAACAATTCCACCCAACGACGTTGACGCATGTTCAGTTCCTTCTGGTCGAAGATATGTTGAAGGCTCTTGTGGTCAGTGAAAACCTCACACTTAGTACCATAAAGGTAGTGTCACCAAATCTTCAACGCAAAAACAACTGCGCCAAGTTCAAGGTCATGGGTAGTATAGTTTTTCTCATGTATCTTGAGTTGACGAGATGCATAAGCGATGACCTTGCCTCGTTGCATGAGAACGCAACCAAGACCACGGTTCGATGCATCGCAATACACTACGAAATCATCATTTCCATCAGGAAGAGTAAGAATAGGAGCGTTGCAAAGCAAGTCCTTGAGAGTCTGAAAGGATTCCTCTTGCTCAGGACCCCAAGCAAAAGGTTTCTCCTTTTGGGTCAACGAAGTAAGGGGAACGGCGATTTTTGAAAAATTCGAGATGAATCGACGGTAATAACCCGCCAATACTAAGAAAGAACGGATTTCGGAAGGAGATTTAGGCGCGGTCCAATTCTTTACAGCCTCGATCTTTGCAGGGTCGACGTGGATTCCTTTTTCACTAACAACGTGTCCAAGGAATTGGACTTCTTTAATCCAAAACTCGCATTTAGAGAACTTAGCGTATAAGCGTTCAACACGTAAGAGCTCGAGTATAAGACGAAGATGACGTTCATGATCGGTTCGAGATTTAGAATAAATGAGGATATCATCAATGAAGACGATCACGAAACGATCCAAATAGGGCTTACAAACACGATTCATTAGATCCATGAACACAGCGGGTGCGTTGGTCAAACCAAAAGGCATAACCACGAACACGTAATGTCCATAGCGAGTGCAAAAAGCGGTTTTGGTTACGTCCTCTTCGAGGACCTGAAGTTGGTGATAACCAGAACGAAGATCGATTTTGGAGAAACAAGTAGCGCCTTGAAGTTGGTCAAAGAGATCGTCGATACGCGGAAGAGGGTAACGATTCTTGACAGTGAGTTTGTTGAGCTCGCGATAATCGATACACATACGGAAAGAGCCGTCTTTCTTTTTAACGAAAAGCACAGGTGCACCCCAAGGTGAGGTACTTGGACGAATGAAGCCTTTATCGAGGAGTTCTTGAAGCTGCGTAGATAATTCTTGCATCTCAGAAGGTGCAAGACGATAAGGAGCCTCGGCAACAGGAGTCGCACCAGGTACGAGGTCAATACGAAAGTCAACGGATCGAGGTGGAGGAGGACAAGGTAAATCTTCAGGAAAGACATCAGGGAAGCCGCGCACCACTGGAACATCACTTAAACTCTTTCCCTTGCCCTTTTCTTCCACAACGTGGGCTAAAAAGGTAAAGTACTGTTTGCGTAAGTATTTGTTCGCTTGTGTGCAGGACATCAACTTCAGTCCCTTTGAAGGCCGGTCTCCATAGACGTGTAAAACATCACCAGAAGGAAGGGGTAAACGAACGTACTTCTCGTGACAAGCGATTTCAGCATGGTTCTTTTGAAGCCAATCCATGCCTATGATGACGTCGAAACTACCCAGTTGCATGGGTATGAGATCAATAGGGAAGGCGTGTTCGTTAAGAGTAAGACGACAATCACGAAGAACGGAATCGACTGAGATGGACTTGCCATTGGCGACTTCAACGGAAAACGACTTAGGTAGTTTAGAGCGCGTGCAATTTAACAATGATTCGAATTCTAAGGACACAAAGCTTTTGTCCGCACCGGTATCAAATAGTATCGAAGCATAAAGATGGTTAACAAGGAACGTACCGTTAACGACATTATTGTCGTTGCGCGCTTGGTTCGCGTTCAGATTGAAACAGCGTCCACGAGGAGGTTGTAGTTGCTCTTGATTCCATAGTGGGCATTGAGGACGAAGATGATTGGCGTCTCCACATTTGAAACAAGCTCTAGCGGGTCTTGCGTTTTGAGGAGGGGGCAGGGCTTGTTGCGCTTGCTGAGCTGGTGGAGCTTGTTGCGCTTGCTGAGCTGGTGAGGCTTGTTGTTGTTGGTAGCGACAAAAGGCGGTGTCATGTCCATAACGGTTACAATTGCCACAAAGACGACACCTGGCATTGACGGGATGGTGGCGGTTACATGTGGCACAATTGGGGTGAATCCCAGTGTATGACTTGTGGGTGTTATCAGGAGCAACAGGGTTTGGGTTAACGGGTGGCACAATCGCATTGCATACAGGGTTCGATTGCTTTCGCTTCTTCCCCCTATTGCTACTCGACTGTTGGGTGATTTGGTTGGCTGGCTTGAAAGAAGCGGGGTTTGCGGCTTGTTTATCGCGTACACGGTTGTTGTTCAGGGAAGCGGCCAAACGATAAACAGCTTCGATATGGTCGAGTTTGGCAGCCTCGATCGTGTCGCGCATAGCAGAGGGTAACCCATTGATATACTTCCGTATCTTGCGGTCGGTGGTCATAACAAGATGAGGAACGATGAAGCTAAGTTGTTTGAAACGAGTGGTGTAGGCTAGGTTTTCGTCTCCCACTTGCTTTAGTGCCCAAAATTCTTCCTCCAACTTTTGTTGCTCATGCGGAGGACAAAACTCGTCCATCATCAGGGCCTTAACTTCTTCCCACTCCAACGCATATGCCAGTTCGTTCGAACGAATGTTCCTTTCGTTCGTCCACCATTCGAGAGCTCGGGCTTGGAATACCCCAGTCGCACTACGCGTCCTGAGCTCTTTGGGGCAATCACTATTGATGAATGTGACCTCCATGCTATCAAACCATTCGAGCATGGCGGTCACCCCATCATTGAAAAGTGCTTGAAGTTGAACGAAACGGGCTTGCGTGCTTCGACCTTAGAGTCGACGGAGGAGTTCGGAGTTTCAGAAGCTCGAATTTCGGAAATGACCTTTGGAACGACGCGCGCAAATTGATCGGCCATGAAAGCCATCATCTTCTTCGTAGCACGGGACTTTGACTTTTTAGACGAGTTGGAGTGACGAGAAGACATCTAAGATTCAAAAGAACGAATAGGTGAGACTTGATCATAATGTTTGTTTAAGAAAAATCGTTTGCATAAGTTGATTCACATAGCATAAAGGGTCACATAGCATAAAAGTTTCAAATTGATTCACATAACATAAAGAGTTTAGATGTCACATATAGCATAGTCATGAGTCCCACATAGCATAACATGGATAATTGAAAGCTTTGTAAATTTAGTTTGTTCACGAGGGATTATTATTGTTTGTGATTGCGATAACGTGCGAAATGATTAAAACGAAATTTTGAAATGAACGAACGTTTAAGTATAAAATCACATATAAATTGAGATACATAAAAGAGAGGCTCAATAAAACATTGGATTGTTTCGGGTAGAGAAACGTCGACTATTCCAAAGTGGGTCGAAAGTTCTTTCGAATTAGAGAAAACGTGCTTTGGCCTATAGGTAAGATACTCTCGTCGAGAAGCGATTAACGGTATCTTACCCTTCCGGTTACTACACATCTCTAATCGATTGGAACAGTCGGGACTTTGGCGAGATTGAAAATCGAGGAATGGGACTTAATCGACGAGGTGCAGGTTTCACCCCTAACTTGACGATTTCGTACCCTAAATGTGGTTGGTACTTGTCGGGTCAAAATAAAATTTCGACACAATGACAAGGGTCCACTAGAGTTGAAATGGAAATTACCATTAAGTTGTGGATTTCACTCCTAGCTTAATGGTGTAATTTCGTGCAAAAAGAAATAGTTCAAGGTAGAATGAGAGTCGTTTACCAAATTGTGGGTTTCACGCCTATTTTGGTAAAGTTGTCTCGTTTGTGTTACAAGAGTATACAAATAAACAAAGTGTATTCATGTTAACCTTAGGAAAGGCATATAAATTTAAATCAACAAGAAGTGTAGCTAGGAAGCATGCATGGTAGAGTACAAAAGTTTTAAACAACACATAAGAGGCAAAATTCCTAAAACTATAGATTAGGGCAAAAGCATGGCAATTTTCCTAATTCCCTATAGTTATGGCTCTGATACCAATCTGTCACACCCCAACCGATGGCAGAAACATCGGGATGAGACGAACAAATTGCTCAAAACATCATAACACTATGTGACAATATTTAATTGAATTCAAATTTCATTGCAAGGACTAAAATTGTCATACAACATTTAAAATGGAAATAACAACATTGTTCAAATTCAAATCAACAAAAGATAAATAGATTAAAGGTGTGTATCTAGTCCACCCTACACTTGTTTCATCAATCATCCATACTTCCTTAATCAACCTGCAACATGTATTAAAATAGAGTTTCAATGCAAAGGCAATGAGCGAGTATACAAGTTTGTTTACATAGCATAATAGAATAAAAACTCAAATCCAACATGATTCATAATATGTGATTACTAGTATGCAATTTTGGCGTACAATATGATCAAACCCTAGAACACAAGGCATAAAATAGCCTAATCCCAATCGTTCAGCGGGGTGGTAAACTTAACAATACCCAATAGTTCAGCAGGCGGGGCGTTAATCCTATAGCGCTATAATTGTTAAGGTGGGCGAGCAAGTCAATGAGCATATAACGTTCCAAATCGTTCATAGAGCATACATGAATAGCAAGTAAGTCACATAGGTTTCATGCTTCGTTCAAAGATTGAGTATGTTTAGTTCAAAAGTTGTTTACATAATTATACATGTTGCATCCCAAAGTGTAAAAGGGAAAAAGGGATCGAGTATACTCACGGTGGTTGCAAGCTTTCCTACTTGGAATTCCCGCGAGTAAGTTGTTGGAGTAGATTAAGTTGGAGCACCTAGTCCTTCTACACGAGGAAACATAGGTGTGTGAGTTTGGCGTACAACGGAAGATTATAATTTGGAGTTTAACATAACATAAAGTATGATATCAAAATAATCATCTTTAACTTATACTCTTATATGACACTACGTAACCACTAGGGTTATATTGTATTTCATGGGTAGTATGCCCATTAGAATCATACTTGGAGTGTTAAGTCTTAGATGGTATTCTACTACTTTAACATATAAACACAAGTTTAATATTAAAGGTTCGAATGAGTGCATATTCATATTTAGGTTAAGTATTACATATTATTAGTTCGATAGTTCAAGTAGGAGGTAGAAGATTGAGATCTTCATTTAGGCACCTCAAGTTTATTCATGGATGTCATGTATGGGGTAGGAAGACATGCTTCCATTTAGGAACCCCTTGAATGTTCACCACTTCTCTTGATGTAAAAACAACCAAGGAGGGTCACGAACTAGGATTAGTATAATATGAACAATCTAACTAAGAGAAAACATCAAGTCATGTGAGGATTGTATGTTTGGAACAACCCAAGTTGTTCCATAATCACTCTACATCAAGAACTAGCTCGAACATGACTTGTGGGTCAAAACACCCTAACAAAACAGAAAGTTTATGAGGTTTAATCCTCTGATTTAAGTGTCTCAACCATGTTTTTATGCTTAACCAACCATAAGAGAGGTTGTAAGCATTAGGACATTGGTGTGAGATGTGTTAGACACAAGTTGGATAAAGTTTAAACAAGTTTGAAAGAGTATGTAACAAAACAGAAAGCTTAGGTCCTTTTTAGGGCAATTCCAAGCCTGATTTCTCCAAGGAAAAACCAAGGAATCAAACCCAAGGACATAACAAAGCAATAGAAGAAAGAATCAAGTGATTTGGAGTGAAAACAAGCAAGTTACACTCACTTTTGTAGAAGTGTATGAATCTGCCAAAAACTCAGATTTGCAGCAGTCTTGAGAGTAATTTGTGAAGTGTAATGAGTTGTGAAAGTGTCAAAAGGGTTAGAGAGGGTGTGTATTTATAGTGGAAGAGTTTAGAGTTGATTGGAGGTGATTAGAGGTGGATTAAAGGGGATTGGGTGAGATTAGAACTTAGGATTTCGTGCAACCAGCTGAAGAAACACAAGGGTCTGTCGAAACAGGGGCCTAGCGTGACGCTAGGGGGCTTGGCGTCACGCGGTGCCCTAGTTCCAACAAGTTTCTCTTTTGTTGCATTTTAGTCCCTGAAGTTTCTATTTGATTCCTTTAGGTGCAATCTTGATGGTTTAGGGACTTGTTTGGTCATAAGGGCATAGTTTAAGGTCAATTCAAGTATGGCGATCATAATCAAAGTATAATTGAGCGTATAAGCTTCGTAATCAAGTATCGTTCACGATCAAAACACGTTTTATGCATAAGTTTAGATTAATTACAAGTTTAGCACATAGTTTCCAAGAATAATGATTAAACATCAATTGATTCATCAATTCGAACATACGAGCATATATAAAGTGTGTATAACATATTCGTAACAAAATACGTGTTTCATTAATGATCCAAGTCTCGGTTTTGACAATGATTACAAAGAAAGAACGATTACAAGAATAACAAGTTTCCAAAAATAGAAACACGAACAAAGCTTTCTATAAATGGAAAGTACAAAAGAGCCGGGCGTTACACTCCTAAACTCTAAACCCTAAAGCTAAAAAATAAGGCTAAAACCTAAGCTAAACCCTAAAATCTAAACTATAAACCCTAAAAGCTAAACCCTAAAGGCTAAACCTAAAGCTAAACCCTAAATCTAAACCCTAAACCCTAAAGCTAAACCCTAAGGCTAAACCCTAAAGTTAAACCCTAATATATTTAGGGTTTAGGGGTTATGATTTAGGGTTTAGGATTAAGAGATCCCAGTTAGGGTTCGACGAGCCGGTTCCAATGCCGCTAGAATGAGTCCAATCGGAGTTCGTTTGAGCCGGTTCCCCACCGTTCCCTACTTTTTTAGTGTTCCCCAATGAACCTCACACTATACCTATATATATATATATATATATATATATATATATAGGGTGGGGATCAAGAGTGAACATTGTTAATTTTGTGAACAAAAACGAACAGATACTATCCGTTGGATGAGGAGATCATGATCTTTGCAATTAAAGGATTTTTTAATTAAAAGAACCAAAAAACTGATTTAAAATAACTGCACAAGGGCAGAGTCGTAATTATAGGTTCCCCAAATCCTATCAATTTACCAGTTATAGCTTCAAAGCTTCAAGAAAACCACCTGCGTATCAAGTATCAAGAGTCTCTCTCCTCATAACCATAACCAATTCCTGCATCTTCTTCGTAGTTTCTCTACAGACGAGTTTCATCTACTAGAATCATAATCAAGGTATAGTTATATTGTGTATTATTCATGAAAATGTTGTGAACAGTGCTTCTTTATACACACGAATCCTCTCGCTTCAAAATCTAGGGTTTAGATTGGATTGTGTAATCAGTCAATTGGTAGTCCGATTTGGTAGTGTATTATTCTTACTCTTAATTGTTTTTTTATTTTTCCTGTAGTAATGGCTGGGCCAATGTTTATGTATTGTTCTGCCCTAATGTCTAAATCAGTTCACTGTAAAGTGTCACACCCCAACCAATGGCGGAAACATCGGGATGAGACGAAGTGTGAAGATTGCTAGAGACATCATAACGCTATTTGTGACAATATTTAAATAATTCCCATTTCATTTCATAACTTCAAATTGTCAACATTACATAAACTCAAATAACAACAAGTTCAAAAGAAATACATGATAACATAAGCAAAATTGATACAACATATTAAACCTAAACGTCTATATGTGTATCTAGGCATCAACGCTACTTCTTTTCATAGCACCATCATCATCAACCTGTAACATGTTTAAAATACAATTCAATGCAAATGCAAAAGCAAAGGCGAGTATACAAGTTTGGTATGTACATAACAATAGATAAGTTTTAAACAATTCCTCATAGCAAGCATGTGATTCAAGATAAACAATAAATTTGGCATGTTTCTAACAAATCAACCCAAAAGAGACGCGTGATGCTGCATGACATAACCACAAGTCTACGGGCGGGGCGTCAATCCTATAGCGCTACATATGCCACGGTTAGGCTCGTACGAAGTTAATGATAAGTTCAACACATAAAGTTTCACCCAAGTTTAAAGTATCAAGCAATCACGTATACAAGCATGTTATAGGAATGTTCATGTGTTTAAGCAAAATGTTCATGTGCAAGTTTTTGATAAGTAAACATGTTACACCCCAAAAGTGGTAAAAGTAAAAAAGGGGAAAATACGAGTATACTCACATTATTGCTAAGTCTTCCGATTATCCAAGTGTCGACGAGTGTGAGGTTAGGATGGTGGAACACCGATGTCACCCTATATGGGTAAGCGAAGGTGTATGAGTATTCGGAAATTATGACGGAGGATTCGAAGTAGCACTTAGAGTATAACTAGTCGATGGTTAAGTATATATATTTTTCGTATATAAAGTTTATACAAGGATTTTAATCTAAGTTTATCAAAAATATAAGAGAAGTTTTGTCAAAAAAAAAAAAGAAATTAAATAAATAAATAATTAATTAGATATATTTACATTTTTAATTATTGTTATAAAAATTTAATTGAATCCAATACGTTTCCATTAGTGGTTAGACCATTAATTAACACAAAATAATAATAGTGTGTATTTTATTTATAAAAATATTAGAACTTCGAAAGGTTTCGTTTTATAAAATTAACGCGTTTCGATTTACGGAATTTTACGAAAAACGGGCAGAGTTTCCTCTGTTTTTGGACGACCTCGACAACACAAGTTGTCGATATATTTTTCAAAACTCAATAATCAACGCAACATTAAATACTTATACAAGTTTTATAACGAAAATATATATGAGTTTTATACAAGTCTTATACAAGTTTCAAGTAACTAAACATATAAACAATAATAATAAAAATTTGCGTCGTTAAGATTATACCAAGTCTCGGATGACTCGTTGACCCGATAGTTGACCAGTTGACTATTGCTGACCGATCTTGACCCGTTGACTTGCCTTGACCAGTCAGTCCGAGCCGTGAAGCTGCTGAACCGAACCTGGGCATGACCCGAGCTGAAAACTGTCCGAGTGACCCGTGTTGAACGTTTGATCGGGTTTGGCTGACTTTGACCGGGATTGACCCAAACAGAAAGCTAAAACAAGACATGAATCAAGACCCGAAACAGGACCGAACTTGTTGATTGTTTTGACCGAACCCGAAACAAACTTGAATCACTACCCAAGCTCACCCGAGTAAACGGAAAAACGAGTCACACTGGAACAATCCAAAGCAAAAACCAAATATACGTAAAATCCTTACCTAAATTGAGGCTCGAACTGGAATCAGGTTAAATTGAAATCGACCCGAGCTCGCACGAGTGAACAGAAACCGAATCGCCGCCTCTGCCGACGCTGGCTGTCGCCGTGAATGGTGTCGGCCTCCCTTCTCCGTCGACTCTCTCTCTCTCTCCGCGTCTCTCTTTCTCTTCGCGTCTCTCTCTCTCTCTCTTCGCGTCTCTCTCTCTCTCTCTTTCGTCTGTGCTCACGCCGTCATATGCCACTGTACGCCACCACCAGACGGTGGTGGCCGTCCGTTAATTGAGGGATGAAGTGAGGTTGTGGTGGTGTGGTGTTTGACGGGTCATGAACAGTCGACCGCCACCGGATCTATTCCGGTCGTCGGACTGAAACAGAGGGAGTGAAGGGGTGTTTGGTGGTGTATGTTTGAACTTGAATGAGGATGAAGAAATCTCTGTGTTTGATTGTTTAGATTAGGTGTAGACAAGAGAGATGAGAGGGAAAACTTGCAAAGCGGCTGGTGAAATGTAAGGAAATTAGGGTTAGGTTTAATTATACTTTCAATTATTTACCCAAATAGTCCCTCAACTTAATAGTTAACTAAATAGTTAACTTAACTTGGTTTAAGTTGACCTCCTAGAACTAACTCGGTTAACTAAATAACCTTTAAATTATTTAAATTACTTGATCAATTAATATATAGATTTTTTTATAACAAAAATGGATAACTAATTACACAGATAATTAACCATATAAAAACTTTTCGACTGTTATTTAATTCGCGAAAAGTCTACGTTGGTTCGAATTTAGGATTCGAATTTCAAAATGGCTCGGATTTCGGGTATCCATTTTTACGGATGCTACATAAAGATTCGGTTAAATTTGATGTGTATAACAAACCGATTACATGTGTATTTGTTCAAACTTCAACATGTAACCGGTAAATGCGAAATCCGATCATTATAAAGTTTGGGTTTAGTTGTTGTGTATGAAGATAGTAGAATATGTGTATTAGGCCTGCTTACATAGTGTGGCAACCTGATTTGTTTTGTAGTTATGCCAATATCTTCAAATCATGTAGTTTGTCCTGTTTTTGTGCTCAATTGATTTCATTGTGTATTAAAAAATGTGTTGTAATGAGGTTTTTTAAAAAATGGTGTAATCAGTTAACTTAACAGTTTTACTAATACACATGTGTAAGTGACAAAAACATACACATGTGTATTACAGTTGGAAAAACTGATGTCTACATATATATGATGCAATATATATTTTTTTGGCATACTACTGTTTATTAGTTTCTCATATAATTAATGATGAAACCTCTTTGTTTCTAATACACTACCGATTTGGTAGGGTATTAATCTTATTTGTTTCGAATTTTTTTCCTATAGTAAGATCTGGGCCAATGTTTATGTATTGTTCTGCCATAATGTCGCTAAATCATTTCACTATAAAGATACGGTGAAGTTTTGTTCTGAGGCTTTTAAAAAATGGTGTAATATGTTAAGTTAACAGTTGTAATAATACACATGTGTAACTGATAACATACACATGTGTATTAAAGTTTTGTAATGAGGCTTTTAGAAAATGGTGTAATAAGTTATACATGTGTATCAAAGTTGGACAAACTGATATGTACATATATGTATGTGATGCAATATATTGTTTATTTTTTGGCATACTAATGTTTATTGGTCTCTCATATAATTAATGGTGAAACCTCTTTGTTTCTAATACATTCTGAGTTGCCTTGTTGTTGGTTTTATTTAGGTGATTTATAAGGATAAAAAATGAGAACTAGTAAGTGCTATTTGATAAACATTAAATTGCATATGGTTAAATGGCCTTAAATATCGTTAAATGAGGCTGTTAATTTAAAAATGTAGGGCGAAAAAGCGAACGGATAGCGATTAAAAGGAAAGAGAAAGTTAAAAACAACGCAGTAGACCCGATAATATGTTCTGATGATGACGAATGTAAATATTTTGGAGACCTTGATGTGGTGATATGTATTTTAAAGGGTTTATTAGGGATAAAGAGGTTTACTATGACATGAGCATTATCTAACTGAGTTACGTTATGTGCAGCTGACAGAATGAGGAAGGGAGTCGTCAAGAACCTTGATGATGCTCGGGTGATGAATTCGCTCTCTGACGATGACTTTGAATCAAGTGCTGGTAAGAGACTGTAGATTAAAAGTTGTATTGTTGTTATAATATTTTATTTGGTAGACAGTTAAAGTTTATTTTAAACATTATATATTTGGTTTCGTAGGTGAGAAGATGGACACAAACCAGCAGGTTTCTTCACAGAGATCTGAATACTTCCGCAAATTACAAGAAAAGTGGCGTAAAGAAGAGTGTATGGGTAGTTAAAATGTTATGCTTCTATAAGTTCTACGACTTACATTTGTTTTCCGAATAACCAATGTTATTTTTTTTGTTACTTGTAGCCATCCGTAAACAGGAAGCAACCAAAGATGAAACTGCAGGACAAAACACAAAGAAATTAAACAAAGAAGATATTCAACATGTGAAAAGAAAAGGCAAACGAGCAAAAAGAACGAGTGAATACAAGGTTAAAGCAGTACGTGTTCCATTTATGGATAACTCAGAAGGTATGCAGGCGATTTACAGTAATAAGTTTACAACAATATTAGGATAATTGTTTTGATTTGATGTTGAAGAGAACGAAGCCAATAGGGAAGGAAAAATTGGAACTGATGGCGTTGGGAAAAAAGGGTATATACACTTATGTATTGGGATATTATAGATATAGTGTATGTCCTTTATCATAGTGAATGTCCTTTATCATATTGTATTTGGGATAACGTTAACCATATCCAGTGTTCTTTTGCTATGAATATTACGGTGACATTGATGTTCGTTGTGCATGTTAAGTAAATACTAAAGATGTATGACATTCTAATTTATATGAACGCTATTCTATACACATGGGGGGGGGGGGCAACACAGTTTCATATGTACCTCTAAAATTACGAAAACCAAATACACACATGTTATTGTAAAAACTATTTACCTACAGGAATATAGTAGATGCAAATGCACATGCATAACCCGAAACATTGCCTCCTACTCTATTATTAGTTACTGTAAACTGTATGCCATATTGCGACCCAGCTGAGAACACGTGTACATTTGTCGATGAACAAACCCTTTAATTCCACATGGAATCTAATAGTAGATGAAAATGCGACTTCAATTAGCTTCACGCATGTTGCATCATTTGTAAACTCAAAACCTGAATGCCGAAAAAATACACTGCTGACTTCTCTATTAATTTGTACCTGTTATAAAACCATTTTGACAAGGAATTTTCAAATTCAGCAACTGCTGGGATTACGTACAACACATACAAAAGTGCAGCGCTAAACATTCTAAACCCGCTGGAATACGAATACACATGACCAGCGACCAGTTATACCCTTATAACCTATTGGACTACTTGTAAATGTAACGTGTATCACATATCGCGAGTCAATAGAGGCCACGTGAAGATTGTCAATACACAATCATGTATAATGGATAAAACTTAAAAACCCATATACTCCAGTAATATAAGTTATACTAAAAACATATATCAACACCGAAAAAGCATGAAAACGAAATTACGCTAAAAACGAGTTTGAGCTAACATCAACGATCATGTTTAAAAAACATAGAACAACTGAAGGAGAACATGAAAAAAAAATCTGAATGTTGTTATGCTTTACGCAACCTATTCTTCACTACCAAAATCGCCGGAGACATATTCTTCAGTTTCGGATTCTTCATATACGCCGTCTTCTTCATCCGTTGACGAATCGTCCTTAACCGGGTCACCCTTTTTAAGCGGACAATTCCGCTTACCATGACCCCTAACCCGTTTGTTGCAAAAATTGCATTTCCGCCTTGGTTTTTTACTTTTCTTAATTGCTTTCTCCCTGATGTGTTCAAAATGTAACATATAAATTTCATCAAATGAGGCATAAAACTAACCCTTTTTTAGTACTAATGTTGGAAAAAGTGTGCTTTTGTCTTCCTTTTGTATTTTCAGGATTAAATGAGCTCAAATTAACAAAAGAAGCAAAAAGACATCAAAATCTAACATAAATACAAGAAAAGGAACAAGACGTGGCATGCCCGACCCCACAACAGCATCTTCCCAAGCAAAACAAGAGATCAGAAGCCTGAACATGCCCCGTGCTCAGCCAGCACGGGGGCGTGCCCAAGTGTCAGCAGAAAAGACAAAGTGCTAGAAGCTTCTATTGCCCACCACAGGGCCGTGCTCAGCGGACACGGGGCCGTGGTCAACTATAAGATTCGCACAATGCAGCAAATCTTCATAGTACAAAGATTCTTCTGCACACGGGGTCGTGCTCAGCGGACACGAGGGCGTGGTCAACTAATAAGACAAAGCTGCATTTAATGAAGAAAGAGAGGATGTGGACACGGGGCCGTGCCCACTAGACACGGGGCCGTGCCCGAGCTTCTGTTCAGCCTATAAATAGAAGTGCTTGGCTCAAGCTCAAACCATCCCTTGGCACACCACCTCTCTCACACTTCACCCACCACCCACCACCACCATAACACCATCATCCACCACCATCATCCATTGTCCATCATAGAGTGTGTGAGTCGTCTCGGGATCCAAGATTGATCGTAAGAGTTCTTGACAATCAAGGCCATGTTTGCCTAAGTCTCTTACATCACTTGGTGAAGACAAAGTGTCTAGTGTAATACTTTTTATTTCTAATCTTTTGCACTTTTTACTTGGTTTTGTATTAATGACTTTAATAACTAGTTGCTTATGTTGAAGGTGATCTTTCCTTATCGTTTGTCCGTGGTGTCTTGGCATTATTTTACTGTCTATATAAAATAAAAGATTTTCACCATTCATATCTCCACGGTCTATATGGAGGTATGTTGGCTACCTGGTCGGGGGTTAAGGGAACGGTTTGGTAAAGGTCTTGCCATTGTTCAGCGTTTAGAGGTCCTGCAATGGACCTGGGTCAAATTTAGTAGGACCTCCTTCAATACTTAACGGTATTGGATGGCGGGGGTCCAAACTCTTTGATCCCCTCGGGAAAGTCAAGTTCTCAAAAAGGTTATATTTTTACAAATTTACAACCGATAGCGTCGTGATAAAAAGAACCAACATAAGAAAATTATGAAAAGGCATGACAAGCTTAGTTAAAATTTGATTATATATACTTGATCACATAAAAACCCATTCCCACAAAAGTGAGTTTTGAGCCTTTATTGAGCAAACACTTACATATCATTTTACTAAATGCTCATTTTCGTTTCTTGTGTGAATAGCCGCTTGGTTCTTACGACTCTAGAACTTGCCATGACGATACATTCCCAATCCTTACCAACTTAAACCTGAGTAAGTAAATGATGGAGGCATTAGGACTAACCCCTTTTTATTTCTACACCATTATTTTTCTTTTTTTTTAACCACCTACCCAAAATCCCCCTAGTTAGCCCCTTTGAGCCTAAACCTTTTCATTTCATAACCCAAACCAAACACCCTTTTTACCCACCAAAACCTTTTTTCATTTTTAACCCTTTGTTTTAGTAACAAGTTCGGTTCTTCATATGACTTTTCAAAAAAAAAAAATTGTGTTGATGATGAAGCAAAAGAAAATAAACAAACAAGTTCATCAAAAATAACTTTGTTTGAATAAATAGCTTCATCAAAAGAAAAGTTACAAAAATAGAAAGTCTTACGAAAACCGAAACTTGTTACGCTTTTCGCCCTTTTTCTACTAACCACTAACCACCAACCCAACCACCTACCTTTAACCCAAGCCTAACCCTTAAACCGCAAAGTCCTCTTGATATTTACAAAGGTATATAAGTTAAAAAGGAGGAGGATTGATCGCTTGGTGATGCGTGTGAAGTGTTATATATATTAGGTGTATATTTTAAGCCCCTTTAACACTTATTTTAGCCAAGTTTTAAATTTATAAAACACGATATTTCATTAACACTAAACACACATATGGGCAAGTGCACCCATCGTGAGCGTAGTATAGTGTTGGTAAGATACCGAGGTCGTCCAAGGACACAAGAGCTTTTAGTACCGGTTTATCCTCAACGTCTAATCAAAATAAAAAGTTTAGAAAAAGATTTTTAAACTAAGAAAAATAAAAACTAACTAAAATGCTGAAAATAAAATAAAAATAAAAACAGATAGACAAGATGAATCACTTGGTTCCGACTCGTATCTAGTATAACCTTTGATTATTTCCGCACTTTTGCACATAATTAAGAGATTATCTTAGTTATTGTAGTAGGCCCCTCTTTTGAAGGTGACGTTACCCTCACCCCAGTAGTTTGAGTCAGCAAGGATACAATCCTAAAAGGGTGGATTATTGGAAGATAATGAATTAAGTTATTAATGCAGTATTATGGTAGGCCCCGCTTTTGGCGGTGACGTTACCCTCGACTAAGTAGTCTGAGTCAGCAGGGATACAGTCCTAAATAGCCGGGTTATAGTATTAATAGTAGTTAACTTATGAGAGGGTCAAAGAGTTTGGACCCCCGCCATCCAATACCGTGAAGTATTGAAGGAGGTCCTACTAAATTTGACCCAGGTCTATTGCAGGACCTCTAAACGCTGAACAATGGCAAGACCTTTACCAAACCGTTCCCTTAACCCCCGACCAGGTAGCCAACATACCTCCATATAGACCGTGGAGATATGAATGGTGAAAATCTTTTATTTTATATAGACAGTAAAATAATGCCAAGACACCACGGACAAACGATAAGGAAAGATCACCTTCAACATAAGTAACTAGTTATTAAAGTCATTAATACAAAACCAAATAAAAAGTGCAAAAGATTAGAAATAAAAAGTATTATACTAGACACTTTGTCTTCACCAAGTGATGTAAGAGACTTAGGCAAACATGGCCTTGATTGTCAAGAACTCTTACGATCAATCTTGGATCCCGAGACGACTCACACACTCTACGATGGACAATGGATGATGGTGGTGGATGATGGTGTTGTGATGGTGGTGGGTGGTGGATGAAGTGTGAGAGAGGTGGTGTGCCAAGGGATGAGTTGAAATGAAACCAAGCACTCCTATTTATAGGCTGAACAGAAGGCTGGGCACGGCCCCGTGCTTGTCTGCCAATCTCTCTCTTCATTAATTGTAATTTGCAATTACAATTAATGCGCCTGCTGTACTTTCGACACGCCCCCGTGTCCGCTGGACACGGCCCGTGGTGGGCAATAGAAGCTTCTATAGGTTTGTCTTTTCTGCTGCTTCTTGGGCACGGCCCCATGCTGGCTGAGCACGGCCCGTGTTCAGTCTTCTGCCTTTTCTATTTTGCTTGGGAAGATGTCGTTGAGGGGTCGGGCAATCCACTTATGTTCCTTTTCTTGTATTTATGTTGGATTTAGCTGTCTTTTTGCTTCTTTTGTGTTTTTGAGCTCATTTAATCCTGAAAATACAAAAGGAAGACAAAAACACTCTTTTTCCAATATTAGTACTTAAAAGGGTTAGTTTTATGCCTCATTTGATGTAATTTATATGTTGCATTTTACACACATCAAATACCCCCACACTTGAACTTTTGCTTGTCCTCAAGCAAAACTCCTTAATATGTGGCTTACACTCCCAAATGGAATGGGTAGAAGAGAAGGTTTTGGGCTTGTCGTAGAGTGTCGGGATATCCAAGATCTTTTTGGGTTTTATTTTTATCTATTTACAATCCTATTCGTAATGATTTATTTAAAACGTTTCATAGGAAAAATTACTTATTTGGGCATAACATGCCTTTTTAAAATTCCATTTATATACAAGTTCACATACCTCACGGGAGAAATCACTCACACTCGGCTGAAGGTGTATTTTTAGTGAATCACTCGAGAGCGGCATGGAACTTATTCCTACCATAAGCTTGCCAAGCAATCAATCCTCCTCCTTTTTAACTTTTACACCTTTGTAAATATCAAGAGGACTTTGTGGGTTAAGGGTTAGGCTTGGGTTAAAGGTAGGTGGTTGGGTTAGTGGTTAGTAGAAAAAGGGTGAAAAAGCGTAACAAGTGTCGGTTTTCGTAGGACTTTCTATTTTTTGTATCTTTTTATTTAGATGAAGCTTTTATTCAAACAAAGTTATTTTTGATGAACTTGTTTGTTTATTTTCTTTTTACTTCATCATCAACACATTTTTTTTTATCATACGAAAAACCGAACTTGTTACTAAAACAAAGGGTTAAAAATAAAAAGGTTTTGGTGGGTAAAAGGGTTTTTGGTTTGGGTTATGAAATGAAAAAGGTTTAGGCTCAAAGGGGCTAACTAGGGGGATTTTTGGGTAGGTGGTAAAAGAAAAAGAAAAATAATGGTGTAGAAATAAAAAGGGTTAGTCCTAATGCCTCCATCATTTACTTACTCGGGTTTAAGTTGATAAGGACTGGGAATGTATCGTCATGGCAAGTTCTAGAGTCGTAAGAACCAAGCGGCTATTCACACAAGAAACGAAAAATGAGCATTTAGTCTAAAGATGTAAATTTGTATGCTCAATAAAGGCTCAAAACTCACTTTTGTGGGAATGGGTTTTTATGTGATCAAGTATATATAATCAAATTTTAACTAAGTTTGCCATGCCTTTTCATAATTTTCTTATGTTGGTTCTTTTTATCACTACGCTATCGGTTGTAAATTCGTAAAAATATAACCTTTTTGAGAACTTGAATTTCCCGAGTTAAACCTAGACAAGAAAAAAATGAAATTTTTGAAAAAAAAAATTGGGGTGATTAGCGGTTCCAATAGAGTTTTGTGTAAGGCTTGTATTTAGGACTTGCAAAAATTGGGGCGTGTCGGGTGAACACGGCCCGTGTCCAGTTACCTGAACTGGGCGTTTTTCTGCAGGGGGTTCAGCACGGGGCCGTGTTGGTTGGGCACGGCCCGTGTTGAACCTTCTGTAATGGAGAGAACTGTCGGGTTGCCTTGTTCTTGTGCATGAGGTCATTTTTCTTGTTCCCTTTTTCATCCCTTACCACCATGAGTGTGTTTTACTTATTAAAAACCATCCAAACTTTAAAAACCACCATTTCATTGCATCATAGAGAGATCTTACATAGTCCTAAATTTAAACTAGATAAAACAAAGAAATAATAAACCATGGAGTTCTAGCCTCTACTTTATTTTAATTAGCAAAATTTCCAAGAAGCAACGAATCTTGGTTAGACAAGGCCTTTTTAGAACTCCTTCTTCCGGGTGCGGCTCTCCTCATATGTCGGCGAGCCACTCCTCCACCTCCCTTGGAAGGAGAAAAGAAGGCTCATTGGCATTGGTTTGAGGAGTTTCGATTTCCACCGGGATCTCTTGTTGGTGTTCCACGGGAGGTTCCGCTGGCAAATCTTCCCACCCGGTAGGGTTGTTAATTCCGAGTGCCAGGTTCCAATCCTGTTGAGGGAGGACTGGTTCCATCGGGGGTGCTACAAGAATATTTAACCTCTGGTGCAAGAGGTTAATTTCTTGGAAGCTGCTTTCAAGTCCCATCGTAAGATCGTTAATACGGTCGATTAGGACCTCCTCTACTGATGTCATTTCGTCGAGAGCCTCCCTTAATGCTATCACATAGTGCACAAGTGTAGCTTCAATGGAGGGTCTCCTTCCTCTTCGGCTGTTTGACGAATGCACAGAAAATGTTTCGTTGTTTTCACTCGACATCCTACGAAAAATAAACTGAAAATAGTTTATTTAATGAAACAGTGACCGGACACGGCCCCGTGCTCATTGAGCACGGCCCCGTGTTCATCTTTCTGCAGAATTTTGGAGCAAGGAAACTTGGATTTTTAAGTTATTTTTCTGAACTTGTGGGTCTTTTTAGTCACTAATAACTTAAAACAATGTTACATAACATGTTTTTACCAAGATTCCTTGAACAAAACTCATTAATCCTTACCATAAAGTTGGAAGAATTCAAACTTTTAATGGTAGTTCTTTGGAGAAAGATGGAGAAGAAGGAAATGGCTAAAAGAGGAAAGGACAAGATGGGTTGTTGGAACCTTCTTTTAGACTTACCTAGGATATTTGAGAGAAGATTCCTTCAAATCTCTGTCCCAAGTTGGTCTAAATGTGCAGAATTCTTGGCTGCATTTATAGAAAACGACAGCATCCTGGACACGGCCCCGTGTCCATTGGACACGGCCCCGTGTGCAGGTGGAATTCTGACATAGTTTGTCCGTATTCTGACGTACTAATTCAATGTTTTAAATACCGGTATGAACCGGCCGGTTATACCGGTTGAACCGGATATCGAACACGAATCCGGTACGATAAAGGCCGGTAAAACCCGAATACGGTATGTCTTACGTACCAGCGGTTAATCCGGTTCTACCGGTTCAAACCGTTGAACCGGTTTGCATTATCTTAAGATTTGATTTCTTAATTTTAATAAAATACGATATTAAGGTAATATTGATCTTCCATATTTTCGGTAATTAACCTGGTGTCTTCTATTCTAATATTTTATCGTTGTTAAAACTGTTACTCACCTTGTACAATGTAATATTGTTTATAAATAATAAAAATATTCTTAAAATGCCTAATAGGTTACAATAAAAATAGTTGTTTTTAGATAAAAGCATGATCAGTTACATAAATTCAAGTTGAGATTTGATTGTTTTTTTAGATGAATTTGTATTTTATGGAATTTATAAGGTTAACTAGTAACCCGGTTCAACCGCCCGATACAACCCGGTTCAACCAGTTAAACCATTTTAGAGCACAACCTGGTATGACTTAAAAACCGGTTTTTAAAACATTGTACTAATTAGAAGGGAATCTTTTGATGGACACGGGGGCGTGTTGGCTGGACACGGCCCCGTGTCGAAGGACTGTTTTATGAAGTTGTCTAGTTTTTCTAAGGAACTTACTAGTATCGGGTGGCTCCTGATTGGTTGGAACAACCCCAAAGTGCCTAAGATACCTTAATTGTCCTAGACTAAGGCGAGAACGCAAGAGGTTGTCGGTGAGGGTAATTCCTATTTTCATTGTAGGTGGACAAGTCCAACCCTTTCCCGGGCTCTCGTTAAAGAAGGTGTATGCCGAATCGCTCAGGTCTATGTATGCACCGAACGAAGTCGATGGAGAGTCCTTCACGGCACAATCGACACAGGGACGACTATCCTCCAAGTCTTTGCTAGGTATGAAGGTATTTTCGGGAGCAACGAGGTTGTCGGAATGCGGTTCCAACATTTCTTCATGGTTATAGTCTTGGGGTGGATCAATAAAGTCCTTCCCAAGCTCTTCTAACCAATTCAGAACTAGCTCTTCTAGTTGAAATAACTCGTCAAGGAGCATTTCTCCTAGAATATCTGGCTGGGCGCACTCGAGGGAGAAATAGTGCTTATTTTTACTTTCGCCCCTCTTAAGGTTATAAGGAATCGGTGGGTCTATGTAGTGGGGCCTATAATTTAGAAAGTAACATTTTAATTCTTTATGTTCGCCTCCACATAATTGACACCACGTACCATAAGAGTGCCGAAAGTAAAAACAATTACTATCACTCATGTTTATGTCAGAAATTACCAACCGCCGGGATCTAACGGTTCTGTTTTCAGTAACTGAAACTTGGGCACGTGTGAAGTGTTATATATATTAGGTGTATATTTTAAGCCCCTTTAACACTTATTTTAGCCAAGTTTTAAATTTATAAAACACGATATTTCACTAACACTAAACACACATATGGGCAAGTGCACCCATCGTGAGCGTAGTATAGTGTTGGTAAGATACCGAGGTCGTCCAAGGACACAAGAGCTTTTAGTACCGGTTTATCCTCAACGTCTAATCAAAATAAAAAGTTTAGAAAAAGATTTTTAAACTAAGAAAAATAAAAACTAACTAAAATGCTGAAAATAAAATAAAAATAAAAACAGATAGACAAGATGAATCACTTGGTTCCGACTCGTATCTAGTATAACCTTTGATTATTTCCGCACTTTTGCACATAATTAAGAGATTATCTTAGTTATTGTAGTAGGCCCCTCTTTTGAAGGTGACGTTACCCTCACCCCAGTAGTTTGAGTCAGCAAGGATACAATCCTAAAAGGGTGGATTATTGGAAGATAATGAATTAAGTTATTAATGCAGTATTATGGTAGGCCCCGCTTTTGGCGGTGACGTTACCCTCGACTAAGTAGTCTGAGTCAGCAGGGATACAGTCCTAAATAGCCGGGTTATAGTATTAATAGTAGTTAACTTATGAGGGGGTCAAAGAGTTTGGACCCCCGCCATCCAATACCGTGAAGTATTGAAGGAGGTCCTACTAAATTTGACCCAGGTCCATTGCAGGACCTCTAAACGCTGAACAATGGCAAGACCTTTACCAAAACGTTCCCTTAACCCCCGACCAGGTAGCCAACATACCTCCATATAGACCGTGGAGATATGAATGGTGAAAATCTTTTATTTTATATAGACAGTAAAATAATGCCAAGACACCACGGACAAACGATAAGGAAAGATCACCTTCAACATAAGTAACTAGTTATTAAAGTCATTAATACAAAACCAAATAAAAAGTGCAAAAGATTAGAAATAAAAAGTATTATACTAGACACTTTGTCTTCACCAAGTGATGTAAGAGACTTAGGCAAACATGGCCTTGATTGTCAAGAACTCTTACGATCAATCTTGGATCCCGAGACGACTCACACACTCTACGATGGACAATGGATGATGGTGGTGGATGATGGTGTTGTGATGGTGGTGGGTGGTGGATGAAGTGTGAGAGAGGTGGTGTGCCAAGGGATGAGTTGAAATGAAACCAAGCACTCCTATTTATAGGCTGAACAGAAGGCTGGGCACGGCCCCGTGCTTGTCTGACAATCTCTCTCTTCATTAATTGTAATTCGCAATTACAATTAATGCGCCTGCTGTACTTTCGACACGCCCCCGTGTCCGCTGGACACGACCCGTGGTGGGCAATAGAAGCTTCTATAGGTTTGTCTTTTCTGCTGCTTCTTGGGCACGACCCCGTGCTGGCTGAGCACGGCCCGTGTTCAGTCTTCTGCCTTTTCTATTTTGCTTGGGAAGATGCCGTTAGGGGGGTCGGGCAATCCACTTATGTTCCTTTTCTTGTATTTATGTTGGATTTAGCTGTATTTTTGCTTCTTTTGTGTTTTTGAGCTCATTTAATCCTGAAAATACAAAAGGAAGACAAAAACACTCTTTTTCCAATATTAGTACTTAAAAAGGGTTAGTTTTATGCCTCATTTGATGTAATTTATATGTTGCATTTTACACACATCACTTGGCAAGCCTATGGTAGGAGTAAGTTCAATGCCGCTCTCGAGTGATCCACAAAAATACATTTCCGGCCGAGTGTTGAGTGATCCCCGTGAGGTATGTGAACTTGTATATAAATAGAATTTTAAAAAGGCATGTTATGCCCTAATAAGTAATTTATCTTATGAAAAGTTTTATATAAATCATGACGAATAGGATTGTAAATGAATAAAAATAAAGTTAAATAAAGAATCTTGGAAATCCCGACACTCTATGACAAGCCCAAAACCTTCTTTTCTACCCATTCCATTTGGGAGTGTAAATAGCCACATATTAAAGAGTTTTGCTTGAGGACAAGCAAAGATTCAAGTGTGGGGGTATTTGATGTGTTCAAAATGTAACATATAAATTTCATCAAATGAGGCATAAAACTAACCCTTTTTTAGTACTAATGTTGGAAAAAGTGTGCTTTTGTCTTCCTATTGTATTTTCAGGATTAAATGAGCCCAAATTAACAAAAGAAGCAAAAAGACATCAAAATCTAACATAAATACAAGAAAAGGAACAAGACGTGGCATGCCCGACCCCACAACAGCATCTTCCCAAGCAAAACAAGAGATCAGAAGCCTGAACACGCCCCGTGCTCAGCCAGCATGGGGGCGTGCCCAAGTGTCAGCAGAAAAGACAAAGTGGTAGAAGCTTCTATTGCCCACCACGGGGCCGTGCTCAGCGAACACGGGGCCGTGGTCAACTATAAGATTCGCACAATCCAGCAAATCTTCATAGTACAAAGATTCTTCTGCACACGGGGTCGTGCTCAGCGGACACGGGGGCGTGGTCAACTAATAAGACAAAGCTGCATTTAATGAAGAAAGAGAGGATGTGGACACGGGGCCGTGCCCACTAGACACGGGGCCGTGCCCGAGCTTCTGTTCAGCCTATAAATAGAAGTGCTTGGCTCAAGCTCAAACCATCCCTTGGCACACCACCTCTCTCACACTTCACCCACCACCCACCACCACCATAACACCATCATCCACCACCATCATCCATTGTCCATCATAGAGTGTGTGAGTCGTCTCGGGATCCAAGATTGATCGTAAGAGTTCTTGACAATCAAGGCCATGTTTGCCTAAGTCTCTTACATCACTTGGTGAAGACAAAGTGTCTAGTGTAATAATTTTTATTTCTAATCTTTTGCACTTTTTACTTGGTTTTGTATTAATGACTTTAATAACTAGTTGCTTATGTTGAAGGTGATCTTTCCTTATCGTTTGTCCGTGGTGTCTTGGCATTATTTTACTGTCTATATAAAATAAAAGATTTTCACCATTCATATCTCCACGGTCTATATGGAGGTATGTTGGCTACCTGGTCGGGGGTTAAGGGAACGGTTTAGTAAAGGTCTTGCCATTGTTCAGCGTTTAGAGGTCCTGCAATGGACCTGGGTCAAATTTAGTAGGATCTCCTTCAATACTTAACGGTATTGGATGGCGGGGGTCCAAACTCTTTGATCCCCTCATAAGTTAACTACTATTAATACTATAACCCGGCTATTTAGGACTGTATCCCTACTGACTCAGACTACTTAGTCGAGGGTAACGTCACCTCCAAAAGAGGGGCCTACCATAATTTGCATTAATAACTTAATTAATTATCTTCCAATAATCGACCCTTTTAGGATTGTATCCTTGCTGACTCAAACTACTGGGGTGAGGGTAACGCCACCTTCAAAAGAGGGGCCTACTACAATAACTAAGATAATCTCTTAAATATGTGCAAAAGTGCGGAAATAATCAAAGGTTACACTAGATACGAGTCGGAACCAAGTGATTCATCTTGTCTATCTGTTTTTCTTTTATTTTTATTTTCAGCATTTTAGTTAGTTTTTATTTTTCTTAGTTAAAAACATTTTTCTAAACTTTTTATTTTGATTAGACGTTGAGGATAAACCGGTACTAAAAACTCTTGTGTCCTTGGACGACCTCGGTATCTTACCAACGCTATACTACGCTCACGATGGGTGCACTTGCCCATATGTGTGTTTAGTGTTAGTAAAATATCGTGTTTTATAAATTTAAAACTTGGCTAAAAATAAGTGTTAAAGGGGCTTAAAATATACACCTAATATATATAACACTTCACACGCATCACTCCCCCAGTCCAATTGTATCATAACAAAGCATAAACTGCACCAACGTATTGTGGGGGCTGGAATTTACTTTAAACATATGATTAACACTTTCGCATCTAGAGGTGGTCTTCATAAGGCAACACATAGGTATATCACGAAAATAGCATGGAATCCACTGTTCCCTAATAGCGTACATTTCATTTATCCATTCATGACCTTCCAAACCATACTTAGTCATCAGTAAGTTCCATCTCTTTTCAAACCTATGTGTTTCTGTGTAAACATTCCACACTAGTTTGTGGACCTTTTTCTTTAACTCTACATTCTTTTCATCACTGCCCTTTATCTACACATAAGATAAAGAATGAATCGTTATGTTAGTTTCGTATTAAAAAGACCCGTCGTTCTACATACATAACTGTACATATGCGTATATCAGTACCTGATGGTTTTATAAGACATATAAACGACACCTATGTTACCTAAATGCAATTACATATTTGAAAATATAGTTAACAAACCTTAGCTGGTATTTTATTGGTGATATGCCACATACATAGTCTATGTACGGACTTATCAAAGACACTGTTCACAGCTTGTTTCATGGCGCAATATTGATCGGTTAAAATCATAAGTGGTTGTTTTCCATGGTGAGCTTCAAGAAACTTTTGTAACAGCCACGTGTATGATTCAATGGTTTCATTGTGGATCAATCCATCCTCGAAAATTGTTCACTTTTTAAGGGCAGCAAATACAAATAATAAACCCCACAATATACAAGTAAAATGACCACACGTTTACAAATACATAGTTGTATGATGTTTTGTTTAGTTTTTTGATGCACAATGAAATTGATTGAGATACTGGCATAACTACAAAACAAACAAGGATATATTCTTGTAGCAGCAAAACTGCATACAAACTTATATAGACACATGTTTAAAAATTGTACCTTGATGATCAATGGAAGCTAAAAATGCATGATCTTCTTCTGGTCGTTCGGAGCCATGAGGACTTAACAAATTGGCTGAAACAACAGCCTAATCGTTCGTGTTCGTGTCTGCCAAAAATTAGAAATCCTTAGTATAACAAAATAAGAATTAAACTGGAAACAAACTTATATACACTAATGTTTAAAAAATAAACCTTGATGATCCATGGAAGCTACGTACACATGATCTTCCCCTAGCCGTTCGGGGCTATGAGGAATTAAGGAATTGGCTGGCAAATTGTCCGGGTTCGGGTCTGACATAATTTATAAATCCGTAGTAGATCAAAATAAGAATGAAACGAACTGGCTAATGGTATGAAGAATCGAGATGAGAAGAAGAATCTGAAAAAAAAATATGCAGGTGGTTGTTTTTTACGTAAGATAATTTGCAATTGAACATGGTGGGTGGTTATTTTTTTCTGATAACTGCACATAATTTAAAAAAAAACGAAAATTATAATTAAATCTATATATGTTAAAAGACAATCCTACCTTTAAGTTATAGTTGATAAGATCTATGGCCAGGATTTATTCGTTTTTGTTCATAAAAATGAAGGGTTCACAAATGAACCCAATCCTATATATATATATATATATATATATATATATATATATAAACATATATTAAAAACCAACTTGCTCTAATTAACAATTGACCATTTAAAACAACAATTTCTAATAATATAAAAAAATATAAAATGCAAAAATTTAGGTATTATTTACTTAAATTTAAAATAAATACTTATATTATTTTAATTGTAGAACAATTATTATTATTTTCCAAAAAAAATGTGAGTGCGAGTTTATGGGTTCGGTCCTGTACGCCACTTTATACAAAGCCAATATTTTTCATACCACTTTTCTAGAATTTCCTATTTATTTATTTCATTTATATTTCCACATTATAAATTTCCAACATTGTTATACAAAAAGTAGTTGTACTAGAGGCTTAGGGGAATTTTCAAATAATTTTGATATTATACTAATATATTGTTATGCATAAAGGAGTTGTACTAGAGGCTTAGGGGAGTTTTCAAAATAAATTTGTTATTATACTTTTAACTAAAAAGTATTTGGTTTTTTTTTTACTTTTAATCCAACAGTATTCATCTTTTGCAAATTTAACTTCACAACTTTTTTACTTTCAACTTTGGACTTCTACTTTTCATGTTTTGCAAATTTTTGTTTATGTTTCGCTCAAAATTTTGCGACACACGGTGCAACGTGCGTATATGGTTCAACGTTTTTACGTTTTCTTCTAAATTTTGCGACTTAACACGACGCAACGTGCGTGTTGAAATATAAAGAGTTTTATTATAATTCATATTACAAACATATTAATATTGGGTCGAATACTTGTATCATGGCATATTGTTAGGCTCAGTTTGTTATTGGGCTGTTTCGGTTGTTACATAGTTTGTTATGGGCCAAGGGATTTTATGTGCAGATCATGATGTCCAGGGGCTTAATTAAAAGGTAACTTGTATTCACCGCTGCTATATAAGAGATGAGAGAGAAGAAGAAGCTCAATTGTTCGAGATATTTCCTAGGGTTTTCTCTTTCGATTCTCTCTGTACTTGTTCATCTGCCATTGTAGATCTCTGTGTTGAGATCACTATTGTCTTAGAGATTGTGTTAATCTCTGCGTCTGTATCCTTTGTATTTCTTTTGTACTTTGATTTGTATTCAACAGATTACTTAAATCTGTTGAATCAGTACTTTGTATTGTTAAGATCTCATATTCTTGAGATCTAGGGTTTTGGTTGGGATTTTCTGGGTTGGCTAAGTAATAAAACTTTTGTCACCTGTTTTGTCACTATTTCTGGTGTGTTTGTATTGTTCAAGTTTAGATCTATACCATTTTACATGGTATCAGAGCATCTCAAGCTCTGGATTACAGATCTAAGACTTTCGCTGTTAGAGTTTGTTGTATTTTTTACTGATTTGTTGTTTGCTTTTGTAGATCTTTAGTTTTTTGTTGATCTTGGGAAGTGTGACGGTGTAGATCTTGGAGTATATCTTCTCGATCTTGGTGTGTGAAGGCTGCGTTGGTCTCTGAAACCCTAGAAAGCTTCAGATCAAACTGACCAGTTTATATTGTCTGCTTATCTTCTTTGTATGATCTGTAACCCTAGAAGGTTACACTTTCATATTAGCTTGGAACGCAAAGTTGTAAGATTGTTCTTGTCCCTTTCTTTTTTTTTTCCAACATCATATCTGCTGTGTCTAGGTATCTTGTTTACCGGACTAGTCGGGCCGGCACTTGATCGAGTCTGTCTCTGTGTTGTTGTCTTTTGTTGTGTCTTGCATAGTTTTTGGTCCTGCAACTGTATTATGCTTGTCCAGGCACCTATAGAGTGATGACCCTGGAATCTGGCCTCTAATACAGTCTTGTTGCTGTCTACATTGTATCTGATTGATTGTTTGTCTGTTGTATTTTTTGATTTTCTGTTTGTCTGTTGTATTATTTGATTCCCTGTTTGTGAATCTATATTGTATCTGATTGATTGTTTGTCTGTTGTGTTGTTTGATTCTCTGTTTGTGAATCTTTATCTGTTATTCTTGTTTGTAAACATGACTGATACTGATCCTACAGATCCTGGTACGTCTCAGACTTTGATAAGTAAGTTAGATATTGGAGATCCGTTATATCTTCATCCTAGTGACTCTAGTGCTTTGACTATTGTTAGTGTTGAGTTGAAGGGTACTGAAAACTATTATGTCTGGTCTAGTTCTATGAAATTGGCTTTAGAAGCCAAAAATAAGTTTGGTTTTATTGATGGTAAATGTGAAAGATCCACTGAGGATCATGTGCTTGCTAGTCAGTGGGATAGGTGTAACTCTGTGGTGTTAACTTGGCTTTTGAACTCTGTGTCTGAGGAACTATTTTTGGGTTAAGTATTTTCTAAATATGCCTCAGAGGTTTGGGAGGATTTAAAGGAAACCTATGACAAGATAGATGGTTCTGTGGTTTATGATTTGTATAAAAAAATAAACTGTATTTCTCAAAATGGTTCTACTGTGGCTGATTATTATAATAGACTAACTACTATGTGGAAACAGTTTGATGCCATGCTTAAACTGCCCACATGTTCTTGTAAAGCAGCTAAAGATTATAATGATTTTTCAATGTTAATCAAACTAATGCAATTTCTCATGGGGTTAGATGATGTTTATCAACCAGTAAGAACTAATTTGTTAACCAGAGAAGAATTTCCATCTGTCAAGGTTGCTTTTTCTGTGGTTTCTAGGGAGGAATCACATAGATTGTCTAGTAGTGGGTCAAAAGGTCAGAATGTGTCTTTTGTATCTAAATCAAATCAGACTTTTGAATCAAAGAAAAAAGTGCATAATCAAAGAGGACCTAATCCAAACTTAAAATGTACACATTGTAATATGATTGGTCATAATGTTGATAGATGCTTTGAGATTGTTGGTTATCCTCTAGGTTTTAAGAAAAGAACTAACATTATATCTGGTAAAAACACATTCACTAATAAGTCTAATGCTACTGTTGGATCATCTGCTAGTGTGTCTACTTCTGGTTTGCCTTTTACATCTGAACAGATAGCAAAGTTGTTAAGTTTAGTTGGTGAGAAATCTGGTGTGGAGTCATCAAATGTAGGAGGTGAGTCCTTTACTGTTAATAGTTTTGTTAGTTGTTCTAGTTCTATATTCTTTGGAGGTATCTTTAGTTGGATAGTTGACTCTGGGGCTAGTCAACACATGGTTAATAGTGATAAAGATATGTTTAATACAATAGATGTTTCTGAATTTGATCTTAAAGTTGGTCATCCAAATGGTACTAATGTTAAAGTTTTGAAAATTGGTAATATCAAGTTAATGGATAATATCATTTTAAAAGATGTGTTTTATGTCCCAGGGTATAATGTTAATCTGTTGTCTGTTCATAGATTAGCCAAAGATAATAATATTGATGTTGTGTTTAATGAGAATAGTTGTATATTACAGGATTCCAAATCAAGGAGAATCCTGGTGACTGGTAGTCAAGACAGTGGTCTATATTTTGTTGGTAATAATGGTAATTCTGTGAATGTTTGCTTTAATAGTTTTGTTAAGTCAAGTTTGTGGCATAGCAGATTAGGTCACCCATCTGATCAAGTGCTAGCTGTGTTAAAAGAGAATTTTGATGTTAAGAGTATTGAACATGGTCCCTGTGATGTTTGTCATAGGGCTAAACAAGTTAGGGTTCCTTTTCCGTTGAGTGAACATAAAACTAAGTCTATTGGGGAGTTAATCCATCTTGATTTGTGGGGTCCCTACAAAGTTACCAGCTATGAGGGGTTTAAATATTTTTTAACTGTTGTAGATGATTTTTCTAGAACTGTTTGGTGTTACTTGTTGTCGAGTAAAACTGAGGTTTTTGAAAATCTGTGTAACTTTTATGAACTCATTCTTACTCAATTTGAGAAAAAAATAAAAATAATTAGAAGTGATAATGGAACGGAATTTGTAAATAACCAAATGGGTTTATTTTGTAAAAACAAAGGTATTTTACATCAAACGTCTTGTTCTTATACACCACAACAAAATGGTATGGTGGAGAGGAAACATAGACATCTCTTGAACACAGCTAGAGCTTTAATGTTTCAAAGTAAATTGCCTCTTAAGTATTGGTCTGATTGCATTTTAACTGTTGTTTACTTAATTAACAGGTTACCCTCTTCAGTGTTAGGTGGTAGAAGTCCTTATGAAATTGTATATGGTTTTAAGCCCTCTTTAATTCATCTAAGGAACTTTGGATGTATTTGTTTTAGTACTGTTTTGTCTGAATCCGATAAGTTTGCTTATCATACTGATAAGTGTGTTCTTATTGGATATTCTAATGTTAAAAAAAGATATAAATTGTTAAGTTTAGACAACAGAATTTTTTTTTTTCTAGAGATGTGAAATTTTATGAGAATGTGTATCCTTTTAAATCTAGACTGATTAATAATCAAGAGTTGTTTAATAAAACTGAACTAAATCATGTAAACTTTTTTTATTATACTGAAACGATGTCATCTGAAGTTCCTACAGTTCCCGATGATGAAGAGGGTATAACTGGTGCTCAAGATCATTACAGTGATGATCAATAGCCATTGTCACCCTCTACATCTGCCACTGCCCCAAATGTTGAGAATATTCAACCTGAAAGTGGGCAGTTGGGTAGTAGTTATCCGGGTAATAGTGGCGAGGTAGAGGACACTGTAGGATCACATGATGAGACCAACCTATCTGAGGGACAATATGTTAGGAGATCTGCTAGAAAAGTATCTTTTCCAAAAAAAATTAATGAATATATTGTTGAAGGAAAAGTTAAGTATGGTATTGAAAAGGTTGTTAGCTATGCTAATTTGTCTGTTGATAACTTGTGTTTAGCTGCATCTATAAATAAGTCAGTTGAACCTAGTTCATATAATAAGGCTATTAAAGACACTAGGTGGATAGAAGCCATGAATAATGAAATGGAGGCTCTTTATAGGAATAACACCTGGGTTGTTGTTGATTTACCTGAAGGTAGAAAACCCATAGGGTGTAAGTGGGTTAACAAAATAAAGTATAAAGCTAATGGTGAGGTTAAAGATATAAGGCTAGATTAGTGGCAAAAGGCTTTAATCAAAGAGAGGGAATTGATTTTGGGGAAACCTTCTCACCTGTTGTAAAGATGGTTACTGTTAGGATTGTGTTGAAACTTGCTGTGAATAATTGTTGGCCTTTATATCAGCTTGATATAAATAATGCCTTTCTGTATAGATCGTTGTCTGAAGAAGTTTATATGTCTTTACCACAAAGATATTTTAACAATGATAAAAATAAGGTGTGCAAACTTGTTAAGTCCCTTTATGGGCTTAAACAAGCACCCAGAAAATGGAATGAGAATTTAACTTCTGTGTTGATTGATATGGGCTTTGTGCAAAGTTTATGTGATCATTATTTGTTTATTATGAGTAAAAATGATGTGTTATTAATTCTTTTGGTTTATGTTGATGACATTGTGATTAGTGTAAATAATCTTTCTGAAATAACTAGAGTTAAACAATGTTTAAGTGATAATTTTCAAATAGAAGACTTAGGTTTACTTAAGTATTTTCTTGGTATAGAAGTCTTATACTCCAATGGGTCTATTTGTTTATCCCAAAGGAAGTATTGTCTTGAACTTCTTAATGAGTTTGGATATTTGGGGTGCAAACCTGTTGGTACACCCATTGAACAATCACATCTTGTTACAAATAAAACTGATAAAGATAAAAAGTTTTTGGAAAATGTGAATGGTTTCCAAAAATTAATTGGCAAGTTAATATATCTGTCTTTAACTCGTCCAGATATAAGTTATTCTGTTCAATTCTTAAGTTAATATATGCATAAACCATGTCAAGCACACTTGGATTTTGCCTTAAGGTTGTTACGATACCTGAAGCAATGTCCAGGTAAAGGTGTTATGTTTAGGAAAACAGGTAATTTTGATCTTTCAGGGTTTGTTGATTCAGATTGGGCAAAGTGTACTTTGACTAGGAAGTCTGTTACTAGGTTTGGAGTATTTCTTGGGGATACTCTTATATCCTGGAAGAGTAAGAAACAAAATGTTGTTTCGAGGTCCACAGCCGAGGCTGAGTACAGAGCAATGTGCTCGGCCAAATGTGAAGTTATGTGGATTAAAAATGTTTTGCAAGAGTTAAAAGTTAGTTATACTTTGCCTATTAAACTGTTTTGTGATAATAAATCTGTCATTTCTATATCATTAAATCATGTTTTCCATGAAAGAACAAAACACTTTGAGTTAGACTTGCATTTGTTAAGAGAAAAAATTGCAAGTGGCATAATTGAACCACAAAAAATTGCTACTGAGATTCAGGTAGCAGACATTTTTACTAAAGGATTAAGCGTTACTCAACATAACATGTTGTGTTGTCACACCCCGATATTTCCACATATTACCGGTGGGTCCGGTGGGGAGTATCGTGACGTAGTTGATATCATCATAGTCAATTAATCACAGTTTAATGCACAGCGGAAATCTAAAAGTAATTTATAAAAACCGATTCGAAAGTATAATAAAGTATTACACAATGGATTGTAAGTGGATCCACAGGCGGATCTAAAAATAAAAAGAAATATTGTTCAACAGATTTAAGCATCAAAAGCTTGCAAGACTCTTTATTTGATACTAGGAGTAGCCAGCCCATTTCGCGTAATACCTGCACTTAACCTTTTTGAAAAATACGTCAGTTTACCTTGGTAAATACAATTAACTGACTCTTTTGAAAACATTTATAAAATTGGTTTGGATGCACAAGGCATAAAATATTTTATAACTTGGGACAATTATTTTAAAATAATCTTGTATTCAGATTTACATGTTTGTCGTCCATTCAGTAGCACAGGTTAGAAGTACCGAGTTAAAGGTTAATAGACACACCACAAGTATAGGCCCATAAGAGAGTGAGATACCGTTTATACATACGCAACTGTCAGGTGTATGTCTACACCACGTGCTTAAGCCGTGGCCATTTCTAATGAATGAACCGAGGATATCCAGGACATGGTCATTAACCCCCCAAAAGCATTGCATCAAACAAAACAGATTAAAACGGGTTATGTAAATTTATTAATCACAATCCGATTTAAATAATTTCATACCCGACCAAGCGGTATTATTATAATACCGTATCCCAAGCCCGTATAACGGAAAATAAGTTAAAAGTATTTACCTGAGCAAAAATATAATTTTATCCTCAGCCGTATATCAATCAGCAAGTACAAGTATCTTTTACTGGGCTCCTAATCTGGAACGAAGGTTTTAATAACCTATTAGATTCCTAACGGGTCTTATTTAAGTCTTAACTTAGACCGGTTAGTTTTAATGAAAAGCTTACGGTTCAAAACGCAAGATTAAGCGAAGACCGGATTAGAATGTGATTTAGACCCGACAAGTATGAAGACTTGTATAATATGGGTAAACTAAACACATTCTGGATATTGAAGTGAAAATGATAAGGTTTGACCCGTTTCGGTTAATTTATGCAAACTAGTTACATAAACCGTACCGAACACGAATATGCATAACGGGTAGCCAAATGAGTCATGTACAGGTTTCACAAGTTAATATGCTTAAAATATGTTATGATATCAGTAGGATATCTTCCGTTATGCCCAAAACGAATTTAAAATCAATTTATGCCCCGTAAGGGTATTTTGGTCATTTTAAAGTTTATAAAAGGGGTTAAATAGTAATCTGAGGTTATGGTCTAAAATAATCAGTAAAAATATTTATTTTAACAAGTTACATCAGTAAGATATCATACATATGTTAATTTTATCATTTATGGCCAAACTATGAACCGTAGGGGCATTTTGGTCATTTCACATATACTATAAGGGTTAAATATGGAAATCTGAGTTCAAAACCTTTACTTACTGTTAAAGTATAAAAATTTGCTTATAATATCAGTAGGTAATAAGTCTTAGGTGTTAAATATAGTTTTAACCCATACTATGCATTTAATAAGCGTAAAAGTCGGTATTTGACGATTTTCGGGTTATTTAAGGAAATCTGAGATTTTGATCAGTCTCTAAAGCTTAAAATATTTTATTTAATATATGAAATCATTAGGAAAAGGTTTGGTATCAAAATGTTATGTAAAACTCATTTTATCAAAGAAAAGGGTAATTTTGTCAATACCGAATTTACACTAAAACTCTATAATATAATCAGTATAAAATTTGACAAAAATTTTCAAAAATCCCTAAATATTATATTATATCATTGGGTAGAAAGTTTGGTGTCAAAATTTGGGTTTAAACATGATTTATGCCAAAAATGCCATTTAATTAATAAAAAGCTTTCATTTTACGATATCGCGCATAACTTCTATTTTAGACCACGAACTGATGTCAAATTTTTAGGGCATTCTTATAAATCAGTAATAAAGGTTTTTGTCCTCTCACATTTTCAAAAATCTTGTTTTAATGTTAAAAGGGCATAATGGTCAACTTTTAAGCATTTAACGGAACATGCAATGAACTAGGCTTTCTATGGAACCAAGTTGTATAACCTCAGAGGTTTATACTAACATGTAATATGGTCCTAAAGGAACCCTAAGGCATATCTAAACTAAGCTAAATCGGGTCAGAACTGAAGGTCAAAGCAAAAGTCTACTTTTGCGACTTTCGGTTGCGAACCGACCCTAAACACAGAATTGTCGGGTTGAACATGCTTAAACATGTTCTTATATTATTTACCAAGTTGTTTAAATGTTAAAACATGTTCCATAACCTCTGCATTATCAGTTATGAATTAATTTGTAAAAACTGAACCGTTTGACTTTTTATTAATAAGTTTGACCCGACAATTGACTGAGATAATGTGATAATTTGAAGGTGCCATTTTAAGGGTTTAATATCTACATAATTACCAACACATAACCACTTTCAATTCGAATAATGGCTGGACCGTTTGTGATTAATCACTAAGTCAAAGCTTAATTAAGCTAACTTTGACGTTCGGTCATTACACTAGTAACACTTAAACTAAGGAAGCTAAGAACACTTACTAGAGTCCTTAGCACGAATTTGGAACTGAATGAAACTTTCTTGAACACCAGGAAGCTCCAGAGAAAGAGTTTTGAAGTAAAAACTCAAATGTGTGCAAGAACAAGAACAAAACAAGGGCCTTATATAGGAATTTTGATGCTTCAAGATCAATCCATTTGTCCCTATGTTGTTACCAGATGTTCACAGGTGTCCCTAGGGCAATAAAAACCATGTACAAGCCCCTGGTATCGCTCAGAGTTCATGAAATGGCGGTGTAAGAGCTGCAACATGCAGCTGTCCTTTTTTCTGTCGCTGGCACTTTTACGCGGCCCGCGTAAGAATTGGACTCGGCCTACGCGGCCCGCGACAATGGGGTATTCCGGTTAAAAGTTTGCAAGCTTTGCAATTTCAGTCCCTGGTCCAAATTTAATTTAAATAACTTCCATTTATTGCACTTGTGACCCCCATAGTTAACTATTAAGGGCCTTGGGTCACATATTAACTCCGTTAAGCTCCCGGTTAGTTATGAGATCACCCGAAAAGTCTTGTTTTCATCGAAACTCCATGAAATTACTATCCAATATTCTTGAGAGTAAAATATACAAATATTACAATGTTTTTGGGATCGTTAAAAGGTCACTCAGAGGTAACTTTTAACATGTTGACACTTTTAACCCCTATATTTCGTAAGATCCTCAATTTAAGCACGAACGGCTTTCTATGTTCGACAAATTATTCATCAAAGAATACGAACGTCGTGTGAGGTCAATCAGAGGCACAAGATTGGCATGTTGACACTTTGGATCCCTTTACATACGTAATTCCATTGTTTGGCAATTTTAGTCCCTCGGAATCAATTCAATACACGATTAATCTTTATGACACGTGTCTCTGTTATATTGGTCGTGATTTTGCGAGGTGTTACATGTGTGAAAAGTTGGGTTTATTTGATATGTTTGCAGTATGAATTATGGGGGGATGTTGAAATATAAAGAGTTTATTATAATTCATATTACAAACATATTAATATTGGGTCGAATACTTGTATCATGGCATATTGTTGGGCTCAGTTTGTTATTGGGTTGTTTCGGTTGTTACATAGTTTGTTATGGGCCAAGGGCTTTTATGTGCAGATTATGATGTCCTGGGGCTTAAAAGGTAACTTGTATTCACCACTGCTATATAAGAGATGAGAGAGAAGAAGAAGCTCAGTTGTTCGAGATATTTCCTAGGGTTTTCTCTTTCGATTCTCTCTGTACTTGTTCATCTGCCATTGTAGATCTCTGTGTTGAGATCACTATTGTCTTAGAGATTGTGTTAATCTCTACGTCTGTATCCTTTGTATTTCTTTTGTACTTTGATTTGTATTCAACAGATTACTTCAATCTGTTGAATCAGTACTTTGTATTGTTAAGATATCATATTCTTGAGATCTAGGGTTTTGGTTGGGATTTTCTGGGTTGGCTAAGTAATAAAACTTTTGTCACCTGTTTTGTCACTATTTCTGGTGTGTTTGTATTGTTCAAGTTTAGATCTATACCATTTTACAGTGCGTGTGTGGTTCAATATTTTTACGTTATCTATTATTTCATGTTTGACAAGTTCGTCGCGATGTGCGGGTTCTAAATTGACTTAGTTATTACTTTCCATACTTTACGTTTCGGTCTAATTTCTTCACATTAGCACGTCGCAACTTCAGTGTTGGTGGTCGTTGTCGGTGGTGTGGCATTGGTGCTATTTCTCACGGTTTTACACCCCCACCGCAAAGCGGGGGGCTTAATGCTAGTTAAAATTCATTTTTAACCATTATTTGAATAAAAGAACTAACAAAAATAAAAGAAGTAGATCAAAAAAGAACAAAATAAAAAACGAAAACTAAATAGAAGTGGACCTCGTTTCTTTTTATGACATTTCTACCCCTAGTCAATATCTATACTCATTTACAAGAGTTAATTACTGTTTTCGTCCATGTGGTTTGTCAAAAGTCACTATTTCAGTCCATTAGTTTAAAAATTGCGATTTCAGTCCCTGTGGTTTCACTTTCGTAACCATTTCAGTCCACCTCGTAACCATTTCAGTCCCTGTACTAACAGAATAAATGGATTGAAATCGTTACGAAAGTGAAACCACAAGGACTGAATCGCAATTTTTAAACTAATGGACTGAAATAGTGATTTTTGACAAACTACAGGGACGAAAACAGTAATTAACTCCATTTATATAATGGCAATGTTGTAATTAAATTGGAAATTAAGGGTTTTCCATGTAATGTACGTAACGTACTCTAGCTAAAGATGTAATTTAATATATAGTATAATAATATACCTGGCTGCCACTAAAAATCAAAGAGTCGCCGCTAAAAGTCAACAACTTTTAGCGACGACATATGGCTATTAGCAACCAGCTATTAGCGGCGACACATGCCGCCGCTAAAACTCCAATTCCTTGTCGTTAAAACTCGTCCCATTACCTGTCCCACTACTATTATTGCAAAAATCAACTAACTTTTCTTTATAAATTTTTTTACTTCATGAGGTACTTTTTTTTATCTCTTTTAAATATTGTTGTCTATTGGACTTGAACCTAAGACATTCCATCTCAAGCTCAGGTGTTTAAAGACTTTGTGTTTACGGATAGACCAACATGACTTCATGGGGTAGTTACTTGCGTCCTATCTACGGAAATCTTTCAATGCAAAATTTATTATATAGATACAACGAACACATACACAAGTTGTTGTACCAACAAATTAAACACACAACACATGTGACCGAGCTCAACCTTGTAACTTTCTTACCCCTTCTTATAAATTTCATTTAACCTTCATTTTATCGACCAAATAAGTAATAATTATTGACCTTTTTGTTATCACCATATATTTTGAACTAATAGCTATTTCAAACAATCATTTCAAATAAAACAAGTTCCACACGGACAACTGCAAATGTTCATATGATATTGTCTTTTGTTCATTGGGTTTCATAAAAGTTAATATGATATGTTTAAGCCCATCACTAATCCAAATTTACTGTTAAAGAAATATGACATGTTTGAAATGTTAGTTATTTTTAGAAGAGTTAATTGCACGGATGGTCCCTGTGGTTTCACGTTTTTTCACGTTTAGTCCCCACCTTTTGAAAATAGCATGTATGCTCCCTATGCTTTGTCATTTTGTTACTCGGATAGTCCCCCAACATTTACTCTGGGGACTATCCGAGTAACAAAATGACAAACCATAGGGAGCATACATGCAATTTCCAAACTAACTCACATCTACTCAGGGACTATCCGAGTAACAAAATGACAAACCATAGGGAGCATACCTGCTATTTTCAAAAGGTGGGGACTAAACGTGAAAAAACGTGAAACCACAGGGACCATCCGGGTAATTAACTCTTTTTAGAAAGATAAATTTCATATGTTTAAAACATTAGTAATATTATGGAGTAAATTACACGGATAGTCTATGTGATAAAGAGAATATTAGGCTATAAGGTGTGGTCATGACCATCATGACCATCCACGTCAGCGTCATGTCATCGTACTCTCATCCACCACTCAAATCCATTATCCTATATGGTGTGGTCATGACCCAAACCACCATCCCTATTCGTCATGTCATCCTACTCTCATCCACCACTCAAATCCATTATCCTATATGGTGTGGTCATGACCCAAACCACCATCCCTATTTTTTTTTATGTAAACTATATCTAACTAATTAAGGAAATGGGGTGCATGGTTGCCATGGTTTAATCTATGCTAACCATGGTGGTTCCCTAAGGCTAAAGGGTGTGGGGGTCATGATTGGGACATGATTCGCCACATAGGAACATGAATGGAAGGCTACACCACCCCCTTGCATGATCCACCATGGTTTGCATGGATTAAACCATGGCAACCATGATCCTTCTTGCCATTTTTCAAGAAATCATTTCCTTTTTTTCTTTAGACAAAGATAAATTAAAATAAATAAGGGGATAGTTGTTTGGGTTATGACCACACCCTTAGAGTATTGGCATTGGATTGTGAATTAAAGATGGGTGTCATGCCACTGACGTGGAGGATCATAACCACACTCTATAGCCTAAGGAGTATGGTGTAGCACATTATCCATCATCCTAGGTGGCAATCCATGACCCTTCCATCCCCCCATACCCCTTAGGCTATGGGGCTTGGGTTGGGGCGTGGGCTGGCTGAAAACGCTCAAGCCACCACCCCGGGGGCTTGGGTTTGGGCGTGGCCCCATTGGTGTGGGTTTGAAGCCGGCTGTGGGGCGGGCTAGTAAGGTGACATGGCGGACTCTCAATGGCCAAACCAAACTCATGTCCCCAACCCAAGCCCTCAACCCAATCCCCACCATACCCCATGGGCGTGGGTTTTGGTGGTGGGGGGGGGGCTCCCATTCCACGTGTCAACAAATGCCCCAACCCAAGCCCCCCATACCCCACGGCCTTATGATTTTGATTTCAAGTTTTTCATAGCTTCTCGCTTTTACTCAAGCCTACCACTTTTGGTTCTTAAAATAGATGTCCTTCACAAATTCTATTAAGCACATGTGCAAATTTCATTTTACCGCTTATACCTAACAACTAAATACGTAGTTTTGTTGAATTGTATTCAATATAAGGTATTTTGTGGTATCGTAACAAATTGAACTGATACCGAACAAACAACATAAGGGTGATATCATAGCTTGGTGTTGGTATCTCGTTTTTGTAGTTCTCAGTTGGTGTAAAACACGTCTTAATATCCTTTGGGGCATATCACGACTTTATTTTGGGTTAGATGAGACAACTTTTGTGTAACTATGCCCTTGTAAATAACTTTTTTACCAAACTGATACCACCCAAATAATATCGATAGCGGTATTCATTATTATGGTTTTCAATGTCAGTATTTTGTAACTACCGTTACTGAAATGATACCCGTACTGCAACTTAACTTTGTAAATTGCAACTTTATTTGATTAGATCTGATACTATTGTAAACAATATTTTATGTTTTGGGCATATACCTGATTTCAATTGCAACCTCGAGTTATCTTGGTAGTAATTTGATATCTTTATTTCCGTCACAGGAAATCTTTTTTCTTTTTCACCACAAATTGTGATGTCTTTCTATGGGATCACGTGTCTTTTTATTAGCTCTTATTTGTTGTGCACAATTTTGTGGAATGTAGGTAGAATGGATTAACTCCGTGTATATTAGTAAAAGCAAGACATGTAGGTGGATTGACTCATCAAGTTCCTAGTGAAATAGAATCCACACAAGGAAAAGCACATGCCATCCGTTGGTTATTAGCGGCATCTCAAAAACGTCCGGATCAAAATATTGCTTTCAAATTAAGTTCCAAATTAGTGGATGAGCGTAGAAATTCCAATAGTTATAACACAATTGAAACCGGAATTATGATAGAATTAATTCTTATCATTACACATTTTCAGTCACCGACTGTTGAACAACTATTAGCTCATCTACAACTTTCCTTTGCCTTCTGTCTTGTTCATTTCCGTTTGTAGAAAGAGCTATCATGGTCTAATATATTTTTAAATACTTGCAAAATTAATAAAAAAAAAACAACAACAAAAGAAATTAAATTTTATTCTAAAAGTGAAAGTAAAGTAGTAAGTTACACGATTTTTTATTTTTTATTTTTTGCAATAAGTTCAAATTTGTTATAAACCAGACATTTTAGGCCCAACCCATTACTTATGGGCTTTAGGGTTTATGGTTATGTTTATCTTTATATATTGTAATGTTGAATATTGTGGAGATCGGTATGAAGTTTTATCTCTTTTCTCTTTGGTTTTTATCACGTTATCAGCACGAACGCTCTATTCATCAGGGAATTTACCGGCTTGGATTCAGATAAGTGTCTTTCATCAAATCCGGGTACATTATCAATTTTTCTGCAATTTTCTTTTGAAATTTAGAACAAACTAGGACTGCCTGTTTTTGTGAATTAAGACATAATCGAAATAATTTATTTTTGTTTCACATAGAACTGCCGTCATCGGAAGATGAAACCTAAAACCCAACCAAGAGAATAAACCCTAAGTAAATTACCACCCACCAATTTATGCGGGATGATTAGTCTGTCCGGCCATCCTCTTTTAATCACATAGACCCACTGAGTTAATATACAATTTGTACTCACTAACATACAAAACTAATGAGTATACGCACAGATTCATTACGTAAACAACTGAAAAAAAAACCAACATCCCATACTACATAATATTTCTGATCTAAAAAACTTTAACTGCCAACCATTTCTGTGATACCGTTGACATCGGCGTTTAACCGGTTAAGTTCGCCGTACGGACGTATCAGAAGCTACTCATCGATGTTGTCTGCTGACGTCAATTCATCGCCGTTTGCGTCATCAACGAGTTCGAGTCAAGTCTACAGCCGTTTGTCATCTCCGACACGTGTGAACCTTAAATCTTTCTCCGGCGATTGTCCTCAACCGCCAACCGTTAAAATAAAATCAAAGACGACAGTGCAGAAGGGAACGGTTTACCGGCGGCGTTCGCCTTAAAGTTTTTGTAGCCTTTCGCCGGCCGGTTATTCACACCCACAACATCCTTTCGCCAACCGGCCGGTTATGACAGGACAAGATGAAACATTGGGCCAGCTTTTGCTGATGGTGTTGTTCACCACATGCCTCCTAGCATCACGAATGTGGTTCGGATTCAAGTTAATCATTTTTCTTGTGGTGTACTCAGGGTAGCATATTATTATTCCATATATAAGTTTGTAATTTTTTTGTGCATTAGTACTTGTACATTGTGCTTTGGGTGACTTTAAAAAAAAAAGTTGATTTTTTATTTTTAACCTAAAGGATTTTTACTTTTACAATTTTAACCCTACATAATTTGTTTTTTAACTTTAACCCAAACTTTTCATTATTTGCAATTTAACTTCAGAACTTTTGTCACTTATACTTTTCAACTTTCGCAAATTTTCGTTTTACGTATAGTTCTAAAGTTTTCGAGTTAATACGATGCAACGTGCATGTGTGGTTCAACGTTTTTACCTCTATTTTTCCATGTTTGAAAGGTTCGTCGCAACACGCATATCCTAGGTCGAGTCAGTATTGGTGGTCGATGACGGTTGTGTGACATTAGTACTATTTGACACCGTTTTACGCCCCGCCGCAACGCGGGGTGTGCTTTGAGGGGTTTTCAAATAAAAAATGGTTATGCATATGGTTGTCGTAACGTTGGCTTTCGGGGTTTTCCAAAAAAAAATTGATTTTTTTTTTACTTTTCGCCCAAAAGTATTTCATAAATTACTTTTAACTCAAAACTATTTGTTTTTTTTTTACTTTTAACCCAAAACTTTTTATCTTTTGCAATCTATCCTCATAACTTTTTTTACTTTCAACTTTGGTCCTTTATAGCTTTCATTTTCCGCAAATTTTTCGCTTTATGCTTGGTTCTAAATTTTGTGACTTAACAAATCGCAACGTGCGTCTTTGTTTTAACGTTTCGTTCTAAATTTTGCGAGTTAACACGACGCAACGTGCGTGTGTGGGTGAACATTTTTACATCGTCTATTTTTTTCCCGTTTGACAGGTTTAACATAACGTGCGGGTCCTAGATTGACTTAGTTATAACTAAAGAATCTCCGCCGCATTGCGACGGGTCGCATCATAGTTCATCATAAAAAGCAATGAAACACTAATAATTTAAAAGAAAAAGAAACTAATGTCTGTTTGAGTCTTTGGGTGGATTTACTGTGGGCGGTGAAACGTCAAAAGTGAGGGTGGTTTTTCAATATGGTTTTGTTGAAAAAAAAAAGGAATGGTAACAACAATGAAAATAGTAATGGTGGGGTGCCATATACAATAACCGTTTGAAAGATATCTTTAGATTCTTTACATAACTAATGGGATTCGAGAAATCTAGTATTATATATAAAGTTGCATTACAACATATTAATAGTATTATATTAATAATATTATATCAACAAATTTTGTGTGATTTTAATTTTATGAACAAAATAATAATAATAAATAAATATACAACAAACTCATCACTACATATGAAATACATATGAAAATTGTCTTCTTGTATAGAACCCGAAGTTCTAATTATAAAGAACCAGAAGTTCTCCTATAGTATCCATTATATACACACATGCTTGTTATTAAACGCATGTCTCTTTCCTTTGTAGACAAAATGTCGAACTTATCAAATCTTAAATTCACTGCACTTGAAATCTCGGGCAACAACTACCCCTCGTGGGCTTTTGATGCTAAAACCCATCTGGAAGCAATAAGTTTGGGGGGAGACAATCATTGATGGGAATAAAACGTCCCTTCAAGAAAAAAAAAACTAAAGCTATGGCATTCCTTCGCCATAGCTTCATGAAGACCTAAAGAGGGAAAACCGTACAGTCAAGGACCCTCTCGAGTTATGGAAAAACATTCAAGAAAGATTTGACCACCTGAAGTTGGTCTTACTCTCTAAAACTCGCTCCAAGTGGGTTCATTTAAGGCTACGAGATCATAAGACTACAAAATCATGTTTGTTGGTCGCTAAACAAAACAAGAAGCTTATACTACAAAATCATTAAACGTGTGTTATGTGAAAACTTAGTGATGTTTGATTTATAGTGGCATGATTTTTTTTATCATACTTAAACATGCAATTTCTTACACTTGACGTGTTTTATTATTTCCAGAAGAAATATGTATACCAGCTCCAGCAGAGCTATTATTGGTGATGAATGTCTGGTAGACAGCGGTAGTACTAACACTATTCTCAAAGATATGAAATTTTTCTCTGAGTTGTCTCCGGCAGAGACACCGATTAGTACTATATCTGGTGTCAGTAACCTTATCGAAGGCTCCGACAGAGCACACATAACATTATCTTCGGGTACCAAATTAACTATTGATAATGCATTATATTCTAGTAAATCCAGAAGAAATTTACTTAGCTTTAAAGATATTCGAAAAAACGGTTACCACCTAAAAACAATATCTGAAAATAATATTGAATATCTTCAAATTACTTCAAACAAAAATGGCCAATAAACAATTGTTGAACAATTAGAAGCCTTATCCTATGGATTATATTGTACTAATATCAATCCTATTGAATCATACATGGCGAGTAACCAAAAGTTGTTAGATAAAGACACATTCAATATATGGCATGACCGTCTAGGTCACCCTTGTAGCATAATGATGAGACGAATAATCAAAAGTGCAACCGGGCACCCTCTCAAAAACTTAAAAGTTTTGCTACCACAAGACTTATTATGTGCGGCATGCTCTCTGGGCAAACTTATAACTCGGCCCTCACAAACTAAATTGGTACATGAAACCCCATCATTTTTAGAAAGAATCCAAGGGGATATTTGTGGGCCTATTCATCCTCCGTGTGGACCATTCCGTTATTTCTTGGTCTTAATAGACGCATCCTCAAGGTGGTCACATGTGAGCCTTTTAGCTACTCGAAATGTAGCATTTGCCCGACTTTTAGCTCAAATCATACAATTGAGAGCCAATTTCCCCGATAATCAAATTAGAAACATCCGGATGGATAATGCGGGAGAGTTCACATCCCAAGCTTTTAATGACTATTGTATGTCAATCGGGATCAATGTTGAACATTCAGTACCTCATGTTCACACACAAAATGGTTTAGCTGAATCTCTGATTAAACGATTACAAATAATCGCTAGACCACTCTTAATGAGATGTAAATTACCATCTTCTGCATGGGGTCATGCTATTTTGCATGCCGCTGCACTGATTAGATTGAGACCAACTGCTGATCACGAATACTCCCCATTGCAACTGGTCTCTGGACGAGAACCAAGTTTGTCCCACGTTAGAATTTTTGGTTGTGCGGTATACGTACCAATACCGCCACCACAACGTACTACAATGGGACCCCAAAGAAGACTGGGTATCTATATTGGTTTTAACTCCCCGTCCATAATTAAATATTTAGAACCAATGACGGGAGACATGTTTACAGCACGGTATGCTGACTGTTATTTTGATGAAACGATGTTCCCAGTCTTAGGGGGAGATAAGGAAAAAGAAAGACTGGTAACACAAGAAATAACTTGGAATGCATTATCGCTATCAAATCTCGACCCCCGAAGTGGTCAATGTGAATATGAAGTCCAAAAGATCATACATTTGCAAAGAATAGCGAATGAATTACCAGATGCATTCACAGACACGAATAGAGTGACAAAGTCACATGTACCAGCATCAAATGCACCTGCTCGAATTGAAGTAATCCCAGAAGCGATTACTATACAACGAAAGCGTGGGAGACCAATTGGTTCCAAAGACAAAAACCCACGAAAACGAAAAGAGCAAAGTAACGCAGTTGGTGAAAACTCACAAAAGATTATAAATGAAACCCCAGTAGAGGTAAATGTCCCAGAAGAGACAACTATAATTCCAGAGGAAAATGAAGTTTCAGAAGAAACACCGGTACCGAACGAAAATGAGATCTCTATTAATTATGTACAAGATAGTACAATGTGGAACCGGAATAAAACACGTGTTGATGATATATTCGCATATGCTATAGCAACGGATGTAATCAATGAAAATGATTATGTACCTAAAACTTTAGAAGAGTGCATGCACAGAAATGATTGGCCAAGATGGCAAGAAGCCATAAATGCCGAACTAAATTCGCTCGAAAAGCGACATGTTTTCGGACCTGTAGTCCGAACGCCCATAGATGTCAAACCAGTAGGTTATAAATGGGTGTTTGCGATAAAGAGAAATGAAAAGAATGAGATTGTGCGATATAAGGCTTGACTTGTAGCACAAGGGTTTTCCCAAATCCCAGGAGTTGATTATAAGGAAACGTATTCCCCTGTAATGGATGCGATAACCCTTAGGTTCCTAATCGGCCTCACAATCTCTGAAGGACTTCATATGAGACTAATGGATGTCGTCACCGCATACTTATACGTGACACTTAAAAATGACATCTACATGAAAATCCCTAAAGGATTAAAATTGCCTGAAGCATTAAAATCAACACCTCGAGATATGTGTTCTATAAAGCTCCAGAGATCTTTATATGGTCTCAAACAATCTGGTCGTATGTGGTACAATCGACTTAGTGAATATCTCGAAAAAAAAGGATACAAGTCTGATGTAATCAGTCCATGTGTTTTTATAAAAAGATCACTCTCAAATTTCACTAAAATAGCAGTCTATGTTGATGATATCAACATCATCGGATCTCTTGAAGAGATAGAGAAAGCTGCTCAGTTGTTAAAGAAGGAATTTGAGATGAAAGATCTTGGTATGACAAAATTATATATCGGACTACAATTTGAGTATCTGTGCAATGACACATTTGTCCATCAATCAAACTACATCCAGAAGATGTGAGTACGTTTCAATATGGATAAAGCACATCCGTTTAGCGTACCTATGGTTGTCCGACCGCTAGATCCACACAAGGATCCTTATCGCCCTCAAGAAGAAGGCGAAGAAGTACTTGGTCCAGAAGTACCGTACTTAAGCGCGATCGGTGCCCTTATGTATCTCGCAAATAACACAAGACCTGACATTGCATTTGCAGTACATGTACTAGCGAGATACAGTTCGAATCCAATACGTAGACACTGGAATGGTGTAAAACATATATTTCGGTATATTTGCGGGACACAAGACTTAGGTCTTTTCTATCAGAAAGATCAAAAGTCCCAGCTTATTGGGTATGCTGATGCCGGATATCTATCAGATCCTCACAAAGCAAAATCTCAGACAGGTTATGTATTCACATACGGTGGCACAACAATTTCTTGGAAGTCGACTAAGCAGACACTTACAGCAACATCATCAAACCATGCCGAATTGATAGCACTATATGATGCTGGCCGAGAATGCGTGTGGTTGAGATCAATGATTAATCACATACAAGAAGCATGTGGATTAGAACAGATCAAGAAGGAGCCGACAATTATTTATGAAGACAATGCTGCTTGCATAGCTCAGATCAGAGAAGGTTATATCAAGGGTGATCGAACAAAGCACATCTCACCAAAGTTCTTCTCAACATATGACTTGCAGAAAGAAGTGGAAATCGATGTTCGTCAGATCAAGTCGAGTGAAAATCTAGCAGACCTGTTTACAAAATCTTTAGCTAGAAGCAGTTTCGAGCAGCTATCACACAAGATCGGTCTTCGTAGATTGAAAGATGTTTGTTGAATTCAGGGGGAGAATTATACACGTTGTACTCTTTTTCCCTTAACTAAGTTTTGTCCCACTGGGTTTTCTTAGTAAGGGTTTTAATGAGGCAGCATAGCTGATCCAGTAGTATCAGTTTATTTATTCAGGTCCTGAAGTACCTATTTAACATATCCTGAAGTACGTTGTTAAACTGTGTATAATTCTAAATGTCTGAGGGGGAGTGTTATAAACCAGACATTTTAGGCCCAACCCATTACTTATGGGCTTTAGGGTTTATGGTTATGTTTATCTTTATATATTGTAATGTTGAATATTGTGGAGATCGGTATGAAGTTTTATCTCTTTTCTCTTTGGTTTTTATCAAAATTTTATATTTGAACACAACTTTTAAAAAGTAACTCAATGGGTTTCATTAATTAAAGAAAAAAAATTAAGCAAACGGATTTCATTAATTAAAGACAAAAAAATTAAGCAAAAATAAAAGCCAAGTTTTCGGTGGGTATAAATATATTAGAGTAAACTGCAATTTTACCCCCTGAGGTTTGGGGTCATTGGCATGTCTACCCCCCTAAGGAAATAATTGCAATTTTACCCCCCACTGTTTGCTCTTATGTCACAACCTTACCCCCTGCGTCAAAGTGGTTAATAGATCTGTTAACTCTAAGTTGAAATGACTATATTCCCTTCCATTTTACCCCCCAACATTCCTGTTAAGTCGCACAATTACCCCCCACTGGTAAATTACTAATTTGTCCTTTGTTATTACCCCCTGTACTTTGTGTTAAGACACAACATTACCCCCTGCAACTTCCAAAACCCTTCCCGCCAAAATCAAAAACCTGTTCTATGATTCTATAATAAAAAATCTGAACCTGTTCTATGATCTGAAACCTAATTCTGATTTTTGAACACGTAATCTGAAACCTAAGAAGCATACCTGTTCAAAAATCTGAAACCTAACAAGCATACCTGTTCAAAAATCAAGCAAAAATCTGAAACCTGTTCAAAAATCTGAAACCTAACAAGCATACCTGTTCAAAAATCAAGCATACCTGCTGCAATGTATTCTATACTCAAAAAATAAAGCATTCCTGCTGCACTAACAATTTCATTCAATGTATCTGATCATGTATCAAACCATTGCTGCTCTGACCATGTATGAAACCACTGCTGCACTAACAATGTATCAACCAACTGCTGCACTAACAATGTGTTCTAGAAATCTGATTAAGCACACTCACATTCAGACATTGTAACACATTCAGACATTGTAACTCACATTCAAACATTGTAACACATTCAGACAATGTGTTCTAGAATCTGATTAAGCACACTTATGCCCAAACTGTCATCTTCAGGACTTATGCCCCAACTGTAATGCAAACTGTCATCTTCAGGACTTATGCAAACTGTCATTTTAGCATCAGGTTACTAGCCTACAACCTGCAAATGCACATGAAAGGCACATACAACAACTATGATCAACCAGTGTGTGTTATTTACATTAGTGTGCTGCCCATTTTGATCAAAGATAATGTCAAGAAACAATGAGTGTGCTGCCCATTTTGATCAATCTGCTGATCAAACATAATGTCAAGAAACAATGAGTGTGCTGCCCATGTTGATCAATCTGCTGATCAAGCTACCAACATTAACCTAGATTAGCTAAGTACTAAGTAACCAAGCTAACAACATACCCAAAATCAACATTTTACACAAAATGCATAAAGGATTCCAACAACAATGCATAAAGGTAACCAAGCTAACAACATACCCAAAATCATCATCATCATTTTAGACAAAAGCTAAATAAGTTAAGTTAAGTTAACCTACATATTACACAAAAGCTTCGATTAAGTTAAGTTAACTTACATATTACACAAAAGCTAAATAACTACTAGAGTAAACATCCGCTCAACTCTCCGGTGGTAGATGGAAGTTGAGGACAGGCCTCCCAAACACAGAGACCACCAGGTGGACCACCAATGATGAGCTTGATAAGCTCATTGTCAGGTCAACTGTAAAAAAAACCAGCAGTGAACCAAATCAGACCCTAAACCCTGTTTATAACATGATAATGACTAAATCTGACCCTGATTAACTAACATTGGCCGATTATACCTTTGGTGTGGCGGATGAGATAGCAGATTAGCCAACAAAAGACCGGCATTTAGACTGGTCTGAAGATAGCGGAGGAGTTGTTGTCGCCAGAGGAGAAGAATGATCGGAGGAGAAGAATGATCGGAGGAGTTGTTGTCGCCGAAGAATCACTGATCGCCGCCGGAGAAGCCTGTCACCGGAGAAGAAGACTGATCGCAGGTTGAAGGACGATGGTGGGAAGGTGGGGGGGGGGGGGTAATTCTGCTTTGTTATGTTACTTATAGGGGGTGTTGTAGAGAAGAAGCTTGACATTAGTAGCAAAATGACATATTTACCCTTTTACCATCAGCTTATAATGTTGACTGTTAAGCCACTTTGACGCCGGGGGGTAAGGTTGCGACATAAGAGCAAACAGTGGGGGGGGGGGGTAAAATTGCAATTATTTCCTTAGGGTGGTAGACATGCCAATGACCCCAAACCTCAGGGGGTAAAATTGCAGTTTGCTCAATATATTATAATGGTTACTAGTTTGTTAATATATTAGATTTGAAAATATTATTATTTAAAGAATACTATAATTTGTTACACATATATCTTAATTTGACTTTGAAATGCATAAGTCTTTGTCATTAACAAATTTATACTTAGGCATAACAAATTGGTGGACCATTTTATTTGGTATTTGAATGGGTAAGGATAGTGTAAAAAGGGCCTAAAGTGTGAGAAGTGTATTATAACACTATATATAATACTATATAACACCATATAAACATCGTATAACAATATGTAACACCATATAATACCATATAACACTATGTAACACTATATATCATTATATAACAAATATAACACTATACATCTTTCATAGACATGCTATCAGACAACCTATAGTGTTATATTTGTTATATAATGATATATAGTGTTACATAGTGTTATATGGTATTATATGGTGTTACATATTGTTATACAGTGTTTATATGGTGTTATATAGTATTATATATAGTGTTATAATACACTTCTCACACTTTGAGCACTTTTTACAGGATCCTAAACCGTATTTGAATTAATGTTATTTGATCTTCTTCATAAAATACAAGAGCCTCTATCACCCGATCAAAAATGGAATAAAAATTAATGGATTAAATCAATTTTGATAAAGTTATAAACTTTTACATGGAATTTTGTGGCATAAAAACAATGGTTGGCATTACATTTCACGTGCTCCATCTTTTTTTCTATTTAAGAGTAAACTGTCATTTTGGTCCCTGTGGTTTGGCCAGTTTTGCCACTTTAGTCCAAATCTCAAACTTTTTACATCTGGGTCCCCGTGGTTTCACTTTTGTTTCCATTTTAGTCCAAAATTCAAATTACCCCTTATTTGACTGTTTAAGGCTGCCTATTTTGTCTTCTTGTTCAGGGGCAAATTGGTCATTTATGAGTTATTATAACAAATAAAAAAACAACCTCAAAACACATCTCTCTCTCTCTAAACTCTCTGCACACACTCTCTCTCTCTCTAAATACACCTCTGACTCTCTCTCTCTATAACACCACCCGATCATGCTGCATCTTGTTTCTTGAAACAAACCCAGATCAAAACAAACCTAGATCAAAGCAAAACCCAGATCAAAGCAAAAACCCAGATACAAGCAAAACCCAGATACGAGCAAAACCTAGATCAAAAGCAAAACCCAGATCAAAACAAGCAAAACCCAGATCAAATCCCAAAATCAACCACCTAAAACCCAACCAACCTCTGCCACCTACAACCACCCATCACCGAATCAGCAACATTAGCCACAGCTTCCGCTTCATCAGTGACCTCCGGTGGAGTAATTTCAACCGGAAAACCTTCAAACTCATCCTCATCCCAATCGGAAACAGGTGGACCGTAGTGAGATTCAGGATCAGAGGAGGTGGAGAGGGTGGTAGGAGGTGGTGGAGAGCGGCGGGGGAGGGTGGAGAGCGGTGGTTGGAGGATGACGGAGTCGAAACCTTCGAAGTCGGCGTCGAAACCTTCGTCGTCTCTCTCTCTCCGATTTTCTAAGTGTGAATGTGGAGGTGAAGATCGGCAAGATTGGAGGCACCGATGGTTGTGGTGGATGGTTGAAGATCGGTGAAGACTGAGGTGGCAGTGGATGGTTGTGGTGGTGGTGGTGGTGGTGGTGGTGGTGGTGGGAGGTGGGAGATGGTGGTGGTGGTAGATGAGATAATAGTTCTCTGTGTAGATGTGTAGATGAAGGTTTGAGATAATAAAATCAATTCAGCAGAGGAGAAAGAAGAAAAGAAGGGTGGGGTGAGTAGTTGGGCAGGCAAAATGACCAAAATGCCCCTTCAGAAAAGGACAAAAAACCAGGTTGCAACAGTGAAAAATTGGGGTTTTTGAATTTTGGACTAAAATGGCAACAAAAGTGAAACCACAGGGACCCAGATGTAAAAAGTTTGAGATTTGGACTAAAGTGGCAAAACTGGCCAAACCACAGGGACCAAAATGGCAGTTCACTCTCTATTTAAAGTAAATGTTTTTGTGTTTATAACACGTTACATATGTCATGTCCGGGAAATACTATATGTTACACGATAGGTATTGTCTTTTTTCATAACTATCCGAGTCAAGATTTTTTTTTCTTTACAAAATCTTGATATTTATATCTTATCCAGCGATGATTATTGTGTAAGTTATGATATTGAGCTTTTTAACATCTTAATTCTTTATTAAGAAAAGTAATAACAATATAATGTTAATGTCTTCAATTTTAAAAGTCTTTAATTATGATATTATTTTGTTGAACTTATGTTGCTTGTAAATCGCATTGCGTTTCATCCTTGGTCCAACTTGTTTCCATTTATTTTGTTATTAATGCTATTGAGGTGATTTATGATAGTAATACCATGAGTGAGGAACCTTATACTTGGGTTAAAATTATCCTTGATAATATGGTCATTACTTGTGTATGGTCCCCCACCTTGGGTTCATAATTCATATATGTTTAAACAACAAAACCTTTATTTTAGCGGCAAACACACTATATATAAATATATAGAGCCCAGCAAGGGACCGGAGAAAAAGTACAAAACGATCAGAATGCAGAACAATTACAACAGATTCAAGACATCAAACAACACCCATTTATCCCAGTCGGGTTTAATGTACCGGGCATTGGAATTCTAACCCAAACAAAAAAAAAATTCCACCATATACTTCGAGCAAAAAGGCATGTTACAAAAATATGCTCCACAGTTTCGACTTCATATCCACATCTTTCACAGTGTGTATCCGAAATACACACCCATGTGACAAAGACCCGTTTTTCAAGCCATTCTGTATTGTAGAGCTCTCCACGGAACCTTTCTTTTATTATGTGTAGTAGTTAAGCACTAGTAATACTATGAGTCAGGAACCTTATAATTGGGTTAATAATATCCTTGATAATATGGTCATTACTTGTGTACGGTCCTCCACCTTGGGTTCATAATTCATATATGTTTAAACAACAAAACCTTTCTTTTGTGTGATTGTGTCTGGTAGTTGATCACTAATATTGTGTTGTATTTATCAATACTCTATTACATCAATTATTCTAAATATTCATCCTTGCTCAGGTTTGAACATGTGACATCCTCTTTAAAAGACATACGCCTCTACCAAGTGGGCTAGCTCCACATTGGCCAATACAACCATTTACTTCTATATTTTTTAAATATCGAACGATATTCAATTGGTTCACAACCTAGATGAAAATCTATCCCAAGTATGATCTGTAAAATAATCAATTTTATTCTTAAGAATAATGAATTTTAATAATCTCAACTATTAGTCGTTGGCCGACAAATGGTCTCAACTTCAAAAATAACCAGTAGTTGTCTCATCTTTTCACATGTTGTAAACTAATGGATATTTACTAATAGAACTTTAATTTCTTTTTGTCCTATTTTCCTTTTCTGTTAGTAAATGTCCATTGGTTTACAATATATGAAAAGGTGAGAGCGCCCTTGATTATTTTTTTAGTTGAGACCATTGCGCCAACGATTAATACTTGAGATTCTTAAAATCCATTATTCCTTATTTTTAGTGGCTTCATTTTATTCACTTCTTAATCTCATCAACAAGAAAACAAGCAAAGGGCATGTGGTTTAGCGTTATCAATGTGTGTAGAAAATGTGTAACTTCTTCCTATGTGCTTGAGAGTTCAAGTCCCATGGTAGACAAATGTATAGATTTAGGAGTAGAATTAGATGGTGTGTTAGATCTTTAAAATAATGCACAAGAAAACGATATGAATCACTATGATAAGCATATCCCATTATTATGTACTCTACAGTTTTGAGTCATATCTTTTAAACATTAGGTGTCATTAACTTGCCATCCCCATACTTTCAAGTAAATAGGCGTGAGCAAACCTTAATCATAATCTATCGTTAACTGATCACCGAATTTGTGATTAACCAATATTGTGGCTAAGGTTTTGTGATTAACCAATAAATCGATTATGGTTATTGTCAAGGGTGTCCAAAAACCAAACCTTGACCGAATTGAACTGAACCATGTCTACCAGCTTTTGTTTATATTCAGTAACCTTGACCGAATTGAACTGAACCGAACCATGTCTACCAGCTTTTGTTTATATTCAGTTGTGTTTACCGGCTCTATTTACCTCAATCATCTTACATTAGTAGCTTCAAGCCTGGAATGGCAACTTCAAACATAGAACACAGTTTCAAAGCTGTTCAAAATGACAGCTTCAAACCTGGAACACAAAACAAAACAAAACCGAACCCATAAACAAATACTCGACTCACTGCAATAAATTTGTACAGGTTTCTAATACATTATTGCTCTACGATTTGCTATTTACGTTAAATAGGATAAAAGCAATAACTACAAAAGGTAAATATGTCCTGTAAAGCCATAACCAAACAAATATATTACGATATACAACTTTTAAAGCAACACGTACAGCTTCTCAACGCATCCATCGCTCAAGATTTGAATGTTTTGCTCGGGTAAACTTGAGTTGCGAATCACACTTGGGGGCAAACTTGTAGTTTATTGTTAAGATAATAAAAATGTAATGCATTAGTGAGTTGTTTCCCGTAGGTAAAGTTGTAGGTTGTTCTAGATTTTACTCTTCAAAAGATTGAAGCCGCACATGCGGGCAAATCCTGTCGGGTTCGCCTTTTGCCCATAAATGTCTAAGGTCGCCTCGTTTTGTTCCTAATGTTATAAACGTACCTGCAAATATGGCATTAACAACAATTTATTATAAATTATACAATCATATCAAACATAGAGAAAGGTTAACATACAAGACCACCATATCACGCAAAGCGTACGCGAGCATCTCAACCGCACATCAGACCCACCCTAGGCCTTCAATTGAACATGATGGCACAATAGTAATTAACTTGACATAATTACGCACGTTATTTGCATAATTACGCATGGGTTGGGTTAAACCCTAACTACGCACATTATTGCATAATTACGCACGTTATAATGCATAATTACACACGTTTAAACCAGAATCCGCATGCCACCAAACATGAAAATTCCGCATGTTAAACTCAAAATTACGCATGGGTTGTTTCAACCCTAGTTACACATGTTATATGCATAATTATGCACGTTATCGGGTGGGTGTCAAAAAAAAAGAATGGCACGCTTCTCAATCTCTTGCTCGCGTATCTTCGCACGATAAGATACTATTGTATTCTACACTTTCTCATCAAACATAATACTTTTATAGAACTATTTAAGAAACTTGGTGCCTCTACTATTTAGAAAGAACCTACCCAACGTAAAAGGAACGATGTAAAGCAACGCTGGTTGACCATGTCCATCCATCAAGTTCAAAGCTACATATGTAATAAGCAGACCTGCATTTTATATAAAGAGTGATTAATTTTTACAGCCGTAGTGCAAATAAACCACATGCATACACATTTTCTTACCTAATCCGTAAGCAATCATTGTCCATAGGAAATATCCCTCTCGAAGGCTCTTGTTGGACAACCAATCATACCTGTTAAAAAAATATGATGTTAAACTTGACGAACTGTACCATCTGTTTTGACTTTTGATCCATTATTGAACATTTGAACCCACCCATTTCGCCACCTATAGGTCGATCACTATTATTACTAAAACACAACCCTTATCTATACTATATAATAAAAGAAACCATATTTGGGACACTTGTCATTATATTAGGCCATGTTTTATAGATAAGTATTATTTTAGTTTAATCTTTTCTAATTAATTATAGATAATCATCCTACTAAATATTATTTAGTTTAATTTCTTATGGATAATTATTATTTAGTTTAATCTCCTCCTCATTTATAATATTATTTATTTAACTAATAGAGTAAATTACGATTTTGGCCCCCTGTGGTTATATCACTTTTACTCTTTTAGCCCAAAAAGAATTTTTAACATCTGAACCCACAACGTTTTTTTTTCTAATCTTTTTGGCCCCTAACGTCTTTTTTCTAACATTTTTGGCCCCTAACATTTAATGGATGAGGTTAGTGTTAGGGGCAAAAGGGTTAGAAAAAAAGACGTTGGGGGCTCAGTTGTTAAAAAAATCTTTTTTGAGCTAAAAGGGTAAAAGTGATATAACCACAGGAGCCAAAATCGTAATTTACTCTAACTAATATTATTTATCATTTATACATTTACGGAGTTTTAAATAATAGGTTAAAATTATTGAGACTTAATTAACAACTTTTGCTACAACAAAATAATCTATACTATATAATAAAACATTAATGTGTGACACATGTCGTTCATTGTAGGTATTTATTTTATGATTTCCTTGCCTCACTTCCAAACTTATCTTATATTAAGTAAATAAATAAATGAATAATGAGCTAATATTAAATTTTATCATACTTTAAATTTCGAATACCATTCTTCTATTTTTCTAATAAAATATTATCCGAAATTATAAATTGTTAATTTAAAACATTTTAAATAAAACAAATTATTTATCACGAAAACCAAACTTTGTATTAATATATTAAATATTTTTATTTTCACTATACAAAATTACATTTACTAACTTTTTTATTATTTGGTATATAAAATTACATTTATTTAACTCGTGTAATAAATGAGGTTTTTTAAAGATGTATTATCTTATTATTTAGTAAACAATATTACATTTATTCAACCCGTGTAATACATGTGGTTTTAAAGATATAATTTTGTTTATTTGGTATATAAAATTACATTAATTCAACCCGTACAATATGGTTCTTATATATATAACTTTTTATTATTTAATATAGAGTGAATTGCAAGTTTTGTCCTTTATCTTTAGGCCATTTTGCAGGCGCTGTCCTTTATGTTTAAAGTTGACGAGTTTTGTCCTTTATGTTTAAAAATCAAGCACGTTTTACCCTTTGGGCCTAACCCAGTTAGTTTTTTTTGTTAAATCTGGTCATCCAAGGGCATTTTAGTCTTTTTACCCTCATTTATTTAATAGTATTTAAAAAATAAAACAAAATATTTTAAAATATTATTATTATTTTAACTATATATTTATAACCTCCATCACCACCATCCTCCACCGCCGCCCTCCACCTCCACCTCCACCTCCACCTCCACTGCATTACCCTTTATTAAACACCACCACCACAATATGCCGCCGCCACCACCTCCCATAGCCACCACATCCATCATCACTTCTTCCCTTTTCAAATCCGGCCACAGCTACACCACCACCATTCGAAACCCAAGCCAAAACCCACCACATCCACCACCCACATCGATTAATCCCCAAGTAATAAACCAACAAAACCCACAAAAATTAAACAATTACTCACAAAAAAATCAAACCTTTTACCGATCCATTCAAACCCAAAAATCAAACCCAGAATTGGGAATCACACTGGTAGTTATGCCAAACCGTTCCGACTCGTGACCCAAATCACCACTGCACCCACCATCGCCGCCGTAACAGTCCGATTCCACCCACCACAACAGTCCGATCATCACAAAATATGCACCCACCTTCGTCGTGATTGCCGATTCATCTTGAAACCACCACCACCACCGTCTCTATCGCCGCCGATTTATCTTGAAGCCACCACCACCGTCTCCATCGCCGCCGATTCATCTTGAAACCACCACCACTGCCGCCCCTAACCCACTGCCGCCCCTAACCTTCACTCACCGCCATCAGAACCACCCTTCACCCACCATCGTACACCTCTCACCACCGCCAAACCCACCAACACTTTCACCAAATCAGAGTCCAAAAAAACGAACTGATAGAGAGAGAGAGAGAGAGAGAGAGGAGGATAAATGATATTTGCAGGTGGTGGCCGGTGGCCGGTGGGCGGTGGTTGTGGCTGTGGCTGGTCTGTAGAGAGAGAGAGATGGGAGGATAAATGATTTGCAGGTTTGAAGTTTTATATATATATGATTTATTTTTTTACACAATGGCCCCTACATATTTACACAATAGTCCCTCAAAAAATAAAATGACAAAAATACCCTCATGTGCCTTGCACATGACCATACTTAACAAAAAAAACTAACTGGGTTAGGCCCAAAGGGTAAAACGTGCTTGATTTTTAAACATAAAGGACAAAACTCGTCAACTTTAAACATAAAGGACAGCGCCTGCAAAATGGCCTAAAGATAAAGGACAAAACTTGCAATTCACTCTAAACCAACAAAACCCACAAAAATTAAACAATTACTCACAAAAAAATCAAACCTTTTACCGATCCATTCAGACCCAAAAATCAAACCCAGAATTGGGAATCACACTGGTAGTTATGCCAAACCGTTCCGACTCGTGACCCAAATCACCACTGCACCCACCATCGTCGCCGTAACAGTCCGATTCCACCCACCACAACAGTCCGATCATCACAAAATATGCACCCACCTTCGTCGTGATTGCCGATTCATCTTGAAACCACCACCACCACCGTCTCTATCGCCGCCGATTTATCTTGAAGCCACCACCACCGTCTCCATCGCCGCCGATTCATCTTGAAACCACCACCACTGCCGCCCCTAACCCACTGCCGCCCCTAACCTTCACTCACCGCCATCAGAACCACCCTTCACCCACCATCGTACACCTCTCACCACCGCCAAACCCACCAACACTTTCACCAAATCAGAGTCCAAAAAAACGAACTGATAGAGAGAGAGAGATAGGAGGATAAATGATATTTGCAGGTGGTGGCCGGTGGGTGGTGGCCGGTGGGCGGTGGTTGTGGCTGTGGCTGGTCTGTAGAGAGAGAGAGAGGGGAGGATAAATGATTTGCAGGTTTGAAGTTTTATATATATATGATTTATTTTTTTACACAATGGCCCCTACATATTTACACAATAGTCCCTCAAAAAATAAAATGACAAAAATACCCTCATGTGCCTTGCACATGACCATACTTAACAAAAAAAACTAACTGGGTTAGGCCCAAAGGGTAAAACGTGCTTGATTTTTAAACATAAAGGACAAAACTCGTCAACTTTAAACATAAAGGACAGCGCCTGCAAAATGGCCTAAAGATAAAGGACAAAACTTGCAATTCACTCTTTAATATATAAAATTATATTTATTCAACCCGTGCAATAAAGGAAGTTTTTAAATATATAATGTTTTATTATTTAGTATATAAATTTATTTACTCAACCCGTGTAATACACGGGGTTATAACCTAGTATACATATACAGTAACTAAGGGTTTTGTCTTTTAGTGGATTTTCTAATTACACCCACTGCTCTTTCCTATATTTACTATACAACCCCTCAACTTTAACTTTCGTAATATACATGTTTAGCCCCTCAACTTTAATAAAGTTTTTTCCTTTGTAAATTAACTTTGCTTATATACATATTTAGACCCTTTACTTTAACTTCGCTAATATACATGTTTAGTCCCTCTACTTTTATTCCTTTTCGTATGTTGCCTTTTAGTGTTTTTCCCTCGCTAACGTGACGAACCAACCAACTCCAACCAAACAATACCGTTACCGGCATTCATAGTATCAGAACCGGCATATATATATTTTTTTGCTTTTACTGTTTTGTCTTTTAGTGATTTTCCGAATACGTACGTAGACGTTTCGATGTTCTTTTCCCCATGGTTTTACGGTATCTCTTTCTGTTGCTACACCCTGTGTCAGTGTCGGTATTGTACTGATAATCAAACTCCCACCGCAGTGCACGGGGTAAAATTTCTAGTATGGATGAAAAAAGAAAACGTTCAAACCTTAGAGAAAATGCTACTAATAATCCTGGTAAGATAATATCACCAAAACCGATGATACTGTAGCCACCCCAAGGATCAAACATCCTTGGAATTTTCAGTAGCATGGGAATACCGTCTTCTCCGCTCTTATCACCACGTGCCACCTGTATTGATAATAAAAAAAGTGACGTTCCCATGATAATTAACACAAATGAATTTTGTAATTTGAAATATATTCACCCACCATTATCATCACGCTTTCATGGAACATCCTCTTGGAAATAAACACCCAGAAAATGTCATACAAGAACGCACAACTTAGGAGAACTGTTCCCACCTAAGATGATCAAATAAAAAAATAAAACTGAACAGCAGAAGGTTAAAGTTAATTATGTGACTATTACATCATCGTATTTAGGTTACATGTGTAAATAAGATCGACGAGAGATTGAAGGTTTAAAAAGTTCATATTTATGTGAAGATTAAATTTACTATTGAATAATGAGAATTCAATAAAAGTAACTGAAGCGATAACATCGAGATATTAGGTAATAATTTTATTCAGCATATGACTCCTAGAATCCAACTGAAATGAACTTTGATTACCTTAAGATTGGGCACTTGAATTATCTGGATTACGGTGATTATCAATGCAACACCCTGGTTTACCATAGAAAACAAAAAAAAACAGTTTTATAAAGTGCCATACTGCCATTATTTCATCTCTTTCAACTCAAAACCGATTATAAGTGATCTTACAAGTATGTCTTGGCCAATCCAAGCAAAGTGGTGCCGGCGGTACACAGCCCATAAAACAGCACATAACACGCAAAATGGAGAAACGCCAAGTGTCAGATACGACACGCCTCCTAAAAAGGGAACCTTGATAAATGATTTTGCAACGTTTTCAAACGATCTGAAACTGCATTTATTGAGATTGTTAGTTAGACTAATAGTAATAGATAGATTGTATTCTAATCATTCGTTAATATGTGATACATATATACCATGCTAATAAAGCAACCAAGCACGTTTGCAGACCCTGAGAAAGAGAAAAAACAAGAGCTCACTTAATTCATTGAAGGCAATCAAATCGAAGAAAATGACTTTTTCTTATGTGAATGATTACGTACCTCGGCCCCACCAATGGCGAATAGGACAACCAAAACCTCAATGAACACGTATGACATTTTTTTGTAAAGCAAAACTAAAAAACATGATGCAACTACAATAAACACAATTGCGGATGTGGTCGTGATCTCAACGACACCACTGGAATAAGAAGCCTCCGTACTCAGATATTCATCAGAAGCATCCTGTGAATTTCAATATTTAATCAATAATTTACGATTTACTCTTATGAGCTTAAGGAGATAAACTGGGGGAGTCAGTCCGGTTGGGTACAAGGTCAGTATAGGTTCAGGCCAAAGAGGCAGGCCAGGTCGACCCAAAAGCATATGTCCAGATATTTTACAACTATTATAAATATTTAATGTGTCAGATATCTATAAAACCAAGTGTTAAGCATTAAAATACACTTTGGACAACTATGAAACGTATTACCCTTTTAGCTATCTTTTATATTTAACCATTAAACCCAACGAATAAAATATAACCCAAATCAACCCGTTCATAAGTAAAACTAGTTTTTTTACCCGCCGCGCGTTGCAGCGGCGCCGTACGCGAAATGATAACGTATAGACTGCAATCGACCGGCCTCGTTTCCGAACTAAATTTGCGTAGGAACGTATGATAACTAAAACTTATACCGTCAAATCAAAACGTATTGAATTTACGTCAAAACATAGTCCACTCAAAACGTACGTAAAAGAAAACATTTTATAATTGACCCGACTCATCTTCCGACAAAAACTACGTTGACGAACTCGAATTTACACCGACACATCCATTAAAAAAACGTAACAAATGAGTATTAGGGTAACCTCAAAACTTTAGAAACGTGAGGGGTGAAAAGGTGACATTTACAAAGTTGAGGGTTACCTTTGACATAATAGCAAAGTTTGAGGGTAGAATGGGTTGCATGACAAAAGTATGAATGTTGAATAGAAGTTAAAAAATATGGAGCCCTTTTTGTGAAGTTAGAAAGTAGGGGGTCATTTTTGTCAATTGTTAATTGAATTTTGTCAACTTAGAAAAGTTGAGGGGTTTTTTGACAGATAAGAGTCATGGTCACCGACGATGCTCTTTAATAGATATAGATATAATTGGTCGAATACGCCACCTTTAAAAGTTTGTCCTGCTCAATAGCTGCTTCTCTGGCACTCCAAGCAGACCAGTAAGATGCGCACAGAATGGTACCAACAGCCATAAGCCATAAAAACACCTCAGCAACATCAACCAATGGGCGTTTTGGAGAGTATAGCTGCACAGAAACTGTGGAAAAACATGGGAATTTCCAATTAATTTAAGGTTTGTTCTTCTCAATTAATAATTCAATAAAGTGTTCAATGAACCGTGCCATTTATTTTTTCCTGGAGACTCTGTTTTAAACTTTCACCAGCATCTTGTGGAAGCATGACTACAGGGATGCCAATATTAACGTCTGGTTCATCTGCTTCACACACCATCTTGAATAGTTCTGTAAAAAAATAAAGATTATTATATTTGTATAACCATCATAATAACCTAAAGTGGCAAAGTAGAGAGAGGGGAGCTCATGTCGGGTAACGGGTCAAAACAGGTTTGAATCAAAGCAGTTAAAACTTGTGTTCTATGTTAAAACATGCCACTTGACCCGTTTCTTTATAGGCTAGTACTTATATTGGATCTATGTAACCCGTTTCAGATACAAAACATAGGGGAAGGTTAAGGTACAATAGCCCCTTAACGTGCGAAGCATACGCGACCTAATTAGGCATGTTGGTTTGTAAATCACGCACGTTATAAAACTCAAACCCTAATCACGCACAGGTTAAACACAAAATCACGTATGAACAAAATACAAAAAACACACATGAGAAACCCCTAATTACGCATGTGGTCACACAATTCACGCATGAATAAAACCTAATTACGCATGTTATATGCATAACTATGCACGTTATTTGGTGGTCGCGTACGCTAAGCACGTTAAGGGACTTTTGTATTTTAAACTCTCACAAAACATGAGTTAATAATGTACCTGTGCGATTGTTAATAATAAGGATTGCTGATGCACCAGCCGCTTCAGCAACATTTGCCTTGGTTGTAAAACTACAGTTCCCTCGATGCACAAGGATAATTTCGCCAGTAAGCTACATAGATGTTATAACTGCGTAGTTATTAAACTGTTTCCAAAAGATAGTAAAATATATAAACAAAAAATAAGAGTAAACCTTATTTTTAGGTGTTGTACAACAATCAGGAGGGTCTGCAAGAGCAATCCGGTCTTTATGAGCATCCTTCTCCTTCGATTCCAAAGTGAGACCAAACCGCGCACCAACACCTACGAATTCAGCTTCTTCTCGATCATTAACCCATGTTTGAACTTTTACCTGTTACATAATGCACAGTTAGCACAATATCTATCATAAGCTTAGATACCTTCAAAAAGAATTCTAACAAGTTACGGATTTAATCAAATATTATACCTACAAGAAACTCAACTTAACATTATGCAAAACTAACAATTTTTTCACATATTATTTCAGATACCGAATTTCGGCTTAAATAATCTAAAATTTCAAATATTTACAGAATTCCAGTCCTGCCAATTATTTCACTATTACCAGATCAATTCTGTAAATCATGTTATCTTCTAGTATCAATTAACTTCTAGTTTCTATATTTTAAACAAACATGTACACCAAATTAACAATTATTTCACACATTAATTTCAGCTACAAAATATCTCTGTATAATCAGACTATCTAAATTACACTATTAGCAGATCAATTCAGCACTATCAAGTTATCTTCTAGTATCAATTAACTTAGAATATCTAATAATCTAATAATATGCCCCAATCATAATATCACAAAAACCTAAAAACCCTAAAACGAGGTTCTGAACTTCGGAACAAGTTATCGAGTAAAAACGATCAAATTAAGAATTACCAGAACGAAATTGTTGTCACATCCAGGTCTAGTAGGGGCTTTATCATCACGGTGAACTATATCGCCGGCGCGTGCAGGAGAGTCGCCGGAAATTAGTAAAATTAGAGCGACTGTAAGTAGAGTTGTGGTGAGTTTAGATGATTCGGCCATTAATGAATGTTGAATCAGAGTGATTGAAGAGGTTTGATTATGAGAATTGGGGGTTTTGGTTTGTTACGAAACGATGACGATGACTACGATGAGTCGGCACGAAATGGCAAACATGTGTGCGTGTAAAAAGCGCGTGAAAACGTCATTTGCTGCTTTTGTTTGTTTGTTTTTTTTTTTCAACGGCAAACATAATCAATCTCGAACACTCGCAGGTCATCCACTAGATCAAACGGAGTACTACAAGAGTAACCTGAGTCCATCACCAATTTCGGGAAAAACCTGGTAATCCACCCACCCGCCTATAGATACGACGGTGAAATTACCGGTAAAACCTGTTTAGCTCAAGGATCGAATACAGGTTTCTCAGGTCTCCTATCATTGCCCACCAACGCCTCACTCTGCACCAAGTACGAGTTGAACTTGCATCTCTCAAGAGAAATGCAAGCTTTTGTTTGTTATTATTATTATTTTCTTTATTATTTGGAAAACAACGCAAGGGGACAGGTACCATCGATGACACCAGCGTCGGTACTTGCGTTTTTATCGAGTACATTATAACAACCCTCCTGAATATTTTTGACACCCTAATATATTTTAGAATGTCCCTATATGTCTTAAAACATACCCCGTATGCGAACACCGGGCCCCGAATACATTATATAATTAAAAATAAAATAAAAATCAAGTTTTAACATCGCTCGCGGGCCGCGAAGGCTAAGCCTTCGGCTTACGCGGGCCACGACATATGGAGGATCAGGCTGCACCCGGTGGTGCCACGTGTTGTACAAGTGTCAAGCCTATAGTGGTGACCAGGCCAAGCTAGGCCCTACTACCCCTACTACGCGGGCCGCGTAGCCCTTGGCTACGTCCTTCGCGGGCCGCGAGGGAAGTCGAAAGGTCGCCTATAAATTGAGGCCTCCGGCCTCAGTTTCAATTCGTTCATCTCTCGATCTCTCTCAATATTCTAAATAGCAAAGATAATTTTCGGGCATAATACCCCCCTAAATAACAAAGTTCTCCCCCGTTGTAAGTATCATAACCCCGGTTACGTATTAGATACACTGCCCGATTGATCCAGGGTTCCGTAACGGCTGTCGTCGTTCTGCCCGATGTAGTTGTAGGTCCCCTTGATGTATGGATCTTTCACAAAATTGTCAATCTAATCAAGAGTGCGGAATCCTCTTGATCAGAATATCACAGAATGAGTAAAAACATAAATCACTTTCAAACCGGGTTTCTATTGATTATCGATTACAAGAATTACAATCAATCAAACCCTAACCAACTCTCAATTTCGTCCAAGCTAGTAATGCTCTCACGAAATTCTCACAAACTCTGTTTTGGCTGATTAACCTAAACCCTATAGCAAAGCCTTGTTTATATAACACAAGGTTGCTACTTGGGCTAGAGTTTCCTACATGGGCAAGGCCCATTTCGTCCACCCTTGTCCCAACTGGGTTTTGTTTAGCCCAAACTCTATAATTTTAACTATTACAAAGCTAAACCCGCTAACTGTTTATCATTTAACTAATTACAAGATATCCAAAGACCAAATCTAAGTTGTTGTCACAAATATGCACCAACAGTAGTCGTTGGAATGCCGTCTCGGGGAGGGTATTACTAATATGAATATTGGGTTATTATACTAACACGTGTGCATTTGTGTAAATTTTAGATAATCACCAGGAAATCCTTAAAGGAAACCCTAAGACATCAATGTGAGTAATCTCCTTTTTGCAAATTGTTTTTACAAAACCTCACATAATTAATAATATATTAAACAGTGATTGAGTATTTGTATTCTACAATTATCGTTGGTATGTTGGGGTTTTGTATACAAAATTTGTTACTACCTTCCGAGGAGTAACATGACCACAAGTCGGGTTGACAGTACCGTGGGTGGTAATTGAATAGATGGAAACAAACGTAATTGCGCGACCGCCCTCAATACTGTACAATGGTTTTTACTAAACTTGATTAAACTGGGATTCACTCACCAGTATTTCCCACTGACAAAATGTTTTAAACGCGTTTCAGGTAACAAATTGTGAAAGCCAAATAGAAGTCAGCTGGACAGCACTGAAGGCTTGGAAAAGTGGCAATAAAGTTATCTAAAATAAAGAGATGTTTTATTTAAATAAAATATGGTTTATCCCTATAAAAATGTACGTACTTGAAACTTGAGAATTTCCCATGTGTTTAATATATTAAAAGCGTGGTATTTTACTCTGATAAAATATTTCCTAACTACGGTCCTGATGTAATTTTCGCTGCCAAAATGATAAACACCTGGATACCACCGAAACTGGCTGTGGCCGCCCGTTCCCGGGTTGTTAGGGGACGGGGGTTGCGACAGAAGGTGGTATCAGAGCTAAGCCACTGATTCAGCCACAGAAGTGTTCTGCTGACACCAAGATATCATGTGTTAGGAACTTAATTACGGAAATACGTGCATATCTGTATTTTATTGTTGTGTGTTATTCGACTATTTGTTAGTTTACAGTATGAGCGATCAAGGACCCTCCGACGCTTATCGTCAGTTGTCCGGCTCACCTAGAAGCGAAGGCACCTCTTCACAGCCTACCCTCTCAGGGTATTCAGCTGACAATGAAGATGGAATATTCGTGTTTAAGGCTCAGTCTGAAGAGCCATTCCCTCCTAAAAAGAGAGGATGGTTCAGTAGGGGAGCACATGAGCGTAGAAAGAGAATGAAAAAGTTACAACAACAGCGAGTTCTAGCAGCCGCTAAGAGAGAGACAGATGCTCACACCCAAGACATGCTTAATAGGAGTTTAGCAAACTTCCATATCTTAGCAACCACAGTTGCCGACCCAAACCTGGAGCAACTCATAGTCCCTCAACCATTACCCTTGTTTCCCACACAGCCAATGGAGATTGAAAACAACCCAGAAAACCAAATCCAAATGCATGATTTTAACCCAGAAGAGATACCTAGGGTACCAGCACCCAATCCCTTAGACCCAGACTACGACCCGTGGTTTAATGATCATAGGGATTAAGTGCAACGCTACCACCTAACAGACGAACCCATGCCAAACCTAGCAGCTTACCTAGATCTGGACCCTCTAGATCCCTACTATGATAATGATGAATACATTAAGGAAATCCTAGAGAATCCATACCCTCAGGAAGAACCCATGCCACAGTACACAGATCCAGTACCAACACCTACACCCCCAATGAGTGCAGAAAATGTGCAAGAACTCCAAACCTTCGGTGAGGAGATTTTAGAAAATAGTGACAGGATGAGGTACATTGGAGAACGACTCGTCTAGAAGTACGACGAGCGTAATATGGAGTTCTGGATGAACCCATATCAGTGATGGTGATAGTAATAATATAATAATAATATATATATAATAATAATATATCTATCGTAGTATAGACCACTTTGTGATTAGTGATGCATAATAGTATTGTAATTCTAGATTCCAGTATCAGTTTGTATTAGACGCATACTATATAAGAAAGAGTAAGTCGCAATGTTTGACGTTTTTGACCAATATGTGTGTTGTATTTGCCTTAAATATTATTTTGTGATATTAATAAGTGGCAACTGTTTAAAATTCAGATGGACAACGAAGTGAACCAGGAAAACCAGAATGACAATAACCCGAATAACGATAACCCGAACAACAACAATAATGGAAACCAAGTAGATAACAGTGCCATCCAACACATAGTGGCACAAGGGATAATAGATGCAATGCCATATATTATCAAAACAGTTAGGGAAGCCGAAAATAAAAGTAACAATGGTAGCAAACGACCCACTGAACCTGAACACAGTGTAAACAATGGACCCATACTTCAAGCGCCCATTCCCTTAAAGAAGAAGAACCATGTCTTATGGTTGTTCTTATAAAGAATTCTTGTCTTGTAAACCAATGGAATTCTCGGGCAATGAAGGGGCCGTTGCAGCTCTATGCTGGATAGAAAAGACTGAGGTTGTCTTAAAAATAAGCAAGTGTGCGGAAGAGGATAAGATAATGTTTGCTTTCAATCTATTTAAGAACTCAGCCTTAGAATGGTGGAACACTATCCTTCAGTCTAGGGGAAGTGATAGAGTTTACGGTATGGAATGGGAGGAATTTAAGAACATGGTGGAAAGGAAATTATGTCATCCCAATGAAAAAGAACAGATAGCAAATAAATTTTTAAACCTTAGAATGACTGGAGTGGATAGTAAGGGATACACAACATTATTCTTTGAATATGCTAGAATAGTGCCAACCCTTGCATCACCTGAACCAGTATTGATCTCCCGTTATATCTGGGGATTAATCAGTGAGATTAGACATGTAGTCAAGGCAGCTAGACCTCAACCCATAGAAGAAGCTGTAGAACTAGCAAACACCTTGACGGATGAATTAGTGCGTACACGAGAAGATGATCAGAGGAGAAACCTAGCTCAGAAGCTTACCCAAGAATTCCGTTATGGAAATTCCAACTGTGGGAAAAATGTAGGTTCTACCTCTACACCGTACTGCAAAGCCTGCAAGAAGAAGCATTCAGGAAAATGCTCCACTTACTGCAATTTCTGCAAGATACCAAGACACAAGGAAGAAGATTGCAGGAGGAAACCAAATAACAGAATGTGCTTCAACTGTGGAGAAAAATGTCACATCAAGCCAAACTGTCCAAAACTAGCTCCAGCCACGAACACCAATAACACTAAAAATGCTAGGGCATTTGTTCTGACTGCAGAAGAAGCAAAGATGATCCCAGATATGATCGCCGATACGTTTTTAGTTAATGATGTTTTTGCTAAAGTATTATTTGACTTTGGTGCGAACCAAAGTTTTATTAATACTTCATTTTGCAAACTTCTCAATCAACCATTAACTAAAATCCCACAAGAATGTCTAGTAGAGACAGCAAATGGAGAAAATATTAAGATTTCTTAAATCTTGCAGGGAGCAAGTGTAACACCCCGTGTTTCAAAAGTCAAAGTCAAAGTCAAGATTGAAGTCAAAGGGAGACAAGATTGCTAATTGCGATCTGTCACTCCTTGCTCAACTCCTGTTTTGACTCTTTGACTTGTAGTTAGTCTATTTTATGCCTTACATTAGTTGTATTATGTGGAGTACTTGTTAATAATCGAGGTTTATTCGATATTTATCGCATATTCTATCGCTTTATCGCAATCGCACTCGCAACTCGAATTACGCGTTCTGGATGTTGTTATACGTGTGTGTGTGCCTTATGTGTTACTTGTGCATGTTTATTTATGGTATGTTGTGGTGATTAATCGAAACTCAATCGCAATCGAATCGCAAACGCTAAACGAATACGAAATAAGGATGATTATATGTTGATATAGTAGTTGGGATTAAAAGTAATTTGACTAGGAAACTCTATCGCATCGAGACGCTCGCAATCGCAATCGAAACGACAAAACTCGTCGCACCGAACACTCGAACCAAGTGACTGATCGACCAAGTGACCAGTCGATCGACCAGCCGTTCGATCGAGCTGCCGCTCGATCGGCCAGCCGTTCGATCAAGCTGCCACCCGATCGACCAGCCCTTTCCACTTTGGGAAACCCTATAAATACCTCACTTGTTACTACTTTTGGTAAGTGACATCTCTCTGCTCGAACCAGCCGCACTCAAGCTTCTTTTCTCCGATTTCTCTCAAATCTTGTAAGTTTTCAACCTAATCTTTGTACTTTCTTGATCTACACGCACTCCTACACCTTTCTATCTTTTGAATCTTAACTTTTAACCGTGAAATCACTAGATTTGAGGTGTTCTAGGATGAAGTCTTCATGGTGTTCTTATGAACTTCATGTCTTGGCTTCAATCCTTCAAGAACAACTTAGATCTGAATGATTTCCACATAAATAAACAAAAATCTTTCATAGATCTGAACATGTCAAGGTGAAAAAGGCTCTCCTGTAACTAATAGTTAGTATGTAAGTACCAAGGCTGCTCCTTTGGAGACCTTGTATAGATGGGATGTTAAACATCTGTTGTTAGACAGAAGTTTAGTAAGTCCGAATTAGCAGGACCTGAAATTACATTGGAAACAACGAATAAGATTATACAAATCCATAATCGTCTGAAAGTTGCCAGTAATCAGCGAAAAAATTTCGGATTGATGAAAGTCACAACCCTCTTAAGTCCTTAATAAGGAATAAGGTTCAATTGAAAGTATCGCCCTAAGGAGGGTGTGCTGAAATTTTTATACAACGGGCTAGTTAAGCTCTGGATATATAGAATCATTCGAGGAAATCGAATACATCAAAGGTCAATAGCTTATAAGCTAAAACCTATTTAAGGAGCTTGGTGGAGCTCGTAATATGACCCACACTTGTGATTTAAGGATATGTTTCGCCGATAAGTCGAGACGCGTTATCACATAATGATAGGCAGATTAATGAAAATTTATGGTTTCATGAGAAACCAGTTTACCTCCTGGAGATTTCATAATAATGCAGCCTTATGTGGGATGCAAATCACCATCAGCTGCCCAGGATCGTCGAGTTGTTCGACTAACTGTAAGGATTAGCTATTCCTTAAGAATGGTTTTAAGCTGTAGTTGGGAAGATTACTCCACCTTAAATAAGCTCTCCTGTAACTAATAGTTAGTATGTAAGTACCAAGGCTGCTCCTTTGGAGACCTTGTATAGATGGGATGTTAAACATCTGTTGTTAGACAGAACTTCGGTAAGTCCGAATTAGCAGGACCTGAAATTACCTTGGAAACAACGAATAAGATCATACAAATCCATAATCGTCTGAAAGTTTCCAGTAATCAGCGAAAAAATTTCGGATTGATGAAAGTCGCAACCCTCTTAAGTCCTTAATAAGGAATAAGGTTCAATTGAAAGTATCGCCCTAAGGAGGGTGTGCTGAAATTTTTATACAACGGGCTAGTTAAGCTCTGGATATATAGAATCATTCGAGGAAATCAAATACATCAAAGGTCAATAGCTTATAAGCTAAAACCTATTTAAGGAGCTTGGTGGAGCTCGCAATATGACCCACACTAGTGATTTAAGGATATGTTTTGCCGATAAGTCGAGACGCGTTATCACATAATGATAGGCAGATTAATGAAAATTTATGGTTTCATGAGAAACCAGTATCAAATAAGGATCGACAACTTATTCGACCAACTCCAAAGGGCAAGCTTCTCTCAAAAATCGATTTGAGAACAAGGTATTATCAACTCAAGGTTAGAACTGAAGATGTACCTAAGACTGCATTTAGAACTCGTTATGGTCACTACGAGTTCTTAGTGATGTCGTTCGGGCTCACTAATGCACCAACAACATTCATGGACCTCATGAATCGCGTTTGCAAACCCTACTTGGACAAGTTTATCTTCGTCTTCATTGATGACATCCTCATTTATTCAAAGAATCAAGCTGATCATGAGAAGCATCTTCGTTGTATTCTTAAACTTCTTCAACAAGAAAAGCTTTACGCCAAGTTTTCAAAGTGTGAATTTTGGCTTCGAGAATTCCAATTCCTTGGACATATGGTTAGTGAGCGTGGTATCCAGGTGGATCCCGCTAAGATTGAAGCTATCATGAATTGGCAAGAGCCGAAGACGCCCATAGAGATTCGCAGCTTCTTAGGCCTGGCAGGATACTACAGGCGTTTTATTGAGAATTTCTCAAGGATTGCAGCACCCCTAACTTCGTTAACTAGGAAGAATATTAAGTTTGATTGGGGTCCTAAGCAACAAGAATCCTTTGATATTCTTAAGCAAAAGTTAAGTAATGCACTTGTGTTGACATTGCCTGAAGGAATAGAAGAGTTTGTAGTGTACTATGATACATCACACACTGGTATAAGATGTGTGCTCATGCAGAAAGGTAAAGTTATTGCATATGCTTCCCGACAATTAAAGGTGCACGAAAAGAATTATACCACCCACGACTTGGAATTGGGTGCAGTTGTGTTTGCACTAAAACTTTGGAGGCATTATCTATATGGTACAAAGTGTGTGATCTATTCTGATCACAAAAGCCTTCAACACTTGTTCAACCAGAAGGATCTGAACATGAGACAGCGTTGATGGATGGAGACTTTAAACGACTATGATTGTGAAATCCGATACCATCCAGGCAAGGCGAATGTAGTCGCCGATGCTTTGAGCAGGAAGGAAAGGGTTAAGCCTATTAGAATCAATGCCAAGAGCATTGAGTTAAAGAACAGCCTGAATGAAAGATTGCTAGCCGCTCAGAAAGAAGCTATACTAGAAGCCAACTATTCAAATGAAAAGTTGGGAGTAACTGCTGAGCAGTTATCATATAGCAAGGATGGAATCCTAATATTGAATGGACGAATATGGGTTCCAATTTATGGAGGACTTAGGGATGTAATTCTTCAGGAAGCCCATAGTTCCAAGTATTCTGTTCATCCTGGAAGTGATAAGATGTACCAGGATTTGAAGGCAAATTATTGGTGGATAGGCTTGAAGAAGTCTATAGCCACTTATGTGGCCAATTGTCTGATATGTGCTCAATTTAAAGCAGAACACCAGAAGCCGTCAGGTTTGCTGCAACAGCCTGAACTTCCCACCTGGAAGTGGGAAATGGTAACTATGGATTTCATCACAAAGTTACCAAAGACAAAGCGAGGAAATGATACTATTTGGGTTATAGTAGATAGACTGACTAAGTCAGCCCACTTCCTACCTATTAAGGAAACATATAGCTCAGATAAATTAGCTCAGTTGTACGTAGACGAGATTGTATCTCTCCACGGAGTGCCAGTGTCTATCATCTCTGATAGGGATACAAGGTATACATCACATTTCTGGAAAAGCTTTCAGCAATCCCTAGGCACTCGATTGAACTTCAGCACAGCATACCATCCTCAGACGGATGGTCAAAGCGAGCGCACTATTCAAACACTCGAAGATATGCTACGAGCTTGTGTTATTGACTTAGGAGGAAGTTGGGATGATCATCTTCCATTGATAGAATTTTCATACAACAATAGCTATCATTCTAGTATTCAAGCTGCACCTTTTGAAGCTCTGTATGGAAGAAAGTGCAGAACGCCCGTTTGTTGGGCAGAAGTTGGAGATGTCCAACTAACAGGACCTTATATAGTCCTGGAGACGACAGATAAGATTGTTCAGATACGAGATCGGCTCAAAGCTGCCAGGGATAGGCAGAAGAGCTACGCAGATAAAAGGCGTAAACCTCTAAAGTTTGAGGTTGGTGACAAAGTGTTACTGAAGGTATCACCCTAGAAAGGGGTAATGTGATTTGGCAAGAAAGGCAAGTTAAGCCCAAGATACATAGGACCATTCGAGATCATCGAATGTGTCGGAACTGTGGCTTACAAGTTAAACCTGCCTGAAGAGCTCAGTGGTATTCATAATGTATTCCACATCTGCAATCTGAAGAAATGTCTAGCTGATGAATCACTAGTCATACCCCATATGGATGTGCATATAGATGAGAGTCTAAAATTTGTTGAAAAACCTTTATCGATCAAAGATCGATAGGTTAAGAAGCTTCGAAGGAAGCAGGTACCGATTGTAAAGGTTAAATGGGATGCCCGTAGAGGTCCCGAGTACACGTGGGAGGTAGAGTCCACAATGAAAGAGAAGTACCCTCATTTATTTCAGTAAATCTCGAGGTCGAGATTTCTTTTAAGGGGGTGAGGATGTAACACCTCGTAAAATCACGACCAATATAATGAAGACACGTGTCATGGACTTTAAACGTGTAACGAATTGAATATGAGGGACTAAAGTTGACAAACGAAGAAAATATATGTATATAAGGATTCAAAGTGTCAACATTTGATAATTATGCCTTTTAACAACCCTACACGATGTTTATACCCTTAAACGAATGAATCATGAAACGTATGAAACCATTTGTGGAAGAAAGTGAAAGTTTACAAGACGCAAGGGTTAAAAGTGTCAACATGTTTAAGTTATACCTCTGAGTGACCTTTTAGCGAACCTGGAGCCTTGTAACGATTAATTATACTCCCAAGAATAAGTGATAAAAAATTTCACAAGGTTTTGATACCGTATTAGGAAGATACGTTAACTTTCGTAATTAAGGGGTTAAAAGCGTCAACGAGGCAAAACTTGTGTTTTCGGTTACCGTTTAACAAAACCGGACCTAACGATGTTTGGTTATACATCATTGATCACAAAAATATAAATTATATGGGTTAAATGTGCTTAAAATGGAAATTATCTCGTTTTAAAAGGTTCAGGGGGTGAAAATAGCAAGTTTGAAACTTAAATTGCTGGTAAGCAGGGTGCTGGCGCTGCGCCACCACCTTCACTCTCTGCCGTCGCGTGACGCGACGGCCTGACCTGTACAGATTTCATGCATAGATGCGAGTACAGCAGGTTGCACCGCCTTAGAAGCCTTGTATTCGATTCTAGGGGCTTGTTTGATGGTTTTTCATGCATAGGGACACTTGGGGATGATCTGGAATCACCCATAGACCTTGTTGGCATCATCTTATGAGATTAAAGTCCCTATATAAAGAACATAAGTTGCAACACTTAACTTGTTCACTTCAAAAATCATCCAAGACTCTTCTCTGGAGCTCTTTGGACCTCAAGCAAGATTTCATTAGCTTCTAAGTCGTGCTTAGTACTTCAATAAGCTTCCTTGACCCCTTTAATTCGTGTTTTATTAGTTTAAAGGCCTAAAGTCAAACTCATCGTAATTAAGGTTTGACTTAGTGATTAATCACTAATGGTCCAGTCAATTCTCGAATTGAAAGTAGCTTTGAGTTGGTAATTATGTGGGTAATAAACCCTTAAAAGGGAACCCTCTGATTCTCACTCTAACTAGGTCAATTTTCGGGTTAAACTTGATTATAAAAAGTCAACATAAAGCTAATTTTCAAATAAACACATAATTAACAATGTAGAAGCCATGGAACCTATTTTATCACTTGTATAACTTGGTAATTAATGTAAGAACATATCTAAGTATGTTCAACCCGACAATTTTCAGTTTAAGCTCGGTTCGGAACCGAAAGTCGCAAAAGTAGACTTTTGCCTTGACTTTCAGTTCTGACCCAATGTAGCATATTTTAGAAATGCCTTAGAGCTCTATTAGGACCAGGTCATAGGTTAGTGTAACCCTTTGAGGTTATACAACTTGGTTCCTTAGTTATCCGATTCATTTGCATGTTTCCGTTATATGCCTAAATGTTGACCATTATGCCCTTTTGACTTTAAAACGAGATTTTTGAAAATGTGAGAGGACAAAAACCTTTATTACTGATTTATAAACTTGTCCTAAAAATTTGACATCAGTTTGAGGTCTAGATTAGGAGTTATGCTCAATATCGTAATTAAGAAGCTTTTTATTAATTAAACGGCGTAATTAGCATAAAGCCTATCTAAACCCAAATTTTGACACCAAACTTTTTACCCACTGATGTAATATAATATTTTGGGATTTTTGAATATTTTTATTTATTTTTATGCTGAGCATAACATAGGGTTCTTGCTATAATTCGGTAAATGTCGGTTATACCCTTTTCTTGAATAAAATGAGTTTTACATAATATTTTGATACCAAACTTTTTGTTGCTGATTTTATATGATAAATAAAATATTTTGAACTTTATAAACTGATCAAAAACTCAGATTTCTTATTTAAACCCGAAAATCGCTTAAAACCGACTTTTACGCGTTTTAAGCGCATAATATGGGTTAAAACCATTTTTAACATATAAGACTTAATACCTACTGATGTTTTAAGTAAATTTTTATAATTAAACAATAAGCAAAAGTTTTGAACTCAGAATTCTAATTTTGACCTTTAAAGCTTATGTGAAGTTACCCAAATGCCCCTACGGTGCATAGTTTGGTTATAAAAGATAAATTTCACATATATGCAATACCCTACTGTTATGACCTGCAAAAATAAATATTTTTACTGATTATATCAGACCTGAAACTCATATTAATATTTAATCTCTTTTATAACCTTTAAAACGACCAAAATACCCCTACGGGGCTTAATTTGAGTTTAAATTCGTTTTGGGCATAATGGAAGGTATCCTACTGATATCACAACATATTTAAGGCATATTAACTTAGGAAACCTGTACATGACTCATTTGGTTACCCGTTGTGCATTTTCGCGTTTGGTTCGGTTTATGTAACTAGTTTGCATAAATTGACCGAAACGGGTCAAACCTTATCATTTTTATCTCAAAATCCAGAATGTGTTTAGTTTACCCATATTATACAAGTCTTCAAACTTGTCGGGCCTAAACCACATTCTAATCCGGTCTTCGCTTAATCTTGCGTTTTGAACCGTATATCTTCCTTTAAAACTAACCGGTCTAAGTTTAGGCTTAATTAAGACCCGTTAGGAATCTAAGAGGTTATTAAAACCTTCGTTCCAGATTTAGGAGCCCAGTAAAAGATATCTGCATTTGCCAATTATATACGGCTGGGATAAATTGAATAAATTGCTCAGGTAAATACTTTTAACTTATTTTCCCTTATACGGACTTGGGGTACGGTATATAAAATACCGCTTGGTCGGGAATTGAATTGTTAATCATATGAAGGTTAATTTATTGAGATGACCCGTTTAAATTGTTTTGTTTGCTTAAAGCCTTTAGGGGGTTAATGACCATGTCCCGGATATCCTTGGCATCATTCATTGAAATGGCCACGACCTAAGCACGAGGTGTAGGCATACACCTGCCAGTGCACATATATATAAAAAGGTATAACCGACGGTTCGAGAATAACTCGCCGCGGGATTATATCATGTGGTGTGTCTATTAATCTTTAACCCGGTATTCAGCCCGGGCTACAGAACGTATAACGAACATGTAATTCTTTTACAAGTTTATATATAAATAATTATCCCAGGTTATAAAAGATGTTTTGTGCCTTGTGCATTCAAATCAATTTTCTTAAACTCTTTTCAAAATGAGTCGGTTAATTGTATTTACCAGTGTAAACTGACGTATTTTCCAAAAGGTTAAAGTGCAGGTACTAATCGAAATAGGCTGGCTACTCCTAGCATCAATAAAGAGTTTTGCAAGCTTAGATGTCAAGAATCTGTTGAACAATGTTGCTTTTATCTTTTATTTGATCCGCCTGTGGATCCTTTACATCCCGTTTGTAATACTTGATATTTTCATTCGGTTTGTAATATATTTACTTTAAGACTTCCGCTGTGCATTGAACTGTGATTATTGACTATGATGATATCAACTACGTCATGATACTCCCCACCGGGCCCACTGGTAATACGTGGAAATATTGGGGTGTGACACGATCCCTTTTTGCTTTACGCACTTTTGGGTGTTACATATGTTACATATTCTAAATCACATCGAACACACTACGCAATACTTTAATCGCTAACCAATTACCGCATGTTATACGTGACTTAACGATTGCTTGTTTGTTATGTTTACACATGGAATGCTGTCTACCTGCCTTAGGAACGATAGTACTATTTGTTTGGACTCAATACCTGTTCACTCAGGGGTTGTTAAGGACAATTTGTTACATGGCTCACAGTGGTGAGTGTGTATTACGAACTGCCTTGGGCAGTCAACCCGCAGTCATTGGTACGATAGGTTCATGTCGATAACTAACATGCCTCATTTTACATTGTGTATGTGCTGGTTATGCGTAACGATTTCGAACTCTATTATATCTATTAAACTTGTATGCTCACCTTTACACTATATGTATTGACCTTTACTTTAACGTAGGTGACAGGTGCTTAGGATGCTTATTTGCTTAGCTTGCTGTGAAATCGAGGCTAGGAAAGACCTAGGTCAACAATAAACAATTGTCTGTAATAAAAATCTGAGTTGTCGGAACAGAACAATTTGACTAGATCTTGCCTGTAATAATTATGTTATCTTTTATGACATGGTATGGGACATGTTGCTTTAAATAATTGGTAATTATAGTTGTTATGGAAACTTCTGGACAATCTGTTTCACTCAGTGCCACACCCCGATGTTTCCGCCATTGGTTGGGGTGTGACAGCAAGAATAGAATTTTTAAATCAAAAGTTTGTTGCAAACCTTTACCCAATGAATCTGGCAGAATTTGATATTGTATTAGGAATGGATTGGTTAATAACCAATAAAGCTAGTATTTGGTGTGATCAAAAGTCAATCCAAGTAAATTCACCAAAAGGTGAAAAGATCACAATTAAAGGAGATAAGCCATCTAGATCCACAAAATTCATCTCTGTGATGAAAACATCAAGTTACATAAGAAAATGATCTTTAGTGTATTTGATTTCCATAATCACTAACACTAAAGGAAAAGAATTAAAGGATATTCCAGTGGTATCTCAGTTTTCAGATGTGTTTCCTGAAGAATTACCAGGGCAACCTCCAGACAGAGAAGTTGAATTCATAATCCATCTGCTACCAGGGACAGCACCAATTGCCAAAGCACCCTACCGTTTGGCACCTGAAGAAATGTAGGAACTAAAGAAACAGTTAGACGAATTATTGGAAAAAGGATTCATACAGCCAAGCTCATCGCTGTGGGGAGCACCAATCTTATTCGTTAAAAAGAAAGACGGATCAATGCGTATGTGCATTGACTACCGCGAATTGAATAAGGTCACGATCAAGAATCAGTATCTATTACCAAGGATCGATGATTTATTCGATCAATTGCAAGGAGCTCGATTTTTCTCTAAAATCGATTTACGATCAGGATATCATCAATTAAAGGTACAGGAAGATGACATTCCTAAGACCGCTTTCAGAACAAGGTATGGCCATTGTGAATTTACTGTCATACCATTTGGTTTAACCAATGCCCCAGCTGCATTCATGGACATGATGAACCGAATATGTAAGCCATATTTGGATAAATTCATAATTGTCTTTGTAGATGATATTCTTATTTATTCTAAAAGTAAAGAGGAGCATGCAAATCATTTGCACGCACTTCTAAGTTTATTGAGAAGAGAAAAGCTTTATGCAAAATTTTCAAAGTGCGAGTTTTGGTTAGAACAGGTACAGTTTCTTGCACATCTAGTTAATCACGAAGGAATTCATGTGGATCCCACAAAGATCGAGGCGATTACCAAATGGAAAACCCCTGAGTCACCAACCGAGGTTAGAAGTTTCTTAGGATTGGCTGGTTATTATAGAAGATTTATTCGAGATTTTTCTAGAATAGTCATTCCCTTAACTAAGTTAACCTATAAATCTGTTAAGTTTGAATGGGTACCAAAACAAGAAGAAGCCTTTAGAATTCTTAAGTAAAGATTAACCCATGCACCCATATTAGCGTTACCAGAAGAAACTGAAGACTTTATAGTCTATTGTGATGCTTCTAAGTTAGGCTATGGATGTGTATTGATGCAACGTCAAAAGGTTATAGCTGACGCCTCTAGACAACTTAAGAATCATGAAGAGAATTATTCAACCCATGATCTAGAATTAGGAGCCATAATTTTTGCCCTTAAGATTTGAAGACATTACCTATACGGTAGTAGGTTTACCATTTTCACTGACCATAAGAGTTTAAGGTATGTCTTCGGACAAAAGGAATTGAATATGAGGCAAAGACGCTGGATGGAGATACTTAGTGATTACGATTGTAATATCCAGTATCATGCAGGAAAAGCTAATGTAGTGGCTGATGCTTTAAGTCGAAAGTATCATAAAAAGCCAAAAAGGGCACGTTCTCTTAAATTAAATCTACAAGTAGATTTAAATGAACAAATTAGAAAAGCACAAGAATCAGTAATCAAGAATGATACTGAAAAATTAAAAGGAATAATTAAGGAATTAGAACAAGGAACAGATGGAATTTGGAGATTCCATAAGAAAAGAATGTGGATACCTAAATTAGGAAACCTACGCCACCGTATATTAGAAGAAGCTCATAAGTCTAAGTATACGATGCATCCTGGAAGTGATAAGATGTATCAGGATTTAAGAAAGAATTTTTTGTGGTTAGGAATGAAAAAGGACATAGCAGCTTATGTTTCTAAGTGTTTAAGTTGTTCACAAGTTAAAGCTGAACATCAGAAACCCTCAGGATTGTTACAACAGTTAGAAATACCAGTTTGGAAATGGGAATTGATAACAATGGACTTTGTTACCAGATTACCCAAAACAAGAAAAGGTAATGATACAATCTGGGTAATTGTAGACAGGCTAACTAAGTCAGCTCATTTCCTACCAATAAAGGAAACTTTCAGTATGGAACAATTAGCTAAATTATATGTAAATGAAATAGTTTCATTACATGGATTTCCTTTATCAATTGTTTCTGATAGGGATCCTCTCATTTTTGGACAAGTTTCCAAAAAGCCATGGGAACCAAGTTGAATCTAAGCACAACCTATCATCCTCAAACGGACGGACAAAGCGAAAGGACAATTTAGACAATGAAGGACATGCTTAGAGCTTGTGTAATTGATTTCGGAGGTAATTGGGACGATCACTTGCCATTAATCGAATTTTCTTATAATAACAGTTATCACACAAGTATCAATGTTGCACCATTCGAACCACTTTATGGACGAAAGTGTCGAACCCCAGTCTGTTGGGTAGAAATTGGGGAAAAGCAATTATCTGGACCAGAAATAGTGCAAGAAATAACCAACAAGATCATTCAAGTCAAGGAACGACTGAAAGCAGCATGTGATCGACAAAAGAGCTATGCAGATAACAGACGCAAGCCGTTAGAATTTCAGGTAGGAGACACAGTGTTACTAAAATTCTCTCCTTGGAAAGGAGTGGTAAGATTCATCAAAAGGGGAAAACTAAGCCCCAGGTATATTGGACATTTTGAGATTATTAGAAGAATAGGACCTGTAGCCTACCAGCTACAACTACCATAGGAAATGGCAGGAATACATGATGTATTTCATGTATGTAATCTCAAGATATGCTTAGCTGATGAATCACTGGTAGTACCTCTTAAGGATATAGAGGTAAATGAAAAACTTAAATTTGTAGAGAAGCCTCTATAGATCGAAGACATGAAAGTCAAGAACCTCAAGCACAAGAGATTAGTTTTGGTCAAAGTGAAATGGGACTCCAAAAGAGGACCAGAATATACATGGGAGCTTGAATCAGAAATGCAAACGAAATATCCACACCTATTCCAGTAAATCTCGAGGACGAGCTCTAAAACAAGGTGGGGAGGATATAACAACCCTCCTGAATATTTTTGACACCCTAATATATTTTAGAATGTCCCTATATGTCTTAAAACATACCCCTTATGCGAACACCGGGCCCCGAATACATTATATAATTAAAAATAAAATAAAAATCAAGTTTTAACATAGCTCGCGGGCCGCAAAGGCTAAGCCTTCGGTTTACGCGGGCCGCGACAGATGGAGGATCAGGTTGCACCCGGTGGTGCCACGTGTTGTACAAATGTCAAGCCTATAGTGGTGACCAGGCCAAGCTAGGCCCTACTACGCGGGCCACGTAGTCCTTGGCTACGTCCTTCGCGGGCCGCGAGGGAAGTCGAAAGGTCGCCTATAAATTGAGGCCTCCAGCCTCAGTTTCAATTCGTTCATCTATCGATCTCTCTCCATATTCTGAATAGCAAAGATAATTTTCGGGCATAATACCCCCGTAAAATAACGAAGTTCTGCCCCGTTGTAAGTATCATAACCCCCATTACGTATTAGATACACTGCCCGATTGATCCAGGGGTCCATAACAGCTGTCGTGGTTCTGCCCGACGTAATCGTTGGAATGCCGTCTCGGGGAGGGTATTACTAATATAAATATTGGGTTATTATACTAACGTGTGTGCATTTGTGTAAATTATAGATAATCACCAGGAAATCCTTAAAGGAAACCCTAAGACAGCAATGTGAGTAATCTCCTTTTTGCAAATTGTTTTTATAAAACCTCACATAATTAATAATATATTAAACAGTGATTGAGTATTTGTATTCAACAATTATCGTCGGTATGTTGGGGTTTTGTATACAAAATTTGTTACTACCTTGCGAGGAGTAACATGACCACAAGTCGGGTTGACAGTACCGTGGGTGGTAATTGAATAGATGGAAACAAATGTAATTGCGCAACCGCCCTCAATACTGTACAATGGTTTTTGCTAAACTTGATTAAACTGGGATTCACTCACCAGTATTTCCCACTGACAAAATGTTTTAAACGAGTTTAAGGTAACAAATTGTGAAAGCCAAATAGAAGCCAGCTGGACAACACTGAAGGCTTGGAAAAGTGGCAATAAAGTTATTTAAAATAAAGAGATGTTTTATTTAAATAAAATAGGGTTTATCCCTATAAAAATGTGTGTACTTGAAACTTGGGAATTTCCCATGTGTTTAATATATTAAAAGCGTGGTATTTTACTCTGATAAAATATTTCCTAACTATGGTCCTGGTGTAATTTCCACTGCCAAAATGATAAACACCTGGATACCACCGAAACTGGCCGCGGCCGCCCGTTCCCGGGTTGTTAAGGGACGGGGTTTGCGACATACATTTAGGTGAGATGATGTAACACCCCGAAAATATAAATTAGTTATTACAAATAAGTTGTCAATAAATAAACAAAATAAACTAACTCGGAATAACACTAACCTAGTTAGATAATGGCTTGAATATGGGTTAAACACTTGAGATAAAATAAAAACGAAAGTAGAGGGACTAAATGTGTTAAAACTGGAACTTGATTTAATTAAACAAAATAAAAATTCAAAACACGCAAATTGGGTGTGTGGGGGTCGATTAGGAGCAGGGGGCGACACAGGGTCTCCCACAAACCCTAGTTCCTCCAGAAATTCACCAAATTGAGGGCTCGAATTCGTTCTAAAACAAGTCTCAAACACAAATTCGTGATCTCCATTGAAAAGGGAGTCATAAGGTATGTGAATTCTGTGAAGAATCTCTAGTTGCATTTCTAAGAAAATTTAGAAATCTGAAATTTGATGTTGCATGTTGGTTGTTTAGAATGAAATAATGTTTAGGGACAAACCCTAGTCAATTACTTGACAAAATTGTGCCTATTTTGTGTGAAATTCATAATCACCACCTAAGGTGATAAGTGGGTTTTGTGAAACTTGATAAATACTAGGATTATAGTGGTTGTTCTAGTAATATTTGACATATGTGAAGTGATTTTAGAATTCTAGAGACTAAAGTTCATGTAAGGTAGTTGATTGATGAAAATTCATCCGGGAGCGACCAAGATGTATAATGATCTAAAACAAAATTATTGGTGGCCCGGAATGAAGAGGGATGTGGTGAAATACGTAGAGAAGTGCTTGATTTGTTTACAAGTCAAGGCGGAACACCAGAAACCTTATGGGAAACTGCAACCTTTGGAGATCCCGGTTTGGAAATGGGAACATATCACTATGGATCTATTGACCCAACTACCTAAAACGATCTGGGGATTCGACGCCATATGGGTGATTGTGGATAGATTAACAAAGAGTGCGCACTTCATTCCTATACGCGAAACTTATACGTCGGAAAAGATGTCCGAGGTGTATACAAACGAAATAGTGGCACGTCACGGAGTACCGGTATCTATTGTGTCGGATAGAGATACCAGGTTTACTTCAAATTTCTGGCGAGATTTCCAAGAGCAAATGGGAACCAAATTGTTCATCAGCACTGCGTACCATCCTCAGACGGATGGACAAAGTGAAAGAACAATACAAACGTTGGAAGACATGCTACGGGCATGTATAATCGACTTTGGAGGAAGTTGGGATGTCTATCTACCATTAGTCGAGTTTTCGTATAACAACAGCTACCATGCTAGTATTAGGATGGCACCATACGAAATGCTCTATGGTAGGAAATGCCGAACCCCGGTATGTTGGAGTGAAGTGGGCCCACATGAACTTGCCCATCAAGATATAATACGAGCCACTAATGAAAAGATTGATGTGGTTTGGGCACACTTGAAAGCGGCTCAAGATAGACAAAAGTCGTATGCTGACAAAAGGAGGAGACCGATTGTATTCCATGTTGGTGATAAAGTCATGCTCAAAGTATCCCCATGGAAGGGGGTTATCCGGTTTAGAAAAAGAGGAAAATTGAGCCCGAGGTTTATCGGGCCGTTTGCGATCATATAACGGGTAGGAAAGGTAGCTTACCGCCTTGAACTACCGGAGGAACTAAGCGGAATTCATAGCACATTTCATGTGTCACATCTTCGGAAATTTCTAGCGGATGAGACTACTTCTTTTCACTACGACGACATCGGGTGGATGACAGGCTAAACTATGTGGTAAAGCCCATTGCGGTTTTGGATCGTAAGGTAAAAACCTTAAGGAATAAAGAGATCAATCAAGTAAAGGTTAAATGGGAACACAGAAAGGGTGCGGACATTACATGGGAGTCTAAAGAGGAGATGCAGCGTCTCTACCCGACCTTGTTTGGTACGTATTTCCGGTTTCGAGGACGAAACCCTTTTAAGGGGGTGGACTTGTAACACCCCGAAAATATAAATTATTTATTACAAATAAGTTGTCAATAAATAAACAAAATAAACTAACTAGGAATAACACTAACCTAGTTAGATAATGGCTTGAATATGGGTTAAACACTTGAGATAAAATAAAAACGAAAGTAGAGGGACTAAATGTGTTAAAACTGGAACTTGATTTAATTAAACAAAATAAAAATTCAAAACACACAAAATTGGGTGTGTGTGGGTCGATTAGGAGCAGGGGGCAACACAGGGTCTCCCACAAACCCTAGTTCCTCCAGAAATTCACCAAATTGATGGCTCAAATTCGTTTTAAAACAAGTCTCAAACACAAATTCGTGATCTCCATTGAAAAGGGAGTCATAAGGTATGTGAATTATGTGAAGAATCTCTAGTTGGATTTTTATGAAAATTTAGAAATCTGAAATTTGATGTTGCATGTTGGTTGTTTAGAATGAAATAATGTTTAGGGACAAACCCTAGTCAATTACTTGACAAAATTGTGCCTATTTTGTGTGAAATTCATAATCACCACCTAAGGTGATAAGTGGGTTTTGTGAAACTTGATAAATACTAGGATTATAGTGGTTGTTCTAGTAATATTTGACATATGTGAAGTGATTTCAGAATTCTAGAGACTAAAGTTCAGAATTCTAGAGACTAAAGTAGTTGATTGATGAAAATTCATCCGGGAGCGACCAAGATGTATAATGATCTAAAACAAAATTATTGGTGGCCCGGAATGAAGAGGGATGTGGTGAAATACGTAGAGAAGTGCTTGATTTGTTTACAAGTCAAGGCGGAACACCAGAAACCTTATGGGAAACTGCAACCTTTGGAGATCCCGGTTTGGAAATGGGAACATATCACTATGGATCTATTGACCAAACTACCTAAAACGATCCGGGGATTCGACGCCATATGGGTGATTGTGGATAGATTAACAAAGAGTGCGCACTTCATTCCTATACACGAAACTTATACGTCGGAAAAGATGTCCGAGGTGTATACAAACGAAATAGTGGCACGTCACGGAGTACCGGTATCTATTGTGTCGGATAGAGATACCCGGTTTACTTCAAATTTCTGGCGAGATTTCCAAGAGCAAATGGGAACCAAATTGTTCATCAGCACTGTGTACCATCCTCAGACGGATGGACAAAGTGAAAGAACAATACAAACGTTGGAAGACATGCTACGGGCATGTATAATCGACTTTGGAGGAAGTTGGGATGTCTATCTACCATTAGTCGAGTTTTCGTATAACAACAGCTACCATGCTAGTATTAGGATGGCACCATACGAAATGCTCTATGGTAGGAAATGCCGAACCCCGGTATGTCACACCCCAACCGATGGCGGAAACATCGGAGTGAGACGAAGAAAGATTGCTCATCACACATAACGCTAAATTGTGACAATAGAATAAAAGATAAATTGATTTCCTTCATAAATAAATGTTACAATACAAGAAATTTGAAATACATCATGTTAAATACAAAAAGAGCAATACGATAACAATTTTGACATTTATACAACGTATTTAATCTAAACGTCTATATGTGTATCTAGGTATCAATGCTACTTCATTTCATGGCATCATCATCCTCAACCTGTAACATGTTTAAAATAAAGTTCAATGCAAAAGCAATGGCGAGTATACAAGTTTGGTACGTACATAACAAAAGATAAGTTTTAACAATTCCTCATAGCAAGCATGTGATTCAAGATAAACATAAAAACATGGCATGTGTCTAACATATCAAACCAAGGAAACGCAACAGGCTCATGACATTACCTCAAGTTTACGGGCGGGTCGTTAATCCTATAGCTCTAAAATTGGCGGATGTTACAGTCTCCCCTACTTTAGGAGATTTCGTCCTCGAAATCTAAGATTAACGTATTTGCATAAAAATTTAGAACAATCCACTTGACATACTTAGTTAACAAGATTAACGTATCCCTGGCATGTGAATACACAGGTCACCCATCGTGTATGTTAAGGTGTGGCTTCTTACGAAGTTAATGACAAGTTTATCACATAAAGTTTCACCCAAGTAACACGAATCCAGTATAACATATCAGCGTACACGTGAAATAAATTCCAATTTTTTTTTGAAAAGGGACGTTTAATCATAAAATTTCATTGAGAACGAAGAAAAGTTGGTAACTACCTCTGAGGTAAGGGTGTCACCCCAAGCTCATTGGTGAAGTTGGAAAGTGAGCGGAGCTAATCATCAAGGTTAGGGAATCACCCCTATCTTGATGATAAGTTTCCATTTTTTGGAATATGAGTATTAACAAGCATCAAGATGTATCAAAGTATTCATATATAATGGATAATTTTGTGTTTAAGTAAAATGTTCATGTGTAAGTTTTTGATAAGTAAACATGTTACACCCCAAAAGTGGTAAAAGTAAAAAGGGGGAAATACGAGTATACTCACAAAGTTTGCATATGCTTTCCAATTATCCAATTATTGACGAGTTGATGAGGTTAAAAGATTGAATGTGTAAAGGTTAAAGTTCAAGTATGCATCGAGACAAGATTCGGTATTTAAAACAACATAAAAATAAGATATGAGAATAACATGTGAAAATAATCATCTTCAACACCTAACATTTGTATGACACTTGGTAACCACAAGGGTTATGATAATGTTTTCATGAGTTGGACACCCATAAGAATCACAACAAGGTTTAGGTCTTAGATGATGTTCTACTACTTTAACATATAAACACAAGTTCACATTAAAGGTTCGAATGAGTGTATATATATATCTAGGTTAAGTATTATATATCATTTAGTCCAATAATTCAAGTAGGAGGTAGAAGATTAGGATCTTCATTTAGGCACCTCGAGTTACCATAGATGTCAAGTATGGGGTAGGAAGAACTAGCTTCCGTTTAGGAACCCCTTGTATGTTCACCACTTCACTTGATGTAAAAACAACCAAGGAGGGTCATGAACTAGGATTAGTACAATAATATAAACAACCTAACTAAAGAGAAATCATCAAATCATGTGAGGATTGTATGTAGGACAACCCAAGTTGTTCCATAATCACTCATTCATCAAGATCTAAGCTTGACATGATTTGTGGGTCAAGTACCCTAACAAAACAGAAAGTATTTGAGGTTTTAACCTCTGATTTATAGTGTCTCAACCTTGTTTTTAAGCTTAACCAACCATAAGAGAGGTTGTAAGCATTGGGACATAGGTATGAGATGTGTTAGACACAAGTTTGTTGAAGTTTAAACAAGTTTGAAAGAACATAAATCAAAGCAGAAAGTTTTTGGATCATTTCAGGGGATTTCCAGGCCTGATTTCTCCAAGGAGAAGTCAAGGAATCATACCCTATGATTATCCAAGCAAGTAGGAAGAAGAATCGGGTGATTTCGTTAAGAAATGAGCAAGTTATGCTCACTTTTGTAAAGGTGTATGAATCTGTCCGAAGTTCTGAAATATGCAAGAACTTGAGAGTGTTTGAGAGAGATTTGAGGGTTGTGAAAGTGTAGAAATGCTTGGAGGAGGGTTGTATTTATAGTGGAAGAGGTTGGTGGTGATTGGAGGTGTTTAGAGGTGGATTAGAGGTGATTGGGTGAGGTTAGATGTTGGGATTTCGTGCATTTTTGCGAAGAAACACAATCTGTCCCGCCCAGATACCCTTGCGCACCGTAAGGGTTTTTTGTTGCGGTGCGCAAGCCATGGTCAGAAGCAAGAAATCTTTTATTTTAATGATTTAAAATTTGCAACTTGTCCCAATGATATAGTTTACGTGTTTTATGACCTTTTTATGGTATTTTAGCATATAAGACATGTATCAAGTGTACCTCAAGCATCAAAAGAATAACATTAAGTATAGGACTCGTATGTAATCGCGGTATCAAGTATGAATGTTGCGTATTTAAGAATTCAACGTATGTTTGTAAGTATCACGAGTAAGTATCAAGTTGTTTCACGAAATTGCAAGTACGAATATATATAAGGTATGTATATCATGTAATTAGCAAAATACGAGTTTTATTCATAATCCAAGTCTCGGATTTTACATCGCTTTTAATGAAAGGACGATCACAAGACTACGAAGTTTCCAAAAATAGTTTTACAAACGATGGTTTCTAAATATAGAAAGTATGAAAACGCGGGGCGTTACAGTCTCCCCTCCTTTAGGAAATTTCGTCCCGAAATTTATTCAAGAGGTAGACTTGAAGATTTTTAGTGAAAATTTGAGACTTGAAATTTTTTGAAACATTTTGGAAGTCACAAAACTTTGGAGAACGACAAGGTAAATTTGGGAGTGAGTTCATTGTCTAAAATAATTTGAGGTATCCGACATAGTTGAAAACATGTAGGTGCGTATACAGGTGAAGTGAGTCTAAACAAGTTTGAGTAACTTAAATTGTCGCCGTATTTAAAAAGGTGACGTATAATAAAAAGTGACGCATTAAGAAAGAAGATGTTGGCAAATGGCTTGTATTTTGATGGGACGTGGTAACTAAATCACATTTGTAGAAGATTGTTTATTAAGTGAAACGAGAAGGTTTGGCACTTTTAAATAAAGCCTTAAAGGTATGCTAAGTACAGTTATACGAGAATCCAGAATAGGAAGACCATTTTATAGGTAACGAGGTAAGTTAGGACTCGAGTGTTTAAACAAGCTTAATTGCGAACGAGGTTTGTATGAGCTAAAAGGATAAGGAGAATCATTCGAGTATAGAGTGAACGAATGACTCTTAAGGAGTGCAAGTATAAGAATAGCATAAGCGTTGGGTAGATGAATGTAGTGTGTTAAGGATGAAGTCTCGTCATTGGATAATCGGATATAATGCGTTTGAGAGTTGTATAAAGTTTGTATAAGGTCCAAAATAGGTCTGTAAAACACTGAATTTCTCGTGACACGTTTTTCGAAAGTTTGGTAACGCGGTGAAAACACTTATATATAGGAAGTACCAGCGGCGTATCCACCATGTTTCGACCATGTTACGTCCGTTTCGTTATTCGTGTCACGTTACGTTCCGTGTCTCACCATACACAGTAGTACACTCTATGGTTCTCATACGCCTACCACTATAATCCCGTGTGCACCCGTGATTATATTGATCGTCGCCTGATCCATATAACTTGTACTAGTTGTGTACGAATTAGGGTATCCATAATTTAAAAATAAAGTTAAGAATGTGCACGTGTAAGAATGTAGTATGTAAGCAAGTCCATGCTTAAGTATGTATGGGACCCACGCAAGCGAATCCCTCGGATTACGCTCGCGTATAGGTACGAATGTATGAATCATGTGTATGAATGAAAGCACTAGCATAAATATAAGTATGAATTCGAATGTATGTATAAGCATAAACGTAGGACGTGGAAGTAGTATGTGTATATGTATAAGCACGCAACGTATGAGTATAAGTGAAAACATGAAATATATGAGTATAGGTAAAATCATGAAACGTATGAGTATAAGCAAAACATGAAACGTATGAGTATAAGTATGAATACGGTTATAAGTATAGGCATAAAACGTATGAATGTAAGTGTAGGTACGAATATTTAAATTTACGTATATAGTGTACGTTGGAACATCACGGATTTAGGTGTATAAAATCGTCCAAAAGGTTAAGTATGTAAATACGAACGATTATAAATGAATTTGTCGCGTTAAACGACTAAAACGTGTAGGATGAAATGTGTGTATAGTTGTTTAAACGAAACGTTGAGTTTATCGAATCAAAATTGGATGAGCTTGGTTTGAAATGTAGAATATAGTTGCATATGTAAAAGGATATAAGGTACTCATTGGTTAAGCATAATGCATTTTGTAATGAATGGAAATGCTACTTTTGTTTTAAAAGAGTTTACGAAATCCAAAGATGGTCGGTCTCCAAGAAGTCTTCTTTCCCACGTGTTTTGTAAATTGGCGTAGGAAAAAGGTTTTCAATCAAAAGTAAGTTCGTTTCATTAAACAAGGAATTATGAATTTAGGAGGGTCTTGTGAAAACGAGGATCCTTAGAAAAGAATTTTAGCAAAATGACTCAGTGATTGTAAAAGTTTTAACAATGATTAGTTGGTGTTAAAAAAATCCTTGGCAAAACGATCATATAACGTCCATACGATCTTATAGGTGTAAAAGAAGGGTTGGTTGGATCCTCCATTTGAGAATGAAAGTCTTTAGTTTGATGATATATGTCATGAGTACGTTTTAGTGATTAAGTTGAATAAGGAGTTCATGGGCAAGAGGTTCCTTGGACCGATTAAATTGATAGGTAGCATTTTGTAGGGTTTGGAAATTTGTGTAGTAAAACGTTTAAGATATGTTTAAGAATCTCGTGTATATGAGTTAGGTGAAAAATAGGTTGTAGGATAGAAACTACGCTTGATAAAGCAATATATTTTAAAGTCGTACACGTATGTATTTTGAATAATGGTCAATAATTTAGATATAAAACATGATCGAGTTTGCATAATAAGATATTTTGAAGAGGCGTTTTGGAAACGGTCACCTAGGTAAGGGAATCACCCCGAACTCGTTGGTGAGGTCGTTTTAAGAAAGGGAAGTGGAGTTAATCGTCAAGGTAAGGAAATCACTCCTATCTCGATGATATGTCTCCACTTATCGTTTCAAGGATTATGAATTTAAATTATATGAAATCATACATGTGCATAAGTGTATGAAAAAAAGATTTAGTATGATGCGTGTGTGAGAAGAAATTATCGAAAGCAAATTCGAATTTGAAAGATTGCATCGTATAAAGTGAATAGTATAACGTATGTTTGATTAAAATTTAGGATGGTTCCAAAGCGGAACGTTGACTAACCAAAGTGGTCGAAAAAGTCTTTCGAATTTGAGGAGCATGCTTTGGCCTAATAGGTGAAATACTCTTGCCGACAAGTCGGTTAACGGTATTTACCCTTCCAGTTACTACATGTCCCCAATTCAATTGAAATTTCGAGACTTGGCGAGATTTATGAAAATCAAGGAGTGGAACTCGTCGACAAGGTGCGGGTTTCACCCCTAACTTGGCGATTTCATATCCTAAGTGTGGTTGGTACTCGTCGGGTCAAAATTTAATTTCAACACTCGACGAGGGTCCACTAGAATTTAAAATTTGAATTTCTCCATCAAGGTGAGGATTTCACTCCTAACTTGGTGGTGAATTTCGTGTAAAAAGAAAAGTAGAAGGATTGAGAGTCATTCACCAAATTGTGGGTTTCACGCCTATTTTGGCGAAGTCGTCTCGTTTGTGTATTATGAGTGTTTTCGGATTTAGAAATACCGAGAAAAATGTATGAGGGAAGTGTGTGTCAAGGAAATACATAAACAAGTATAGACACATAAGGAAGCATATCAAGAATGGTGCTTGGATAACGAAATGATAAAACATGTATTAACACATAGAGAAATATGTTTAGAGTAACACATAAAGAATCGAACAATGAACAAGTATTAACACATAATAAGACAAGCATTATTGCATAAGAATATCATGTCGAATATTACTCACGAGTGGCGTACATGTTTAAAATAGCATAACTAAGAAATAAATAAAGTATCATGTAGTAGTTCGAACAAAATATACGAATAAGACTCTAAAACTATAGACTAGGTAAAAGCATTCCTACTTTTCCTAATTCCCTATAGTTATGGCTCTGATACCAATCTGTCACACCCCAACCGATGGCGGAAACATCGGAGTGAGACGAAGAAAGATTGCTCATCACACATAACGCTAAATTGTGACAATAGAATAAAAGATAAATTGATTTCCTTCATAAATAAATGTTACAATACAAGAAATTTGAAAGACATCATGTTAAATACAAAAAGAGCAATACGACAACAATTTTGACATTTATACAACGTATTTAATCTAAACGTCTATATGTGTATCTAGGTATCAATGCTACTTCATTTCATGGCATCATCATCCTCAACCTGTAACATGTTTAAAATAAAGTTCAATGCAAAAGCAATGGCGAGTATACAAGTTTGGTACGTACATAACAAAAGATAAGTTTTAACAATTCCTCATAGCAAGCATGTGATTCAAGATAAACATAAAAACATGGCATGTGTCTAACATATCAAAACAAGGAAACGCAACAGGCTCATGACATTACCTCAAGTTTACGGGCGGGTAGTTAATCCTATAGCTCTAAAATTGGCGGATGTTACACGGTATGTTGGAGTGAAGTGGGCCCACATGAACTTGCCCATCAAGATATAATACGAGCCACTAATGAAAAGATTGATGTGGTTCGGGCACACTTGAAAGCGGCTCAAGATAGACAAAAGTCGTATGCTGACAAAAGGAGGAGACCGATTGTATTCCAGGTTGGTGATAAAGTCATGCTCAAAGTATCCCCATGGAAGGGGGTTATCCGGTTTAGAAAAAGAGGAAAATTGAGCCCGAGGTTTATCGGGCCGTTTGCGATCATAGAACGGGTAGGAAAGGTAGCTTACCGCCTTGAACTACCGGAGGAACTAAGCGGAATTCATAGCACATTTCATGTGTCACATCTTTGGAAATGTCTAGCGGATGAGACTACTTCTATTCACTATGACGACATCGAGGTGGATGACAGGCTAAACTATGTGGTAAAGCCCATTGCGGTTTTGGATCGTAAGGTAAAAACCTTAAGGAATAAAGAGATCAATCAAGTAAAGGTTAAATAGGAACACAGAAAGGGTGCGGACATTACATGGGAGTCTAAAGAGGAGATGCAGTGTCTCTACCCGACCTTGTTTGGTACGTATTTCCGGTTTCGAGGACGAAACCCTTTTAAGGGGGTGGACTTGTAACACCCCGAAAATATAAATTATTTATTACAAATAAGTTGCCAATAAATAAACAAAATAAACTAACTAGAAATAACACTAACCTAGTTAGATAATGGCTTGAATATGGGTTAAACACTTGAGATAAAATAAAAACGAAAGTAGAGGGACTAAATGTGTTAAAACTGGAACTTGATTTAATTAAACAAAATAAAAATTCAAAACACACAAAATTGGGTGTGTGTGGGTCGATTAGGAGCAGAGGGCGACACAGGGTCTCCCACAAACCCTAGTTCCTCCAGAAATTCACCAAATTGAGGGCTCAAATTCGTTCTAAAACAAGTCTCAAACACAAATTCGTGATCTCCATTGAAAAGGGAGTCATAAGGTATGTGAATTCTGTGAAGAATCTCTAGTTGGATTTCTAAGAAAATTTAGAAATCTAAAATTTGATGTTGCATGTTGGTTGTTTAGAATGAAATAATGTTTAGGGACAAACCCTAGTCAATTACTTGACAAAATTGTGCCTATTTTGTGTGAAATTCATAATCACCACCTAAGGTGATAAGTGGGTTTTGTGAAACTTGATAAATACTAGGATTATAGTGGTTGTTCTAGTAATCTTTGACATATGTGAAGTAATTTCAGAATTCTAGAGACTAAAGTTCATGTAAGGTAGTTGATTGATGAAAATTTAGGGCTATATGTAACTTGCGTTTGAAGGGGACGCACTAAAGGTATGTAACTTGATTCGTTACATTTGGTAAATTTTGATAATTAGCATATGTGTAGTTGAATTGTAGAATAAAAGTTGAGTTGAATTAAAGCGGTAATGTTCGCTATATCGAATAATAGGCTAAGAATTGGTTAGATTTCGTTGGTAGTCATCATAATTGGGCACCAACTAGCGACGTTAGACAACTAACCCTCACGGCAGGCGGCTGTGTTGGTCCTGATTTCTGGGCGGCATTGCTAGGCACTGACGGTACTGGCCGGTTAAGCGATGATGTAAGCAGTATAGATTATTTTGTTACCTTATGCTCTTGACAAAGATTGGTGTTCGGTTCGAGGCTTGATCGCAATTCCGGTAAGTACATGTATGTTAATGATTAGCGTGTTAAGGTGTTGTAAACAACACATAGGGTTATCGTGTAATACACGTTACCCTAATTAAATGATTGAATTAGTTGACGAAATTTTGTGCTTTGACACGTATAGTATAAAAAGCCTTGTATTATAATACAGGCGATTATTGAAGTTGACATTACTAACTTTTGTGAGTGGCTTGATTGAAGGACACTTGCATTTAAAGATGACAAGAGTTGAACAAATTAAGGATATGATAGAGGAACGGTCCGAAGTATGACATGAGGAGCATGCTAACCAAGGACTAAATCGCGTAACGACCGCGAACAAGGTTAATGGCAAGGAACGCCCGTCGGGGTAAGCGTTACCAGGTGCACGCTTTTAAATATAATCGCATAAATAGCAATATGCAATAAACAAGTAGAGAATGATTGTTGCATAGGTAATTTAGAAACTTGGAAAACCTGAATAGAAATACATATCCAGGATATTATTTCCAAGAAAACTAAATAGAGGCGTTACTACGCAGGGCGTAATGTGAAAACTATAAAAAGGTCGTGTATGTCATGTGTTAATCGCTTACTCTGTCCAAGTAAGTAGTGGCATATGATACCATGAGTTTCTTATAGGGGACACATTTACATCCGATGTAGTAAGGGCAGGGTGAATGGGACTAACTTAAAAGTACCCAAATGAATCAAATGAGCAAAATATTTGATAATAATGTAAACGCACAGCCGGGTAACGGAAGCCTATTACATTAGGATGATGAGCCCGAGTGAAGGGACAAAGATTAATGTAAAACGATTAAGGTATGCATTGGGAGGGGTGTGCTTACAGTTGAACCCGGAGAATGCAAATATGACTCTTAACGGGCCGATTATGTAAAACGCCAAACTTGAGAGCAAAGTAGGAATATAAAAGCGAAACGAAGTCATAATGCATACCGTAAGGGTTGCAATAATAACGACTTCGATAAAACACCCGATTGGTGGGTAAGGATTTAAACACGTGCGTAGACCGAGAAACGAGAACTCGGATGAAAAGTTAAAAGACTTGGATTTTGAGTCATGACTAAAGGAAGACAAGATGAAGTAAATAGAAGTTTTGATAAATCATGTTCAACTATTTTAAAGTTGAACGGGTCGAACAAATATTGAAGTTTGACATTCATAAGTGACGAATTTTCACACGAACAAGTTAAAATAGGTTAGATAAAACGTAACATTGGAAAGAATAATGAGCCCGGTAATGGGACGAGATTGAATACAAATATGGGCGCAAACCGAATAAAGGAAAGCGCGAGATATTAATGAACCCATGTAACGGGTCGGAATTAAATATGAAATGATTGCAGACACGAATCATAGTCGGAGTGAACGAAATTTCGATGCGAAAACAAATGATTTTCGAACATAAAAGGGACGATCTACGGGATCATTATAACCTTCGGGTTATAAACAGTGTAATGGTCTACGGGACTAAACGGACCCACGGGTCCTGAATAAAAAGGAAAAGGATCATAAAGGCAAACGCCCTAAAGAGGTGAAAGCCTAAAGAAATAGCCTACGAGGCTAAGTGAGAGAACCTACGGGTTACTTAGACAAGTGAGGGAACCAGTAGAGAATCCCCGCATAAAACTGAGACTGTAAAAGATTAAATTATGGACTGTCGATATCCTGGTACGGATAATTGACAAAAGATAAAGAGAAGATCCTAAACTAAAACTTTGGTTTAGTAAGAAATAACGTTTTTACAAATGTGAATTCTGATAGGAAGTTGAATTTTAAGAATGAAAGGTTCAAGTCTTGACACTGATAGGCGCAAGACGTTATATTCGAAAAGTGATATTTTCAAACATGAAATTTTGATATAAATTAAACATGACGTGACGCGATCACGGTCAGGAAAGTTATGCGGAATAAAATCACATAATAACCTGAGAGATGGGTATAAAGTAACTGGGCTAATAAGTCTAGTCAGTGAGACTGGCTAAGGTCAATATTTAACTTAAGAAAATGTTCAACACGCTATTATATTAAGATTAGCGTGAAATAAACATAGTTGATAAGAGTGTATGACCAGGTGGCCAATTGGCTACTCAGTCAAGCCAAACAATAAAGGTAAGTGAGTACAAAACGGTAGTGATGGTCCATGAGGTCATAATAACAAAAAGTATTGATCGCCTATACTGAGCGATCACAAGACAACACAAGCAAAGTGTTGGGAAGTTAGCTCGAGTAAAAGCACGATAAAAGGATAAGCCGAAAGGTATGTGGTAATATGCCTTGTAGAATTTCGTTAATAGCACATCTAGATAGTGCTAAATACATAAGATAAAATCAGGAAATTCATTTTACGGCGAGTTCTGTATGAATGAACCAAATGAATAAGTACGTAAAGGAAAGGGTCTGTTTGTAAAAGTGAAAGATCTCACTAGAAACATCCAAATGGGTGAAAATAATGGATTCACAAAGAAGCCGAAAGTATAAGGCGATGGAATTCGCTAAGTTAACCAAACAAGTCGAAATAACAAGAAGGCGTTATCTTGAATTGCGTTAATTCGCATAAAAGACATATATGTTGTGTAATTAAAAGATGTTACCATATTTGTCTGGTAACACTAACAAATGGTCAAAGTGTGAGTAATGCTTAGAAGGTTACTCAGTTTATGTACATTGGGTTTGAAACTAAATAAACTATGTAAGAAAAGGTTTCGAGGACGAAACCTCTTTAAGGGGGGTAGACTTGTAACATCCCAAAAATGGGTTTGGTAATCAAACCACGTTAATAGTAAAGACGGGTAAAATACCGTTAGTGGTAAAAATTAACCCGGTGAATATTAGGATTTTAAATAAATAAACATAATATTAAATAAAAGTAGTATAAAGGCTTTTGAAGAAATAAAGTTTATAGAAGGCCCGACCTAACGGGACTTAAAATAAGCTTAGTTATAAATTCCCCGAACCCACTAAGTTAACTAGGAATGTTTAACCTAGTTAATAAGTAGGAGTATTGTTATTAAAATTTGTAGGTTGTAGCCTACTTAATAACGAACCAAACACGAGGGGTTAAAGTGGGATAACTAGAAAGGTTATTTAAAAGGAAACAAAACACACAAACAAACACACAGTGTGTGTTTGAGATCGAGCAGGAGCAAGCTCCCATGGAGCTCAACCCTAAAATTCAACAAAACCCTCAAATTGGAGGATCAAACAAGGGTCAAATTCGGATTTGAACACATAGAAACGGTCACCAAGTCAAGGGGATCGTAAGGTATGTCGAATTTCTAACATTCTTGAAGTTGTAAAAAATTGGATAATCATCCTAATCGTGAATTAGGCATGGATTAGAGAAGCTATGGCTAGATTAGTGATGTATACTTGCTTAGGAACGAAACCCTAAGTGAAAATCATACATAACATGCTATGATTTGAAGGATTTGATGAATTAACACACTTAGATAAGTGGGTTTTAATGTTATGATGAAATTGATGATATAACTATGCTTAGAATCATCATGCATGTTAAGTAATCAAGAAATACTTAAACAAATTGCTAGTATGAGTATTTGATCATAAGTGATGGTGGTTAAATTTTGATGTTAATCTTGGTAAAAATGACTAGTTATGAACTAGTTAGCAAATGTGTAAAATTATGCTCATTAGGTGTTTGTTAAAATGTCTAAATGAGAAGTAAAGTGTTGGAATTCAAGTGAAACGCGTAATTGGCAAGCTTTACTAATTACATGAGACATGGGATAAAACGGGTTCTAATCATAATGTTGATTTGCCTTAATTGTGCATATCATATGATTAAGGGTAGTTGACTTTAGAAAGTCAAACTAACTAGTGATGAAGTCGAATAGTAGTTTCGACAAAAAAAATAAGTAAGGTGGAATAGTCGTGATTGTTAATGACTAATCTAACCACCTTGTAAATGTTGATAATAGTTGACGCTTAACGAGCTAAGTGAAAGCTTGAGGAAGGAAGCGGGTCAAACGAATCAAGAATGAAGGAAAAAGCATATTTCGGATGCAAGGTAAGTATAGCTTACACTAGTCTTATATTTTAGAATATTCTCTTATCGTATTAGTTACGAATAAGATAAATACATAATTGAGATATGATGTTCCGGCTTGTAAACGTACGGAACAAGATAGTCGAGCATGACAAGAAACCTTGTTGATGGTTTAAAAGGAGTTAAATTGGTAATTCGATCATTTTATGACAAATGGAAAATGAACTTTTGAATGGTTACCGTATAGGGTAAACCAAAACAAACAATAAGGGTAAAACGGTAAATTGGTCATGTGTCAACCATAACTATTGGTTTTAAAAGACACTTATGAAGTAAGCCTTAATAGGCCGAAAAGCGTTAAGAAATGAATTATAAGTAAAACGACCGCACAATGTAAATCGGAGCGAGTCATATAGTCGAGATGAAAACACATGTCATCTCGCCAATATAATCGGTCATTTAGACCAAACGGGTCAAAGGGTGAAGATACCACCTTTTGATAATAGCGACTAATGATTCTTGTCGAGTTATATGATTTCAGGAATAAATGTAGAAATGATATTTGCATCGCTATTATTTAGCGAATTTTATAGCAAGGCATTAAAACAGGTCAATACATTGACCCGTGCCAGGTATATGTAATAGAGTAATTATACATTTAGAACGTAAGGTTCAATGAGTATTAAATGAAGTCTTAGATAGACAATGGGTTACTTAAATGGGTAAACCGAATGTTTTAAAAGAGGGTCGTGGCGTTTCGAAAAGCATAATTACTTTTCGAACAAGATCATAACACAAAAGAAGAATTATGGGTCAAACATGCTCTCAAAAGACCTTGTCGTAATTGAAAGACTAAAAAGGACCAAAACGCCCTTGTTAGCTAATTCGAACAAACAACCTTCAAAGGTTGTTTGGAAACGAGTTTTATGATTAGATAGGGTTATCGTGTAATACACGTTACCCTAATTAAATGATTGAATTAGTTGACGAAATTTTGTGCTTTGACACGTATAGTATAAAAAGCCTTGTATTATAATACAGGCGATTATTGAAGTTGACATTACTAACTTTTGTGAGTGGCTTGATTGAAGGACACTTGCATTTAAAGATGACAAGAGTTGAACAAATTAAGGATATGATAGAGGAACGGTCCGAAGTATGACAAGAGGAGCATGCTAACCAAGGACTAAATCGCGTAACGACCGCGAACAAGGTTAATGGCAAGGAACGCCCGTCGGGGTAAGCGTTACCAGGTGCACGCTTTTAAATATAATCGCGAAAATAGCAATATGCAATAAACAAGTAGAGAATGATTGTTGCATAGGTAATTTAGAAACTTGGAAAACCTGAATAGAAATACATATCCAGGATATTATTTCCAAGAAAACTAAATAGAGGCGTTACTACGCAGGGCGTAATGTGAAAACTATAAAAAGGTCGTGTATGTCATGTGTTAATCGCTTACTCTGGCCAAGTAAGTAGTGGCATATGATACCATGAGTTTCTTATAGCGGACACATTTACATCCGATGTAGTAAGGGCAGGGTGAATGGGACTAACTTAAAAGTACCCAAATGAATCAAATGAGCAAAATATTTGATAATAATGTAAACGCACAGCCGGGTGACGGAAGCGTATTACATTAGGATGATGAGCCCGAGTAAAGGGACAAAGATTAATGTAAAACGATTAAGGTATGCATTGGGAGGGGTGTGCTTACACTTGAACCCGGAGAATGCAAATATGACTCTTAACGGGCCGATTATGTAAAACGCCAAACTTGAGAGCAAAGTAGGAATATAAAAGAGAAACGAAGTCATAATGCATACCGTAAGGGTTGCAATAATAACGACTTCGATAAAACACTCGGTTGGTGGGTAAGGATTTAAACACATGCGTAGACCGAGAAACCAAAACTCGGATGAAAAGTTAAAAGACTTGGATTTTGAGTCATGACTAAAGGAAGACAAGATGAAGTAAATAGAAGTTTTGATAAATCATGTTCAACTATTTTAAAGTTGAACGGGTCGAACAAATATTGAAGTTTGACATTCATAAGTGACGAATTTTCACACGAACAAGTTAAAATAGGTTAGATAAAACGTAACATTGGAAAGAATAATGAGCTCGGTAATGGGACGAGATTGAATACAAATATGGGCGCAAACCGAATAAAGGAAAGCGCGAGATATTAATGATCCCATGTAACGGGTCGGAATTAAATATGAAATGATTGTAGACACGAATCATAGTCGGAGTGAACGAAATTTCGATGCGAAAACAAATGATTTTCGAACATTAAAGGGACGATCTACGGGATCATTATAACCTTCGGGTTATAAACAGTGTAATGGTCTACGGGACTAAACGGACCCACGGGTCCTGAATAAAAAGGAAAAGGATCATAAAGGCAAACACCCTAAAGAGGTGAAAGCCTAAAGAAATAGCCTACGAGGCTAAGTGAAAGAACCTACGGGTTACTTAGACAAGTGAGGGAACCAGTAGAGAATCCCCGCATAAAACTGAGACTACAAAAGATTCAATCCAACAATACGAAAGGTGTTCAAAACAAAACATAGTTAAGAGTTTAGCGGAAGCATAAATGTGAAAACCCAACATAAGTATTAAGTTTGAAATGTTAGAATGTTTTTAACATGACACCCATTGTCCATGCCCACAACGACCGCGCCTCCCTGTGCAAGCTCCATGAGTACCTATCGACCTGCAGGGCATGTAACAACGAGTCAACAACAAAGTTGAGCGAGTTCATAGTTGATTGTTCAGTTAATGAGTTCGTATCAGAAATCGTAAGTTTGTTTCAGAATCATGTGTTACCCAGTATCCTTGTTTCCCAAATCTTTACGATATTTAGTGGGGGCTTCCCATGTTGTATATTACTAGACTAGTGGTATCTATAAGTGTCCTTCCCAATACGAGGACAGTGATAAGTATGAGATTACGTAGGTTTTACGTAAGTGCCATTCCCAATCCGAGGACAGTGGTACGTAACGAGTACGTAGATTTAACGCTGGCGTCCTTCCCAATCCGAGGACATTGGTACGTAGCGAGTACGTGGGTTTAGCACTGGCGTCCTTCCCAATCCGAGGACGGTGATACGTAGCGAGTACGTAGGTTTAGCGCTGGCATCCTTCCCAATCCGAGGACGGTGGTAAGTAGTCTAGTAGTGGTATATGTACAAGTTCTGTCGTAGTTATTCAATCCCATTCCCAACCCACCGGGAATCCCATGCCTTAGAAGTGTGAACTCACCTCGGTTTGCTCGGTAAGATTATTACTCTCTCACAAATAATTCAATCCAAGCCTATAGTATTTACACATGCGTAATCAGTTGATAAGCACATAGTTCAAGTAACAGTCATGATCATCACATGTATTCGAGCAATAACTAACACATAGCATTTAACAGTTATACAAGCTCATGCAAGTCATGATTATCATTAACAACAACTAACTAACCCAGTTAACCTTTAACAGACCTAACCGAGTTATTGTGCATGCCTAACCCTTGACGAAACCCCCTGTTTCGTCATGACGCCCACTTGACGAAATACCCTGTTTCGTCGTGCATCCCTTCGGCGAAACCCACCCGTTTCGTCGTGATTACCCTCGGCGAAACCCCCTGTTTCGTCGACATCGGCATTTCGTCGGAAATAATAATCATAATCATCATACGTCATCAGTTCACATTTTATCATATAATCCAATCAACCATATGTCAAACATATATCCAACAAGAACCATTACAAAGCAACAAGTTTTGCAAATACAGTTATGAAACAAATAACGTAAACAATTAACGTGCAATTAACGTGAAGATGGAATCTTGGAAACTCGAGTTGTCATATAGAAGCTTCTATCACCCACCACGGGGGCGTGCCCACCGGACACGGGGCCGTGGTCAACTCTAAGATTCGCAGAATCTGAGGAAATCTTGATAGTACAGATACGCTTCTGCACACGGGGTCGTGCCCAGCGGACACGGGGGCGTGGTCAACTAATGCAGACAAGATGTAATTAATGAAGAAAGAGAAGGAAGCTGGACACGGGGCCGTGGCCGAGCGTCTGTTCAGGCTATAAATAGGGGTGCTTGGCTCATTTGCAAACCATCCCTTGGCACACCACCTCTTTCACACTTCACCCACCACCATCACAACACCATCATCCACCACCATCATCCATCATCCATCATAGAGTGTGTGAGTCGTCTCATGATCCAAGATTGATCGTAAGAGTTCTTGACAATCAAAGGCCATGTTTTCCTAAGTCTCTTACATCACTTGGTGAAGACAAGTGTCTATTGTAATACTTTTTATTTTTAATCTTTTCGCACTTTTTATTTGGTTATGTATTAATGACTTTATTAACTAGTTTCTTATGTTGAAGGTGATTCTTCCTTATCGTTTGTCTGTGGTGTCTTGGCATTATTTTACTGTCTATATAAAATAAAAGATTTTCACCATTTGTTGGTGCATGTTTGTGACAACAGCTTAGATTTGGTCTTTGGATATCTTGTAATTAGTTAAACGGTAAACAGTTAGCGGGTTTAGCTTTGTAATAGTTTGATTATAGAGTTTGGGCTAAACAAAACCCAGTTGGGTCAAGGGTGGACGATTTGGGCTTTGCCCATGTAGGAAACTCTAGCCCAAGTAGTAACCTTGTGTTATATAAACAAGGTTAGGCTTTAGGGTTTAGGTTAATCATCCAAAACTGTGTGAGAGAGCAATTTCGTGAGAGACTTTAGGCTTGGACGAAATTGAGAGTTAGTTAGGGTTTGATTGATTGTAATTCTTGTAATCGATAATCAATAGAAACCCGGTTTGAAAGTGAATTGCTGTTCCTACATGTTTTCTGCTATATTCTGATCAAGAGGATTCCGCACTCTTGATTAGATTGACAATTATGTGAAAGATCCATACATCCAGGGGACCTACAATTGGTATCAGAGCATTAGGCTCTTGAAGGCTAGGTTCAGAATTGGTTGCTGCAGAAACAGGAAGAAGTTTTCGAAAATTTTGAAACCTAAAATTAGGGTTTCGAAATTTTTTCTTGGTTTGATATAATTTTTCGAATTTTGTTGGCTGTTTTGATCTTATGCTTTGTTTGATTTTTGTTTTGCAGGTTTTAGGGTTTCCAGGAAAGTTTTTGGTTGATTCTGGAAGAATTTTTGGCTGAATTTCTTGAAGATTCGAAGACTGTTCTTCACGTTCTTCGTTCTGTTCTTTATTGTTTTTTCGAAAATCACTGATATTTTGTTGTTTTGATTTTGCAGAAACTGTTAAGGGATCCGAAAAAATCATCAAAGTTTCGAAAAGATTGAATTTCCATATTTAACTGGCGAATTTAATCAATTTCGCAGTCTGGACCTGCGAAATTACCGGAGAACTTAAAATCCAAAGGCGACTTTGGTAACCGTGTGATTGTCCACAGCGAAATTATCACGGTTTCGGCGACTTTACTGGTCGTCGTAATAGCGAAATATACAGCAAATTTGACCAGCGAATTTGACCTGCGAACTTAACCTTTTAGCGAACTTGATTTTCAGCAAAATAGACCCAGCGAATTTAATCACTGACCCAACGAAATTAATTGAGGACTTAAAACCAACAAATTTAAAAGTGGTGGAATATTTTCTGGGAAGCGTAAGAAAAAATTCACGTTTTTGCAAATAGAAATTGATCCATAGCTCGTTTGACAGAACTGTCTGCACCGTTGCATTCCTCGTATTTTTAGGACAAAAAAAAAACTCTGGAAAATCCCGAATTCGGTTTTCGACATTAGATATCATTGGATTCGTCTTTTCGAGACGATTCTAACGGTGTAATTTGGTAACCACTGTTTTCGGAGATATTTTGTACGGTTTTATCAGTCTGCAACGTTTAAAATGTCGAACATGTCTAGTTTGAATGAGCTTTTGAGAATGGAGCATGAGGTTGGCACTACCAACAAACCGCCTAAGATGATGAAAGTGGAAAATTATCTGACATGGAAGGATCGTTTTCAATCGTTCATTGAATACCAGGATACTCGCATGTGGATATGCATTGAAGAAGGGTACAGAGACCCAACACATGACTTTGAAGGCAGACCACGTAAAACTGCCTATGTGAACATGGAAGATGCTGATAAAAAGATGTATGAGGCTGAAAAGAGAGCCTTGGCTGCAATCAAAATGTCCTTACCTGATAGCATCAAGCATACTTTCAAGAGGTACACAAATTCCAAGGATATGTGGGATGCATTGGAAAAGAGATATGCGGGAAATGCAGATGTCAGGAAAAACAAAGTTGATCTACTGAAGAAGCAGTTTGCTGTTTTCAAGTTCATGAAACATGAGTCACTTGAGGACATCATCACTCGCTACTATCATCTGATTTCAGAAATGGAAAATTATGAGATCGATTGCTATACTGACGTAGAGAAGAATGACAAGCTGCTCGATGCCTTACCTACTAAGTGGGATATCTACACTCTCATGATTAAGGGAGAGGCAGATTATGAGACAAAGGAGCTGGAAGAAGTAGTTGGCAAGCTGAGAGCTTATGAGCTCAGTATGAAGAAGAAAGATAATGGATATGATCAGGTTCAAGATTCAGCGATTTACAATGGGCTTACGTCTTCTTCATCTCACAACGCTTCTAGCGACTCTGCTACTGCGTTTCTATCGTGTGAGAATGAGCAGGTCACAGTGAATGAGGATGGTGATGTGTGTTTTGTAGCTGCTTCAGGAGGATCAACAGGAGCCAAGAAAACATCAGTTTCTAAGCAGAGTAGTGGTGTTAAGTCGATGCCTATGAGTGTGAAGTCTGCTGAAGAACATCTTGCTCTACTTGCTTCATTCGTTGCTTCCTATGAGAACTACATTCAGGGGAAGATAACTGATCCTGCCACGTTGGATGAAGATTATGATCAGATTGACCCTTATGACCTGGAAGAGATGGATTTGCAATGGCAAATGGCCATGATTTCTAGACGAGTGAAGAGATTCGTGAACAGAACAGGAAGGAAGTTTGTAGGGAGGAGTGTTGGTTTTGACAAGACCAAAGTGAGGTGCTTTAACTGTCAAAGTTATGGGCATTTTGCTAGGGAGTGTCAAAAACAAAAGCAAGAGACTTCGAGTCAGAGTTCAAACAACAGGAATGCATCAAACAACTCTAGCTCAAAAGATTTGATCTCTACAACACGAGAAGGTTCCTACGATTGGAGTATTTATCTTGAAGATAATGAGAATGCCACTCAGGCATTCATGGCAGAGATCGTGCCTATTGATAATGATAAAGCTGCTGTGGGAGGTGCTGAAGCAAAAGTCGATGCTGAGGCTGAGGTGAAAATAGAGAATAAAGTTGAAGCAAAGAAGGTTGATCAGACAACAGTTGCTGAAGAGGAAAAGCAAAAGTCTGACCAGGAACGGGAAGCTGAAGAAAATGATGCTAAGTATAAAAGAATGGAAGCTCAACTTGCGGCTCTAATGGCCAACTTTGATAAACAAACAGGAGAGGTAAAGTCTAATTCTGTGTGTTTAAAATGTCGTGAACTACAGGGTGAGGTTGACAGGTTGTCAACACAAAACCAAAGTCTGGTGAGCGAGATGTCTAACATTAAAGAAGCTAATTTTTTTGCTAAAAGAAACGAATCTTCATACTTGAAGAAGATAAAATGTTATGAAAGTAAAATTGACTCATTAACCTGCAAACTAAACGAAAAACTTCAAGTAATAGACTTGGCTCATGAAATGATGGCTGAGAAAACAAAAGAGATTTCTGAAAAATGCAACGAGTTGTCAGATGCACAACTCAAAATTGTTGAACTTGAAAAGAAATTAGGTCAATTCAGGGACTCTACTTTTGTTATGAAACATATGATGGGTGGCTTGAAGAAAAGTAATGACAAAACCAGTGTGGGATTTCATGGTTTCAATGAAGTTCCACCTCCTGTTAGTCATGACTATTCTTTCTTGTCTGATGAAGATGAGCTCATGGACTTTGGGTCAACATCACCAAGTAGTTCCACTTCAAGTCATGGAAATGTGTTTGAGAGTGCTGATGCTAAGAAGGATAATAACAGCACACCTTTTTTGAAAAAGAAAACTTCACATCCTAAAAATAACAATCCAACTTTTGTTAAAAAGGTTAATTTTGTTCAAGGAAGTGACATGAAAAACGAAACTGTTGTTATTGAAAATGAATCGAATGTAGAGTTTGCTAAAAATAAGAACATTGAAAAAGTTGAAATTAAGCAAACTAAAGAAAATCCTTCTAAGGCATCATCATCAAATCCCGAATCTAGTTCAAAGGCTTCTGAGAAGAAGTCTTCGAAAAAGAGATCGTGCTTCAAGTGTCACACAAAGGGACATGTAGCCAGCTGATGTCCTAACAAAAAGACTAAAGCATAAGTTAGTGAGAGAAAGAGAGAGAAGTCACCAGAGAATAGTGGTGATAAACAGGAGAAGGAGTCCAACTCTCCAAAGAAATCTGCTCCTAAGCAACCAGAGAATGTTGCTGTTGGTGTAGATAAGGCTGAAAAAGGAACTCCACAAGTTCCACGTTTTCAAAGAAATCAACCTAGATTTCAGCCTAGATCTCCACCAGGCAGATACGAGAGACCTAGAAGCAGTTCACCAAGAATGAACAATTTTAATTCTAATAATTTCAGAAGTCAAGGTCAATATCAAAATCGATACCAAAATAATGGTGGTCGAACTTTTTATAACAATGGCTTTAGAAATTACAACAATAATGCTTCTTGGAATCAAAATCAAAATTTTCAAAGGTCAAATAGTCCAAACACATATAGGAACCCTCAAGACCAAAGACCTAGTGGAAATCAAAATCAAATTCCATCAACAGGTCTGAGATCCAAGACTCCAGTTAGGAGTAATGGATATTGGATGGATGTTCCAGTAGTTGGTGAATTTGGACGACCCAAGACCATTAAGGCTTGGGTCCCCCAATCTAACTAATTTTTGGTTGGTGTGTGCAGGAGCTGCTAAGGAGGATTACCAACTTATGGTATGTTGATAGTGGCTGCTCCAGGCACATGACGGGGGATGCGAGATTGTTGACTGAATTTGAAGATTATGATGGTGGAAATGTGAATTTTGCGGGTGCTAAAGGTGGTAGAATAACTGGACGAGGAAAAGTGACCAATGGGAAGATCACACTGGACAAAGTGAACTATGTAGAGCAGCTTAAACACAATCTGATGAGCGTGTCACAAGTCTGCGACAAGGGTCACTCGGTCCATTTTACCAAGAATGAAGCATTAGTGTTGAAACCAGGTTTGAAGATTCCGGACGATTGGATAGTGATGAGAGCGCCAAGGAGAAATGACACTTATGTCATGGACATGGGTGCTAAGGATCCAACTGCTGTGGTGGCGTGTTTACTATCAAAAGCATCTGAAGCTGGATCGATGTTGTGGCACAGACGCATGGCCCATATTCACTATCGAAAAATGAATTACCTTGTTAAAAATGAACTAGTGAAAGGGGTTCTTATGCAGAGGTTTCAAGTGGAAGATAAATGTCTTCCATGTCAAAAGGGAAAACAACACAAGAAACCTCATAAATCTAAAACAGTAAATTCCATAGATGCCCCTTATGAATTACTTCACATGGATTTATTCGGTCCAGTGAACGTGAGGAGCATAGGTGGAAAGTACTATTGTTTAGTTGTTACTGATGATTACTCACGTTATTCATGGGTTTTCTTTTTAGGTACAAAAGTTGAAACAGCAGAGATGTTGATAGATCTTTTTACAAAATTGGAAAACGTCCATGATGGAAAGATCAAGAGGATAAGGAGTGATAATGGCACGGAGTTCAAGAATCGTATTCTGGATCTCTACTGTCTTAGAAAGGGAATTGAACATCAATATTCTGCTCCTTATACACCTCAACAAAATGGAGTCGCTGAGAGGAAAAACAGGACGTTGATTGAAGCCGCTAGGACAATGCTTTCAGATTCAAAGCTACCAGTTCTTTTCTGGGGAGAAGCTGTGAATACAGCTTGCTACGTCCTAAACAAAGTTTTGACTGTTAAACGTTTTAATAAAACTTGTCATGAATTGATGTTTAACAAGAAACCAAACTTAGAAGGCTTTGAACCATTTGGATTACCCTGCACCATTGTGCGTAATAAAGATAAACAAAAATTCGGTGAGGTGGCTGACGAAGGCTACTTTCTAGGTTACGTACCTGGAGCACCGAATAAAAGGGTTTTTAATCTAAAAACTGGTAAAATTGAGGTTGTTTTTAATGTAGAAATTACTACCTACAAACCTCAACAATCAACGAGTGGTCCTGCTATATTATATGATTATGAAAGCACTTTTAAATCATTTAATATTCCTGAGTTTCCAAATGCAGATGATTCTCAGTTCATTCAGACAATGATTGGTGGAGACGATGAAGGTGAGTTCATGCCTAGATCAAATGTTGATATGACAGATGCTGGGGAAACTTCCTAAGGTGCTGTTGATCCTGATTCAAGCGATAGTGACTCTGAACCCATTCAGGGGGAGGATTTCATTAATCCATTTGCAGATCAGAACATTCAGGGGGAGGTTGGATCAAACCTGGGTGATAATCTTGAAGTTGATACCGTTGCTACTACACGAGCAAATAGAGATCATCCAGTTGACATGATACTTGGAGATCCTACTGCAGGTGTTCAGACGAGAAGAAGCATAGCAGCGAATTCTGGTTTATTTGTGTCGATTGAGAAGACTGGGATAGTGAACGAGTGCTTGTATAGTTGCTTTATTTCCCAAGAGGAGCCTAAGAACATTCATATGGCTCTTAAAGACAATTCATGGGTTGAAGCTATGCAAGAGGAATTGGCACAGTTTGCAAAGTTGAAGGTTTGGGAGTTAGTTGACCTTCCTAAAGGTGAAAGAGAGATAGGCACTAAATGGGTATTTAAGTGCAAGAAGGATGATAGAGGGATAGTGACGCGAAACAAGGCTCGATTGGTGGTAAAAGGTTTCAATCAGCAAGAAGGGATTGATTACAATGAAGTGTTTGCACCCGTGGCAAGGTTGGAAGCTATTCGGTTGTTCCTAGCTTTCGCAACATTCAAGGGCTTCAAAGTTTACCAACTAGACGTGAAGAGTGCTTTTCTTTACGGGAAAGTCCAAGAAGTGGTGTATGTCTCACAACCAGATGGGTTCGTTGATCCAGATTATCCAGATCGGGTGTACAAACTTGATAAGGCTTTGTATGGATTACATCAAGCTCCTAGGGCGTGATACGAGACACTGTCTACACATCTGATCAAGAATGGTTTTGAAAGAGGTCAGATTGACAGTACACTGTTCATCAAGAGGAAGAAGGAAGATTTTCTGCTGGTACAGGTGTACGTGGATGACATCATCTTTGGGTCATCAGATGAGAGCATGTGTAAAGAATTCGAGCAGGTGATGAAGAGCAAGTTCGAAATGAGCGCTATAGGTGAGCTGTCTTACTTTCTGGGATTACAAGTTGAACAGAAGAAGGATGGGATGTTTATTCATCAAACAAAGTATGTGTATGACATTTTGAGTCGGTTCAAAATGAATGATTGCTCTACTTTCAACACACCCATTTGCGAAAATCACAATCTTGGCCCAGATCATGAAAGTACTGAAGACGTTGATCCTACTCAATACAGCGCAATGATTGGTTCTCTAATGTACTTGACTGCTTCAAGACCTGACATTATGTTTGTAGTATGCTTGTGTGCCAGATATCAGGCTAATCCAAAGGAGTCACACATGAAGGTGGTGAAGCGTATTCTTCGTTACTTGAAGGGGAAACCTAAACTTGGGTTGTGGTATCCAGCTGATAGTGATATGAATTTTGTTGCTTACACTGACTCAGACTTTGGAGGATGCAAGTCGAACAGAAAGTCTACAACAGGTGGTTGTCAGTTCTTAGGAGGCAGGATTGTGTCTTGGCAATGCAAGAAGCAATCTTGTGTGTCTACCTCTACGTGTGAAGCTGAATATATTGCTGCGGGTAGCTGCTGCTCTCAGGTTCTCTGGATACAACAGCAAATGCGCGATTACGGTTTGGATTTCACTCGTACTCCTATTATGATAGACAATAATGCCACAATTTCTATAACAAATAATCCCGTGAAACATAGTCGCACAAAACATATTGACATACGTCATCATTTTATACGGGATTGTGCTGAAAATAGACTAATTGAATTACATCGAGTCGACACACTAGATAACCTGGCAGATCTTTATACTAAAGCTTTTGACAGGGCTCGCTTTGAACATTTAGTCGAACTCAACGGGATGAGGAATCCTGAATAACTGGTTTTTCATAAGAATTTTTGTAAATAGTTTACTGCTTTCTTAAAAATCAAAAATACAAAAACATTGAAAAATAAAAAACATAACAAAATTAGAAAATCAAAAAGGAGTTATCACTGTGTGAAAAAGGAGAAATGATAATACATCAGCAAGTTAGACTGTCACACTGAAACTGAAATTAAATTGCTTAAGTGTGATAGCAGCTTTATCATATGATGTACCAGTAGGCAAAAAGCACGAAATAATCAACTTACCAATGTGATATAAACCTAAATAAACTGAATATGAATGGGGAACACATCAGTGGTGTATGGTTTAATGACCTTAAATCTTGCGTTGATAGATTGCCCAAATCTGAAGTTTTGGGTCTTTATACTGTTATTTCATCTGGGGATATCAGGGGTGTCCTTCTGCTGTATCCAGATACATGCTGACCTAGACACACCCAGGATATCTTAAAAGAGCTAAAAATGCCAAAACCCTTAAATGAAGAAGCTCTCAAAGAGAGTCATTCAAAAAGTGCAAAAAGCACAAATCGTACCAAAAATGGTATTTGTCTTAGCCCTCATTAGATATTTTGGTCTCTCTGCTGTACGGAAGTACTGACTTGTTCACCAAGTATCTAAACGTTGAAAAATAAAACGGATGAATTCAGTATACTCACCTACTACGATGAATCTTTGTGCATACCTTGATCGCGGGGGTATATCCTGAAGTGGGACACACTAATATATCAGAAATAAAATTACCTTAACATATCATACGGTAATGGTACTTGAAATGTTCATGCATTTTGTTTAAGTGGACAAACATACTGGTAATCGTCTTGGACTGCTTTTCACGAAAAATTAAATAAAGAATTATGTAATAGTGTGGAAAACAGTTTGATTTTGCTGATATGATCTTCTTACCGGTGATTCTCACAAAAATAGAGTGTTTATTGCTTTTGTTATTTACTTGCTTTCAGAAAATATAAAAATACAAAAATAGTGTCGTTTTCTGTTAAAAATTCTTAACGTACGGAAAACTGTTATTCTTGGAGGAATTGTTACTGATAGGGGGAGACAGTGTTAGAAAGTGAGTTCAAAATTTTAAATCATGCGGGTTCTAGGGTGTATGATTAAAAAGTTTTGCGTGTTGGTGATGAAATTGGAAAATGCTTAATATGTGATACAGTTTAAAAATCTCTTGAATAATAATAATTTATTTAACTTTGTTGAAAAATTCTTATGGTTTCTCGAGATGTTTGTTTTATAGTGTACAGAATGAAGCAGTATGTTGCTGAAGAGTTGCTGTGAAGAGATGAGAGTTTGATTGGATGCATGGTAGAACCTCCTTTCTACATTGCAGACAAAGTTGAAGAGTTTGAAGATTGCTATACATATGCTGAACTGGAGTTTACTCAAACGCTAAAGTTTTTGAAGATTTGGTGATTGGATGCATCAGCTTAGGGGGAGTCTGTTGCTGACAGAAGCTATTGAAGCTGAAGCTATCCAAAGACCAAAGACAGTACAAGACTACATGAGGATTGCAAGAAGACTGAAGACAAAGTTATTTTATGAAGCTATTGTCAAGGGGGAGTTTGTTGGTGCATGTTTGTGACAACAGCTTAGATTTGGTCTTTGGATATCTTGTAATTAGTTAAACGATAAACATTTAGCGGGTTTAGCTTTGTAATAGTTTGATTATAGAGTTTGGGCTAAACAAAACCCAGTTGGGTCAAGAGTGGACGATTTGGGCTTTGCCCATGTAGGAAACTCTAGCCCAAGTAGCAACCTTGTGTTATATAAACAAGGTTAGGCTTTAGGGTTTAGGTTAATCAGCCAAAACTGTGTGAGAGAGCAATTTCGTGAGAGACTTTAGGCTTGGATGAAATTGAGAGTTAGTTAGGGTTTGATTGATTGTAATTCTTGTATTCGATAATCAATAGAAACCCGGTTTGAAAGTGAATTGCTGTTCCTACACGTTTTCTGCTATATTCTGATCAAGAGGATTCCGCACTCTTGATTAGATTGACAATTCTGTGAAAGATCCATACATCAAGGGGACCTACACCATTCATATCTCCACGGTCTATATGGAGGTATGTTGGCTACCTGGTCGGGGGTTAAGGGAACGGTTTGGTTAGAGTCTTGCCTTGTTTAGTGTATAGATCCTGCAAGGACCTGGGTCAAATTTAGTAGGACCTCCTTCAATACCCACCGGTATTGGATGGCGGGGGTCCAAACTCTTTGATCCCCTCATATGTAAGCTACAATTAAAACTTTAACCCGGATACTTAGGACTGTATCCCTGCTGACTCAGACTACTTAGCCGAGGGTAACATCACCTTCAAAAGAGGGGCTACCACATTATGCATTAATAACTTAATTAATTATCTTTCAATAATCCAACCCTTTAGGATTGTATCCTTGCTGACTCAAACTACTGGGTTAAGGGTAACGTCACCTTCAAAAGAGGGGCCTACTACAATAACTAAGATAATCTCTTAAAAAGTGCAAAAATGCGGAAATAATCAAAGGTTACACTACACACGAGTCGGATCAAAGTGATTCATCTTGTCTATCTGTTTTTATTTTTATTTTATTTTCAGCATTTTAGTTAGTCTTTATTTTTCTAGTTTAAAATCTTTTTCTAAACTTTTGATTTGATTAGACGTTGAGGATAAACCGGTATTAAAAGCTCTTGTGTCCTTGGACGACCTCGGTATCTTACCAACACTGTACTACGCTCACGATGGGTGCACTTGCCTATATGTGTGTTTAGTGTTAGTAAATATCGTGTTTTATAAATTTAAAACTTGGCTAAAAAGTGTTAAAGGGCTTAAAATATACATTAAAAACCTATCACACCTAACGCACATCATTTACCATATTTTTCTCAGCATATCAATGCATGGTGTAACAAGCTAATGTATCAACGAGAGCTTCACAGACGGTCAACGGCAATGTCGTCAAAGGATTATCGTTGGACAGTAGTCCCGCCTACTTTTTTTAACATGATAATAGAACAAAAAGAGAGGCCTACGAATATGCAGACGGTTCAAAAGAAAAATTTCCTCCCTTTTGGGACGTTGATACGGTACGTTGTTAAATATGCTTATTCGGAGTGTACGCTTTTTATAAATTTGTAGACCCTTACATTTTTACACCAACATTTGACAAGGAAATAATAGAGTTGTACGTTTTTAAAAAAATTAAAAAAAACTTTCTGTTTAAAAAAATTAGAAATTTTTATATTTTATGTTTTATAAAAAAATATTGATTTTTTAAATAATTTATAATTTAAAAAAAAATTCCCTAAAAAGAATACCTTTTCCGGGGCTTATTTAGGTTTCATTTTTTTTTTTTTTGCAAATTTACATGCCCATAGCGCACAACGAAAACCACTGGTTACTTCTAAAAATAAATATACGTTCGCTTAAAATAAATGCTTATTTTCCCGATAACTGTAACCTAAGTAATTGCGGAGAAGGATTTTGCATACACAGGAAAATACATCAAATTCTTTTAGAATCTGAATCTCCATTCGTATGGTTTCTGGGCCGTATATCGTACTGGCAGCAGTCGGGGATAGATAGTGTAGAAGCCTTGGAGTATTGCGGGGATGTTGTGTGGCCTGACCACGGAGCTCATATTGGGCGAAACTCAGGTGTTATCATATGTATGCTAGTGGAAAATCTAGTTTATAACCGTTCATTGACATGGAACGAAGTAAACATACATGATGCTTGTGTCAGATATAGACGCTACATGGCTGATGAACTCTACGCCGGGCGCTACACACCAACTAATTTTTGAAGGCTGGACGTACGAATTGTAAAATTTAATTCTTATATAAATTAAAAGTACTAATTACTATTGCGGTTACGAGATTTTGTTACATGATTTTCCTAATTAAAACATAAAAACTAAGCTATTATTAAAATTCTGCTAAATTATAAGATGGAAAAATGTCATCCGTTGGACTCTGGGTTTCTATCTCTTTCCCTTTTCCTTTGCCTGATGATTTACGTGAACGAATCTATGATGGCATTTGATCTAAACAAACGTCATGACCATGGCCGTATGTTCGACACCGCGAACAATATACCTGAACAGTCTCTTCCCCACGAGACAAGATTCAGGTGTTTTCTTTTGGACGGCCAGATTGACGTTTTGTAATATGTGGCGGTAATACACTGCCAAGGCCTTCTGGTATCACCCATTCAGACCTATGAGGCAGAGGATTAATCGATTCTTCATACGTTTTTTTGTATACTTCGTTTAAATAACACGATAATGCATAATGACTGCAGTCAAGTTCACCCAATAATCTTGAAACAACAATCACATGCCCACAAGGTAGACCAGAAACTTGCCAGACACGGCAGCTGCACGAACGATTCAAAAAATCAACTAAACCCCTTTTCCCACCGTCTTCAACAAGAAAACTGTTTGCCCCATGCCTGCAACAATCCAGGTTCTAGACCCTTCAATTTTCTTTAAAATTTTCTTCTGTGCCCACTGAGTCAGTGAGTGGCTCTCCTGCATGCCCTGCAGTCGACGATTATAAAACCATTTTTGTACGGACTCACGGAAGAATTCGATAAGTTGCGTTATCGGTATCTTACGCGAGAATCTAGACAAAGAGTTAATAGACTCTGCACTATTAGATGTCATATAGTGGTATCGATTGTCGGGACAATGAGCTCTTGCCCATCTACCAAACCCAATATTTGTTAAAACCTGACGTATTCTAGGAACGACAAGACACAAAACATTGAATGACTCGTTAAAGTCAGACATCCGATAAGATTTACATGTCTTCCACCATAGTGTCTCGTATTCTTTTTTTTAGATGATGGCAAACGTAAATTCATCATTAAATGACGACAACACAACCCGTGGTAAACACGTGGAAAAACGTTTCTAACACCTACATGTATAGAATTCGCCCTATCCGAAATGATTGCCATATCTGCTATTTCACCAACACACTCTCTAATCTTTGAGAGAAACCATGTCCAAGATTCACCATCCTCTGATTTTCCAATTCCATAAGCAATTGGTAAAATCTGATTATTTCCATCCATGGCCACTGCTAAAAACAACGTCCCTTTAAATTCACCCATTAGATGTGCTGCGTCAATGATAATGACCGGTCTTAGATTAAACATAAAGCTACGAATCTGAAAATTAATGATAACAAAATAAGATCAAAACCCATGTTACTTTAAAAAAATAAGAGCAAGTACAAAAGAAAAGGTGTAAATTACCGCAGCACCTAAAGCAACAAAAACCATTTCAAAACGACTATGCTCATCAACCAAGATGTGAGTAACGCTTCCAGGATTTGCAAGCTTCAAATTGTAACAGTATATTGGTAGTTCGGCAAAAGAGTCTCGGGTTGTTCCTTGCAGAAGTTCAAGTGCATGGCTTTTACCACGCTAAGCTTGAAGGTTTGTTATCTCAACCTCGAACCTTTATCTAAAATCTTTGACAATCTATTTCGCTTGATATATCCTACCACTGTCTTTTAGTTGTTCCTTTAAAAAGTGACCCAAAACCTTTGGGTTAGCCTGACGAAAATGTGGGTGTGTTTGCGTCTTCGAACAGGTGTGTCTATCGTTCATATGTTTAACAAAAAATAAACTACCACCAGGAATAGCGTATGCCTTAAATCGCCATTCACAACCATCACCCATGCATGACACTTCATACCGTGTCTTAGATGATCTATCAACTTTAAACTCGAAATGCTCTAACAAACATTTCTTTCCCAACTCAAGCTTCATCTCTTCTTTGTTATTGAATATATGACCGGCCTCAAACACTATAGATAAAGAAGCTGATTCGTTGTTAGACGTGGTTGATTTTTCAAAATTATTTTCAAAAATAGGACACTCATCGTTTAAAACATCAACACTTTCTTTAACTGAAATATTTAGATCTGGAGTTTTGAAATTGTTTAATGAAGAAAAACCAGAGGAACCAACACCAGACTCTTGAATAACATATAATTTATATAATTCAAAAGGATTCTGCATCGCCAAATAAAAAAAATCTAACATCTCGATCATTAATTATATCGATCGGATCAGTAAACGTAGACATCCGGTATGACAAGCGTGTAATATTTGGAGTATCACACATCTTAGAAACATAATTTAAAAAACTATTATATGAATGATCTGTTTCAATTTCTAAACCACATCTCCTTGAATCGCCATCAGTAACATACTCAATGTTTCCGTTAATAACATCCCACTTCCCCCCAGTATAAACAACAAACTTAACCCTCATGTTGTGAGATAATTACTAAAAAACAAAATTCTTAGATTTATACTTTAAATACAGTTTTTCATAACTACAGTATTTAAATAAGTACAAAACGTCTTCTATTGGTACAAAACGTCTTAAAATCGTACAAAACGTTTTCAAATAGTACAAAACGTCTTCTTGAGCTGCTGAAGCCGGCTAAAGACGGTGAAATGGCTCAAGCCGGCCTGAAACGTCTTAAGCCGTATGACGCAATGCGCTAGACATACCGTAAAGGAAACGGCTCAAACCGTATCAAACCGTATAAAAGGTGAAATGGCTCAAGCCGGCCTGAAACGTCTTAAGCCGTAAAGGAAACGGCTCAAACCGTATCAAACGTCTCAGCCAAGACGTCCAGACGTCTGACCTTAGTATCAGACACGTGGCAGCGTATGGTTGGTCAGCCGCCAAGACGCTAGACACTTTTTGTGGCGTCTCACCAAGACGTTTCACTTGGCTATTTTGGAAAAGTTGACCATGACTTGGCTATTTTGGCTATTTTCCCATAAAATTTTGCTCTATTTTTAATCCACACATAAGAATTCGTCTTTATCTCTTCCACGATCTTTTTCGAGTTCTTCTTATGATCATTGAAGATCTTAGCATTTCAAGTTTTCCAAATAAACAAAAGAGGGATCAAAATGATACTTTGCCCCATTCTTTTTTGTATGCCTTAGATCCTTGACTTCTTTGTTTACATGGAGTATCTATAGATGAGATTAATTCTTCTTAATGGAGAGTTGGGAGAATGACATTTATAGTGGAAATTCACTTAGTTTTACTCTGAATCTTGAGTGATTGGTTCTTAACATACTAACTTCATCTATGTTGATGTTGACATTGAACTTTTTTTTGAACGGCGAATTTCTTTTAATCCATTTCGTCTGTAGGACTTGAACCTAAAATTTCACTCTCTCAAACCTAGGCGTTTAAAGGTTTTGACTTTGCAAATAGACCACCACCCCATTGGTATGTTGACATTGAACATACACTTGATTTTTTTTTCATTACATTGCAACTTTTTAACGGATTATATGGAGCATGGCATTTCATGTTGGATTTTGCGTGATCAAATCAACACTTAACGCATAATATAAAGGAATGATTAACTTTTTTCTCTTTTAGAAAAATATCAGTTGAGGATCAAGAAATGATGAACCTAAACAAGACAAACCATAAGATGGTTGCTATATCTTAATCATATATAAAATATTTTAACATTTTCCGACTTCATTCAAATAGGGAAGAAGATATAATTATTCATTTTTCTTGGTATTACATTCTAAGAGCAAATATAATGGGTTATTTAGATGGATACTGGGCATTACGTGGCACCAGATCCAAACATCTCCATTTGAGATGGCGTTTGAAAGTGGGCGGCCGTTTGGGCGTCTGGAAATCCGGGTGGGCTTTGGATGGGAGAGTGGGGCCCTACGCACAACACACATCTAAGATACAAATATATTTTTGTTTGGCAAATTGGATTTAAATAATCCCAACTCACTGTTATTGGCCAATAATAATCCCAACTCATTTAATCACCAATAATAATCCGAACTATTCACTTTTGTTTGTAAAATACTCCCAGTTAAAAAAACACTAACTAGGCTAAAAAATTGCTGACGTGGCAGCTGATGTGGCAGTCTACATGGCATTTTTGTTGATGTGGCAACTGATGTGGCAGGTGACGTGGCATGCCACATCAGCAATTTTTTAACCTAGTTAGTGTTTTTTTAACTGGGAGTATTTTACAAACAAATGTGAATAGTTCGGATTATTATTGGTGATTAAATGAGTTGGGATTATTATTGGCCAATAACAGTGAGTTGGGATTATTTAAATCCAATTTGCCTTTTTGTTTTTACTTTTTTTTTCTTCTAAAAATAGTGTTTGAAAGTGAACGTAACATTGAAGATGATATAAGGGTGTTCCGAATATGGGAGGAATATGATGCGACACATTTGGATGTGTATGAAAGTGGATGGAATGGAGATGCTATAACACTTTATATTTCCGCACCAGTAATGCACAATAACACAAAATTTGTAAATGTCGAGCATAAAACATACAAAAATGGTATTCAAAACATGAAACTAGCAGAGTTTCCCAGGTTGATTGTGTAGACACAACATCACGTAACACTTTTTGCTTAAACAAATAGACATCACTTAACATGATGAACGGTTAAGTAGAGAGAGAGTTTGAAGAGATAAATATATAATAGTAAAAGTGATGTATTTTATATAATATTTAAAAGATGAGAAGGAAGAAATGTTAGTATTAAAAAATAAGCATATTGTTATGAATGCACCATAATGTGGTGACTCTCCACATATGTAATCACCATCTATTGATTATCTTTGTATTAATATAAGAACACTATATATATAGTTCTTTTGTATTACATGTTTACAACTTAATGAATAAGAATTCACATTCTCCATATTCTCTTTTTCTACTTGATCTCTATAGTCTTGTTCTCATGTTGCTAATAGACCGTTATTTTACAACACGTTATCAGCACGAAAGTGCTCTCTAGAAACTTTAATTATTTCTTCCCAACTGCTTAGTTGAAAATCGATATTCTGATTTTATATTAAAGATCAACAAGCCGCAACAAAGAACAACCAATCGAAATAGCATGGTGCTAATGTTTTGTAACTAAGTTGGTTACCATCTCTAATGACCACTTCAAGTCTTTGATATCAATGTCTCTTTATCATCCGGTATGTATTCTAATTCTAATTACTAGTGTTTACAAATTAAAGTATGAATTTGATTAAAGTGTGCAACAATATTTGTTTAGAAGTATTATATTAGTTATGATATTGAATTCAAATTCCCTACAGTAACTATTATGTGTAATATAGAAAATATGTTGCTAGATGACTATGATTTCAAATATTTAAAATGATCGGTCGGTATGTTTCTTAACTTATCTTATGGTTATCTGATTCTTTGCGAATAATTGTGGCTTGTTCATATTTTCTACTCTAATGTTGGATTTCGTTGGTATGTTCATACTGAATTTCTTATAAGATTTAATTATTCGTTTTTCCTGTCTATATGTGCACACACACTCTCGTATTTGTCTACATACACACATCAAACCTAAAGATTAAAAGTTTTTAGTTTGTTATCATATCTTGTCTTGCCTTGTTTATGATAGACCCTTATTTTAGAAAAAAAGTAACTGATTTGCACATTAAGTTGCATTATGGTATCCATATCTTTAGTTTTCGGTTTACTTGTTTATTATAGTTATTATATAATTTTGATTCTAAGGTTCTAATCATTTTGTTTAACATAAAAATTAAGTATGTAGTATATATTTATGGATATACACCTATAATTTATGATTTAAGAATGTATATTTTCATAGCCCTATTGGTTATCCATCAATATTGTAATTTAGGGAACAACAATGTTTTGAAAGTCTCGTGTACTTGATGCCTACAGAATATACCTAATGGTTTTTTTTATTGAAATAACTTTTGCAAATTACAATTGCTTGTCTTTTAAATGCTATACAATATTTGTTTAGAGATTTATGAATATAGAAACTAAAAGAACAAAGTTAATTGGTTGTTATTACTATCATGAAACCGTAATATTATTTATTGCATTCAATTATATAGTTATAAATGCTATTTTGTTTTAGAAAAGGGGATTTCGTAACTGAAGTTTGATTGAAACATTAAATATTTTTCAAAGTTTGTAACTGAAGCTTGATTAAAGTTAAAATATTAAATAATTTTCAAAAGAATCAAATAAGGTGAACTATTTTCTTTAGTTTTTTGAAAATTAACTTTTATCATAGAAAACAAAACAAAGTTTGGGTCTCAGTCCCCTATCCAATAGATATTTAAATGAGGTAACTAATATTTTAAAATCTCATTAGTTGAATATTTTTAATTAAGTATTTAATCATTCATCAGGTTGTTAGACCTGACAATTAGTAAACATTTACATGATGCTATACATTATATGATGCTATGATTATTTATTTTATGTAGACTGTAGTTACTAGAAAATGAACTAGTTTTCTTTCAAAAAAAAATGAACTAGTTAGTGGTATCCATTATCTCAGATATCGTATTATTGGTTTTCATAAATTGAGTGGTATATGTTAACAAAATAAAAAAATTATTCTAAATTATGGGTACCATGGATGAAATCATTAAATTTAATTCAAAGTAGTTGGTGGATTTCCATTAGCCTTGTCTTTGTTAACCACGTTTTAACTTTCACTATGTATGTGATTTGAGTTTCGTACGGGTCGTTCTTTTTAATGCTTTACAAATTCGACCTTTATTATAATTAATAAATATACCATCATATTTAACAGTTCTTTAATGCTATTATGCTATGGCGGTTACAAACAATTTCTTATTGTAAATTAATTACTAGTCATATTATTATAATTGTCATCCATAAATATACCATCATATTTAACAGTTCTTTAATGCTATTATGCTATAGCGGTTACAAACAATTTCTTATTGTAAATTAATTAATAGTACTTTAATACTATTATTATGCTATAACTCTTAGAAAAAATTTCTTATATGTATATATCTTGTAACTACATTTATATATAACCGAAAACTTTATTATTTCAAATATGCATTTTGAGTTCCTAAATTGTGTAGATGTTGTTAATTAATTATTATAAATAAAATTTTATTTTGGATTCAATGGTAAACTAATGAAATTTTGCAATATAAAACGAATGAGATCATACGATTAATTAGTAACACTTTTATCTAACACCTTAGAAGAAAATTGAAATCCCATTTTTTTTCTTTCACAAATTGCATAAGGTTACATTAGTGTTTTGGTCAAAAATTACCGAAGTAATTAAGTGATCAAATTAGTTAAGTGAGGTAGTGTGCTAGAAAGTGTGTTGAAAATATACTTGTTAAGTTATTTGGAAAAACAGTATTCAGGATACGGCTCAGGATATTGAGCTGTATCTATGATCAAACAATGAGCAAAAATAAAGTAAACGACACGAGATGTACGAGGAAAGCCCTTGATCAATCTAGATCGCCGGCATAAAACCTCGGGAGCTGACAATCGCAGCTGCCTTGTTCTTCAATTGCTTCAAAAATCAGGATACAGTGCAGGATGTGGTACGGATCGACTAAGTGTTACAATGAAAATGAAATACAAGTGTGGTGTTTGCAATTAACTAGAGAGTGAAAATGTTCGAGAGTGTAAGTGTGAATTGTTGTGTTCTAAGCTGATCCGACCTCATCCATTTATAGTAAAGATAAAATAACTAACTACCCTAAACTCGCGGGATCCACCGAATATTCCTTCTTGGAACGTTGTAGACCTGGTCTTTCGGGCTCAACGTCTCTTACTCAACAAATTCGTCCGAGTCTTGTGGAGAAGAAGTCCTCTTGACCGTTAGCAAGTCTCAACCCTTAACCTGCACGTGGTTAATTCAACAAGCCTCAGGATATCGCCCAAGATGTTAGCAATATCCTCTTCCAGCATCCTGATCACAAATAAACAAACAAAGGCAGGATATTGGTCAGGATACATATGTTAAGAAAATGACCCCTAACAATTGTCCCCAAATATATCGGTTGGGATACCAATCCAACGGATATATTTCAAAAATCTTATCTCATGGCTTAAGGTAATTAATATGACTAGACTCTTGAAATGACAGCGGTGCAACTTCCAAGGCGTTATTTACTTTTTACCCCCCTATATTCATCCTATATTAACCGAGGGACTCCTTGTCTCGGTTATCCTTATCTGCGAGCAAGCATCAGGTATTTTCTAATCTCCTTTCTTTGATTTTTCTTAATTTGCTCAATGGCACCACGAACGAAATCCCGCTCAGACCGGTCAGCCTCAACCCTCATAAGTCAAAACTTTATCACCAATCCAGCAAAGGAGATTTGCTGCTTCAATAATGCTGATATTGCTGCTCTCAAGGACTCCGGTGCCTTTCCCACCGGAACGGTCTTTCGCCCCTTTGACAAGGAAGCCCGATCGGATGTAGCATCCGACGAGTGGGTTTGTTTTTTCGCTCATCCTTTCTCTCTTGGACTCCGGTATCCATTTCCACCCTTTATCTCCAGCTTCTTCGACCTTACCGGCCTTAGTTATGCCCAAGTTATGCCAATGGTTTGGCGAATCTTGATAGTGTTGGATCAAATCAAATCTCGTCATTTTCCTAACCTACTTATTGAAGACCTTCCCGTAGCATACCGGTTGAGATCTCATGGCAATCACCGTTATCTTCTGTTCTCCATCAAGAACCCTTTGGTCCTTAAAGCCACCAAGAATGAGGATCGATGGCGACGAAAATTCTTTTTCGTCAAAAGAGACTCCATTGATAAGGGTCTCGATCTACCGGTTAAATGGTTAACCAGGGGTAGGATTTAGGGTTTTAGGAATATCCCCAATCATATCTTCAAACTGTATCCCGGACTTATATTCTGATGTTTTTATGCAGCGAATTTCAGAGATTTAGTGCCTCCTAGCGCAGAATCCGAATCCAAGATCAAAGAAATCTACCGTCTTCCTGCAAGTGAAAGAACTTTTTCCCTGTCTCTCACAGATCCTCATCAAAAATCAAGCTCAGAAATGTCAGGTAAGCACAATTTCATATGTTAATTATTTTTCAAAAATATGATGAGTTTTAAGAATGTCTTCCCTTATGTAGTACCAGTCGTCAACCTTGAAGGTTTCGAACTTGATGAGTTAGATTGCTACTCCAGCCTTGAACCCATCAGACAAGAATTCAAGACAAAGCCAGCTGCTACACCAAAGCCTACCTCCTCAAAGACTGTTTCAGCCCCCAAAGGTCCTCCGGCATCCAGGACCAGGGCATCCAGCTCTCGGAAGAGAAAGGAGACTGACTCCCCAGCTGTTTCTGAAACATTCTCCCTTGAGAATCATGGGTTTAACGAAGCTACCTCATTCCTCAAACAGGTAGAATTTTCTTTCCGATATCCTGTACAAGTATGTTAGTCTTTATCCTGCTTATTTTTCATATTAATACCTGTGTCTTTATCGACAGGGTCTGGATCGCCTCATGCATTTATACGAAGATGCTAGCGGTCTTAACAAGATGTTGCAGATTCAACTGGAGAAAGCTCAAGCCACCATAGCTGATCAAGGGACCATTGCAGCTGCCAAATTCCAGCACTATGAAGACAAATACAAGGCAATGACTCAGGAACATCAAGCCGCCCTCCATAAAGCTAATGAGGATGCTCAAGCCAAGCTAGACGCCGCTCTTCTCCAATATCAGCAGAATATGAGCTCAAACCGGGATAGCCTAAAAGCTTCGGTGGTCGTCTCTCTTCTCCAAGCCAGGATAAGGATGGCTTATGAGGCCATGGATCTGGGTTTTGAATGCCCTTCCTGGAATGTAAAGGCTTGGGAGGAGAAACTACAGGGCCTCGGAGGTCATCCCGTTGCTCATCCTGCAAAACATACTGGTGAAGAGCCTTCTAAGGTGGCAGAGGAGGTTGCCAATGCTGGTGATGGTGCTGAGAAGAATCCCGAGGGTGATGCTGGGGCGAATGCTGGCAAGGAGGTTGCTGATGAAGAAGGTGCCGCATCTTAGGCGGCGAAATGGGCGATGATGGATATATGTGCCAAGGCCGGAGCCCATTTTTTAATTTCATGGTTGTGGTCGCATAAACAATTTACTTTTCCTGTCCTTGACAATTTACTTTTCCTGCACTAAAACAATGTGATGACCAAAGGTGAATGGGTCCTAAGTTTTAGGATGAAGCCCTTGGTCATTGATTAGTATAACTTGTTTTGAACATAGTATCGGTTGTAGGTGAACGGGTCCTGTTTTGAGACAGATCCTGCAACCGTTACATGAATTTGGCAAAAACTAATTGTGCTTTTGGCGGATGGGCCTTAGTTTAAGGTGAAACCAAAAGCACAACTTTTGGCTTGTTAATAATATAACTATCTTTTGACTTATTTTTTGTTACCTTGCATTGTTTAGTGTAAGTCTTGGCTTTGTAAAAATTTCATACTGTTATTTTACAAAATATCCTGACTAGTATGCTTAAAAACATACTGCAGAAGCCTTTTATAGATCTTCCAAACGTTCCTTTAACTTTATAAAAATTCCTTTAGAAAGTAAAAAATAGTTTATCTCTTCAAAACCAAGTTTTGATGATGATCAAAGTTCTAAGTCAATACTAGTTTCAAACATCCTAATCAAATATGCTTAAAAGGACTTTGAGGATATATGCCAGGATACTTAACATAAGGTTACTAAAAACTTAAATGAGGCTTACAAAGGAAAGATCATACCAGACATAGGATATAAGCCTATTACCGAACTTCAATCCCTTTGCAACTCTTCCAATGAAGATGTCCCCACTGCAAGGTACTTAGTGCATTAGTCGCAAACTTCATTCTCTTAGCTTTACACCATCATCTTGGCAGGGATGTCCCCTGTGTACAATGTCTTCAAGTATCTTAGAAATCTATTTAATGTCAGTTTCCATGGCATAGGCAATTTTTCACGTCCCGAGGGTATAACCCAAAGATGTACTGGAGATAAATCCTTTGTATCCTGGGGAAAATCCCAATTTTTCATGCACTACAGGCGGGAGTGTATAAACTCCAAGACTTAGAAAGGTGAAAACCTTTAAACCTTAGAGAGTATGAAAATACCCTTTCGTGAGAGAGGGTGATCAATCCTCATATACCGTTAGGATTCAGGATATAGCCAATGGTAACGAAATTGTCAGCCACTTTTACATGGACTGGTCCCGCCACCTTGAACTATCCCTGAATAACTTGCGCTCCAGGCGGGGTGTTTAAACCCAATTCGGAAGAAAGGTGAATACCTTTAAACCTGTGAAGGGATCAGTATCCCTTAAACGTGAGAGAGGGGGCCAATCCTCTAATCTTCTGAGTTATCCTGAGTGCATATTCTGGAGCTATATCCTGAAACATATCTTGCAAAACAAATGTAAACTAAGGTGGGTGTTAGCTTGGCTAACACCCCTCCAATGCTTAAGTCAGTATCAAGTTATAAAGAACAAATTAAACCAAATATATTTAAAAGCAGTAGAGTTCATACCATCTTGAGTTAGAAATTAAATTCTAAACTCACTTGAAATAGAGCTTAAGGTGTATAGCATTCCAAGATCTCGGTAGCATATCCCCCTCCATATTCTTGAGTGTATATGCTCCTTTCCCTGCTTCTGATTCAACTTCATATGGTCCTTCCCATTTTGGAGCTAACTTGCCATCGGCAGGATTAGTAGTATTTTGGAAAGCCTTTCTTAACACCCAATCTCCAACCTTAAATCTTCTGGTTCTAATATTCTTGTTATATGCTGCCATCCTTAGCCTTGCCGCATCTCTCTTTTCATCTATAGTGTCTAAATCCTGACTCAAGGCTTCAGGATTCTTCTCAGGATCACTTAAGACAGATCTTGCAGTAGGTATCGTCATTTCCGTTGGAATCATTGCTTCTGCTCCAAACACCAAGGAAAACGGGGTTTGGCCTGTTGCATTCTTTACCGTTGTCCTATCGTCCCATAAAACAAAGGGTAATTCTTCTGCCCATCTTCCTTTCTTGGCTCCAAGTCTTTTCTTTAAGTTATTGACAATTATCTTGTTTGAGGATTCTGCTTGTCCATTTGCTTGAGGATGTACCGGAGTGGATGTGATCATTTTGATTCCCCAACTCTTGCAAAAGTCAGTAGTCCTCTTACTTATGAACTGAGAACCATTGTCACAGATTATCTCAGCTGGTACTCCGAATCTGGTCAGGATATTCCTCTTTATGAAGGATACTACTTCTTGGTCTCTAACTTGAACAAATGCTTCGGCTTCAACCCACTTAGAGAAATAATCCGTCATTGCTAGCATGAAGACTTTTCCTCCCGGAGCTTTCGGTAGCTTTCCCACTATATCCATACCCCACTTCATAAATGGCCAAGGGGAAACAATAGGATACAATGGTTCAGCAGGTTGATGCAGTATGTTACTATGTCTTTGACATGAGTCACATCTTCGGGCATATTCTGCGGCATCTTTTCTCATTGTTGGCCAATAATATCCTGTCCTTAATACTTTTGAGAATAACGACCTGCCCCCAGCATGGTTACCACAATCCCCTTCATGTATATCCTGAAGTACTTCCTTGGCTTCAGGATCCTCCAAGCACTTCAAATACGGTCCTGCAAGAGATTTTTTGTATAAAATATTATCTATAATAGCGAATCGTGATACCTTCATCCTAAATGCCTTAGGATTTTCATTTCCAGGGATGTGTCCTTCTTTGAGATATTTCATGATTGGAGCCGTCCAGGATTTAGGATCCTCTTCGAGATGTTCTACTCCAGGATCCTGAATACCAGCTACCTCTTTATCCTGAGGATTCGTTGCAGGATATAGGACATGTAGTATTGGTATTTGCGTCCCTTCAGGTATCCTGATCAATGATCCCAGATTTGCTAAGGCATCTGCTTCAGCATTATCTTCCCTTGGTACCTGTTCAAGTATAAAAACATCGAAATATCCTGCTAATTTTTTGAGAATATCGAGGTATTCGATTAATTTCTCTCCCTTAACTGCATAGGATCCATTAAAATGGTTAGTAATTAACAAAGAGTCCACATATACTTGCAAATTTTTGATACTCATGCTCTTAGCCAACTCTAATCCTGCAATTAAAGCCTCATACTCTGCTTCATTATTAGTAGCAGGAAATTCACACCTAATAGCCTGGGGTAATATGTCCCCCTGTGGCGATTTTAGTAGTATTCCTAATCCTACTCCTCTTACATTAGATGCACCATCAGTATATAATGTCCAGGATCCTGAGGATTCTCCTAGCTGTTGAACTTCTAGATCTACCTCATCCTGAATGTCACTACTAAAATTAGCCACAAAGTCAGCTAAAGCCTGAGACTTTATGGCATTCCTAGGTTCATATACTAAATCATAAGCACTCAACTTTACTGACCACTTGGCCATCCTGCTTGACATTTCTGGTTTCCTAAGCACATTTTTGACAGGATAATTTGTTTTAACATGTATCCTATGTGTCTCGAAATAATGTCTAAGCTTTGTCGATGCCATGACTAGAGCTAATATCAATTTTTCTAAATGAGAATACCTAGTTTCAGCATCTAACAAACTTTTACTCACATAATAAACAGGATACTGCTGACCTTCATGGTCTTTTATAAGAACGGCACTTACAGCATTCCCTGACACAACAAGGTACAGGGATAGTGGTTCACCATTTTCGGGCTTCATCAATAGAGGTGCGGTTGAAAGATACCGTTTCAAATCCTGCAGGGCTGCTTCATGCTTTTCCCCCCATTCGAATCTTTTGTTCTTCTTTAGGATATCATAGAAGTCTTTGCATTTTTCTGAGGATCTTGAGATAAATCTGTTTAGAGCTGCTACCCGGCCTGTTAATCTTTGTACGTCCTTCATATTTGAGGGTGATTTTATGTCTAGGATAGCTTTGATCTGCTCTGGGCTTGCTTCTATCCCCCTTTTTGTCACCATATATCCAAGAAACTTCCCTGCCCCCACTCCGAAATGGCATTTAGCAGGATTTAGCTTCATGTTGTAGTGATCCAGGATATCAAATGCTCCCTTGATATCCTGGAGGTGATCCTCAGACTTTTTAGATTTCACCACCATGTCATCGATATATACCTCCATGGTGTCCCCCAGTTTATCTTTGAACATCATGTTCACCAATCTTTGGTATGTTGCACCTGCATTTTTCAAACCAAAAGGCATAGCTGTATAACAATAAATACCTGTTGGTGTCATGAAGGCGGTATCCTCCTGGTCAGAAGGCTCCATTTGGATCTATTGAAATCCTGAGGATGCGTCCATGAAGGTCAGCATTTCATGCCCAGCAGTGGCATCTACCATTGCATCAATATGTGGAAGAGGAAATGGGTCTTTAGGACAAGCTTTGTTCAAGTCTGTGTAGTCTACACAAACTCTCCATTTCCCATTCTTCTTCTGTACTACAACCACGTTTGCTAGCCACCTTGGGAACTTAACCTCTCTGATCATTCTGGACTTTAATAATCTTTCAACTTCCTCCTGGATAATCGCGTTCCGCTCAGGAGCAAACTTCCTTCTTTTTTGTTGCACAGGCTTGAATGATTTATCAATTCCAAGCTTGTGAGTGATAATATTTTTGAATATGCCTGTCATATCCTCATGCTTCCATGCAAATGTAGACATCCTGCATTTCAAAAAGTTAATTAATTGTTCTTCAATATCCTGAGGGATATTGGTCCCTACGAGCACCGAAACATCGGGATTATCCTGGTCCAGGATAATTTTCTTCACATCCTGCTCCAGATCCTCCACGATATCCTGGGCTCGCGTCTTTAATTGCTATGCTGCACTAATTTTGGCTGAGGATTTCATCGAGGATGAGTAGCATTCTTTTGCCTCCTGCTGATCGCTATCAACTTTAACAACTCCCCAAGGGGTAGGTATCTTGATGCATTGGTGATATGTTGATGGTACGGCCTTCATATCGTGAATCCATGGTCTTCCCAGTATAATGTTATAGCAGGATAGAGAGTCCATCACACAGAAACGTTGTATCGAGTTGACTCCTTCAACGTACACCGGCAACTTTATCTCTCCCACTGTGTTTCTGGCCTCTCCGCTGAACCCAACAAGCACGGTGGACTTCGAAGTGATATCCATTGGGGATACATTCATTCTTTTAAGTGTCTCTAGTTGGATTATGTTGACAGAGCTGCCATTATCAACCAATATCCTGCGTACAAAATGGTTAGCCACATATAACGTTATTACCAGAGCATCGTGGTGAGGATCCTGGACAGTATCCCTGTCATCAGCATCAAAAGTGATCACTTTATCAGTTATGAGGGTAGTCATCCTGACAGGTTTGTCTCCCCTTTCGGCCTTAGCTTCCTTTGCATGTCTCTTTGCTGCCGAATACGAAGTTCCACAAATGTCGGATCCCCCCGAAATGAAGTTGATTATCTTGGCATCCGCGAGAGGTGATGCTGCTCGTTCAGGATCCTTCTCAGTATCCTGAGCCTTATTCTTCTTCTTTCCTAAGAGATCTTTCAGATATCCCTTGCTTAGAAGATAACTTATTTCTTTCCTCAAAGCAATGCAATCCTCAGTCATATGTCCGAAATCTTCGTGGAAAGCACACCATTTCGACTTATCTTTCCAGTCAGCCTTTTGTTGATTCTTTCGAGGCCATCTAGCCTTATCTCCTAGACCCTGCATAGCATACATCAATTCAGGAATATTAACAGAAAAGCAATATTCAGACAACTCAGGATACTCTTCAGGATCCTCATCTTCGACAGCATTCACTCTCTTGTTTTCATTTCTACCATATGGCTTAGGCCGATATGACTTAAATGAGGATTCTGACTTCCTATTAGTCGATTCATAAGTGTTGGATGAGTTCATCCTTTCTTGCATCTTCTTGTCATCGTCCAGACGGATATATCTCAAGGCCCTGTTACAAGCTTCATCGAGATTCCTGCAGGGATTCATTACAAGATCCTGATAAAACTGAGAATCCTTTTGTAATCCCATCTTAAAAGCTTGCACAGCTGTTGCAACATCAAGATGTGGGATATCCAAGGATTCTCGACTAAATTTGTTCACATAATCCCTCAAGGATTCCTGAGGCCCTTGAGTTATCCTGTAAAGATCACTGGTTAGTTTCTCAAAACTCCGACTACAAGAAAATTGACTGTTAAATAAATTAACCAAATGAGCAAATGAAGTAATTGAGTGAGGAGGAACGTTTAACAGCCATTTTAAGGCTGATCCTGTTAGAGTAGAACCAAATCCCTTGCACAAGCACGCTTCCTTGAGCTCCGGAGGGATAGGGTTAATCTCCATTCTTTCCCTATACTGGGCAATATGCTCCTCAGGATCCGTAGTCCCATCATAAAGTTTCATGTTGGGAGTTTGGAATCTCTTTGGGATCTCAGCATCACATATAGGATATGCAAAACGAGATATCTTGTGGCTATCTTGAGATACTTCCAAGATCGGCTGGACCACCCCAGGTACACTAGATATCATGTCTTTCAACTTCTGAAGTTCCCTGGTAAGTGCTGATGTTACACCTGTATCCTGCAAAGATCCACCACTGTTAGTAGCATGAGTATTATTATTATTCGACACGTTACCAGTTGGAGGATTTTGCCCATATCCTGAGCTCCTCATGGTTGACATCCTAATCGAGGAGGGTATTTCAGGAGTATGATTCTGAGGAAGATTGGGCACGATATTCCCCCTATTATCCTCGGTATACACAGCTGAGCTAAAGTTCAACGCTCTGGGGTGTAACGGAGTGACATTGTCCTCCGCAGATCTGCTCGAGCCAGCCTTCAGGAGTTGTATCTCCCTCAAAAGCATTTGGTTTGTTTCCTGTTGCTGCCTCATTTGTTCCTGCACACTTCCAAATAAGGTTAAAATTTCATCATTAGAAGCTAAAACGGGAGCAGATCCCTGGATACTCCGAGTTGGGATAACATCTTGAGATTGTGTAGAGGCTGGCATCCTTGGAGGAGGTGGTGGAAGCACCGAACCGGTAGCCGCAGAAGTCATAACAGATACAGTAGAGGAACTCATGTTTGATCTTGAGGCCATTATGGACAATGTGGCAAAAAGTTTTGAAAATAGAAAACCGATTAGCGATTTGATAAAATTTTTTAGTAAAGAGAGCACCACTTTCCCCACGGTGGGCGCCAAATTGTTTTGGTCAAAAATTACCGAAGTAATTAAGTGATCAAATTAGTTAAGTGAGGTAGTGTGCTAGAAAGTGTGTTGAAAATATACTTGTTAAGTTATTTGGAAAAACAGTATTCAGGATACGGCTCAGGATATTGAGCTGTATCTATGATCAAACAATGAGCAAAAATAAAGTAAACGACACGAGATGTACGAGGAAAGCCCTTGATCAATCTAGATCGCCGGCATAAAACCTCGGGAGCTGACAATCGCAGCTGCCTTGTTCTTCAATTGCTTCAAAAATCAGGATACAATGCAGGATGTGGTACGGATCGACTAAGTGTTACAATGAAAATGAAATACAAGTGTGGTGTTTGCAATTAGCTAGAGAGTGAAAATGTTCGAGAGTGTAAGTGTGAATTGTTGTGTTCTAAGCTGATCCGACCTCATCCATTTATAGTAAAGATAAAATAACTAACTGCCCTAAACTCGCGGGATCCACCGAATATTCCTTCTTGGAACGTTGTAGACCTGGTCTTTCGGGCTCAACGTCTCTTTCTCAACAAATTCGTCCGAGTCTTGTGGAGAAGAAGTCCTCTTGACCGTTAGCAAGTCTCAACCCTTAACCTGCACGTGGTTAATTCAACAAGCCTCAGGATATCGCCCAAGATGTTAGCAATATCCTCTTCCAGCATCCTGATCACAAATAAACAAACAAAGGCAGGATATTGGTCAGGATACATATGTTAAGAAAATGACCCCTAACAATTAGTGTTTGACACTTTAAGATGATATCTTTCATATGGAATTACTAGTGTTAGCAAGATAGATTTTTTTTTATGGTTAGTGAAAAGGTTATCTTCTGTATAGTTTTATTTCCATTTTTGTGATGAGATGCTTTAGGTTTTATCACACTTTGAAACTATTATCATGAATTTAACTTGAAGATTTAACTTTATGAAATACATAGAAGATTGTTTTTAATCTATTTCTTTTGCTTCTACTTCAATAGCATATGCCTTGAATGATATGAATGATCAAACCATATTGACATATTATAAAAGTCGATATGATCTTTTATTGCACCTAAAATGCATTATCTAAATTGTTGATTCATGAACCAACACTATTTTACAACATGTGTATTAACTGAATTGTATAATATTTCAATTTTATATGCATATAATTGGTTATGCCAAGATAGGTTAATGCATGATTTATATATTTTGCTTGAAGTGATGGATAAATTATATGTTTTAAGGCTATGGGATTGGATATTTGTTTTTCAAGTTTTCTCTTTTAGTTACCACTTGCATCTGTTGTTGGATATCGTCATTCTAAAGGGAAATCAAGCGAAAAAGTTTTCATAAAGTTTTTTAATAATGTGATGACTATACAATGATCGATATAAAGGTCGTAAGATATAAGATTGATAAATTTTATACGACTCAACTACTTCTCAATTGATGGTAAGCAAAGAGAACATTATTTACAAGAAAAATCGATTAAATTCTTTTCATTTGTCACACTTGAGACATATGCTCCTAAAGTAGCAAAATTATTATAAGAGTTATGAAAAAAATGAAATGATTTTATACTCATGTGAGTGAGTAAATAATGAAAATCTATGAAGCTTGTTTTGGTTCTACTCCATTCCCTAATATGAATGTAATAATGATTGTTTTGGTCAAAAATTACCGAAGTAATTAAGTGATCAAATTAGTTAAGTGAGGTAGTGTGCTAGAAGTAAATGTCAAAAATGTGTTAATTAAATTACTTGCAAAAACAGTTTAAGGATACGGCTCGGAATATTGAGCTGTATCGACGATCAAACAATGAGCAAATAATGAGCAAAAAGTAAAGGAAGTGACACGAGATGTACGAGGAAAGCCCTTGATCAATCTAGATCGCCGGCATAAAACCTCGGGAGCTGACAATCGCAGCTGCCTTGTTCTTCAATTGCTTCAAAAATCAGGATACAGTGCAGGATGTGGTACGGATCGACTAAGTGTTACAACGAAAATGAAATACAAGTGTGGTGTTTGCAACTAGCTAGAATGTGATTGTGTTCGAGAGTGTAAGTGTGAATTAATGTGTTCTAAGTTGATCCGACCTCATCTATTTATAGTAAAGATAAGATAACTAACTACCCTAAACTCGTGGGATTCACCGAATATTCCTTCTTGGAACGTTGCAGACCTTATCTTTCGGGCTCAACGTCTCTTTCTCAACAAATTCGTCCGAGTCTTGAGGAGAAGAAGTCCTTGTGACCGTTAGCAAGCCTCTGCCCTTAACCTGCACGTGGTTAATTCAATAAGCTTCAGGATATCGCCCAAGATGTCAGCAATATCCTCTTCCAGCATCCTGATTACAAATAAACAAACAAAGGCAGGATATTGGTCAGGATACATATGTTAAGAAAACGACCCCTAACAATGATCAATTCAAGGGTTATGATCATATACATAACTAAGAAAATTGTAATGATGCCACCATGAATGTTGTATGGGAGTATAGAAAATATGGTCAGAAGACTATATTAGAAGTTACTAGAAATGATACTAATTTTCCACAATATTCCATTAAATCAAATATGGTGAGTAACCAGAAGTTACTAGAATATTTATACGTTCACCACATGGCATGACCAAATAGGTCATCAAGATAGCATCATGATATGCTAAACAATCAAACATGCTAACCGGCACCTTAGCACCTCTAAGTAATCTAAAAACATTGCTCCTAAAATGCCTTATCATATGTCTAGTTAGTTTTTTTTTTGTGGCAAATAAATTTTTATGCCCTTCCAAACAATAAACTCCTACAAACAATCCCTCTTATATGGGACCATTGAAATGTACAATTGTGTGGATTGTGGCTTTCATACATGGTTACATGTGAGTTTTAGCTACCCGTATGTAGCATATGCCCAACACTATGGAACGTTGTTTTTTTTACATGGTTTAACACTGTTCTTTGACAACCCAATTGTAGGGACCATTGTTGGGAACAATGTGAAATATAGTGAGAGGCATACGTAGTCGAGACGGAATTCATCGATTGATTATATCAATTCAAAACCAACTGCTTATCACAAATACTCCCCATTACAACTGGTCTCCTGAAGAGAACCAAGTTTCCATTTTTTTATATATTTTGTTGTGCAGCCTATGTACCAATAGCACCACCATAACATATAAAATGGGATATGTACATCGTATTCCAAGTCTTAGGGGGAGACAAGAAAATGAAAGACTGGTAACACAAAAAAATGCATCATATTATATATCGACCCCTGAAGTGGTCAATGCAAAATTGAAATCCAAAAGAAAGAGCGTGTATTTGCAAATAATAACAAATAAAATACAAGATGCATTCATAACACAAAAATGGTGACAAAGTCACATATACCAGCTTAAACTTATCTGCTCGAATGGAAGTACTCACAAAATGATTATCATATTAATAAATTGTGAGAGATAAATCGGTTAAAAAAAAAAAGATAAAACCCACAAACACAAAAAGAGTAGAGTAACGCAGTTGGTGTAACCCCAAAAGAGGTGGCACATAAAACACCATAAGTGGTTGCATACAAAACCCCAGAAGTGGTTGCATACTAAACCTTAAAGAAGGTTGTTGTCAAAACCCCAAAAGAGGCTAATGGAGTTCTAAAAGAAACTGTAGTACCAAACAAATATGAGATCGCGATGAATTATGTACAAAATAAGTACAATATGGAACCGTAATGAAACACGTGTAAAATGATATATTTGAATATGCTATAGCAATAGATGTAATCGACGAAAAAGATTACGTATATGGAAACTGTGCAAGAGTGTACGCACATAAATAGCCAAAATGGCTAGATGACTTAAATGCCAATTAAATTCGCTCGATAAACTAAGTGTTTTCGAACCAGCAGTTCGAACACCCATAGACGTCAAACCAGTAGGTTATAAATGGGTGTCTTTAAATAAAAGGAAACGTAAATAATGAGTTTTTGCGATGTAAGGCACGCGTTTTAACATAAAGATTTTTCCCAAATCCCAGCAGTTGATTACGAGAAAACGTATACCCCTGTAGTGGATGCGATAATTTTTAGATGTTTAAGCGGCCTCGCAATCTTAGAATGACTTCAGATAAAACAACTTATGGATGTCATCATCGTATACATGTATGAGATAATTGCAAATGACATCTGTATGAAAACCCCCTGAAGGATTAAAAATGCTCAAAGCATTATGAAACAATAACCCCATAGATCATTGGTGCACATACAGTCCGATTAGATCATTCATAACCCCTAGAGCTATTGCTAATGCGGGTTTTTCTTTAAATGCTACGGTGGCTGATGTTGTTGCGGATGATGGCCATTGGTTATGGCCTCAAGCATGGTATGATCTTTTTCCTGTTCTTATCAACATTGGTCCTATCCAGATTGCGCCTGATACGAGTGACCGGTTTTGCTGGAAAGATTTGGAAGGTAACTTTCAAGGTTTTACTTCTTGGGAGGTTTGGAATTGTTTGCGGCATAGGTGTCATAAGGTTTCATGGGCTAGTTCAGTTTGGTTCAGCCAATGTATACCCCGACACTCTTTTCATTTGTGGTTAGTTGTTAAAAACAAGTTGAAAACCCAAGACAGGATGGCCATTTGGGAAGCGGGTAGTGCTACTAATTTGCGTCTTATGTGTTGCCCTTTATGCAAGTTTGACCGGGATTCAAGAGACCACCTGTTTTTCCAATGTGTATATGCTTCAGAGGTTTGGAGATTGGTTAGGCATTTGGTCGACATGGAGAATGTAACGGATACCTGGGATTCTATCATGCAATGGATGGAGATTAATGCTAATTCTAGAACTATGGATAATATTATTTGTAGGATTCTTGTAGCGGCTTCAACGTACTTTGTTTGGCAGGAAAGGAATAACATATTATTTTCTCATAATCAGCGGAGTGCGAGTGTGCTTGCAAAGGTTGTCATTGAGACTGTGCGGCTCAAAATTATGGGGTTCCGGTTTGGTAGAGACCCGAAACAAAAGAAGATTTTGGACAGGTGGCTGATCTCGAAGAACATCATAGAGGTTGATCCCGGCTAGAGCGGCTCTTCTGGTTTTTTTGGCGTGTTTGTTCTTGGGCTGTGTTTGTTCTCTTGGTTTTCAGTTTGTTTTGGTTGTGACGTTTTGTCGGGTTTGTTTGTTTTGTTTTGTTGACCTAGTCTTGGTATGCCAAGTCTAGTAGTGTGTATCGGTGTCTCGATGCACCCTGTTTTTTTATTTTTTGGTTGATATAAAATTTCACCGGGGTAACCCTTTACCAAAAAAAAAAACAATAACCCCATAAGTGTTATATATATGAATCTTAAAGGAAACTACTCGTATGTGGTACAGTCGACTATACTCTGAAAAGAGAGGTATAATTTTGATAAAATGAGCTACATCTATTTAAACAAGATTTCACTCTTACAGTGATAATGTCATCAAGAGGGAACTCTCAAAATAAAGAGGAAAATTTTGAATGACCTTTACAAAGTGTAGTTATTCTCGACCTGTAGTTCGAGTATATATGTACTATTTTTGCTCATCAATCTGACTACACCTAGAAGATGTTATATAGAAAAAGCTCATTCGTTGAGTACATGAACGATTGTCTGATCGCTTGACATTGAAAAAAATATTCTTATCAACCCCAAGAAAGGGATGTTGAACTACTTAGTCAAAAAGTACCATGGCTAAAGTGCAATTGTGTATTAACTTAACTTTCTAGCTATGCATGATAGTATATATTTTTTATTTGAATTTATCAACATGATATAGCACATGTTCAATGAGGAGACATTTGAATGGTAAATCAGATATGTCGATACCCTA